>CM024554.2:9254636-10462142 GCA_014182405.2 Eucalyptus sideroxylon | reverse complement strand
TTCATTTGGGGTGGTCTTGGTAGAGCTGGTGACTAGAAGAAAAATAGGGGATCTTAATCGACCCAAGGATCAGTATTTTTTGCTTATTTGATTACTTAACGAAAATCTCAATTTTTTTTTTTGGGATTATTTTTTCGCAATTTTTTTTTTCATTTTCAATTAGAGTAGACCCAGGTTGTTAAGTGGCAACAGCAACTGGCAACAGCAACGGTTCAGCTAATAAAAGGCCCGGTGTAACCACTTCAGAAGCATTACCACAAGACAAAAAGAAAGGACCGACTACTGCAGCTTCTAACCACGACTTCTCCGGCTAAGGGTATGGATTTTCCGGCAAGAAGTTCGTCCATGGCTGACTCGATGATATGTAAATGGCAACATAAAAAGAACAAAACGAGGCAACAATATCAGTATGAGCAAGCAATTCAATGAAAAGGGATCAAACTCAGACTAAATAAAGTCAAAAGCGAATCACACACAATCTATTTCGAAATCTCACTTATGCATTTTATCGAACGCGTGACATGCACAACTTCAACAATGATTTTCCAATTTGATTTTCTAGCGACTCTCGGCCTAATCATGGTATACATAGACTTAGATCAATGCCACAGCCAGTCGATCCCAGCTTATCATGATTTACTTATTAACTTGCCGATCGAGTTCAGGCTCTTGAAAGACAGGGCTAAGATAGAGCATGTTCGAGAAAGGGGAAGCTCACCTTACTTGGGCAAGACTGAGAACGAAGGATCAAGGCAACTGAGCTCCACAAGATCGTTGATTGGACGAACGGCTTCAGAAAGTATCTAGGTCGCTCGGCCGTAGAGAGATATGGTGATTGGCGACCAAAAGACTCGAAGCCATTTCCGGCCAAATTCAAAGAAACTCCGGCGAAGTACTCTGGATCAGACGAGTTTCATGAGTTTTTTAATCTCTGTTTCTCACCTTTTTGGGCTCAAATTGTGGGCTGAAAAAAAATAGGAAAATCGGGAAGTTGGACTGAAAAATTTACTAAAGAAACGGGCCTGGTATACATGGCCCACCCTCAAGCTTTATTAGTGCTTTTATTATTTTTTACTTTTCTTATATATTAATTTTTATCAAAAAAATTCTCTGCTCTCTTCTATTTATCCATGCTTAGTACTATAGCCCCCCTTTTTTTTTTATTACTATATAGTTTTTTGTTTTACCATTTTTTTATTTCTATGTAAAAAGATAATAATAATGTGTCAATAGACACATATTTGATCCGATGGGAATAAACATGGTTTATGGACCAACTTGCTTAGATTTTGATTAGTCAATGATTTTTGCTCCCTAATGAAGTCATCAAAAAATAAATTGAACTCCCAGGACATTTTCTTTTCTAGATGATCCTCAATGGGGACAATTTAAATTGTCAGCAATCACGGAATTTTCGCTTTTATTATTTTTATTTTTTTACTACATAGTTTTTTTTTTGGTCATTTTTACCTTTTTTTTTTATGTAACAAAAATAAGATGTCAACAACCATGTGTTTTGTCTAAGGGGAATGAACACGGTTCATGGATCAACTTGCTTAGATTTTGATTTGTCGATGATTTTTGCTCCCCATTGAAGTCATCAAAAAAGAAAATGAACTCCCAAGACATTTTCTTTTCTAGATGATCCTTGATGGGACAATTTAAATCGTCAACAATCGCAGTATTTTCGCCTTCCTTTTTTATATTTTTTCGTTTTTACCACTTTCTTTTTATGTAATTACGTGTTTCGTCTAATTGGAATAAACATAGTTCCCAAACTAACTTGCTTAATTTTCAATTTTAGTCAATGATTTTTGTTCCCCATTGAAGTCATCGAAAAAGAAAATGAACTCCCAAGACATTTTCTTTTCTAGATAATCCTCAATGGGGACAATTCAAATTGTTAGCAATCACGGTATTTTCGCTTTCCTTTTTTTTTTTTTTTTTATATTTCTTTTTTACCATATAGCTTCTTTTTTTTGTCATTTTTACCTTTTATTTTTTTTTTTTTTTTAAGTAACAAATATAATGTGTAAATAGTCTTAGGAAGTATCAACACTCTCTAAAAACCTTTGTGTCATGTCGACCACTTCGATACATGTCAAATACCCTCCACCACTTTTGGACACTTTTTGACACTCGGTCAATACATGTTGAAAAATCCGACTCTTAGTTAACTTTCCCGACACTCTCTAACACTTGAGTTAAAATTCTAACATGCGAGTTTTTGACATGTGATTCTAACACGCGAAATCAATTTTAAAAATTTTCAATAAATGATGGGTCAAAATATATATGTAAAAAAATTATAAAAAAAATTGGAAAAGAAAAAAAATCTAGTCTTATTTTATTTTTTGACTTTCACTTCTCGTGATACACAATTCACCACCAAGTTTTTTTCTCTCTTCCAACATATCTAGCACATGAGTTCAAAATGTGAATTGCTTGTTTTTTTCCTTTCAAATTTTATAAATTATTGGAATGGAGTTGAATTTGTCAAAATGATATTAATAGATAGCATATTAATGTTTTTAGTGTAAATTCATGCTAGACTTTTTTATATTATTTATTTATGGATTTGAATTAAATTAATTTGATTGAAATAATCATAAAAATGATAATTTATTATATATATACACATACACAATGTGTCCCAACATATCGAAATTCTCTGATTTTTTAGAAATAATGTGTTGGTATGTCGTATCGCGTATTGATGTCGATACTACTTAGTCAACAATCATGTGCTTCGTCTAATGAAAATGAACACGGTTCATGGACCAACTTGCTTAGATTTTGACTAGTCGATATTTTTTGCTCCACCATTTCAGTCATCAGAAAAGAAAACGAACTCCCAAGATATTTTTCTGTCCCAAGAAATTTTCTTTTCTAGATGGTCTCCGGTGGGACAATTCAAATTGTCACAATCAGAGTAGAAGACGATCACAAGATTTCCACGAAGGGATAGGACCAAATTGCAAGAGCCCGTTCTGCCCGGTCTCGAGATCCACAACTTAGACCCCTCTGAATTTTTACATGAACAGCTTCTCTCTTGCACTTTTACAATCAATCCAGCAACAAGAAAGAAAGCGGAGGAGAGAGAGAAAATGGCGAAGAAGAGAGGAGGGGGCTCTTGCGTTCCCAGCCTCCGTGCTTTGAGGTGCTACGCCGTGATGTTTGGACTCTGTCTTGGCCTTCCAAGCTCGGCTGCTTCTCCGTGCAAGAGGAAGCCCGTCATCTTCAACTTAGGTGACTCCAACTCAGACACCGGTGGCTGGTTGGCGGGGCTTGGGATCGACGTTGCGTTGCCTAATGGGCGCGCCTTCTTTCATGAGGCCACCGGCTGGCTGTGCGACAGGCGGTTGACCATTGATTTCCCGAGGCGTCCTCCCTAGGAAGGAGGGGCTTCAGCACATGATGAGCACTAGTTCGAACCCTTTCTTTCGATGTTCTTTGAAGAAAACACATGAAACAAAATACTTTTTTTGTAATGTTAATTTTAGGTCTAACAAAAAGTATTTGAGCTAGAAATAGGAATCATTACTCGATTACGCAAGATAAAACTTTAAGGATCAAATCGCATAAATCCAAAAAGTTAGGTGACTTCATTGAATAAAAGTTAGAGGACCAAATCATGTAAATGCCAAAATTTTGTGGACTATATCTATTAAAATAGGATTATCTTAAGTACACACTATGAGATTTTGTTGAGATTTGCATAAAATCCAAAATAGGTGAGAGCCTGAACACAAGCTTCTTGAGTCCATACTTGGAATCATTGGGCCCAAATTTCAGCAATGGCGCAAATTTCGCCGTGTCCCGCGCGACCACCATCCCTCGCGACCAGCCCTTTAGCTTGGGCGTCCAACTCCACTAGTTCGTCCTTTTCCGATCTCGCTCTCCGTTGCTTCTCTCGAGAGGTGATCTATCCTTTAACTAGACACATTAACCTCCACAAAGGCTAAATTAAGATATCTCAATTTGGTGTCCCGAATTTCAGGCCATGCGAATTTGGTCGGCAAGGATGGCTTCGCCGACGCTCTTTACACCATTGACATCGGCCAAAACGACCTCACAGCTCAGTTCGCCAACCTTCCGTATTTGCAGGTCGTCGAGAACATCCCGATCTTCATCGAAGAAATCAGATTCGCCATATGGGTTAGTCAACAATTACCAAAATATTAGACATAATCCCATCTATGTAAATTTAATTTATATAACTAATTTTTTGTAGAGTATATCTTATTTTTTGTAGAGCATATACCAAAGCGGAGGGAAGAATTTCTGGGTGCACAACACCGGGCCATTGGGCTATCTGCCTAACATATTGGTCACCGCTGCCCATGATGCGAGCGACATCGATGAGCTCGAATGCCTCCGATCTCGCAATGATGCTGCTCGGGAATTCAATCGACGATTGCAGTCCCTTTGCAAAGAACTGAGGAGTCATATGAAGAATGCCACGATCGTGTACGTCGACATCTTCGCCATCAAATACGATCTCATCGCCAATTACACTATACATGGTACGGATTCCATCGCCTCTAATATGAGTCCCCTCAAGTTTTGTTAGGGCCGATTGTCAAGTTGAAACTCAAGAGTTAGCGAGAGTATCTTGCTCATTTGTTTTGTGCCCTATGAGTGGTTACAAACTTACAATGATAGTCGATTTACTTAAGTTTGTATGTTTTTTGCATTCCAATATGAGTAGGATTTGAGAACCCATTAATGGCATGCTACAGCAACGGAACCGTGTGCGAGGAGTCGTCGCGCCATGTGAGCTGGGATGGCACCCACTACACCGAGGTGGCAAATTCCTTCGTGGCCTCTCGAATACTCTCCGCTAATTACTCCACTCTTCCCGTTACTTTCGATTTCTTTTGTAACGTTTAATTTCACTTGAAGATTTCTGGAGTTTTTGATGATTTTATGATTTTTCTTAACCTAGTTCCCTCCCGTTACATGAGGGAAATAATAATAATTTCATGTGCTCATGGTCATTGCCAATCAAATCTAGGACATCTGCCAGTAATGACAAGAACTTTTAGTGTAAGTTCAATTTAATGAAAATGTTTAATGTTGTCACTGAACTTAAATTAATAGAAAGATAGTATTAAATATCTTTATACATTCTAGATTAAATTGAATATGTACAAAAAGTTCTAAGGATCATATTAAATAAATTAACATTTCAAGGACAATATTGCATATTTAGTTGAAGTTTACGGACCACATTGAACAAACTTAAATTTCATAGATCACATTGTATATAAGCCAAAATTTAGAAATCATTTAAGTCATTATCCCAATAAAGTATTATCGTTGTTTGACTTTCATTTGTTGCTTAACATTCACAGACGTTTCCAACTAAAAATTGCCAATAGTCACAAGGAAACCATTTACTTTTTTGAACTCCAATGTCCTGTACTCCGCGGTAAAAGACAAAGAGGCCCACTCCACCATTTCTTTTGTACTAAAACTGCCTTTGGGCCCGACCGCCTATGTCCAAGGCACAACCAAGTTGAGTGATTATAAAAGTGAATGCTGCCCTCTAGCAGTTGAAACCCCTTATTAGTATATATTTGCTTTGATGTGGGCAATTCACGATTTAATTCAATTTTGAATATCTAAGCAAAGCAATTATTAACCTTGGTGTTATGTCAACCTCATGATCCAGACGGCGGTATGTCTTCATAAACGTGAAAACTAATATGACGCCTCGATGAATTGGTGGGGACACAACTCCATTTTATTATCCTATGTGTCATTCAAACTTCATACATATGAACGTTAATATTAACTTCATCACATTAAGTGGGCACAATATAATGATTATATATTGAGTTCAAATTCTTACCAATTATTTGACAAATAAAAGCATCATATATTCTTTAAAAAAAACAATAAAAGCCTCTTGATTCAATTTGATCACCCGTAACAAACAATGGTTTCAATCGATGTTAAAACATACTTGCCCTTATAATCCAAATTTTAAATAGCCTGATACAATCATATAGTCAACATGCGCTTATAAATAGTGCGGTGCCACAATGGAAGATGTTTTCTGTTGACCGTAGGCATAAAAAAATTCTAGGTTAAAAGGTATATATTCTATATATAGCTGTGATATTCAAATGCTATACCAAAGACAGGTGGCTTACGAATAAATTAGAATATATTAATTAGCAAAATTAGAGAGATAGAAAACCTCCTGCCCCTATATAATACATTTCCATGCACCGTGCATGGGATAAAGACGTCTTGCTCGTCCACTTTGTTTGTCTATACAAATCATTCACAACTCATCTCTACTTCTTCTTTCTTATTATAGATTGATGGGCCTACGTGAATGACGAGCTATAATGTTGGTGAAAAACATAGCTTGAGCTAAGAAACTTAACCGATAGTATTGGTAGTACTATCGAGGTGAGTGACTTCATACACAAGTGAATATTTACTTCTAATAGTAGAGACCCTTTATTAATATGTATCTGCTTTGATGTTGGTAGGTCATGACTTAATTCAATTTTCATAACTGAACATAGTAATTATCAAAAATTGTGTTATATCAACATCATGCACCAAATGGTAGTTCGACTTCATAAATGTGAAAGCTAACATGAGGCTTTCGTGCCGTTCTATGTGTCATTTAGACTCCTTCTATATGAAGATTAATATTAACTTCACCCTGTTAATGTAGACACATTAATTCAGTCGATCACCCTGAATGAAAAATAGTTTTAATCGATGGTAAAATATACCTACCTATATAATCCAAAATTTAAATAGCTTGATATTATCAAATAGTTAACATGCACCTATAAAAAGTGTATTGCCACAAGGGAAGTTGTTCTTCCATTACGGACACAATAAAATTTCTAATTTAAGAGGTATATATTCAATATGAAGCTACGACATTCAATTTGCTATACCAAAAAATCAAATTTAACTTTGAATATCTGAATTTTGATGACACAAGATAAAAATTTCCCAATTCATCATTCAATACTTAAGCAAAAACGCTTGCAAATTCGAATTGGTCAAGTTATTAATAACTCAACTGAGTTTTTAATGCGTGCATTTGCTAAGAAGATGATGCCTAAGATGAAAGAGTGGAGTCTATGACACCTAAAGATTAATCAAAATACTGCAAGTTCTACCACAACCGCATCACATACTACAGTTGTTACAATTTGGTCTCTATCTTGATCGATCTCGACACATTGGGCAAAACATTTCTAGAGATCTACAACCTTCAGTTTCCGAGCACTTCAAAGACTAGAAGTTACTGAGGCCTTCCATAGCTCTTAGCTGAGGACAACCTTTTAGTTCGACACACCTTGAATTCTTCAACTCGCGTGGCTTGCTTGTGTAATCTTTCAACTGAATGACAGCTTGTTTTTCCTTTTTTGTCTTTTTCCCAATTTTGTCCTTTTCCCCTACACCTTCTTCTGCTCCCTCAGATCACGCTCTCTCCTTTCTCGAACATTTTCTCTTTCCTTGCAACAACCCATATTTCCTCTATACGGAACCACCATTGACGAACTCGATTGAACTACACTACGCAGGTTCAAGCCGGAATCCCTATCGGTTCGACGTCAATACCTGATGTCCAAATGTTCCCCCATCAGCCACGACTCCAGCCAAGACCGAGCCACTCCGGCAAGGAAATTATGAGTTCCAAAATCGCACAAAACAATATAAGAATTACACAGGAAGCATACTAAAACAGCAAAGAATGCACTGACTTGGCAGCCTCGAGCGGCGGGCATCACCGGCGACGAGGTTGAGAATAGCAACTCCAAACTCGTGTCCATAGACGACCGGCACAAGGAATCGCAAGAGCATGACATAAACGAAAGGGAAAAACACAGATTCAGATTCAGTTCAACAACTAATGAAGTGGACATGAATCGACCATGAATCTAAACACCCTTGGGCAACCGATTATGCAAGAAATGGCGTGTGCTTTCGAATGCAAGTTTTTTAGCCCAAGCGTCCGATCCCTATCCCTTTTGGGCTTTTTTCAAGATTTTCAACTCCACTTTCACTGAAAGCTCTTTGAGGAGATTACCAAACACCCTCTTTTGGCAGAAAGTTTAGTGTTCGTCAAATGCCCATCCAAACGCACCCTTAGTGTTCGTCAATGAACGAAAGCGACGACGATCAGCCGTGGGCTCCGAGATTTTAGAAGGCGCCGGCTTCGCTCTCGTCACGGCTCGTCGCTCACAGCCCCGCTCCCGCGCACGCGCAGACACACCCTCCTCCGTTACCCGCGCGTCACTCTTGCTTCTCTCTTCCTTGCGTCACCGACGCTATTCTTCTCACGGGGGTGAGCGTGTGCAAGGAAAAGGAGAAGATGGGCTGGGCTTCTTTTTTTAGGCTCTGGTGTGCTTATGGGAACAAAGAAACGATGAAAGAGATGGGCCAAGGAGAGTGAATTGTACTCATGGGCCAAAAGAAAAAACCGAACTAAAAGAAATGGGCTGAAAGAGAGGGGTTAGGAATGAAAAGGCCGAAAATTGCCAAGTGGGCTGGACAACACCAGCCCACTCGATTTTATTTTTATATCCTTCTTTTTTTTCTCTTCTTTTTTCTTTTAAATATTTTTTTTCCATTTTTTAAAAAATCTCTCTCTTTTTCTTCTTCTTTATATATATTTTGAAAAAAAAAAATGGACACTTGAATGGTTAGGAAAATTCAAGTATCAACAGGCGTATTGACAAAATTACCCTTATTATTATTCATACTTTCTCAGCAAAATTCAAGTGTTAACAACCCTGAACTGCGAGAACACCCTATGGGACTAGCAGTTCTACATTCTTGTGGTGCGCCAATCTTGAAGTGGGACTAGTGGTTCTACATTCCCATGGCACGCCAATCTTGAAGGTGGAGTTCCATGTGGAGGACAACGATGAGTTTGGGACCGAGCTCATCTCGTGGAGATACCGGTGGCCTACATCACGATGTAGAGACAAAGAAATTTTTTCAACACTCTGGCATCCGCTCTTGGTCCTTGTTATGCAGGCACCAATCTTAGCATTTTCAAGCAACGGGTCTGTATCTTTAGACGTTTAGGTTGATTCTTAATCAAAATCTCTTCGTTTGATTGCATCAAAAGCATTGCTTTTGCTATATATTACCTTATTATTTCAATCAGGTATAATTTCATAGGAAAGTTTTTCTTTTTAGCAAACAATCTGTGGAAGTTTATTGATTTGTCTCATTCTGTCCTAGATCATATCATGTGTTTCCGGCTGCCCATTCGTTTGAATTCAAGCATAAATCTACGAAAATGTTTGGTTTAATTTGTTGGTTCTTTTTTAGTCCAAGAGGTGGAGGACCTTATACACGCACCACCAAAAGTGCATGGTTCTTGACACTCAAGCTTCGAGAAACAACCGCAAAACAATGGCTTTCATTGGTGGGTTGGACATAAGTAATGTCCGATACGATACTCCCAAGCATAGACTTTGTAGTGATCTTGACACTGTCTTTAAGAATGACATTCACAACCCCACATTCACAATAATTAAGCTAATGCTTCCCTTTAGCATCGTAAACACATGTTTGTGTTTTTTTTCTAATATTGTGTTTATGGCTTTTTTTTTGTGACTAATGTAGTCCACTGTCAATGTCCCAAGATAACCGCGGCATGATCTACATTTCTAATCTTGCGTACGACATATTGAAGAATTTCGAACAGAAATGGAAAGAGGCGGCGAAGTGGCACAAGTTATGTCAAGTGTTGGCATGAGAATGCTCTGTTGAGGCTCAACAGGATTTTGTGGATACTTTGTCCCTCGACAAGCCCCGATAGCGACAAAAAAGTACAAGTCAGGGATGAAGACAACTTGGAAAATTGGCATGCATAGGTCCGGAGAATTTACGTAAAATTAATTGGCTTTTTTGAGGGACTTCAATTGGAAACAAAATGAAGGGTAACAATCATCTTTAATTTCTATTTTATGTTGGCACAGATCTTTAGGTTAATTGATTCGGGATCTATAAAGGGATTGCCAAAGAGTGTTGAAGAAGCTAAAAAGCAATTAAGTTTTAGCTGCTAATGCCATGCTAGTAGATTTACAACTGGCTGTTACACATGTATCACTTGAAAAGTTTTCCTTACATTAGAAAATTACTCTTCTTTCTTATGCACAATCTCTAGTGTTTTTGAATAGACATTGAAGCCCACATTGATAATGTTGCTTCTTTCAATTACTTCATGGTTGCAGAATCTTATATGCGGAAAGAACTTGAAAGTAGACAAAAGCATTCACATGGCATCCGTGAAAGTGATTAGATCGGCACAACATTTCATTTACATTGAAAACCAGTATTTTCTTGGCTTTTCCTATCATTGGCCATCATACAAAATGCAGGTACGAGATGCACCATTTCTATGCATTTTGATTGACTGAGTTGAAAGAGCAACAACCCCTCTGGTAAGGAGTATTCAGACTTTGCTTCCTCTGGGAATTGTGTATCAGCTAATAATAGCTAGAACTTACCATATTGGACATTAAAACTGAATTATGATTCAAAGGGCACTATTATGGAATGATGAGCACCTTACAAAGTTCCTGCATATTATATTTTCGAGACTTGACTCTCTGAACTTTCTAAATTTTATTTTTTTCCTCCATTTTCTAGTTTCATTTCGGCCTATTTAATTTCTTGAGTTCAAGTTTTGATGGCAACCAATGCTTGATTTGGCTCTGACAAGCAGGTGCAAACAATTCAGTACCGATGGAGCTGGCATTGAACATCACAAGCAAGATCAGTGCAAACGAGCGCCGGCTTCGAAACGTTTCCTGACGTGGGTGGCAAAATCCTTGGGTCGCCTGCCACTCTTCCCAATGCTCTCACAACCTGATCAAATATGTAAATTAGTTGCATTTGATTTTGAGAGTGTGCAAATGCAATGATATATACCAAAATTTTCAAGTAATTTTGAGTTAAATTGAAGTATTTTAAACAACCGAAATTGAGAAATATGAGTAGAATGAGCATTTATGGGCATGACAAAGCAAGTTGTGATTTAGATAGATACTCCCTACTAATTAAAGTAAGTTGTGGGCATGACATGCGACCTCATTGTTGTATAAAATGTTTCGGATGAGTTGATGTTACGGTGTGAACGTTAAGATAAATATATATGGGTCATCAAGTTCTTATTGGCTAATTGTTTTCCATTCGAGATTTATGACATAAACTTCTTAGAGGGAAAAGATTCAACTTTTTTGCATCATAAAAAAATTTCTTATTGTGTACTTGTTCTCGATACAAATAGATTGTTTTGGGAAACAACCACAAAATAACTGCTTTCATTGGTGGGTTGGACCAATGCGATGGTCAATACGACTCTCTTGAGCACCAGCTCTATAGCGATCTTGACACCATCTTTAAAAATTGACATGCTTAACCCCACATTTGCGGTAATTAAGCTAATGTTTACATTTAGCACTTAATAACATGGATATGTTATTTCCTGATCATGAGATCTATGTCCCAAGGCAACCATGGCATGATCTACATTGCAAATTTGAGATGACATTTGACACTTGTGTTTCAGTTTGGAGGAAGCAAAAAAGAGAATTTGAGCTAGTAGCACGACCACCAATCTGGGGTTTCAGGCTGTGATGACTGAAGCAGAATCAAAGCAATTCAAAGGCAAGTATCTTTGATAAGTTTCCCATTGCAATTAATGAATGATTAACAATCACATCATCGTTGTGCATTGATTTATTGAGCCATAAACAGATCTACCTGAGTTATCTTCATATTACCCGATTCCTACATTGATCCCCAAAACAAGGAATACGGAGGTATGACTTAGCTCCACATAAGATATAGCATACATCTTTGCCAAATTTTTCAGTCATTTAGTCCATTCATCCTCTAATTCCATAAGTTCAACTTTCCAATATGTCTATGATTTATGGCCCTGCAGCACCGCTGGCTTTGTTTAACTTACTTAATCATTAGGTAACAAGTATGAAAATAGAGTAATTACTCAGAGACCACCACTAGGTCAATATGGGAGGCTGGGCAGGAGAATGCGAGATCGCAATAGAAACTATGACCAACCTAGATACGACGGGCAAGGAGGTCAAATAGCAAATAGATAAGGGAGCCCTCAATATAATTATCTTCTCGTCAGCAAAGTTATGGTCCCCAAGACAAGATGAAAGAAGAAATCCCCTGCCAATGAGCAATATGGATTATGCTGCCAGCAGCAGGGCTCCATATCAAGGACAGAGGGGAGATCCAATGCCTTCATATCAGGGAAACTACAGTCGACAGGGTCATAACAACAATTACTATAAGCAAACAGAGGGACCTGCTGCAAGGAGATAGATGGAGCTTTGCACCTTCAATGCAGAATGGTTCATAGGAAAGACAGTTGGAACTATGCACCTACTCCTAATGGAACATATGGGCAGGATCCTGATGGATTTCAAGGGCAGGGTACTGGTAGCACTGGTGACTAGTCTTCCCTGCCCTGTAGAATTAGCAATGGAGGAGGGAGGAAACAAAAATCATATCTTTGAAATACCATTCTGAACGGCAGTGTCCAGTGACCACTCCGAGGAAGGAAAGGACATCATGAATGAGTAGGTCGCAGTTGGTGTTGTGCACAGTATGTCAGCAGAAATGCACGCACTTGAAAAATCAATTCGATCTAAGCAAAAGCTCTTCTAAATAAGCCTTGAATGGTGAAAATCGAAGGAGAGGGAGAGAATATTGGTATTTTATTGGCAAGTGTTGTCCATGCGATATTTCAAGGGGCCTCAATGACCGACTTTGTCGAGAGATTTCCTCAAATCTGGTTAGTCTATCAGATCACCTTTAGATGAAGTTGGTATTCTTCAAAATATTCAATATTACAAAAAATAGATGCTCCAAGCTTTGAAATCACACGAATCATGGAATTAAACTTCAATTAACATCAGACTTCTCTAAGTTAATAACTAGGCCAAGACTCTCATGGAAATATCAAGCACACATCTCATCAATTTAATCATGCACATGCATATCACTTATCCACAGTCAATTAAAAAGGCAACCAAGCTAAGACAAAATCCATCTAATTCATGCTTAAGCCACAACTTCCAGCACAAGTTCAGAATTGTGATAGGGCATACAAGGCCGCAAATCATGATCATTTTGATGACTAATTGATATGAAATTGAAGCCATATCTTCCTCCAAATGCATATGAGTCTACTTGATCAAAATGGCATCAATCCAAGACCAAAGTAATGCCAAATTCGAACAAAGCAATCGTGGTCAGAACACAATGCTTTGATTATAGCATATCATAGTTCAATTATGACTATAATGCTCGCAAATTGGCATAAGATTCTCCATATCACTATCCTAGCATGAACATATACGATCCCCATAACCAAACTAGCCTTGAGTTGGAATGAAATGCACACCAAATCAGGGATATCAAGACACGATCAACATCCACGGATGGATTTCCAGTAGAATTTCTTTCATTCATGACATAATTTCTTTTCCAAGCAAACATGAAATTCACCATAATACAATCTTATATCACTACACAATGCTTACTTGAGTGGAATAGCATAAAATCAAGCACCAATTGACATCAGTTCAGGCAGTCATAAATCAACATGTATTGACATGGTTCCAGCAAATTCAAAACAAGTTCGAAATTGAATATCTATGATTTTTTTATGAAGAAATAGAACTCAAATACACTTATATGACTAGAATAGACCAACAATCTAGTAATGAAAGGAATTCTCGGTCAAGCACTGAATAAAAAATACACACCGACTTAGTTCAGGAATATCATCAAACAGGTTGCATACATTAATTTCGGCCAAGGAGCACTACTTCGAATCATTAATACAACCCTTCAATCACAGTCGATTTGCACACAGACAGTAGCAATAGGAACGGAAAACATAGCATATATGGTTTAGTTGAATAAAGAACAATTAGCTATAACAATTGAGATCGGATATGAGTAAAGAAATAACAGAAGCAACGTCGAGGAATGGAAATCCTCGAAGTAGGCAGTCATGACCGAAGTTCCAGCACTCCGGCATTATAGAACTTCTTCGCGGCAGCGGAACAGTTGGTGATCGGGAAGCAGTGATGACCAGCAACGAAGGGAGTGGAAAGGATTCAATTGAAATCACACAGAGAGTTGACTCACGGATGCTCAAAAGTCACCCGAGCACCTTCGATCATCGCTCCTTGTTCTTTGCCCCTTCTCAGCGTGTATGTTGGGTGGTGGCTGTTGGTGGACGGAAGGCGACGGAGAGGGAGAATGAAGAAGGAACGAAGATCAAGGGAGCCATGATCCCTGAGCATAAAAGGGAATCGACAGATGGTTAGTTGAAGAGAGTAAGGAAGAGAGCTAGAGAAGAGAGCTAGAGAGAGAGAAAGGGAAGAGAGAGGGCCACGTGATGTTGAGTGCGTGTGGGTCCCACTGACAATTGTGTCTTAGCTAGTACAAATCGATTTTCAATTCAAAGGAACAGAGAGCCATACCAAAGCAATGAAATATTGAAGGAATACCTGGAGACTCATGAGTTGGCATCGAAATCTTTGTTCACCATTCTCGTTTCGATTTTGAGGTAATCCAGTCACCAAGGACTTGGTCCGGCTCTACTCCACAGCTTTCTATACTCAAGCCTCGCAAGGATGGGAAGTCCCCAAAGCACGAGAATTTCAAAGAGTATTTCTCAGGTAAGAAGAACCTCCTGAATTTGGGCAAATTGAAAAGACTAAGGGCAGTTAACTTGGAGAAGGTGATTGTCACGTCGGTCGCTTCTTCCCATTTTTCATGACTAGCAATTAGTTCCATATTTTCACACGACTCCACCACCAGCTCTTCGATTTGCCTAAGAAATTTCGCAGTGAAGGTAGGGAAAAGTATTTTCAAACAAGGACACCTCACGGCCTCTACATCTCTCAAATTTGGGAACGGGATGTTTAGGAGATCATCGGACTGCCAAATGTGCCTCAAGTTTTCGAGATTATGCAAAATCAACCACCACAATTTACCACTCTTTGTGTCCGTCCCATCACCGTTGTATATGATCTCGATCGAATGGCATGAAATCACTTCTAGTTCCTCGAGACAGCGCTGCAGCTTCTTCCACATATAAGAAGTGGCAATATGTTGGAGATTGTCACAGTTATCCAATTTAAGATATTCCAACATCTGAAAGGAATTGGTGGGAATTTGATTGTTCCATAACTCTTTGCACCGAAGGCCTTTAATTTTCAAACTTGTTATATTAGGAAATGTAACCTGCATGAGGATAACGTGAGAAAGGAGGATAAGTAGAACAAATTTATTGTATTCTTCATTATAAAACATGATAATGCAAAAATACAAATGACCATAGTAAAGGATAGAACAAACCATCTCATTGAACAGCGATTGTGGCGATCCATCATTTTCTTTGATAGTCTCGCCTAGCTGCCTCTTGACACTCGTGGGACTCGGGATGAACGCTCCAAAGTTACAGCACCCCACAATTCTTAGACATTTTAAGGAGGAAAAATAATACGAACAACTTCCTGAACCAAAACTAATCAAGTTATCGAGCTCCTCAAGTGTTAATGTAATCAAGCAGGGGAAACTCATCACTTCTGCCTCTGATCGACCAGCTTCTTTCTTGAGAATCACTTCCTTCATCTGTTCGCATTTACTAATTATTAGCCACTTAAGTTTCATCAGAGTTGTGGCCGTATATTTGGAGAAAAGATATCTTAGGTCAGAGCAATTCTGAACAATGACTGTTTCAAGACTAGGAAAGCCCAAACCTATTTGGGAGTGGCTCATTACCATGTATCTCAGCCTTTTTGCTCCACTCACCCTCACTTCCTTCAATTTGGGGAGAAATACAATTTTGTCATTTGAATCAAGGGACCCACAATTAAACAAGGATTCCAAGGAGGGACAACTTTCAACGTTGATGCTTACTAATTCATGGTACAATACCGCAGTTTGTTCCATATTTGAATCTAGGGACCCAAAATCAAACAATGATTTCAAGGATGGACAGTTTTTAACCTTGACATTTTTCGAAAGGAATCGGTGGGAACAAACAATGGAATCGGCGGGAACATGGTTGTTCCATAGCTCTTTGCATGGAACGCCTTCAATGTCTAGATTTATTATATTGGGAAATGTGATCTGCACAAGGATCATATTCGAAAGGAGTATAAGTTGGACAAATTCAATACATTCCTCATTATAAAACATGATAATGCGAGAATACGAATGATCACGTTAAAGAATAGAATGAACCATCTGATTGAACAGCGGTTGTGGCGATTCATCATCTTCTTCAACCGTCTTGCCTAGCTGCCTCTTGACACTCGTGGGACTCGGGATGAATGCTCCAAAGTTACAGCACCCCACAATTCTTAGCTATTTTAAGGAGGAAAAATAATACGAACAATTTCCTGAACCGAAACTAATCAAGTTATCGAGCTCCTTAAGTGTTAATGTACTCGAGCAAGGGAAACTCATCACTTCTGCCTCTAATCGACCAGCTTCTTTCTCGAGAATCACTACCTTCATCTGTTCGCATTTACTAATTATTAGCCTCTTAAGTTTCATCAGAGTTGTGGCCGTATATTTGGAGAAGAGATATCTTAGGTCAGAGCAATTCCGAACACTGACTGTTTCAAGACTAGGAAAGCCCAAACCTATTTGGGAGTGGCTCATTACCATGTATCTCAGCCTTTTTGCTCCACTTACCCTCACTTCCTTCAATTTGTGGAGCATTACAATTTTGTCATTTGAATCAAGGGACCCACAATTAAACAAGGATTCCAAGGAGGGACAGCTTTCAACGTTGATGCTTAACAATTCAGGGAGCAATACCATGGTTTGTTTCATATTTGAATCTAGGGACCCAAAATCAAACAACGATTTCAAGGATGGACAGATTTTAACCTTGACATTTTCCAAAAGGAATCGGTGGGAACAAACAATGGAATCGATGAGAACATGATTGTTCCATAGTTCTTTGCATGGAATGCCTTCAATGTCTAGATTTATTATATTGGGAAATGTGACCTGCACAAGGATAATGTCAGACAGGAGTATAAGTTGGACAAATTCATTACATTCCTCATTATAAAACATGATAATGCAAGAATACGAATGATCACATTAAAGAATAGAACGAACCATATCATTGAATAGCAGTTGTGGCGATTCATCATTTTCTTTGGCCGTCTTGCCTAGCTGCCTCTTGACACTCGTGGGACTCGGGATGAACGCTCCAAAGTTACAGCACCCACAATTCTTAGATATTTTAAAGAGGAAAAATAATATGAACAACTTCCTGAACCGAAACTAATCAGGTTATCGAGCTCCTCAAGTGTTAATGTACTCAAGCAAGGGAAACTCATCACTTCTGCCTCTGATCGACTAGCTTCTTTCTCGAGAATCACTTCCTCCATCTGTTCACAATTACTAATTTTTAGCCGCTTAAGTTTCATCAGAGTTGTGGACGTATATTTGGAGAAGAGATATCTTAGGTCAGAGCAATTCCGAACACTGACTGTTTCAAGACTAGGAAAGCCCAAACCTATTTGGGAGTGGCTCATTACCATGTATCTTAGCCTTTTTGCTCCACTCACCGTCACTTCCTTCAATTTGGGGAGCAATACAATCTTGTCATTTGAATCAAGGGACCCACAATTAAACAAGGATTCCAAGGAGGGACAGCTTTCAACGTTGATGCTTACCAATTCAAAGAGCAATACCGTGGTTTGTTCCATATTTGAATCTAGGGACCCAAAATCAAACAATGATTTCAAGGATGGACAGTTTTTAACCTTGACATTTTCCGGAAGGAATCGGTGGGAACAAACAATGGAATCGGCGAGAACATGATTGTTCCATAGCTCTTTGCATGGAACGCCTTCAATGTCTAGATTTATTATATTGGGAAATGTGACCTGCACAAGGATAATGTCAGACAGGAGTATAAGTTGGACAAATTCATTACATTCCTCATTATAAAACATGATAATGCGAGAATGCAAATGATCACATTAAAGAATAGAACGGACCATCTCATTGAACAGTGATTGTCGCGATTCATCATTTTCTTCGGCTGTCTTGCCTAGCTGCCTCTTGACACTCGTGGGACTTGGGATGAACGCTCCAAAGTTATAGCTCCCCACAATTGTTAGAGATATTATGGAGGAAAAATAATATGAACAACTTCCTGAACCGAAACTAATCAGGTTATTGAGCTCCTCAAGTTTTAATGTACTCAAGCAAGGGAAACTCATCACTTCTGCCTCTGATCGACCAGCTTCTTTCTCGAGAATCACTTCCTTCATCCGTTCGCATTTAGTAATTTCTAGCCACTTAAGTTTCTCCAAAGTTGTGGCCGTATATTTGGGGAAGAGATATCTCAGGTCAGAGCAATTCTCAACACTGACAGTTTCAAGACTAGGAAAACCCAAAACTATTTGGGAGTGGCTCATGACCATGTGTCTCAGCTTTTTTGCTCCACTCACCCTCACTTTCTCCAATTTGGGGAGCAATATAATTTTGTCATTTGAATCAAGGGACCCACAATTAAACAAGGATTCCAAGGAGGGATAGCTTGTAACGTTGATGCTTACCAATTCAGGGAGCAATACCGTGGTTTGTTCCATATTTGAATCTAGGGACCCAAAATCAAACAATGATTTCAAGGGATGGGGAGGGACAGCTTTCATGTTGATGCTTAAATTCTGCCATTGTTTGACTCTTTTTCAGGTATTCAATCCCCCTATGATTGTCGAAGGGAAGATGTGGAGTATGTCGGAGCAATTATTAATGATGATGGTGGCCAATTTGCAAAAGGAACTTTTGGAAAGTTCATCATGCCATATCCTTTTCAAGGATCTCATTAAGGTAAGCTTTAAGTCCTCCAAGTTTGGTAAACTAATCTGCTCATAAGAGTTATGCGTCGGATTACGATTTGTGAAAAATTTGATAATTTGGCCTAATCCTAACAACCAATCTAATGCAGTGGAAGAATTAATATTCACTAACAAATGTAATTATAAACTGTGAACACATTTTAACAAATAAAACCAAATGACAATCTTCAAAGAGATATTATTACTTGCCCTAGCAAGCCGAGTATCTATGGCTATTATGGGTAAATTCTCAAGAGAAGGGATGTTTACTTTTCCATTGAAGGAGGAATCTGAATAAGTATTCTATAAATCAAAAGTAGTGGTTACTAACTCTGTCCCTTCATCTCCTCCTCCTCCATCCATAGCCCCAGCCTAAAAGAATACGAGTGGATCCAAGGTGTACACTTGGGATTATTGCTTTTAAAAACCTCGAAAACTTAATCAATCAATATAAAATATTTAAAACTCAATTGAATGGAGGGCGAAAGCTTAAGATCTTCTGTCAAGCACAAAAAAATGGAGAAGGAAATGTCCCCAAAATATCCTCAAAATAATTGATGTTGACACGGTTATGTTGGCATGATGTGTTGGAATCAGTTCCGACTTGCATGAAGTTGGGATGTGAATTATGTGGACTTCTTTGTTACGTGGCTCTTCGTTCGCCTTCTGTTAATTTAATCTTTGGAGGTTGCTTTATTCATTTTGAAATTATTTTATTTCGTTCATTCTTTGAAGGTTCATTCGTTCAATACACTATTTCTTCTACTCATTAGAAATGTTATATGAGTAATATATTAGTCATATTAGAAATGCTTGAGCCCAATTAATTAGTGCAATTATTTAAATTTGAAAAAATAATAGAAATGAAAAAGCAGTCGTAGAAAGAGGCTTCCCTCTACCTATTGTTGAATAAACTTATACCCTCTCGATAAGACAAACTGACATGGGGAGAAAATGAAGAAGTTACCTGAATTGGAGTACCTTCTGAAGTCATCTCAGCTCTTGAGCAAAAACTCCTCATATTTGGTAAGTTAGCCAAATACAGATGACGTAGGTAAGGCAACTCAACTCTGCAATCGGCAAGGACTGTATCTTTCTTGCAATGGCTCGCATTGAGTTACAATCCCATACTTCAATCTTTTCTAATTGTACAAGATTTTGCATATGTGAAAGACTCCACAAGTATTCCAATCGGTTGCACTTTTCGACTCTCACATCTTTTAGTTTGCTGAAGCACTCTGCGACGATGTGGCCATGGGATATCTTCTCCAGATTGATAAGATTGTTGAGGAACAAAGACTCTAAAATCGCAAAAGCACTATTGGATGAACTGAAAATATACTTTATTGATGGGCTGTTCTGAATGTCGAGATGCTTCAATTGTGGAAATCCTCAAATGCACAACTCGTAAGCGTTCTCGAACTCTCCCAATCCATCCAAACACAAGTATTGAGTTTTCTGGAGAGTTTTTTGACCCATTTTTTTGAAAGAATACTATCGTGCCCTTTCAATTTGATCTTCATGGTTCTCAAACCTTTAAATTCCCTTCCGAAACCTTTCCTATGTTGATCCAAAATCTAGTCAAGTTCTCAAATGGCAGGTCATCAACCTCCAAGAGTATGATGGGATCACAAATCGATATTTCCAGAGAATTTAGTTTTGTCATGCTCCTCAACTCGGCAAGCCCAGCATTACACAATTCTAATGGTTTTTCATTTTTGCCCATCCATTGATCAAAGCTTCCCTTCATATGTAACTCTTCTAATTTGATTAAGCGTTTTAGGACAGCGGGCTCAATTCTCTTAAGCTTTGTGCAGTCACTTAGATTCAACAGTCTCAAATTTGTAAGTTCCCCCATTTCTTCAGGTAGCCTAGAAATTGTGGACCCTGTGAAGCTGAGACTCTGCAATGCTTTGAGTTTGCTAATAATTGCCACATCCTCCACTTCGCAATTATATAAATATAATGACCGGAGCTTCCCAAGGATTTCAATTGAGGGAGGTAAATTGGTGATATGCATGGAGCAAAGATATAGGACTCGGAGCTCCTTCATCTCCGTGAAATCTAGTGGTCCCAAGCAATCACCCACATCATGTCGATATTCTTGCATCCAGCGCCAGACTTTTGGCATAGACAGCATAAGTATCTTCAAGCTTGGAAACTGACACAGCATTAGTTCAGCAAGCCTATCACTATGCCAACATCATCTAGGCATATTGCCCAACATTTCTCAATCTTTTCCTTTGACCACAAATAATTATTGTTGTTCATCATTAAGGAATTCTGATCTTGGAATGGAGTTGAGACAACCACCTCGCTGTAAAGATCATGTATGGTCACATTGTCCTTGTCATTGCCACCATCCAACAACAAACAAGCAGAACGGAGTTCATTGAGCATATTATTCAATCTATCCCTTAAATCTGGCATCGTCTTATTAAATCTTTGAAACAAGCCCAACCCCATGGCTATCCAGAAGTTCGACTCCCACCAATAAGACCAGAGCAAGAATAAGTCTATCTTCAAATGGTCGTTCACTATCGTTTCTATTTTATTTTATTTGAATCATCTATTTCTATCAGCGCGTTTCTCCATGCGGACTCATCGCTAGATTTCAAAGTGCTTGCAACAGAGATAATCAAAAGAGGCAAACCTGCGAGCTTCTTGACCACTTGATCCGCTATTGATTTCAATTCCTCATTGTCTTTGAGCCTGTCGCCGACCATCTTTTCAAATAGCCTGAAAGCTTCGTCGTTCTTTAAACCTTGAAGAAGAAATGTTCGATCGGCACCCATCTCTTGCTCCAGCACATCTTTAAATCTTGACGTGAGCAACAACTTGCATTTGCTGCTCACGTCTCCCCAAGGAATTCCAACCGCCTCCAAATCAAGTTTTACCCACAGGTTGTCAAATATTATGAGAACCTTCTCATCCGGATTACTCTTCAATCTCTTCGACAGAACATCTGCTTTTCCCTGTGGGCTTTGCTTGTCCTTCAGATTCAGACTCAAGGCGTCAGCGATCTGGTCTATGATATTATTCAAGTCTGGAATCTGCGAAACTTCCACTTTGACGATCATGTGGAACGGTCTCCCCTCTTTCTCTGAGTTTCTTCTCAACTTCCTTCAACAGCGTAGTCTTCCCCACGCCGCCAGGCCCGTAGACTCCAATCACTTTTAGCTTCTCATCATCCAGAGCTTTCATTATGCCCTGAAAGATGGAAGCTCGTGAATCGGTGATAGTGTCGCCCCCATCAATGGCCGACGCATTTACATCGGGAGCACCGCCAACATGTCCCGGCGGAGGATTCTCATAGTGAACCTTCTCGAATTGACCCTGTCTAACGAGTTCCTGGATGTCCTTGACCGTCCTGCTCGCCTCTTTGCCAAGACAATATCGCGCCTTCGGGTTGGGAAGCCACCCGCACAAGCAAGTTTTCTTAGCTCTTCCGTTTTCCAGCACGTCGCGCGCCTTGTTAGCGATGGTCTCCACGTCTGTCACCCATTTCTCAACGACAGCTTCAATCGGCTTCATGTTGTTTCGAGCTTCATCCATTAAATGCTGCACCCTTCGCCTCTCATTTTCCAGTTTCTCAAGTTCTTCCTCAAGTTGGCGAACGTAGCTGTCGGGGAATATCACGTAGCCACATTGACGACCGATCGGAGCCACCAGGTACACTGCCGCTTTGGAAGCTAGAGAGAAAACAATATCCGCCATTTGCCCCCTTTATGACTTCTACCTTTCTGGTTTTCGTTCCTTCTTCTCTGTGGAGAAATGAAAGTAAAGAATTTATATATGCTGAGGAAGGCGGAACTGAAGGAACCCGAAAACGAAATGACTGAAGAAGAGGAAATATTCAATAAGATGACTTCAAGGAAGAGCTGAGAGAGAGAGAGAGCTAGTGGCTTGAAGAAGACAATGAAGGACACAGAGTGGAAGTGCGAGAGAGGAAATGCCACAGATGTCTGGATGAAATGGGGTGAAGCTCCCAATTTATAGACGTAGGTGTTGGCCAAGAAAAGTCCTGAAGACAATCTCATTTTTCCTCGACCAAGAAAAGAATTAATTTGGAGAATAATTTCCTATGCTGGAGGAAAAGAATCCTCTATCATAGAAGACAAGTATCTGAGATGAAAGATGAGAAGAGAATCCCTAACATGAAGGGCGAGAAAAAAATGAAAGAATCCTCAGCCATCTCATGATTTCTTCACTTTGAAACCTTTAAATAAGTCGACAAAGAATTCTCTAAACAGGAAAAGATAAATATGAAAGAGTCATCTTTCACGAGAGAAATCTCAGCCGCCTCTCTCTTTCTCTCAATCTCTCTTCACCTGTACTGCTCTTTGTTTAATCTTCCACCGTGTTTTTTGCTACTTCGACCCGCCAAATGAGCCAGATTGGATTTGGGGTCAATATGAATCAGATTCTATTCAACTGGATTGTCCTTTTATTTTTCTTTTTTATTTTTTTTTTTTTTTTTTGGGGGTTGGGGGGGTGCATTTCTCCTTCCATCCAAGATACTATTTTGGCCTTTGGTAAGTGAAATTTGACGCGACCAAACATATAGTGTCTTATTCTTTGCTCCGGATGACACAATATTCTTCTTCTAAAATTAGGGTAAATGTATTAAAACATCAACAAGAACTAACAGAAAACATACGGTACGTAAGCCGAGTATAATATAAGTGATGGTTCTCCGAGAAGGGACCAACGAAAGCACCTTGCAAGATGCGAAGAAATCAGAGAGCTTGTTGCCACTTTCACTTTTCTTCCACGACACGACGAGCCGTGACCATGCCAGCATCAGTTCTAGCTTCAGTGAAACAACCATTGATGGTCTGTTGCGCTTTGCTGCCATCACAGAGACTATTAAGAGGCACGATGGAGCCTACCATGGTGGATGGCCTTCGGACTTTCTGATCGCCTTTCAAGCATGCCACTGGAAAAGCTATTGACCTCAGAACATGCAAGCATACCCAAGAAACACTAAGGAAACAAACGCCTAGCCTAGCCTGCGAACGTCATAGAGACAAGTAAATACGCTTGTGTATCGATTTTATCAAATAGTTATTATGCATAGCAAGAAGAGACCAGTAGATTTCTACACGAGGTGCACCGTGACAGCAGACAACATAACTCAAGATCGACTCATGTTGTCACCGCATGACAAAATAGTTGGCCAGGGACCCAAAAAACCGGAATTACTAAAAAGGCCAAGGATTATATCTTAGTCAAACTCATTAACTAAAAGAAATACCTGCCTCAGAGAGGAACTTCCCCCAAGAATACATATGATTCACGAATATGCGTCAAAATATCTACGAAGGTTCCCGTAGATTTCGTTGGTAAACCTCCAGCCGAGTATGCTTGAGATCAGCTGTCTCTGCAAGTACACTAGGCCATGACGTTGTGATGTGTTGATTATGAGTCAAAGTTAATCCGATTTGAAATTCGACTCATAATTGAATCGCAAAGCAATTTAGGCCATATTAGGAAGTCCAAATTGGACTCTTGCCAATCGGGTGATGCAGGAAGGGAAATTAATTTCTCACAATAATTCTTTTCATTATGGAAGATGAAATCAACATTGTTGTCAAAGAAGGGCTGATAATTTCTTTTGCATATAACTATTTTATTATTGAGTTTAGTCTTTTAAGCATGTTGGGTGTGCTTAATATTTAAAAAAGCTTGTAAGAGACAAAGAGACTATTGAGAATCATCATCCAAGAGAGCCGAGAGCGTGAGAAAACTCATTTCTTGTGACCGATTCTTGTGATACTCTATAATTGGGAAACACTTATGAGTGAGTGTAATTGAGCGGTTGAAATCCATTTTTCGTCGATGATCATGAAACCATCTTGTTAACTCTCCCCATAAGGTAGGTTCTACCATCGGACAATGTAAATCCGCTGTGTTAAGGTTTTACTTATGCAATTTTTTTCTTACTTAGACCATTTTCATTTGTTCACATTTCCGCATTAGTGATAACAAACTGGTATCAAAGACTGGAGTAGCTGTCAATTGATTGTTCTGGGTATTTTGTCTATTTTTAAGTATTGCTATGGCTTCTAAGAAATTCAAGTTGGAGAAATTCACTAGTAGGAATAATGTTGGTCTATATGGCTCATTACGATGTCCGCGTTGCTAGAGACATGGGGTTTGGATCTAGCGTTGGAGGGAGATGATGACTTTGAAGAAGAAAAGAATAATTTGAATAATCTGAGGAAGAATCCCTATGTTGGAGGAAAAGAATCCTCTATCATGGAGGCCAAGTATCTCATCATTTCTTCACTTTGGAACCTTTAAATAAAGGAAAAAAGAATCCTCTATCATAGAAGCCAAGTATATGAACTGAAAGGTGAGATACTGAGAGATGAGAAAAAATCCTCAACCATCTCATCTTTTCTTCACTTTAAATCCTTTAAATAAAGTGAAAAAGAATACTCAAAATAGGAAAAAAAAAAATATAAAAGAATCATCTTGCACTAAAGAAGTCTCTCTCTCTCCCTCCCCTTCCTTTTACGGCTCTTAGTTTAGTCTTCCACCGCATTTTATGGGACTTCGACCCCAGGTCATTTTAAACGGGTCAATATTTGATCAACATATACCGGGTCCTATTCAACTAGATTTTCCCAATTTTTTGGCCCATTTCTCCCATCGATCAAGAATTATCTGTCTAGCCTTGGGTAAGTAAAGATTATGGTGTCTTGTACTTTGTTCATGATGCCATGATATTGTTCTTCAAAAATATGTTTGAAACATCTACAAGCCAACTGGAAAACGTGTGGTACGTAAGCTGTGCATGCAAGTAGTGGTTCACAGAGGAGAACCACCTTTCAAGATGCAAAGAAGCCACTGTCCATGTTCCTACCTTCGCTTTCCTTATGAGGGAAAATGAAACAAAAATAGTCCATAAACTTTGATTTAATATGCAATATTGCTTATGAACTTGTAATTTGTTAGATGTGGTCTTTGAACTTTTGTAAATGTTCAATGTAGTCCCCAAACTCTAAACTATTTAACAAAGGTTCAATCTAATTTCTAAACTATATCAAATTATTTAATGTTGTCCTTTCGTTAATTAAAGTTAACAAAATATGCTAATGTGACTTCCATTCCATTAATTCTGAACTGTAGACAAAAAAGTATATACATGGATCATCCACGTAAGATATTTATCTCAAATCAGAAAAAGAAATTTGCACATGGGATATTTAAAGTCCCTAAATTGTTTTTTCCTTTTCTAAAATAGATAGATAAAAAGATAGATATATTGACTCATCATTTCCTAAACTCTTTCATTTAATTTCATAAACTCTCTCTCCCTTCCTCCCTCCTTCCTGCTAGGAAAGTTTGAAAATATCAATATCTGCTCAATACTAAATGAAGTTACGTTCTGTTTTTAAGAAGTTATCCTCGTCGGAAAAAGAGAGGAAAGATTGAAAATATTTAAGCGACTTAAAACAAGATGTTAAGGTAGTAAGGATGGAGATCTTTGGTCAAACGAGGATTCGTAATGATAAATAAGAATAAATAAATTGGGCACAAGTATGCCAAAATGGATCAGCATGGGCATCCATATTTCTAAAAGCAAATTATCCTCACTAACAAGTGTAGTCGGGCAACGTGTATAACTAATTTTCACTGACTAATTATAGTAAAATTTATCTCTATTAAAAAATAACTCAAAACCATAATGTAACCTTAAAAAATTATTCAATGAAGTCGGGGGTTCCTATTGTGTACTTTTTCTCGATACAAACAAATTGTTCTGCTAAACAACCACAAAATAACCGCTTTCATTGGCGGGTTGGACCTATGCAATGGCCGACACGACTCTCCTGAGCACAGGCTCTTGACACCTTCTTTAAAAATCAACATATACAACCCCACTTTCACAGTAGTTAATCTGATGTTTACATTTACCATCATAACATCATGGATATGTTATTTCCCGATCATGAGAATTAAGTGCTTTTTGTGATGAGTGTAGTCCACTGTCGATGTCCCAAGGCAACCGTGGCATGATCTACATTGCAAAGTTGAGGTGACATTTGATACTCGTGTTTGAATTTGGAGGAAGCAAAAAGAGAATTTGTGCATGTAGCACAACAACTTATCAGGCTGTGATGGACTGAAACAGAGTCAAAGCAATTCAAAAGCATCTTTGATGAGTTTCCTATCTACCGGGAGTTGTTTTCGTATTACCAATTTCCTACATTGATTTCCAAATCAGATAGTATGGATGCATGACTCGACTCCACTGTGAATTTCACCTAGTTTACATCTCTGCCACATTTTCTCAGTCATTTAATCCATTCATCCTCTAATTCCATAGCCTCAACTCTCCAATGCGTCTATGATTCATGACGTGCAACACTTGTTGTTTTGTTGAGCTTACTAAGTCATTAGGTCACAAGTATGAAAATGGAGTAATTACTCAGACCACCTCTAGTTCAGTATGGGGCTGGGTGGGCAGAATGCGTGGATGCAATAGAAACTATGAAGGGCAAGGAGGTTGAATGGAAAATAGACAAGGGGCAAGGTGAAAGAAGAAATCCCATGCCAATGGGCAATATGGATCGTGCCCCCGATGGAAGGGATCCATATCAAGGACAGAGGAGAGATCTAGTGCATTCATACTAGGGAAACTATGGTTAACAAGGTTATAACAACAATTGCTATCAACAACAAAGAGACATGCCGCAAGGAGATAGATGGAGCTCTGCACCTCAAGTGCATTATGGTTTATAAGAGAGACAATCGGAACCATGCATCTACTCTTGGTAAAACATATGGGTAGGGTCCTGATGGATTTCAAGGGCAGGGTACTGGTAATGCTGGTGACTAATCTTCCCTTCCCCCTAGATTTTGCAGAAGCAACCCTCAAGTGAATTCTATGAGGGAGGGAGGAAAACAAAAATCGTATCTTTGAGACATCATTCTGAACAGCAGTGGCCAAAACTCTCATGGCAATATTAAGCATCCATCTCATCAATTTAATCATGCAATTACCATCCGAACAAGTGAAATTGACAAGGAACTGGAACACATGATATCAAAAAGGCAACCAAACTAAGACATAACCCATCTAATTCATTCTTATTCCACAACTTCCAGCACGCGTGCAGAATTGTAACAAAGTATACAAGACCGCAAATCATGATCATTTTAATGACTAATAGACATGAAATTGAAGCCATATCTTCCTACAAGCCATATGACTATAATTCTTGCAAAATTGGCATGAGATTCACCATAATACTTTCTCCTAGCATGAACATATATGATCCATAACTGAACTAGCCTCAAGCCGGAATCAAAAGCACGCCAAATCAGGGATATCAAGATAGTCAGCATCCACAGATCGATTTACAGTAGAATTTCATTCATTCATGCCATAATTTCTTTCTCGAGCGAACATGAAATTCACCATGCCACAATCTTATGTCATAGCACATGCTTAATTGAATGGAATAGCATAAAATCAAGTATCAAGCGACATCAGCTCAGAGCTGCAACAATCGCGAATCAGCATGTATCGACAAGGTTCCAACAAATTCAAAACAAGTTTGAAATTGAACACCTATGATTTTTTTTATGAAGAAACACAACCCAAATACGCTTATATGACCAAAATAGATCAACAATCTAGTAATGAAGGGAATTCTCAATCAAGAACTGAATGAAAATACACACCAACTAAGTTCAGGAATTTCATCAAACAAGTGGTATGCATTTCGGCCAAGGGTCACCGGTTCAAATCATCAATACAGCCTCAATCACAGTCGATTTGCACGCAGACGGTAGCAATAGCAACAGAAAATAGAGAAAATGTGGTTTAGTTGAATGAAGAGTGATTAGCTATAGAGCGATTGACATGGGGAATGAGTAAGGAGATAAACAGAAGCAACGTTAACGAGTCTTCTTCACGGCTTGGCGGAACTGTTGGCAATCGGGAAGCGGTGACGACCAACAACGAAGCGAGTGGAAAGGATTCAACTGAAATCACCGAGAGAGTGGCTTATGGATGCTCAGAAATCACCCGAGTCCCTACGACCAACGCTTCTCAGCGTGCATGTCGTGTGGTGGCCAGCGATGGATTAAGGGTGATGGAGAGGAGAATGAAGATCAAAGGAACCACCAATGACAGTGGCTGTTGGCGTGATGTTTCTGCAGAGCGCACCGAGCCTGAGTTTAAAGATTGTTAGATGCAGAGAGAGAAAGGAAGAGAGCCCGAGAAGTTTGTTGAGGGCCGCGTGATGCAGAGTGCGTGTGGGCCCCACTGAGAATTGGCATTAGCTATAAAATTCGGAGTACGACAAGCGACTTAAAATATTCTTGCACACTTCCCACGAAAGAATTCCTCGGTCATCCTCTAGCTCACACCTGTCTACACTACGGAATATCAAGCATGGGAAGTAATTGGAGTGTGGGTATTCCAGGGAGTACTTCTCGGATGAGAACCTACTTAATTTCGGCAATTCAAAAAGTCTAAGAGTACGTAAATTGGAGAAGGTGACTTTCGTGCCGGTTCTTTCTTCCCCTTTTTCATCGCCAGCACCAGCCCTTTGATTCGCCCAAGAAATTTCACCGTGAAGGTAGGAAAAGGCATTTCCAAACGGGAGCACCTCACAACCTCTACTACACTCAAGTTTGAGAATGGGACATTTGGGACATCATCGGACTACCAAATGCACCTCAAATTTCCGAGATCACGCAAAACCACCTGCCATAATTCACAACACTTAGTATCTTTCCCATCACCTTTGTATATGATCTCGATTGAATGGCATGAAATCACTTCTAGGATCCGAAGAGAGCGCTGCAACATCTTCCACATATAGGACGGGGCAATACGTTGGAGATTGTCACAGTTCTTCAATACAAGAGATCTTAACTTCGAAAAGGAATTGGCAGGAACATGATTGTTCCCTAGCTCTTTGCATAGAACGCCTTCAATATTTAGACTTCTTATATTGGGAAGTGTGACCTGCATGAGGATAATGTGAGAAAGGAGGATAAGTAGGACAAATTTATTACATTCTTCATTATAAAACATGATAATGCAAGAATACAAATGATCATAGTAAAGGATAGAACGAACCATCTCATTGAACAACGGTTGTAGCGATTCATCATTTTCTTCAACCGTCTTACCTAGCTACCTCTTGACACTTGTGGCACTCGGGATAAACGCTCCAAAGTTACAGCATCCCATATTCTCATTGAACAACGGTTGTGGCGATTCAAAATTTTCTTCAACCGTCTCACCTAGCCGCCTCTTGACACTTGTGGGACTCAGGATAAACGCTCCAAAGTTACAACATCCCACAATTCTTAGATCTTTTAAGGAGTAAAAAATAATATGAACAACTTCCTGAACCGAAACTAATCGGGTTATCGAGCTCCTTAAGTATTAATTTACTTAAGCAAGGGAAACTCATTACTTCTACCTCTGATCGACCAACTTCTTTCTCGAGAATCACTTCCTTCGTCTGTTCACATTTAGTAATTTCTAGCCTCTTGAGTTTCACTAAAGTTGTGGCCGTATAATTAGGGAAGGGAAATCTCAAGTCAGAGCAATTCTCAACACTAACAATTTCAAGACTGGGAAAACCCAAAACTATTTGGGAGTGGCTCATGACCATGTATCTCAGCGTTTTTGCTCCACTCACTCTCACTTTTCCCAACTTGGGAAGCGATACAATTTTGTGTTTCACATTTGAATCAAGCGACCCACAATTAAACAACCATTCCAGGGAGGGACAGCTTTCAACATTGATTCTCACCAATTCGGGGAGCAACACCGTTGCTTGTTCCGTATTGGAATCCAAGGATCCACAATCAAACAATGATTTCAAGGATGGACATTGTTTAATGTTGACATTTTTTAGGTTGTGCAATCTCCCTATGATTGTTGAGGGGAAGATGTGGAGTAGGTCGAAGCAATTTTCAATGGTGATGGTGGCTAATTTGCCAAAGGAACTTTTGGAAAGTTCATGCCATATCCTTTCGAAGGATCCCACCGAGTCAAATTTTAAATCCTCCAAGTTTGGTAAACTAACCTGCTCATAAGAGTTATGCGTCAGATTATAGTTATGAAAACTTTGACAATTTGGCCTAATCCTACCACCTATCTAATGCGATGGAAGAATTAAGTTTCTCTGACAAATGTAGTTATATTGTGAACACATTTTAACAAATAAAACCAAATAAGAATCTTCAAAGAGAAATTGTTACCTGCCCTAGCAAACCGAGCATCTAGGGCTATTGTGGATAAATTCTCAAGAGAAGGGATGTTTACCTTTCTATTGAAGAAGGAATCTGAATAAGTATCCTGTAAATCTGAAGTAGTGGTTACTAACTCTATCCCTTCATCTCCCCCTCCTTCATCCACAGTCCCCGCCTGAAAGAATATGAATGGACCCAAAGTGTATGAATGAGCTTATTGCTTTTAAAAACGTCGAAAACTTAATCGATCAATATAAAATATTTATAACTCAATTGAATGGAGAATGAAAGCTTAGGATCTTCTGTTGAGCCTAAAAAAATACATAACGAAATATCTCCAAAATAACCTCAAAATAGCTTACGTTGACACGGTTATTTTGGCATGATGCATTGGAATCAGTTCCAACTTGCATGAAGTTAGGACGTGAATTATGTGGACTTTCTTTGTTACGTGGCTCTTCATTCGCCTTTCGTTTATTTTATCTCTGGAGGTTGCTTTATTCATTTTGAAATTATTCAATTTTGTTCATTCATTGAAGGTTCATTCGTTTAATACACTATTTCTTCTACTCATTAAAAATGTTAAATGAGCAATAAATTAGTCCTAGTAGAAACCCTTAAACCCAATTTATTAGTGCAATTATCTAAAATTGAAAAAAAAGGAGAAATCAAAAAGCAGTCGTAGAAAGAGGCTTCCCTCTACCTATAGTTGAATGTGAATGAAACTTATACCCTCTCAATAAGACAAATTGACACAGTGAGAAAATGAAGAAGTTACTTGAATTGGAGTGCCTTCTGAAGTCATCTCAACTCTTGTGCAAAAACTCGTCATCTTTGGTAACCTAGCCAAATCTAGACAACGTAGGTCAGGCAACTCAACTTTGTAATCGGCAGGGACTATATCTTTTCTTGCAATGGCTCGCATTGAGTCACATTTCCTTACTTTGCACTCTTCAGCTCTCATAGCTTTTAGTTTGCTCAAGCACTCTGTAGCAATGTGGCCGTGGCTGTGGCCATGGCATATCTTCTCCAGATTGATAAGATTGTTGAGGAGCAAAGATTCTAAAACCGTCATGCTCAATCCATCCAAAAGCAAGTATTGAGTCTTTTGGAGAGTTTTCTGGACCCATTTGTTTAAAAGAATACCATCATGCCCATCAAATTTGATCTTCATGGTTCTTAAACCTTCAAATTTCCTTCCCTCAGCATTTCCTATGTTGATGCAAGATCTAGTCAAGTTCTCAAATGGCAGGTCATCAACCTCCAAGAGTATGATGGGATCATGAATTGATATTTCTAGAGAATTTAGCTTTGTCATGCCCCTCAACTCGGCAAGTCCAGCATTACACAATTCTGATGGTTTTTCATTTTCGCCCATCCATCGATCAAAGCTTCTCTTCATGTGTAACTCTTCCAAGTTGATTAAGCCTTTTAGGGCTCCAGGCTCGATTATCTCAAGCGAGTAGCAATGGCTTAGATTCAATGATCTCAGATTAGTTAGTTTCCCAATTTCTTTAGGCAGCCTAGAAATTGTAGACATTGCGAAGCTTAGAATCCGCAATGCTTTGAGCTTGCCAAGATTTGCCACATCCTCCACATGGCAATCTATGCTTAATGATTGGAGATTCCCGAGGATTTCCATCGAGGAAGGTAAACTGGTGATACGCATGGAGCAAAGATAGAGGGCTCGGAGCTCCTCCATGTATGTGAAATCCATTCTACTGCAATCTCCCATATCGCTTTGTTCCGACAACATGAGTATCTTCACGTGGGGAAACTGACGCAGCATTAGTTCAGCAAGCCTATCACTACCAACATTAACCAGGCATGCCCAACAATTCTTAAGCTTTTCCTTTGGCCATGAGCCATAATTGTTGTTACTGATTAAGGAATCCTGACCACTAAATGCAAATGAGACGACCACCTCGCTGTAAAGATCATGTATGGTCACATTGCCCTTGTCATTGCCACCATCCAACAACAAACAAGCAGAACGGAGTTCATTGAGCATACTATTCAATCGATCCCTCGAATCTTGTATCGTCTTATTAAATCTTTCAAACAAGCCCAACCCCATGGCTAGTACAAATAGAAGTTCGACTCGAATGGTCCCACCAATAAGACCACAGAGCACGAATAAATACTTCGCGTCCTCACTCTTCAGATGCTCAAAACTCAACCTCACTATCGTTTCTTTTTTTCTTTATTTGGATCTTCTATTTTTTTCAGCACGTTTGTCCATGTGGACTCATCGCTAGATTTCAAAGTGGTTGCAACAGAGATAATCAAAAGAGGCAAACCTGCGAGCTTCTTGACCACTTGTTCCGCTATTGATTTCAATTTCTTATTGTTTTTGAGCTTGTCGCCAACCTTGTTTTCAAATAGCATGGAAGCTTCGCCGTCCGTTAAACCTTGAAGATGAAATATTCGATCGGCATCCATCTCTTTCTCCAGCACATCTTCAAATCTTGACGTGAGCAACAACTTGCATTTGCTGCTCACGTCTATCCAAGGAATTCCAATCGCCCCCAAATCAAGTTTTTCCCATAGGTTGTCAAATATTATGAGAACCTTCTCATTCGGATCACTCTTCAATCTCTTCGACAGAACTTTTGCTTTTCCCTGTGGGCTTAGCTCGTACTTCAGTTTCAGACCCAAGTCGTCAGCGATCTGGTCTACGATATTATTCAAGTCTGGACTCTTCGAAACATCCACTTTGACGATCATGCGGAACGGTCTCCCCGCTTCTCTGAGTTTCTTCTCGACTTCCTCCAGCAGAGTAGTCTTCCCCACGCCGCCAGGCCCGTAGACTCCAATCACCTTTAGCTTCTCATCATTCAGAGCTTTCATCATGTCCTGAAAGATGGAAGCTCGCGAACCGGTGATAAAGTCGCCCGCATCACCGGCCGTCGAATTCACGCCAGAAGCAACGCCAACAAGCACCAGTGGAGGATTCTCGAAGTCAACCTTCTCGAATTGACCCCGCGCAATGAGTTCCTGGATAGTGTCGCCCCCATTACTGGCCGACGAATTCACTTCGGCAGCACCGCCAACAAGAGCCGGAGGATCCCTCTCGTAGTAGACCTTCTCGAATTTACCCTGCCGAATGAGTTCCTGGATGGCCTCAACTGTCTTGCTCGCGTCCCTGCCGAGACAATAACGCGCCTTCGGGTTGGGAAGCCACCCGCAGAAGCAAGTTTTCTTAGCTCTTCCCTTGTCATCGAGCACGTCGCTTGCCTTCCGGGCGACTGTCTCCGCGTCTTTCACCCAATCCTTGACGTCGGCTTCGATCAGCTTCATGTTATGCAGAGCTTTATCAACGGAATGTTGCACCCTTTGCCTCGCGTGATTCAGCTTCTGAAGTTCTTTGTCGAGTTGGCCGACGTAGCGTTTGGAGAATATGACATAGCCGCATCGACGACGGACCCAATCCAGCAGGGGCTTTGCCGCTTCGGCAGACGCTTCGGCAGCCGCTTTGGAAGCCACAGCCGTAGCAATTTCCGCCATTTCCCCCCTTTCGGTTTCGACTTTTGTGGTTCTCTTGTAGGAGAAATGGAAGTTAAGAAATTATATATGCTGAGAAAGGCGGAACTGATGGAACCCAGTAATGAAACGGAAATGACCGGACTGGAAAGATTCAGTAGGATGAATCCGCAGCCATGAAAGATTGGGTGAAGAGAGACAGCTTTTAGCAATAGGCGCGTAAATGAAGATGGAAATCTTGAGGGAGGAAGTGATCATTTAGAGTTGCAACGATCAGAAAGAGCCAGAACCTGGCTTTAACAGAGGCAGCGTTAGTATGTTACACACAAATAAACCCACCCCTGGGCCCATGTACAGTGACATCAATTTTTAATTTCCTGAAGATGCCATCCCGTCCTCCAATGCGGGCAGACTATCCAGCTGTCACCGTTGCTTTATGCTTAGAGGTGAGTGAGTTCATGCCCAGTCTTGCACTGCAATTTTTTTTTTTTCAAGTATTGAAATTGATTTGTGAAAAAAAAAAAAAAATGTGTGAATTTTTACGGGACAGAGCATTGACCCCGAGTGATTGGGAGCCTTGGCAAATACGCATCTGTTTTGATTCTGGCAACCATGACGAAACAATATAAGCATTTCCCTAAGATTAGCCTATTCTTAAGATCACAATTTCCAGATTAATCATTTTCATACTTGAGTAGTATTTGTCGCAAATCTAAATCAGTCAAGTTGTTGGAGAGTGAACTGAGTTTTAAATACAAATAGATGTTGTACATGACACCTAAAGATTAACATCACAAGTCTACTCCACCATAAACACATTAGTTGTTATGGTATATAGTTACCAGAGTAGCTAATGTATTTGTTTGAAATCTGTAATAGGTTTTACATCACTCCTAAAACTTTTGGAAGAAAGCACTTCATGTGAGGCATCGAATGAAGCCTTTTGATTTCTTACCATGGTATTTTGTTACTAGACATTGTTTATATTTATGTAAGACACTAAAAGGATTTGTTTTCTATGATTAGATGCAACATCATTATCCACCCAACGAAAGACAAACGATATAGTCAAGCAACGCTTACTTTTCCCCATTATTAAACTTTTCGGAACTTAGCACAACATTTCATAGACTTCCTCAGGGGAATCACCCATGACTTTTTTAACATTTCCCCATTATCTACCACACCAATTTATCTTCACAATAAAGGAAGGAACCAATGACCTCAAGAGTCAAAAGAAACTTTTCTAAAGTTGAAATGACATGTTCTGAGAGACAATAATAATCATCCAGAGGCGAGTCTCTTGTTACAAATCTATCAAAAAGCTGGAGGGCTTGATCAATGTACATCTCCCCTACCTCATAGGAAAAAAAGAAGAAGAATATAAACACACTCCCAATGCCGGAATAGTAGTACTTGATTACGTAATTTATTACATGGCTATCCTTTATCGCCCCTAAAGTAAGCCTAGTTGATCAGCTAGTCTTCGTCAACATAAAAGCTAGGCTTCTTTTCTTGAGTTTTGTAATTTATTATATATTTGTTGACGGAGAAATCTAAAGCTTCGTGTGAACCGTTGAAAATAGAGTAATCAAAAGTAAAAGAAACGCTGAAGGTTGGTGTGAGATTTTGAATGGAAGCTATGTATGTCTAAGTTGATCAGCTAGTCTTAGTCAACATAAAAGCTAGGCTTCTTTTCTTGAGTTTTGTACTTTACTATAATTTGTTGACGGAGAAATCTAAAGCTTTTAAAAGTTCATGTGAACTCTTGAAAATAGAGTAATCGGAAGTGGACAAAGAAACGCCGAAGGTTGGTGTGAAATTTTGAATGCGAAGCTATGTATGTCTAGATAGTTGGTAGATAGAAGCATGCACAATTTTTTTTTCTCGCGTTTTGATTTTGAGAGTTTTTGTCAAATTAAAATATTTTCTTCAATTGGAAATGTTCACTGAAAAGTTGAGTTCTCCCTGCCTCCGCGATGCATTGTGATCAAAAGCACGATGAATTCACTATTAATAAATAACCATCAAATATTGACGCTAAAATAAAAAGTGAAATAGAAAAAGTTAAAAGTTAAAAGTAAAATTAAACATCCGACGACTTCATTTTCTGTTAGTCAATCAAACAGACTAGAAATTGGCACCGAGACGAGCCAAAACATGTTTAGCGTCTGAATTAAGCATTTCTCCAAAGTTTGATAGCTTACTTTCCCTCCATGCTTAAGAATGTCATAGTAAGGCTTTTTGTTTCTTTCTCTCACAATGAAGTTTTTGCCCCCACCAGTGAAATATCATAAAGTAATGTGTGCCTCTGTTTTGCCTTTCAGTGAGAGAGCTCTCCACGATCAAAATTAAAGACTCACCAAAATCGGGTCCAGTTTTGTAAACGGCTCCCATTTGAGACGTTAATTAAACAAAGTCTCCGTGAAAGTCAAGTGGAAACTCATTAAAGCAGAGTCATAAACCAGCATCGACCGACATCAATAGTGACCATAATTTTTTTTGCTGGGCGATTTTGTTTGGAGTTTCTCCAAGCCATTACAATTTTTAACAACAAACAAGTGAAGGCATTTACCACCTAATATTGTTCAATGTTCAAATTCATTTTGCTAAAGTTATTCACATACTAATTTAGTTCTCCCAAAATCGAGAATAAACTGGGAAATCTAATTTCCAACCTTAGACTTGCAAATCAAGTTCAAATTTCAATCCATATAATGCGCTCCGATCCCTGTCACTTCACAAACTCGGCTTTAATAAAATTGCACAAAAGTAGAATCTACAGAGTGCAATAACGCTTTTTCTTGTGGTACCATGTGGGGACCACTGGTTTCAGACGAAATGTTTTACTCATCAAAATGTGTTACTTTACTATAAAAGAATCTTGCATTTAATGAGTCCACAATGCCCCTAGATTGGGGAAACGCTATTACGAATTTCATGATTTTCGAGTTTTCAATTTTTTTTTTCATTGCTTGAGTGTTATAGTTATTTTTTTTCAATTACTTGAATGCCATGACTTCTAAAGAACGTTCAATAGAGTGCAGTAACTTTTTCTGAGATGTTAACTACAAGTGCTAGAAATTCAATGTATCATAGCACTCGTGGTGAATGTTTTTTTTTTTTTTTTGAAGTTATAACATTTAAATGATCCATTGAAAGTTTAGAAGTCAATGCACTCAAGTGAATATTTTTTTTTAATAAGTTATGGCATTCAATAATAATAATAATAATAATAATAATAATAATAATAACAATCATAACACTCAAGTAACCACCATTCGAAAGTTACATCATTTGTGATGTCCTTATTTCGGCTAACTTCTATTGGAAGTTGCATAAGAATTGGAAAGTATTTGAATTAACATATGCACTCTTCATTGGCCTACTACCCTCTTCAAGTTGCATAAGAGTTGAAGCTAGCAGTTAGTTGGGTAAAGATAACACCGGCAAAGTCATCTTACTGCCAAGACCAAACCTATAAATTACAACAAAACGTGCTCCTTCAAATTCGGCATATGGTAGTTTTCACCATGCATTCTTCTTGATCATTCAATGCGACCCCAGGCTTGGGAATGAACCGATGTTTGACCCCTCAGCTTAACTCGGAGCTCTTGAACGATCAATTTGATGAGTTCCCCATGTCCGTCGAGAAGAATTGCCAAAACAAGTCAAGTTCAAATAGTATATTTTCTTGAAAGTCATATTAAAATGTTTTTTTTTTTTTTCAAATAGGATGTTTTCTTGAAAGTCGTATTAAAATATATATTTTTTTAGTTCTCCACTGGACTTGAGTTGTGCAATAACATCTTCTGTACACGTAGTGCGGTGCAATTTTCCACGATGCTTCGAGTATTGGGGTCGGTTGTATTAAGCTCTACCCATCCTTAGGAGAATCTGATTTTCCTTATTGTTAAAAAAATTTCTTTATAAGTTTTTCCGGTTATGGAACACAACTTTGTCGTAGCTCCTACTCATAACCGCACTTCAATAGTTCTAAAAAAACCCAATTTCTTTTTATTGATTATACCTTGTTAACGGATCCAATGAATATGAAGTGTATTTGTATGTGATTATTATGTTAAGGGGATCATTAACTCCATATCAGTATTGCATACACGGTAATCTCAGCTTATTTCGTGGATTATATGGATCTCTCTCTGTCCAATCTCTCTTTGCTAATACCCTGCACGTAATGACACTCTCAAATTCTCTGCAAGAAAATAAGGAACGTAACAATTCACAAAGCCAACGCTACTCATTGCCGAACTCCAAGTCCTTACGTGTCTGCCCCTCCCTGACACGTCCATCATCGTGAGTCACGTTGCAAAGATATCTTCCTCCAAAAAGTGGGAGGAAATGGAGGGAAATGCAAAATGAGTTCCTTGTTTTCAATTGAAATGCAAAATTCGTGTTCCGTCCAACTATTCCCCACAAGTGCTACCTATCTAGCACTTGTGGTGTGGGAGTTAAAGAATTTAAATAATCAATTAAAAGTTATGATATTTAGATTAAAAAAATTAAGTTACTCGAGTGAACTATTTTTAAAAAGTCAAGATACTAAATTAATAAAAAAAAATCATGATACTCAAATAATTACCGTACAAAAGTTATATCACAAGTCATATTCTCATCTCGGCTAACTTCTATTAGAAGTTGCATAAGAATTGGAGAGTGTTTGGATCAAGTTATGCACTATTCAATGGCCAACTACAGTCTTCAAATTGCACAAGAGTTGAAGCTAGCAGATAATTGGCTAACGATAGCAACACCAAAATCATCTTGCCATTGGCACCAATGCTGTATATTACAACAAAGGGTACCCTTTCAAATTCAGCATCTAATAGTCTTCACTATGCCTTCTTCTTGATTATTCAATACGACCAGATGATCACTAATGAACTTATGTTTGACCTTCAGCTTAACCTGAAGCTCACGAACGATCAATTTGATGAGTTCCCCGCGTCGGTATGCAGATAAAAATTGTCAAAACAAGTCAAATTAAGAACTATAAATAACATTTTAATACAACTTCCAAGAAAATATGGTATTTGAACTTAAACTATGGAAAGTCAATGTGCAATAGTATCTCCTGTACACGCAATGCAGTGCAATTTTGCACACTGCTTCGAGTATTTTGGTCGGGTGTATTAACTACTAAGCTCTACCCATCTTTAGGAGAATCTAATTATTTTGTTTGTAAGTTTGTTCCATTATTGAACCCAAATTTCTCGTAACTCCTACAAAAGTTGTCATACCATACAAACAATCATTATTGAAAATTTCTAATTGTTTGTGTGGTATGCCAATTGTGTAGAAATTATGACACTGAATTTGGGCTCAATAAGATACAATGGGGGATTGACTTCTCGCGTGACCTTAGAAGGCTGGATAAAATGTGCAATAAGTTGTGCAGCTATTGACTTGTTATCATAACTAGAGTTGTCTATAATATGTGATCGTTGTTTTGCAAAACAGGGTGACATCCACTCAACTAAATATTTATAAATTTTTGGAAACTAGGGAACTCACGTAACGACATATAGTAACTAAGAGGCCACGTTGTAGTGAGCTTAAACCTTGTGGCTCAACAGTGAATAGCAATTAGCACTATACTCGCCACCTTGATTGGGGCACTATACGCGCCCCTCGATTGGGGCCACTTTCCACTGCTTCGGTTCATCATAACCAAATTGTACCTCATTCTCAGTCAGGTCATTTCTATAGAGTTCGGCTTGAAGCTTAAAATCATTAGGCTCAATGTTGTAGATTATGGGAGAATATCTTTCTTCCCACTTAAATTTGACATCGGTTCCACACATAGACAATTTAAAAGATTAATAAAAACTTAGAAAAATAACCGAGTTAGATGGTAGACATCTACATCATTGATTTCCGATTAAAATTGATTGAGATGACTACATTGAGAAATCGTTAAAAAATTTTAGACTAAATCAACATAAATGAAAGGTTTAAGACTGAATTAACCATCGTATAATAGGTCATGATTTTTTGAGCAATTATCTCGATTATTAATAATAACAACAACAATAGCAGTAACCACCACCAAAGAACCATTACCTAATTTTCTTACCATAAGTCACTAATTAAATTCAAGGACAAGCATGTTGTCAAATATTAATCCCAAGAATAGATAGATACATCTATAGATGAATCTCTTCCACTAAGCTGCATACACATTAACCATATTGTACTTGTGCTTTTGATACTTTATGTTCATACCATGAATACAATTCAGACTTGCTTAATTAGAAAATGTCCAAATTAAGATCAACTATCAAACTGATGAGATACGTCGTGAGGAATCAATTTTTGTAAGTTGCACCTTCTAGGTGGTAGCTCCAAGGGACATCTAATCCATCTCTTTTTTGGTCGATCTCGAAACCCTGGGCAGCACATTTCGAGAGATCGACAGCCTTTGGTCTCTAGGTATTCTAAAGACTTTAGGCTATTGCGGCTTTCCATGCTTCTTAGTTTAGGGCAATCCTTCAGTTCAACACACCTAAGCTTCTTCAACTTCCGTAGATTAGGTAATCTCTCAATTGAATTGCAGTAGGAAACTGTTAGGTGCAACAAAGATCCCAATGCTCACAAACCTTGAATCTCAACAAGTCTTTCTAATTGAGAGGGCTCCAAGGATTGTAGCGTGACATATGAGGTGTCCATATGAGGCATTTGCACCTAGTAATTCACAGTTCCCTCAACTTCATCAAGCCTTTCCAAATAGGAAAGTGGTGAGCATTCATCGATAATGAGAGTTGACAAGTTTTCAAGTTTGTTTGAAATATGTGGTAGTTTTGCAACAACATGAAGTTTCGATGTCAACAGACTATAATGGTGCTGCCATGGGGAGAAATGTTCCTCTAACTTGCACCTCTCCTAAAAAGATAAAGATCCACGAGAGTTGTACTCAATTTCCATATAAATCTTAATAATTAAACTAATTATGCCGTAACCATCAACTTCAACTTCTACCAAGCTTGTGACCCATCACTTTTACCATTAGATTTTAATTGATCCGCCTCATCATTTGAATATAAACCTTAATGAAATATTTCGAATATAGAATAAATATTCTCCAAACCTTCTCATGAGTTAAAAAAAAAAAAAACATAAAAACATAAAAACAAAGAAGTGGGGCTCAGCTCCCAAGTTTAAAACTTGGGATATGTGCATTAAAAGTCATAAAACTTATCATGCAAATGTAATTGAGTCATAAAATTTTTAAAAAGTACAATAAGTTATGAAACTTATCATGAAAGTATAATTAAATCCTAAAAACTTTAAAAGTGCAATTGAGTATTAAAACTTATCAAATTGGTCCAATCAAGTCCTTCCATTGATTGCATATTTTGAAATTTTTAGGACTTGATTACACTTTTATGATAAATTTTAGGACTTGAATGCACTTTCGTGACAAGTTTTAAGATTTAATTGCACTTTTTAAACGTTTTAGGACTCGATTGTACTTTCGTAATAAGTTTTAATATTTGATTATAACTTTTTGAAAATTTTAGGACTTAATTGCATTTTCATAACAAGTTTTAGGACTTCCATTGCATTTACTCCTTAAAAAAATTAAGCTGCCAAATTCAACTTTCAATTGAAATTGAGAATAAAAAATCAAGGGTAGCAACTAAAATATTTTCAAAAGAATGTAATGTAAAACCATGATCAAAATGACAAATATCATTTACAAAATCAAGAATTTTTTATAAGGAAAAATTAAGCTTTCTTCCAAGAAAGCTAAGTGGCACCTATTTTTAAAATTTAAGAGGTTGCTCAAATTAGGGGTGTGCACCGGGAACCACTTGGACCAGACCGAACTGGCTGGTTTTGGGCAGTTCCCAAAGATGGCAGTCTGGTTCCCGATTCCCGCTTTTGGAAATGGTGACTATTCGATCCGGTTCTCGATTACCACTAGGAACCGGACCAACCAAACTGGACCATTTAATTATATATAATATATTTTTAAATTTCTTTATAAAAAAATCCTAATTCCTTCAAATTTCTCTTATTTTTCATTTTATTTTTGGCCCAAAACAGTAAATTTAGCAATTCCACTGGACCGGTCGATCGGTCTGGTTACTGGTTCCAGGACCGGTCGGTCCCCTAGTCTTGGAATTTGGGAATCGGTCCTCCTAGTCCGGTTCTCGGTTCCACCTCGAAATTGGACTGGACCTGGAACCATCAGTCCTAGCTCAAATGGTAATTGTGTCGATCCTCCTTGCTCAAGGCATGTGATTGAATCACCATATTTATGCATTTTCTTAGGGCCACCTCTTGGAGCATAGGCTCGTGTCTCTAGTAATTACTGATGTGTGTGGGACAAAAGGATCACCGTACTTGATGTAGATTATTTGAGTGTTCAAAAAATTATAGACACTCGATTGATTTCTAAGAGACCCATATCTATTAATCTCATGAATATGTGTAAGTTTTGAGCTATCCATATAACCTCATTGGAATACCAAAGGTCCATGCCCTTTCATTTAATTTTATAAAGATTAATAAGCATAATTGTCATTTATTTATGAGAATCTCGCATTAACATTCCTAAAAAACCCAACTTCATTGATTAATTACACCTCATTAACTTTACCAGTGAATTTGAAGTGTATTGGTATGTGAATATGCATGTTAGGGGGATCATTGACTCCATGTTAGCTTAGCATGGACTTGATAATGTAAGCTTATTTTAGGAATTATATGGATATGACGCTATTCCATGGTCGAGCCGGACTACCTCTCTCTCTCTCTCTCTCTCTCTCTCTGGGACCTCTCTTTGCTAGTAACCTACACGTAATGACCCTCTTTCCAACCCTTTGCATAATATAACCATCTTTCCAACCCTCTGCACAATATAACTTAACAATTCACCCTACTCATTGCAAACTCCAAATCCTTGCATGGCTCTCCATCGTTGCTCTGATGCTTCTCTCTCTCTCTCTCTCTCTCTCTCTCTCTCTCTCTCTCTCTTGTTGGAGAAATCTTCTTGAAATTTTTTGAAGCTGACAAAACGTTTCCATCAATCTAGTCTAAAGGTTTGCAGACTCTGCTGTTTAAAGTCTAAAGACCTCCGGACAGCCAAACTCAAGACTCAAAGTCTATCCTCATTGGCAGTTTCTAATCCATTGAAGAAAGGTTATCCAAAACTGGATGTTTTACTAAGGATATGACATTATCGACTGGTGAAGATCTCTTGGCTGGATATGACGTAATGGAATCCTTTGATTGATCGAGATTGATTCGGAGATTAAGGATCCGATGATTGGCGAAATATTCTTGGAAGGTTCTACTTATGAAAACCAAGATCCTGATTGTATAGGCGAAACATGATTGATGGGCTATCGACATGTTCCTTTAATAGCTCGAATGATCTTCCTAATTGATTCTGTCCAACGGGAAGATTGGAAGAATTCCTTTGGTGAATGCCAACGGGTATGATGGCATAAAGGAGTATATAAGGAAGACGTTCTAGTTGTTCGAGAAGTGCACGATAGAAGAATTCCAAAGTCTGAAGCTCCTTGTTTTTAGTCAATACATTTGAGCGAAAACTTGTACGCAAAAGAGTGTTTATATTTGTGAGAAACCTTGAGGAAGTGTGGTAGAATATCTACACTTTGTGGAATCAAGGAAGAACTATGCTTTGTAACATCTCTTTTGTTCATAGTGGAATCCAGCCGATAGGCTGTCAGTGCGGAAGAGTGGACGTAGGCTTGGGATAAGCCGAACCACTATAAACCTTGTGTTTAATCTTCTCTTCCTTACTCTTTACTTTACTTTGATCGTAATTCATTTTGTTAATCAAAAGAGTACTACCTTTCTATCGCCTGCCTAGTATCGCTGTGGTATTTCGAGAAATTGTTTTTACACCTATTCACCCCCTCTCTAGGTGATTATACTAGCTACATCAATTGGTATCAGAGCCTGTATACTCACTTTGTTTGAAGTGTTTTACTTCAGAGTTAAAGATCCATGGCTAGTATGTTGGCTCCAAGGCTGGTAGAAGGGCAAAGCAATACCAGACCACCTTACTTTGATGGAAAGGATTACAACATATGGAAAAACAAGATGAAGGCGTTCCTAAGATCAAAGGATCTTCTGGAATGGGACGTTGTAGAAAAAAGAATCATTCCTAAAGCTGCACCTATCTCAGAAAGAGGAAAATATACTATGGAGTCTAGTCAAATGACTCAGGAAGAGATATTCAAGAGATAAGCTCTTGATGCAAAAGCAATTTATTCATTATATTGTGCTTTATCTCCTACTTAATATAATAGAATATATTCTTGTGTTACAACTAAAGAAGTCTGGGATAGATTACATATTACCTATGAAGGAACCGATCGAGTGAAAGAGACTAGAATCAACATTCTCCTCGGTTAATATGAAACTTTCAAAATGAAATCGGGAGAATCTATAACTGACATGTTTAGTCGTTTTACAGAAATCATGAATGGTCTTGAAAATCAAGCTCAACCAATTTCTGATCCCATGAAGGTAAACAAGCTATTGCGTGGACTCTCCAAGGATTGGAATCACATAAAGACCTCAATCAGAGAGACCCAAAGAATTATGCCACTATCTGTTGATGAGTTGGTTGGGACTCTTCAGTCTTATGAAGTGGAACGAATCAATGAAGACGAAGACCCTAAAGGTAAGAAATCCATTGCATTAAAATCCAATGATGATTCTAACGTGTTACGGGTTCGAAGACGATATGGATGATGAGGAGCTTGCTCTCATGATAAGAAGATTCAGAAAGCTGAACAGAAAAGGAAGAAGATTCAATCCAAAGAAACAAAGTTTTCAAAAGCAACAGACTAGGTCTGTTGAGGATGATGAATCAAACAAAGATGTAGTCTGCTTTGAATGTAAGAAAAAGGGACACATCAAACCAAACTATCCTCTTCTGAGGAAGAAGAAAGGAAAAGCTGAAAAGTATCGAAAAGCGCTTAAAGCAGAAACCTGGAGTGATATAGAGTGTGAAGAAAGTGATGATGATTATGCCAATATATGTCTAATGGCACAATCAATTCAGATTCAAACTCCGAGACAAAATCAGATTCGATAGTGAATTTGAGGTAAGTAACTTCAAAATCCCTATTAAAGTTTCTAAATACATTGATGAGTTGTGTTTTAGTCTTAAAACTTCTCTTAAAAGGATTTCCGAACTCAAAAGAGAAAATTCTACTCTAAAACAATAGGAAAATATTTTGGAAGAAAAAGTGAAATGTTTAGATATGAATGTTTCTTCTCTTAGAAAAAGTGAAGATAATCTTTCGAAAGAAAATGTACTATTGAAAAATGATATCTCAAATATTTCTAAAAAATTTCTATAGGATCTAAAAACTGGAAAAAATTCTTTCTGTTCAAAGACCTTATTTCAACAAATCTGGTTTGGGAATGACTACTGAAACTATTCCTTTAATTGATTTTCCAAAGGTAAAAGAAAGAATTAAGCAAAGACCGACAAGAGATACTTACAAAAATCATTTTAAAAAGATCTTTGTAAAACCTTTAGGCCGCAATGCTCTCAGATGTTCAAAGTGCAATAGTGCAGATCATTTTGAAAAAGAATGTCCTATGGTTTGGAAACCTGTTAAGAAAGTATGGGCAAAAACCGCATTTCATACTAACTCAAATGGACCCAAGAAAATATGGGTACCAAAGAAAGTTTGAGTCTCTTTTTAAATGCAGGTCACTATCAAGAAAAAGGTAAAATGGTATATGGATAGTGGATGCTCAAGACATATGACAAGAGATTCAAAGTGCTTCATAAAGCTCGTTCAAGTGAATGGCGGAAAAGTCTCATTTGGAGGAAATAGCAAAGGAAGAATAGTGGGATTTGGAACTGTAAAGATTGGAAATCTCACAATAAGCAATGTTTCTTTAGTTGAAGGACTCAACTACAATTTGCTCAGTGTCGATCAGTCAGTGCGATACCGGTTTCAAAATCTACTTTCAAGAGGGAATATGTACAGGGAACCGGTAAAGACTCTACTCGAGTCATTCATGGGTCGAAGACATGGAAATATCTACCTCTTGGATGTGAAACCAAATGAATTGCAATGTCTAATCTCAATCCAAGACGAAGCAAGCTTATGGCACAGAAAACTTGGGCACATTAATATGAAACAGATAGCCAAAATCTCAACAAAGAAGCTTGTTCGTGGTCTACCCAATTTATCATACCAAAAGGCTGATCTATGTACACCGTGCATATTGGGAAAACAAGTAAGAAATTCCTTTAAACCAATAAATCAAGTTTCCACTAACCGTGTACTGCAGCTTCTGCATTTGGATCTTTTTGGACCAACCAGAACACAGAGCATTGGAGGTAAGAAATATTGCCTGGTAATTGTGGATGACTACTCACGATTTACTTGGGTATATTTCCTGGCAAGTAAGTCTGAAACCTTCTCTTATTTTGAAAAATTTGCTAAAAAGGTTCAAAATGAAAAAGGGTATGTTATTTCAAGTATAAGAACAGACCATGGAGGTGAATTTGAAAATCAAGATTTTACAAACTTTTGTGATAAATCTGGTTTTCAGCATGTATTCTCTTCTCCATATACTCTAGAGCAAAATGGAGTTGTGGAAAGAAAGAATAGATCGCTTCAAGAAATGGCTAGAACTCTTTTAATTGAAAGCAACATTTCTTCACGATTTTGGGCTGAAGCAGTTTCTACAGCTTGTTATATTATCAATAGAGTTTTTCTAAGGCCTATTCTATAAAAAAAAAAAAAAAACTCCCTATGAATTATTCAAAGAAAAGAAGCCTATTGTTTCATATTTTCATGTGTTTGGATGCAAATGTTTTATATTGAAAAATGCAAATGATCATATTGGCGAGTTTGAAGAAAAATCATATGAAGGCATCTTCCTTGGATATTCAACCTCAAGCAAAGCCTATAGAGTTTATAACAAGAAGAGTCAATCTGTGGAGGAATCAATGAATGTCAAATTACAAGATTCTATGCAAAATGAACCTATTCAGACTCATCTTGAAGAGCCTGAACCTGCTCCAAACTCTACAAAGTCTAAATCTCAGGAAACAGCTCAGACTTTGAAGGACCAGCAACAAGTGACTGTTGAAGATTCAAGTGAAGGAAGTGACCATCAATCTGACAAATTAACCAGCAACTGGAAACATAAGTCCAGTCATCCCAAAGATCTTATTATTGGCGACATCAATGAAGGAATTCGCACAAGATCCAAAAGGCGCGAAGAGTCTAGTGTTGTGGCTCTTATTTCTGAAATAGAACCCAAAAGCATAGAAGAAGCTTTAACTGATGAAAGCTGGATTGAAGCTATGCAAGAAGAACTCAAGCAATTCAACATTAATGATGTTTGGGAGTTAACTCCTAAACCAAAAGGTAAATCTATTATTGGTGCAAAATGGGTTTTCAAGAACAAGATGAACGAGAACGGGAAAGTCATAAGAAACAAAGCAAGACTCGTGGCCAAAGGATATACGCAAGAAGAAGGGATAGACTATGACGAGACTTACGCACCAGTAGCAAGGTTAGAAGCAATTCGTTTATTACTTGCATTTGCTTGTCATAAAAATTTTAGGTTATTCCAAATGGATGTCAAAAGTGCTTTCCTAAATGGATTCATCCATGAGGAAGTCTATGTGGAACAACCACCTGGGTTTGAAGACCCAAGGAAACCAGACTTAGTATTCAAACTCAAAAAGGCTTTATATGGTTTAAAACAAGCACCTCGAGCTTGGTACGACAGGCTAAGTAAGTTTTTAATTCAAAATGGTTTTGTGAAAGGTAAAGTAGACACTACTCTGTTTATTAAAAGAGAAAGCAAAAGTTTTGTGCTAGTTCAAATATATGTCGATGATATTATATTCGGATCTCCTAATGAAAGTCTGTGCAAGAAATTTTCTAAGACTATGCAGGATGAATTTGAAATGAGCATGATGGGTGAGTTAACCTTCTTTCTCGGGCTTCAAGTGAAACAACTGAAGGAATGAACTTTTATTCATCAAGAAAAATACGCTAATGATCTCGTCAAAAAGTTTGGACTGAACAATTGCAAAAAGGTTGAAATACCAATGTCAAGTTCCTTGAAGATAGACAAAGATGAAGGAGGAAAGAAAGTCGATCATAAGCTATACAGGAGTATCATTGGATCACTTCTTTATCTTACTGCTTCTAAACCTGACATTTTGTTTAGTGTTTGCATTTGTGCCAGATTTCAAGCAGATCCTAAAGAATCTCATTTAAGTGCTGCGAAGTGAATTATCAAATACATTACTTCAACTTCAAGCATCGGCCTTTGGTATCCTAAAAAGGGAGACTTTACTCTTCTTAGATACTCAGACGCAGATCTAGCTGGATGCAGAGTTGATAGAAAGAGCACCTCGGGTACCTGTCAACTACTTGGAGGCAGGACAGTATCTTGGTTTTCAAGGAAGCAAACTACAGTAGCTCTTTCTACAGCAGAAGTAGAGTATATAGCTCTCGGAAGTTGTTGTTCACAAATTCTATGGATAAAACAACAGCTAAGAGACTTTGGAATTAAAGATTCATGCACGGAGATTAACTGCGACAACACCAATGCAATCAATCTTACTAAAAATCCAATTCTTCACTCAAGAGCAAAGCATATAGAGATTCGACATCACTTCATAAGAGATCATGTTCAAAATGGAGAAGTTTCGATTCAGTTTGTTGACTCAAAGAACCAACTAGCGGATATATTCACAAAGCCTTTGGAGAAAAATCAATTTGAAATTATCCGTTCCAGACTCAACATTTTGAGGTTTGAAGAAGTTAAAGTCTAGAGACTCTCAAACTCAGACAAACAAGACTTTGACTGTAAGTTATTCTCTCTCTCGAATCTCATCTTGAAAAGGTACGATTATCAACCGTGTTTTATTGCTATCTTTAATTGACGTGATTATAGCAACGTTTCCTTTTCGAAAAAGAAGTTATTTTTTAAATGACTATTTTCTCGAAAAAGGCAGTTATTTTGAAAAGGCATCTTTTATTTTCCTTTATGACGTTCCGTATACCTCTCTTTTTAACCGATTATGCACTGTTGATTCTTCTTCGCTTTACTCTCCAAAACCCTAAGAAAGCATCGATCTTCCATTCATGTTTTCTTCCCTTGTTTAATCTTCGAAAAAGTTGTCATCTTTCTTGGGAAAGTCAAGCAAGGAATCTTTCAAAGACTGAGAAAGATGTCGTCTTCAAGAAAGTCTTCGAGAATCGCAAGCAGGGGACCACGGCGAATGAGTGAGGGGCCTACACACTTCGATCTCACCGAAGAAGAGGAGTCTCCAAATCAGCAACAGAGCCCACAACATTCTCAGCAGCGTCATTCTCCACCATCTAGTCCACAGGGTGCTAGTCATCAACAAGAGGAAGAAATCGTTAAAGACGCAGATCCCGTAAGAATTCAAAGGCCCTCTTTTATTTATAAGCTTTACCGTGCTTTAAAGAAGACTGGTACTCCATTGAACTACGTCGATGAGTTTCTTAAGGACAAAGGATATGGGAATGAGTACATCTTTTTGCGGAAAATGGAAAGTTTGGGAATTGCTCCAAAAGGGATGGCAGAAGAAACCCTTGCAAATATCCCAAGTGATCCGCGTGTTGGGGGACTTAATCCAGTAGATGGAAATGATGATGACAAATTGTACAGCCAATTTCAACCAAGAATGGGTGTTGTAGCGAAAATTCGAGGAAAAAGGGGAGAGCTGTTTAGATCAAAGGAACATAAGGAATTATACTCAAAATTGCTGAAGCGTGGGGTGATAAACCCTAGGAGTGTGGATTTTGATTTTCTGGATGCTGTGAATGTGAACTTGAGGGAAAAGTTCGGTTATCTTCAACTTGAAAAGTTCTGCTCTGACACCACAGAGGCCTATGCTCAATTAACTGCATATTTCTATTCAAATCTTAGTTTCTTGGATGCGAATAGAATATCCTTTAGTGTCCGAGATCAGGACTTTGTGGTTGATGTGGATATGATGGCGGATGTGATTGGGGTTGAGAGAGGAAGATACCAACCGATCAATGTTTCTACTGCTCGTGCAACATTGGAGCTTGTTAAGGATAGAAGAACAGAGGAAAAGATTTCCTACTTGAGGATGAGTGCATTTAACATTCTGCTTCACAAGATTGTGATCAATTGCCTCAGACTGAAATCAACTTTCAAGATTGATGTTTCAAGTTCAGAGGCAAAGCTTATGTATGCCATCATTAATGGGAAAAAGTTTTCTTTCCTCACACTATTATGTTTCACATGTATAGAGCTGTGGCAAAGAACAAAGGTCAACTTCCTTATCCAGGTCTTGTGACGAAGTTATTCAGACATCTGAATATTCAGCCTCCACAAATCCTCTGTGTTAGATCGTGTGATTATATGGTGGTAGGACTGAAAATGGTGACGAAAATGCGTCTGAAGGAACTGAGTAAGGCGTTGGAGAAATTCAAGGAGAAGACTCCTGTTAAAACTCAACAAATCTCTTCTGCAGCAAAAAGAAAAAGGAAGGAGCCCATGGTTACTCCATCCAATAAAAGAAGAGCTCTTATTGTTGAAGATGAAGATGATGATGATGACATCACCATTTCTGCCATAGCATTGAAGAAGCTAAGTCGTCCTGTCCCAGAATCAATGGAACGACAGGAGAAAGAAGCAGAGGAGAGAGAAGTACAAGAGAAAGAAGAAGAAGAAAGAGAAGTTGGAGAAAAAGAAGCTGAGGAGGAAAGGTTTGAAGAAGAAGAAGAAGAGAGAGAAAATCAAGAGGAAAGAGAGCATGAAAAACACTCTTCTCCACCTGAAGGCATGGAAAGAGGGGGAGATCATGAGAAAAGAGGAATGTCCTCTTATCCCACTCACAATGAGGGAGTTAGTCGCTCACCAGCAGACCTAGAAGACATTCATGCCTCTCATTTTCCTGAGGAAGAACATGATGCTTCATCGCCAAATCTGCGTGATTATGATCTGCCATCGTCTGCATTTACTCCATCTGATCGTGCCGAAGCCAATACGCAAACCGATAACTCAGCTGATTTTCGCAAAATTATGGATATTCTCTTGGAGATGCGAGGTCAAATTTATGCTCTGGGATGCGAGGTTAAGAACTTGCAGAATGCAAGTCAAGCTTCTTTAGGTTCATTGAAAGATCATATACAAGCCCTTTCTATTCAGATTCAGGCTAATGCCAAGGGTGAGGAGGTTGCACAATTGAAGGAAGACTTGAAAAGGCTGAAAGGGATCGTTCAGTCCATGGGAAATTTCCAGCTTGTTCGCATTCCCAAGCAATCTTGACTTTATTCCATTTTCATCTCAACCTTTTTAATGCTCACAAAAAGGGGGAGAGATTGCAAGATTTGAATCAAACTTTGAATTTTTAATCGTTTGGATTAGACTATTTTAATGTTTGACTCTGTTTGACTTTATTTTTTGTGTCTGGATGAGAACTAAATCTGAATTTGGACTTGACTGCTATTGATATCTTATGGATGGCTTTATCATATACAAAACTAACCTATTTTCTGTGGTTGCAGATTCTAATGTTATTCATTTAGCCATTTATCCTTATAAGATATGCATATGTGTTTGAGAAATGTTTTTGCAGGTTAAAGTTATCCAAATCTACAGGAAAGTTTTGTCACCATTAAAAATGGGGAGATTGTTGGAGAAATCTTCTTGAAATGTTTTGAAGCTGACAAAACGTTTCTATCAGTCTAGTCTGAAGGTTTGCAGACTCTGCTGCTTAAAGTCTGAAGACCTCCGGACAACCAGACTCAAGACTCAAAGTCTATCCTCATTGGCAGTTTCTAATCCGTTGAAGAAAGGCTATCTAGAACTGGATGTTTTACTAAGGATATGACCTTATCGACTGGAGAAGATCTCTTGGCTGGATATGACGTAATGGAATCCTTTGATTGATCGAGATTGATTCGGAGATTAAGGATCCGATGATTGGCGAAATATTCGTGGAAGGTTCTACTTATGGAAACCGAGATCCTGATTGTATGGGCGAACATGATTGATGGGCTATCGACACGTTCCTTTAATAGCTCGAATAATCTTCCTAATTGATTCTGTCCAACGGGAAGATTGGAAGAATTCCTTTGGTGAATGCCAACGGGTATGATGGCATAAATGAGTATATAAGGAAGACGTTCTAGTTGTTCGAGAAGTGCGCGATAGAAGAATTCCAAAGTCTGAAGCTCATTGTTTTTAGTCAATACATTTGAGAGAAAACTTGTACGCAAAAGAGTGTTTATATTTGTGAGAAACCTTGAGGAAGTGTGGTAGAGTATCTACACTGTGAAATCAAGGAAGAACTATGCTGTAACATCTCTTTTGTTCATATTGGAATCCAGCCAATAGGCTGTCAGTGTGGAAGAGTGGACTTAGGCTTGAGATAAGCCGAACCACTATAAACCTTGTGTTTAATCTTCTCTTCCTTACTCTTTACTTTATTTTGATCGTAATTCATTTTATTAATCAAAAGAGTACTGCCTTTCTATTGTCTACCTAATATCGCTATGGTTTTTTGAGAAATTGTTTATTCACCTATTCACTCCCCTCTAGGTGATTATACTAGCTACATCAGGTAGTACAACTTATGCACGTGAGGCTACTCAGTTGATCACTGAGGAACCCAACTCCACCGAATTGTCCCATCGGTCTTTCCTTTACTTAGATGCTCTGTACGTCAATTGTATAGGTAGCCAAATCTAAAAATCAGAAGAGGAGAGAAAAGAATATCTTTTATTTAAGAACATGTATTTATCCATATACATAGAAAAATAGAAATTAAAAAGGATTTGCTGAAAAAGCCTCAAAGCATCATGGGAAATGTGACAACTTATGCACGTGAGGCTACTCAGTTGATCACTGAGGGACCCAACTCCACCGAATTGTCCCATCCGTCTTTCCTTTACTTAGATGCTCTGTACGTCAATTGTAAAGGTGGCCAAATCTAAAAATCGGAAGAGGAGAGAAAAAAATATCTGTTATTTAAGAACATGTATTTATCTATATGCATAGAAAAATAGAAATTAAAAAGGATTTGCTGAAAAAGTCTCAAAGCATCATGGGAAATGTGACTGATGTCTGAACAAGTTTGGTTGAAGCTCCTAAAATACAACGAAGCTGTCACCAACATATTAAGGTTAGAATTTAAATAAGTCATAATTTCTGGTGTAAAGAATATGCTCCAACCCTACTTACGGGTTAAAAAATAAATAAGGAGGGGGCATTGGCTCCCGAGTTTAAAACTTTAAGCTGCAAAATTAAATTCGAATAGAAATTGAGATTAAAAAAAAAAAAATAGCAAGTGCAGCAACGAAAAGGTTTTCGAAAGGTTTTTGAAAGAACGCTATACGTAGCCATGAACGCTATGACAGGTTATCATTTAGGAAACTAAGAATTATTTTATAAGAAAAAATAATTAAGAGCTTTCGCTTTAAATTAGGTCAGTTTTCTTGCGAGAAAGCTAAGCGCGCACCTATCTTTTAATCCCAAGAAGCTGCTCAAGTAATAGGTGTGTACATATAAACACTAATATTAACATTCATCGCGTTAATGTGGGATAAACTATATCATGACTAGCTTCTTCACCTTAATAACTCTTTTTAAGTGAGCCAGCTCCAAAGATTGTACATTCCTCAAGCACGACAGATTGGGTTTTCTCGCGAGGCATTCGCACCTAATAATAATTTGCAATTCCCTTGACTTCACCTAGCTTTCCAAGACAGGAAAGTGTACCGCCAAGGATTCATCAATAACAAGAGTGGATAGGTATTGCGTCTCCGGTAATGTCCAATTTCTTCGATAATGTAATGAAGATAAGATTCACAAGAGTCACACTCAATTTCCCTATTGCTCCTAAGATGTAAAACAGATTATGCTGCGGCCATCAACCACATGTTCTTCCAAGAAAACTTGTACTGGAATTTAATTGATCATGCCTCATCATTTGATTGTAGACTTTGATGAAACTAGTTTTTAGCCCCATAACTATCCATGGATTGCATCTTAATTCTTTTAACACATGAAAAGGAACAAAAAAAAAAAAAACATATATAATGTGAGATCAAGGTTTGAATTTAGATAAGCAATAGTTTCTAGTATAGAAAAAAAATGGAAAAAATAATCATAAAAATTTAAAATTTTGTCAGCTGTAATACATTTATCATGAATTTTTTTTTTGTGATACAAAAAAACTCAAAAATTGACACTGAAAATCTTGAAGTTATACTTTTTTTTTTATGACCCGGGAACCCTCATATAGTCAATGGCCATCTGTGGGGTAAACCCAAGGCGAACGGGCTACCACCACGGGCATGGACTTTGGTGAGTCACGCAACAAGGACGCGGGGTTTCGAACCCCTCCTTCCTTGGTGGGGGAGAAAGCTCTAACCATCGCGGCCACCGCGGGCGGTGGTCTTGAAGTTATACTTGTATGACACATTTATTCCAAAAAATTTTTGGGATAAATGTATCACGCAAATACAAGTTTGTGATTTTTGGTGTTGCAAAAAGAAGCTTGAGATAAATGTGTCACATAGATATAAGTTTGAGATTTTTTTATATTACAGTTTTTTGTTAAGATAAATATATCACAATAGGCATAATTTAGAATTTTTTACCCAAAAAAATAATTACCAAACCTGCCAGCAATTAAAAAAGGGATTGGGGGATTTTTCCCGCTAGGATAGCTACCAAGTCTAAAATGGTAAAGCTGCCAAAATCAACTTCCGATAGAAATTGAGATAAAAATAGTTTCAAGTGCGGCAACTAACAGATTTTCAAAAGATTGTAATATGAAAATAGTGTGTCAACGGTTATTATTCGGTTTGTGCGAAATGGAGAGACCACTGCACATAATGAAGATTAGTCAAATTTTTAAAGAGTGCTAAATGGTTCATTGAGAAGAAAATGAAGGTTCATGGAAAATGCCTCGTCATTTTCTTTTCTCATCATCATTTATTTCCCAAAAACCTCACTTCAATAGTTCTAAGACAATCCAATTTCGTTGATCGATTACACTTGATCAATGGATCCGGTGAGTATGAAGTGTATTTGTATTTAATTATATGTATGTTTAATGGGATCACAAACTCCATGGCGGTGTCGCTTGCATTCGATAATGCCAGCCTCTTTCACGGACTATATGGGACCATTGCTCTCTCTCTCTCTCTCTCTCGTTGACCTCTCTTTTCTATAAACCTCCACGAAATCACCCTTTCTCTTTCCGATTCATTCTATACAAAAGCAACGTAACAATTCACAAAGCCGACGCTTCTCATTGTAGACTCCCAAATCCGTACCGCGTCTTTCCCTGCATATTACTTGGAGTGCGTTTGGTAACGATTACGTTCCCTAGCTAATTTTGACTAGAAATGATTATTTTTTATTCTGTTCCCGGAAACTTATTCTGAGTAAAAAAACGCATTTGATAACTGTCCAAAATTTTTTATTCTGGAATAGAATTGCATTTGATATTGTGCTAATTGATTATGTTCCAAATTAATTTCTTTTAATTTTTAAATATTTTTTTTTTTTTTTACTTTTTCCTTCATTTTCTTTTTTTCCCTTTTCTCATATTCTTCTTCTTCTTCATTTGGCCGGTCACCGGACCGACGACTAACCAGACGAGGGCCTGCAATGCTCACCGGAGCGTTGCCGCCCTCGGTGAGGTTGGCCCTCATCGGTTGAGCCTTGTCGGTAGGCCGGGCGAGGTTCGCCACCTCGCCGTGGCCAAGCGGGGTTAAGCGAGCCTCGCCGATGGCCGAGCGAGCCTCGTCGGCCGGGCGAGGCCCGCCCGGCCACCGGTGAGGCCGAGCCTCGGTGGCCGGGCGAGCCTCACCCGGCCTCCCGGGCCGAGGCTCGCTTGGCCACCGATGAGGCTCGTCGATGGCCGGCCGGCCTCGCCGGGCCGGGCGAGGCGGCCCGGCCACGGAGAAGCTCGGCCTCGCTAGATCTAGCGAGGCCGAGCCTCGTCGATGGCTGGGCTTGCCTCCAGCAAGCTCGCCGAACCTCGCCCTAGCTTGGCGACCTTGCCGGACCGGCGGCGGACGACGGCGGCGAACCGCAGCGGGCGGTGGTGGACGACAATTGCGAGATGTCGGAAGGAAAGAATGAGACTTTTTACTGTTTTGATTCTTTTCCGATTCTCTGACGGAGAATCACATTTTTTTTTTTTAAATTCTCAATTCTCTTCCCAATCTATTTCCTGAAATAAAAATTTTACCAAACGCAATTCTCATCCCAAACTGATTCTGAGAATAAAAAATCAGAATCATGTACTATTTGACACGTTGTCAAATAGGCCCTTATTAGCTTCCAACCACACCTTCTCTCTCTCTTGAAAATGTGGATGAGGAGGAGGAAAAAGATAGCGCAAAATGAGGATAAGAGTTAATCAGGGTGGAGTTAAGTTGCTTTTTGACGGTCGTCGGTCACTTGGGAATTATTAAAGCATCGTGTTACGTCAACCACGTGCTGCAAATGGGGTACGACCTAATACATCGTGGGCCACGTGGAAATTATTAAAGCTCCTTGTTATGTCAACCTCACGCTTAGGGACTCCGCTGCGTACTACCTCTCTCTTTCTGCACGTCGTCCAGTCCAGAAAAATCCAAGTTGGATTTTCTTGTCCCAGGGAAGGGCACAACCAAACTGCACAAACGGACAAAAGAGACGTGAGCCCGTCTCAAGGAAGGGGACAAGCTCTCTGTCCTTGTCCAATGCATGCATGCGCTCGTCTTGTCCTTTTCAAGCTTTACATACCTGTTCCCAGTAATCTAGATTTGCTTATCCATATAATAAACATCCTCTGAGCATTATAGAATATTTATAATCATTATCCTTTTCTGGATCCAATTTGGTGCACCCCAAACCTGGGCCTTAACATAATCAATAAATCTCCTTGGCTCGAGAATGGAATGTATGGAAATTATTCTGCCAATTTTCACCACATTTCCATCTATTCCTTGGAAGAATTATTCATTTCTTTCCTTTTTTAAAGTATGACATTAGAGAAGAACATGCATTAATTACACTGCCCATGTTGATTGATCTAGAGAAGAGAACCGAAGAAAAAAAAATTTCTTGTGGGTCCACAAAATATTTCCTCTTACTTGTGGGGGGAAACAAAGGAAAATAAGAGAATTCAAAGTGGTCGTACAGCTTTATATTAATGAGACCTATATTCTTTTTTAAGACATGATTGGAAAATTTTATTTTCTTCTTAATATCATCTTGTCAAGTTCATATCTTATCATTATTATTCTACTTTGCAATCAAATATTTGTGTTCTTCCACTATAAATTATTGTTTTAATCATCGCTTCATCCCTCCCAAATAGTGTAATCAAGTCTCTTCAATATTCTTAATTATTGTTTTGTCTATTCCTTCTATTCAACCTCTTCATCATTTTTAACCTCTCTACGATATTGCCGCCAATTGCATCTCTCATTTCAGGCTACGTACAATTTCAGTCTAGAGTTTTGATCACGATTTCACTTTAATAGACGGAAAGATAAGACATAGTGCTTAACCAAAATGAAGACAAAAAGAAAGTGATCTTAATAGCTAACCATGGCAAATTCAAAGTTGCTTTTTTGTCTTCATTGTTTGTGTAGCAATTATTATGTTTCGTGTTATACCAACCTCGCACTCTAGATGTCAATACAATATCATACACATACTATCCTATATGTCGTTTCATCGATACGGACACTAATATTAACTTCATTGTGTTAATGTGGCCACGACCATATAATGATTACATATCTAGTCCCAAATTCGTACCAATTATTTTACAAATAACAACGACTATTCTAAAAAAAAGCTGCCTCTTCGTTCAGTTGATCAACCAAAGCAAAAAATAATTTTAACTGATGGTAAAATATACTTACCCATACAATTCAATATACATATATATATATATATGTATATATATATATATATATATATATATATATATGTATATATATAAACAAATAGTCAGCATGCATGTATAAAATAGTGTAGTGTGGCAATAGAAGTCATTCTTCTATTGACCGCGGACATAATAAAAGTTCTAATTACAAAGGTATCACATATTCAATGTGTAACTGTGATATTCAATAGTTATACCAAAAACAGGTGGCGTAGGGTTAAATTAGAAATATATTAATTAGCCAGAAAAAAAAAAAAAAAAAAAATAAACCCTTAGGGCCTTACCCCTATATAATACATCTCCGTGCACAATTGCAGAGAGTGAAAACGTTGTACTATTCGTCCACTTTGTTTCTCTATGCAAAGTTACAATCCATCTGCAGCTCATTTCTACTTCTTTCTTGTTATAGATTGATAGGCCTGGGCGAAGCTAAGCTATAATGTTGGTGCAAAGCACAATTTGAGTTGGGATACTTAACCCATACTACTGACAGTACACAGTGGACGTTGATCTCTAATAGTTGAGACCCTATTTATATGTATTTGCTTTAATGTCGGCAGTCCATGGTATAATTCAGTTTTGAATGTCTGAACTTTGATGAAACAAGACTAAAATCCCGATTCATTATTTAATAATTAAGTAGTATTGCTCACAAATCTGAATAGGTTGAGTTATTGATAGCCCAAGTTTTTAATGCATACCTAAATCGTACAAGATGATACCTAAGATGAAGAATTAGAGTCCATGACACCCGAAGATTAGTTAAAATATTGCAAGTCTACCACAACCACCTCACGTATCACGTTATTCTCTTGCCACAATAGCTACTACAGTTGTTACATTTGGCAACGCATTTCAAGAGATCTGCTACCTTTATTCTCCAAGTACTTTACAGACTCTAAGCTATTCCGGCCTTTCATGGGTCTTAAATGCAACCTTTCAGTTGAACAGTCCTTAGCTTCTTCAACTTGCATAAGTTAGGTAATCTTTCAATCGAATCACGCGCAACAAAGATCCCAATTCCCCCAAACCTTGAATCTCAACAGCTCTTTCTAGATAAGATAGTTCCAATGATTGCACATTCCTCAAGCACAAATAGATCAAGTATCCTTGTGAGGTATTTGCACTGAATAGTTTGTAATTTCCTTAACTTCAGCAAGCCCTCTAAGACGGTAAGGAGGGTTACCGCGGATTGATTCATGGATGATGAGAGTCAATAGGTATCGCGTCTCCTATAATGCCCGAAAAAATGTAATAAAGATAAGATCGATGAGAGTTGCGCTCAATTTCCTATTGTTATTTAAGCTAATTATGATGCGACCATTGACCAAAAGTTCTTTCAAGTCTGTGCCCCAAAACTTCTACCGTTAGATTTTAAGTAATCATACCTCATCATTTAGATCTAATCTTTAATAAAACTATTTTCAGCCTCATACCTTTGCAAGATTTATATCTTAGTTCTTTTTTCATATGAAAAGAAACATATATAATGCGAGATAAAGTTTAGAATTTAGATAAGTAATAATTTCTAATATAGAAAAAAATATTCACAAAACCTTGCCAGGGGTTAAAACATTAAAAAAAAAAAAAAAAAATGGGAACTCAGCTCTCAAACTCAGAAGATTGAGCTACCAAAATCAACTCCGATTATAATTTGAGATAAAAATACCAATCAAACGTGGCAACTAAAAGATTTTTAAAAAAATGTAAATATAAAAATGATCAAATTTGTGTGAAATGAAGAGACTACCCAGCTTATGGAGATTAGTATGATGCTCAAAGAGTTAAAAGAATTTAATTGATATTTAAGAGACAGTTATCTATTAATCTTATGCATGTGCATAGGTGAGTCACTATAAGAAACTGAACGTTCATGGAAGATACACTTTCATTTTTTTTGTATAGAAGTTACTAATTATATTAATCATTCATTGATCTAGTGAATATGAAGTGTATTTTTATGTAATTCTCTCTCTCTCTCTCTCTCTCTCTCTCTCTCTAACCTCTCTCTGCAAATAATTTCCACGTAATGACCCTCTTTCCAATTCTCTGTAGAGTAACGTAACGATTCTCAGCAAATTCAAAATCCTCACGTCTCTCCTCTCCTAGCAAATACCAACCCCACTACACCCATCGTTACCCTGCTCTCTCTCTCTAAAACGCAAACAAGGAAGAGGGAGTCAGGACAAAGCGAGGTTAAGAGTTTAACCAGGGTAGAATTAAGTTCCTCTTTGGCCATCGTCGATCACTTCGCAATTATTAAGGCTTCGGGCTCTGTCGACCTCGTCTGTAGATGGGGGGGAGTAAGGCTTGATACATCGTCTTGGGTCATATAATGATTTTTTTTTTTTGAACAAAGGGTCATATAATGATTTAAAGCTCGTTATTATGTCAAACCTCACGTCTAGGGACCAGCTCCACCGTACCATCCTTTCTGCCTTTTCACACGTTGTCTAGTCCAGAAAAATCCAAATAAGAGTTGGAAGGGCACAGCCAAAGCTGCACCGATCGACAAAAGTGACATGTGGAGCCGGTCTCAAAAAGGGGACAAGCTCTCTGGCTTGTCCTTGTCTACTGCATGTGCTCGTCTTATCCTTTTCTTCCTTACATACCACTTGCTAGAAATCTTAATTCACTTATTTATGTAATATAAATCCTCCAAGCATATGCGATATGGATAATCGTTGTCCTTTTTTGGCTCAAATTTGCTTTTCCCAAATCTAGGACTTAACATTGGACCTGATCTGGTCCTTAAAAGGTTCAAGAGATAAAATGAAGAGATAACCCTCCTCGGGAGGGTGATTCCACATAGGCTCTCGTGTCCTCCGAGCAAAAAGATATGGATAATCATCCTCCTTTTGTAGCTCAAATTTGGTTTCCCCCAAACCTAAGGCTTAACATAATCACTAAATCTCTTTGGTTCCATATTGAAATATAAGGAAATTATTCTAACAACTACCACCCCGTTTCATCTCTTCCTTAGAAGAAATTATTCATTTCTTTCTTTTTCTAGAAGTACTATATTAGAGAAAACCACACGATAATTGAAATGTCCATGTTTATTGATCTAGTGGAGAGAGCAGAAGATTTTTTTTTCCGGGCCCACAAAATATTAATGAGACCTATATTCTTCCAAAGACATGATTTGAAAAAATTATTTTCTTCTTACTATTGTATATTCAAGTTCAAATACTATCATTATTATTCTGCTTCATAATCTAATATTTGTGTTCTTCCACTTTAAATTGTTGTTTCCATAATCGCTTCATCTATAATGTATAATGTAATCAAGTTTCTTCAATGCTCTTAATTGTTGTTTCATCTATTCCTTCTATTAATCTTTGTCGGTATTTTTAACCTCTCTATGAGATTGCTGCCAATTGTACCTCTCATTCAAGCCACATTTAATTTTAGTCTAGAGTTAAAAAAAAAAAAAAACAATATATAATGTGAGATTAAGGTTAGAACTTAGATAAGTAATAGTTTCTAATATAGAAAAAATATCCACCAAATCTTTCCAGGAGTTAAAAAAGAAAATAAAATAAAATAAAAAAGGATGGGGAGCTCAGCTCCCAAATGTAGAACGTTAAGCTGCCAAAGTTGACTTTTACTAGAAGTTGAGATAAAAAAAAAAAAAAAAAAAGAAGAAGAAGAAAAAAAATAACAGATTTTAAAAAGAATGTAATGTAAAAATTATGTGGCTTAAGTAATTATCTAGTGTGTATGAATTGGAGGAATTGCCGCATTGATGGAGATTCTTCGGATCTCAAAGAATCCTAGACACTCTATTGATATAGTGCCTATCTATTAATCTTGTGAATATGCATAGGGTTTGAGATACATACATAACTCCATTGGAATAAAATGAAAGTTTCATGGAAGATGGCCTTTTCATTTTCATCATTTATTTTCAAAACCTCACATCAATAATTAAAAATTTCCTTGATTGGTTGCACCTCGTTAACGGATTAGGGAATATGAAAGTGTATTTGTACATAATTATACATATGTTAAAGGTATCACGTTATTCCATGATTGACCCTGACCACATCTCTCTCTCTCCCCCTCTGTCACTGACTTCTCTTTGCTAATAACCTCCACGTAATGACCCTCTTCCTATTAATTCTTTGCAAAAAGAAGTGACGTGAACAATTCATCACAAGGCCGACGCTTCTAATTGCAAACTCCCAAATCCTTGCGGGTCTCCCCCTCCCTAACATGTCTACGATCATTGCCCTGATGTTGCTCTCACTCTCTCTTTCTAAAACACAGATGAGGAGGAAGGCAGAACAAAGTGAAGGGTTAACTAGGGTGGAGTTAAAGTTGCTTTTTGGCAATCTATGGTCACTTGGCAATTGTTAAGAGCTTCGTGTTGATGTCGACCGCATGCTGCAGGTGAGGAGTACGGCCTGGTACATCGTGGGTCAGGTTGCAATTATTACAGTTTCCTGTTATGTCAACCTCAAGCCCGAGGACCCAGTCTACCGTACTGTCCTTTCTTTCTGCACATTATGCTTTCCAGCTTCAAGTTAATGTGTCCACAACCACCATGTATGATTAAATATCCGGTGGCAAATTCGTATAAATTGTTCTATGAAAATCAGCAATAGATATTCTGAAAGAAGCAATTTGTTAATTTGGTCGATCGCCCATATCTAAAACAGTTTTAATCGATGAGAACTCTTTTTTTTTTAAAAATCCAATATAATCAAATAATAATCTTGCACGTATAATTATTATAGTGTCGCAATAAGAGCTATTATTCTATCAAACTGTGGACCTTATAATTTTTTTAGAATATTAGCCATGACATTCAATTTCTCTTTTGAGAGCAAGATTCACGAAAAATCGAATCGAGTTATTTCATAGAATGAAGTGGGTTTTAGGAATGGGGTAAAAAGAAGGGAGGACATAAAGATTCAAGGAATATGAAGGGAACGGTCTTGCAAGTTTTTCTTGTGAATCCACTAGATATTTTCCTCCAAAAAGTGGGAGGAAATAGAGGGAAAGGCAAAAATGAATGCCTTCTTCCCTTGAATGGTGAGTTCAGTGGGGGCCCATAATATTTATTGCATTTTCTCGACTCTGTCATTACGAGATGAGACATGTGACAGATGTCTGAATGAGATGAGTTGAAGCTCAAAATATCTACGAAAGTGTCGACAACCTCTTCAATGAAGGATCCCTGGCCTTTGAAAAGAATCGTAAGGTTCCTCCGAATGTAAATGAACCCCAATCGGATCTCAATTAGGTTGGCCAGCGGGTTGAGCCAGTCTGGACCCATGCTCCTGGGCTGAAAGGGGGCAGGCCTTGGGCACTTTGGTGTCGGTTGTTGGTGAGGCGAAGATGACAGCAACTACATTGAAAAATTGAGGAAGACAATGTCGACGTTTTGCTATGGTGGGAGGCCAAATTGCCGTGTTTTTCCTATTCTTTCCATGGCGGATGGTGACGTGCTCACTCCATTGGCTTCAATATACCGTTAAGAGTCCATTTTTAGTACTAGCAAACAGATTATTATAGACTATAAGCAAATGTTGAGTTACAAGAATATGGGAATGACCATCGTCTGCATCTCTTGGCCCATTGTCGATGTGCGCAGGCTGTGTAGCCATGTCATCTAATTATCTAAAACATCTATGGAATTACCCAAAAAAAAAAAAAAAAATGCCACGATTTGATTATGCTCTAATGCTTCTGTTGCTGTGTTGCTCTCTCCCTCTTTCTGAAACGTTGACGAGGAGGAGGAAGACAGGACAGAGTAAGGTTAAGAGTTTAACCAAGGTAGAGTTAGAGTTACTCTTTGCCCATTGTTGGTCACTTCGCAATTTCGCAATTATTAAAGCTTCGACCTCTTCTGCAAATGAGAGTACGATATCACATGACAATTTAAAGCTTTGTTATTATGTCAAACTTCACGTCCAGGGACCCAGCTCCGCCGTACCATCCCGTCTCTCGTTTCGCACATTGTCTAGTCCTGAAAAAACCAAGAGTTGGAAGGGCATAGCGAAGCAGCTTTGATCGACAAAAGTGACATGAAAGTCCCGTCTCAAGAAGGGGGACAACCTCTCTAGCTTGTCCTTGTCTGGTGCATGTGCTCGTCTGATCCTTTTCAACCTTACATACTTAATCCAAGTAATCTTAATTGAAGCTCCAAAAACATCTACGAAGGTGTCGGCAACACTTTTGAGCGAAGGATCCTCAGCTATCTAAAAATATTCCAAGGTTCTTCCTAGTGGACATGAGCCCAAATAAAAAGATCTTAGTTAAGACGGCCAATGGGCCGTGCCGGTTCAGACCTGTGCTCTCGCGCTACAAGCAGCCCGCCAAAAGAAAGGGCAGGCCTTGAGCACTTTGGTATTGATTGCTGGTGAGATGAATGGATATCTCAACGAGGAACTATGTTTGAAAAATTCGAGGAAGACAATGTTGACCTTTTGCAATGGTGGAAGGCCGAAGTGCCGTATTTTCCTGATTTTTCCCAACTCGACTCACTTTACTTTACACAATTAAGGAATTCAATTGGAGATTTTTAACATTGAAATCCTATGGAAAAAATTATTGCACATGTATTTTCTAGGACTTTCTGTTGAAAATTGCCACACGATCGCCATTTAACTAGTTAACTCTAGGAAGTTTCATCTTCTCCTCAGTGAGCATCATGATATAAAGAGAACATTAATGCATCTTCTCTTAATGTACTAGAGGACTTTTTTGGGATTCCTAGATGACAAGTTCATTGGTTGCTGTAAGAAGAGAACCAAAGCTCGACCAGACCAGCTTTAATAGAAAGATGGATCAAACAGTGGTGATTGCTGAATATAAACTAGTGTGTAAGTCAATTTGGAGGACGGAGCAACAACACAACTAAGATTTTGAGTAATAATGCCTCATCATTTGAATCTAAACTTTATTGAAACTAGTTTTTCAAGTCTCGTAATGACGCGCGTATTACATCTTAATATTTAATTTTCAAATGGTAAAACGAATATATAATGTGAGACTACTGTTAGAATTTAAATAAGTAATAATTTCTAGTATAGAAGAAATATTCTCCACTTCCTGGAGTTATAAAGAATAAGAAGAAGGGTTCGGCCCACATGTAAGTCAAGTGTGGCAAATAAAACCACGATCACAATGGCAGTTATCATTTGGGAAATGAAGAATTCTTTTATAAGGAAAAGATGAAGAGATTCGCTTTATACTAGATCGGTTTAGCTATATTCCAAGAAAACTAAGCAATACTAATCTTTTCAACCCCAAGAGGTTGTTCAAGTGGTAAGTGTGTTTATCTTTCTTATCAAAGCTTGTGATAGAATCACTACACTCGTACATTCTCTTGCGGCTACCCCCATGAGCACAAATTTGTGAGTTTCCGGTGATTGCCCGATGTGTGTGAGATGGAGGGACCATCACACCGTATGGAGATTAGTTGGATACTTAAAGAGTTTTAGACACTCTATTGATATTACAAAAAGATCTATCTATTAATCTTGTAACAGTGCATAGGTTTTGAATTACATATATAATTGAATTGGCAGGACGACTTCTTATATGTGAATGCTAATATTATTCCAGTAAAGAATATCTTTTTATCCAAGTATATGATACCTAGTAAAATGAAAATTAAAAATGAATTGCTGGAAAAGCTTGAAAGCATCACATCAATGTGTGCATGACTATACACAATTACATATTTAGTCCCAAATTTGTACAAATTGTTTTACGACTAACAACAACAAATATTCTTCCAAAAGCAACCCTCCTAACTCGATCAATCACCCAAAACAAAAATAATTTTACTCGATGGTAAAATATACTTGCACATGTACTCCAATATTTAATTAACCTGACATAATCGGACAGTTAGCATACATGTGTAAATATTGTAGTGTTACAATAGAGGCTATTTTGTATTGATTGTGGATATAATAAAAATTCTAGTTAAAAAGGTATATATTACATGTATATCCATGAGTAAATTCTAGTAAAAAAGGTATCTAAATTCTTACAAAAGCAACCCTCCTAATTTAGTTAGTCACCCAAATAGATAATTTAGGATAATATATATATATATATATATCAATCAACGAAAGAAATTAAAAGATCCTCATGGGGCGCCAGGAGTAAAGCCACCCTTGACATCGAGTAAGCTCGAATTGAGTATGTGCATTTGAAGGTGGAATTAAAGCATCACTAGACACACGCCTCAATTCAAGGAACAACATAAATATTAGGGGCTTTGAGCCCTTTACCTCCTGGATCTCAGGGTGAGATTCTAACCAACTAGGCATAGAGGTTACTTACAAATTAATCTGACATAAGTATATTAATTACATTGTTAAAAACTTATGAACCACACATCTATTTTTTTTTTTTAAATACGTAATTTGCTAATTCATTTTGACATTGGTAAATCTAATTTATTTGAATATTACTAAATCGCTTACAATGTTGATAAGAAGTTGGGAATTTATTAATCCATTCGTATGTTGGTAAAATTCTTCATAATATTGGTAGTTTATGGCCACGCTTTTAAAATATCAAGAAGTTGGAAACCGAATCCTTACGGCAAGCTTTGAATCTTTTTTTTATAGAATTGCAATTTTCAAAGTAGCCGTTGAAAAGATGGTCAAGGTGCTGTTGGACGGAAGAGCAAAATCCCCGGCCCGCAACTGGCCATACAATTTTCGATTGAAAATAAGTGGACACCCTCCACCATTTCTTTATACTAATATTGCCTTTTGGGCCCTGCCGCATCCAAAATGCTAGAACTATCCAGCCATCTTGCAATCTTTTTCTCCATGAAAGCGCATCCTCGCTGGACAAAAAGTAACTGCCTATCTGGCACTGAGGAACCCCCGATTGTCCCCTGCTACTTAGCTTGCCATCGGCCATAAACCCCGCTCCTCCTATGCCAACGATCCAGCTTCCGGGCGAGGGACCACAGCATGTCCCGCGCGGCATTAATGTACTCGAGTTGGTCGTTGAATAATAAGGCCCGCCGGGTATGAAAGCCAGAGATTTGCAGGAGATCGTGGACGAAGCACGGCGTCCCAGTTATAAATTGAGGTGATTGACTTCATACATGGTCTTACATCGCAAAAAGATTTTTCAAGAACAGAAGTTGGTTTATGAAAAAACAAAAGTGCGAAATTCCTCGAGAAGGCATTTTGCATTAATAACAATCAAAAGCCCTCTTTCTCTTCAATGCTCTCTTTTAGTCCTTTACATTCAATTGTCAGGATCTAAGCTGATCTGCAGGTAGAATTTTTTTAATTAAGATGTGGGTCCTTTAGGCCATGAGAACAACTGCTAGGATCCAAGCTGACAACAAGAAAGTTGTCATCAGTAAGGAAGATTGATGTTAAGTTACAAAGCAAGACTCAATCATCTAGGGTGCTATAACCAAGCATGCAGGTCATTAAAGTTAGAACCACATGGCAGCATCTGCTTCTAACTGCAACATAGTTTCATGTGCAAATCTTAACTTCACGTATAGACACATTAGTTCATCTCAATTTATTGCTTATGAAGCAAGGTTACACAATCTGGAGAAAGTGATTAGATGAGACTATAAGAAGTCCTGGCTAAACAATGGAGAAGTTAATCACAAGAGCAAAAATGACATTTTTGCGTCATCAGTTTATCCTTCTTTAAGGACAATAATTTCAAGGGGTCATCTACCACAGAATAATGGATGAGTAACACCCTACCCATGGCTCAGAAGACTTGAATCAATATGCATAGGCACTTTTCATCCTCACAGAGCTGAAAGTACAAAATGAATAAGATCAAATGAATGAAGAAGGATCTGATCATTCTAGCCGTCATCTGTCATACATTCCAAAAATGTTTGTCAAACACATAGCTGCATCAGCAATGCTTAATGATGCACAACAAACAGTGCAATGCGAAGAGTCAACATTCCATTGAGTTTTCGGATAGGCAAAACATGAGAACAGTATGTGGATGTATAATTCTTCCGCACATGATTGCCAACCCCAGCAGGACATCAAGCTTGCATCTTTCAGCAAGAATAACGCATGAGATGCAAAACCATGAATTGAAATGAGCTTTAACATTGAAGAAGATAGCTATCCATCCTCGATTCAGAAGAACCAGAGTCAAAATCAATCAAATACCTTGAATGCGGGCGATTCACTGAGAATGATCCTGCAGAAGATGCTGTCTTTGGTCGAGCGCTCGTCCTTGGGATCAGGAGACCAGCAGAGTTCAAGATTGGTTTATTAAAAGTTCAACAAACCAACTCTCTGGAGCGTGAGTCTGTTCGACGAATTGAAGATTCCCAAACGCAAAATTTGAAGACTTTTGTCTGCAGAATTGAAGAATCCAGCTCTAATTGCTTCGATTTTTCCCAAATTAAGCATCATTTTGGTGAGTAGTTAGCTGACATGGATTTACAATTGACTGCCACATCAGACCTTCAATAGTGATTTTGGATGGCAATTGAACGGGGATCAAATTTGGGACTTAAGTGGAAGTTGATTCTTTCTAGACAAAAAAAAGTTCAACTCAAAACAGAGAGTTGACCTAAAGTTTATGCTTTTTTAGGGAATTAAGCTGATGTGAATATTCACAAGTGAGTGTTGACCCCTAGGAGTTGAGACCCTTTGTTAATACATATCTGTTTTGATATGCAGTCCTTGATTTCATTCTAGTGGGACTAACAGCGCCATCTGAACATGTGAAATTGACAAGTAACTTGAACACGTGATATCACTTACCCACAGGCAATAAAAAAGACAACCAAGTTGAGACAAAATCCATCTAATCTGTGCTTAATCCACGACTTCCAGCAGCAATTAGAATTGTAACAGAGCATACAAGACTGCAAATCGTGATTGTTTGATGACAAATTGACATGAAATTGAAGCCATGACCAAACTAGCCTCAAGTTGGCATGAGAATCATCATATTACTTTCCTAGCATGAACATATACAATCCCCTAACCAAACTAGCCTCAAGTTGGAATCAAACTCACACCCAATCATGGGATATCAAGACATGGTCAGCATCTTGATTTCAAGTATAATTTAATTCATCCATGACATAATATCTTTTCCAAGCGAACATGAAATTTACCGTAACACAATCTTATGTCACTGCACATGCTTACTTGAGTGGAATAGCATCAAATGAAGGATCAATGGACTTTAGCCCAGGGCCGCAACAGCTGTGAATCTGCATGTATTGACAAGGTTCCAGCAACGGAAAATAGAGCATATGCAGTTTGGTTGAATGAAGAATGATTAGCTATAGTGATTGACCTCGGATATGAGTAAGGAGATAACAAAAGCAACATCAAGGAATGGAATCATCAAAGCAGGCAATTATGACCGAAGTTTGAGTACTGTGGCATTTCAGTCCTTGGAACTGTTGGCAATCAGATAGGTGACTAGAATTATCGCTGGTGACCAAGCTTCCCTCCCCCTACTGGCAATAATCTTCTGTTCTTCTCCTTTAGTGCTGTTGACGCATATGACTATCAGTCTATCATGAGGATTCCAATGAAATGAGAAACATATCTTTGAAACATCATTATGAATAGCAGTGGCCAGCGAACTTCGAGGAAGGAAAGGACAGAGAGATATATGCCTTCATCTGCCACATTAGAACTCAACCAAATGTTGAGGGAGAAAATATTGGAATTCTGGTGGCAAGTGTCGTCCACACGATATTTTGATGGGGCCTCGGTGACCCGTTTTGTTGAGAGATTTCCTCAAATCTGGCTAGTCTACCATATCACCTTTAAACGAAGTCAGTATTCTTTAAATTATTTAATATTACGAAAATAGATGCCCCGAGCTTTGAAATCGCAAGAATCATGGAATTAAAGTTCAGTTAACATTGGAGTTCTCTAATTCAATAATCAGGTCAACACTCTCACGGCAATTACAAGCATACAGACATCAACTTAATCACGCAATTGCCATCCGAACATGTGAAATTGACAAGGAATTGCACACACACCATATCTCTTATCCATCTAATTCATGCTTATTCCACAACTTCCAGCGGACATTCATAATTGTGACAGAGCATAAAAGACAGCAAATTGTGATCCTTTGATGATTAATCGACATGAAAATGAAGCCATATCTTCCTACAAGCGCATATAAGTCTATTTTATCAAAATGGCATCAATCTAGGGGCAAATTAATACCAGATTTACCCAAAGCAATCACGGTCAGCATGCAATACTTCGATTCTAACATATTCAAGTTAGGTGATGACCCCAATTCTCGAAAATCAGCATGAGATTCACTATAATGCTTTCCTAGCATGAGCATATACGATGCCATAACCAAACTAGCCTCAAATTGGAATCAAATGCACACTAAATCATGGATATCAAGACACAATCAGCATAGAAGGATCAATTTCCAGTAGAATTTAATTCATTCATGGCATAAATTCCTTTCAAGGGAACATGAAATTCACTACACATGCTTACTTGAGTGGAATGACATCACTATCAAGGAGCAAATGACATCAGCTTAGGGCTGCAACAGTTACGAATCAGCATGTATTGACAGGTTGTAGCAAATCCAAAGCGACTTCACAATTGAATACCTACGATTTTTAACGAAGAAACAGACCTCATATATGCTTATATGATTGAAATCGATCAATAATCTAGTAACGAAGGAAATTCTCGGTCAAGACTTGAATCAAAATACAAACTGACTAAGTTCAGGAATTTCATCAAATAGGTGGTTCGCATCCAAATCATCACAAAGGCAGTCGGCAAGTTCAATCATCAATACAGCCTCAGTCGAAGCCGTTTTCGCACAGGCGGTAACAATAGCACTCAGCCTCTGCTTCGTATGAGAAGCAACGGAAAACAGAGCAAATGTGGTTTAGTTGAAAGAAGAATGATTAGCTATAGCGATTGACATTGGATATGAGTAAGGAGATAACATAAGCAACATCCAGGATTGGAATCGTCGAAGCAGGCAGTCGTGACCAAAGTTTGAGAACTTCGGCATTACAGACCGAACTGTTGGCGATCGGGAAGCGGTGACGATCAGCAACGAAGCGAGAGGCAAGGATTCGAAAGAAATCTCCGAGAGAGAGTGACTTATGAATGCTCAGAAATCACGCGAGTCCCTTCAACCAGGGCTAGAGAGAATTTGTTGAGCTCCTTTTGCGTGTGCGAAGGTGGCTCTGTTTATGTTCTGGCCCCACTCTGCAGAGCGTGCCAAGCCTGATCTCGAAAGGGAATCGACTCAAATCGTTAGATGTAGAGAGAGAAAGGAAGAGAGCGAGTGAATTCTGTTGAGGGCCACGTGATGATGCCTTGTTAGCCAGTGAATTCGATCGAGAGAGAAGAAACCTGTTTTGATCTTTCTGATGAGACAAAATTATTAAAAGTGTACTTAAGTTGGTAAACTCGTATGTATGGAGTTTATCTATTTTGTGAAATTTTTGATTGAGCCTGAAATCTGGTATATATAAAATAGTAAAATTGATTTTTGCACATTAGATGCATTCATATTTAATAAAACGGCTTTTTTCTTTTCCAAATAAAAATTGAAGAGCTTCGTCAAGAGAAGAGTAAAAGTATATGTAGAGAATCTCTTGGTAATATATTATATTAGAAGTGCTTTTTGCTTACTAAATGTCTTCACTATTAATGAGTTTAGGGTAAAATTTCTTGTTAATGACTAGTAAAATTGACTCTATGAACGAAAATACCAAGAGTAACTTTCTAAGTTACTAATCATGAACATCACATTTCAAAATATTTCATATTCTATTCGAGAATCTCTATGCACAACATGTGACATCATTTAGATGTACATGTACTGTTTAGAGAGAAAAATGATTTCACTGATTAGTAAAGTTATTTTGTTTCCATCAAATAAAACTCATAGTAAGACACAAAATTAGAGTTAACGTTGATTAAAGAATAATGATTTCTTAAAAGAAATGAATAATTGAGTTGAAGTAGTCCACACAGATTTCATCTTTTGTACCTTAAAACCTAGAAGATGTTTGTATAGCATCTGGTGATTTGATACACGATGCAAATAAACACATTTGTAAAATTTTAGAAATGTTGATAATTCATTAATTTGTTTTGGGCGTTTGTGAAATCCTGATGATGATGGTAACCTACTATCAGGTCACCTAACAAGCAAGTTATCAGTCATATCTTTTTACAAACAAGACTGAAAAATTACTAGCAATTTTTAAATTTTATTAACATGGATATTCATCAACCACGAAGCAGTTATCCCATATATTTGCCTGTTAATGCAAAACCACCATAATTTCTCAAGACAAATTGGATGCAATGCACTCGTTATATTTTTGCCTACTAATGAAAAATTCTTTCGAAATTTAGAGGTAGTGACTGGGACTCACTAGCAACTCTTCCATGCTTGTCAGTCGACAGACATTGTCTCGATGGACTGTCATTTATTAGAATTGCCCCTCAATAGCAACTCTACATTCTTAACCAGAATGAACAAGTGACCTCGCTCAGCACGACCTTAGATCCAAGGGACAGGAGACAAACCAAAGTGATGAACATTGAAGGAACTACTCACAAATTTTGTGGGGAGTGAACAAGAGAATGCAGAAACAGAATATCATATTACCGGACGCGTTATTCTATATTGCCGAACACCATTTTCTGTTGTAGAAGTCCCAAAAAGTGTTAGTCATAAAGCCCACGTCTAAACAACATCTCTTCGATGTCAAACATCTTGCCGGCTTGGTACCTTTTCCAGTCATCAAGGCCTCGGTCCGGCACCGTTCCACAGCTTCCTATACACAAAACTTGCAAGGACGGGAATTCCTCAGAGTATTTCTCAGCTAGGATTCCCCTGATTTTCGGCAACTCAGCAATTAGTTTTATATCTTCACATGACTCTACTACCAGCTCTTTGATTTGCCCAAGAAATTTCGCCGTGAAGGTTGTGAAAAGCATTTCCAAACGGGAGCACCTCATAGCCTTAATGTATCTCAAGTTTGGGAACAGGACATTTGGGAGACCATTATAGCCAAATGTGCCTCAAGTTTTCGAGATCATGCAAAACCAGCCTCCTCAATTTGCCACTCTTGGTATCTATCCCATCACTTTTGTATATGATCTCAATCAAATGGCATGATCTCACTTCTAGGAAGTCGAGACAGAGCTGCGGTCTCTTCCACAGGTGGGATGGGGCAATACATAGGAGATTGTCACAGTGCCCCAATCGAAGAAATTCCAATTTGCAAAAGGAATCATAGGGAATTTGATTGTTCCATAGCTCTTTGCACTGAGCACCTTCAATTTTTAGTTTTCTTATATTGGGGAATCTGTCTGCACGAGGATAATGTGAAAAAGGAGGATAAATAGGACAAATTATTAGATTGTTCGTTCTAAAATATGAAATGCAAGAACACAGATGATCATAGTAAGGGATAGAGCAAACCATCTCATTGAACAATGGTTGTAATGATTCATCATCCCCTTTGGTTGTCTCCTTAGGAATTGCTTCCTTCATTTGTTTGCAATTGCTAATCCGTAGGCTCTCGAGTTTCTCTAGAGTTGTGGCCATACGACTGGGGAAGAGATATCTTAGGTTGGAGCAACTGCAAAACACTGACTTTTTTAAGACTCGAAAAATCCAAAATCATTTGGGAGTCGCTCTTCACAGTGCATTTCAACTTTCCTGCTTCCCTCACCATCTTTACCTCTAATTTGGGGAGCAATACAGTTGTTTGCTCAATATTTGCATCAATGGACCCACAATTAAACAATGATTCCAAAGAGGGACAATTTTCAATCTCAACAATTGTTAGGTTGTGCAATCTCCCTATGATTGTGGAAGAGAAGACGTTTTGTGGCTTAGAGCAATATCCAATGGAGAGGGTGGCTAATTTGCAGAAGGAACTTTCCATAAGTTCACCATGCTCATAAGGGTTATGAATCATATCGTAGCTATAAAAAATTTGAGAAATTGGCCTAATCCTAATGATCTGTCTAATGCGGTGGAAGACATCATTTTCATTAGTGCTCTCTATTTGACAAATATAGTTATAAATTATGAGCACATTTTAACTAATAAAGATCTTCAAAGAAATTGGTCAATCACTATATTAGTGAAATATATATATGACTTTAGTATTTTACTGATATATAAAAAAGATGCTTGTGAAATTTCAAAAGAGGTGATAATTTACTAATTTGTTTAGACATTGACAAAATCCTAATAATTATGACAACTTACTTAAGTATAACCTCATAAGTAAGTTAGCGGTCATATATTTTTTAAACAGGATTCAAATTCTCAACCTTTTCATCATTTCTTTAATTTGGAACCTTTTAAGTAAAGGAAAAAAGAATCCTCTAAAGAGGGAAAGCAAAAAGATGAAGGAATCATCTTTCACTAAAGAATCTTTGCCATCTCTCTTTTTCTCTCAATCTCTCTCTTCACTTGTATTGCTTTTGTTTAATCCTTCACAGCGATTTTTGGGACTTTGACTTGACAAATGGGCGAGATAGGATCGGGGCTTAATATGAATATGGGTCATAAATCAAGTTATTTTAAATGGTTGATATTTCATCAACGCATGCATGTTCTACTCAACTGGATTGTGCCATATTTTTTAGCCCACTTCTCCCATCGATCAAGAAGCAAATATGGCCTTTGGTAATCAAAGATTTGACGTAACAGTAAATACATCGTCTTATAGTTTGTTTGGATAGCGTGATATTTTTTTTTCATATATTAAAGTAAATATATTCGTAACTGTGGACACCTGAAATTTAGTTAATAAATTAAGCATGCATTATTGTAATTGAAAAAGCAAAAACATAAAAACGATGAATGGTAGTAAAAAGAAGAAAAGAAAAAGAATAATAAAAATATAAATAAATAACAAATAGATTAGGACAATTTGGTCTAACCGGCACCGCCCACAAGAGCAACCCATTGGCTTTTTTCCCCGGCCCAGACCCATCAGCCCATCAGCCCATCACCACAACATTTCAGCTTTTTCCCCTAGCCTGGCCTTTTCTCTCCCCTCCTCCTCCGCCATGCGAGAATGTTGCTGCTGATCCGACCAAAGAAAGGAGCGCTCGCTCTGCCTCGACGCTGATCTCGGAGTAGACAGAGATTCCAAATTCACGTTCGTTGTCTCCGGCTAGCGATGTCCCCACCAGAAAGACTTTCAGGCAAGCCAGATGCAGATCATTGCCATCGCCAGTCGTTTCCTTGAATTCAAGCTCCGAGTGATGATGTCCTGCCGTTGCTTCCTTCTTGTTCGGTCGTTTTGCTATCCTGGCAAAACCGCTTCTAGATGATCTTGCAAATATCAGAATGATGCGTCAATGATTATCGTTGCGTGCGGTGCATTGATGATTATCATTCTGATTGTGTCTTCTTGTTCTTAGTGGAAGGTTTTATTTGACTCGATCCCTCTGAGGCGGTGAACTATGCAAGCAGAATTGGCTCCAAAGTTCCTTCTTCCCTTTGATTCGGACTTGAAAATTTTGAAGTCAGCAGTTTGAGTTTGATCTTTATTGAGAGAGAGATTATTGAGATTTTCTGCACTCAATTTCTCTTTTTTGTTAAATATACATGAATTCTTTTCCAAAACATTTGACAACTCGAATTGAAATGTGGGAAACTGAAATCACAAGCAAATTGAAAATACCATTGAAAAATTGAATGAGGAATCCAGACTTGTATTGAAATGGACAATGTACTTAGAGAAAACTGAAAGCAAACAATGAAATTTACAGATGCCAAGTAGAAGTTACTTAATTCATTTATCTGACGTTACTATTCTCTTTAAGATTTTACAAAGTACATGGAAAAAAAAAATGCCAATAGCAACAGATTTGGCCGCGAAAATCATTGAGATCTAACCAATCAGACGCACTTGATAGTCAAAGCTTAAAAATATCCAACTCTTAGGTGGTGGTGAACTAGAAGACTATCTTTAAAAGAAACAGATTATTATTTTAAAATGGTCAATTAAAAATTCCTAATTACATTATAATGATCAAAACTATCTTTTAAGTCCTTATATATTGATATATATCTGACGATTCAAGTAGTAGACCTTTCGGAATTCACTCTGCGATTCAAGTGCCCGGATGGCCTCGGCTGTCCTCCTCGCCACCCTGCCAAGACAGTTTTCTTGGCTCTTCTGTCGTTTTCCAGCACGTCGCGCTCCTCATCGGCAAGGATCTCCGCGCCTATCTACCCACTTCTGGACGCCCGCTTTGATCGGCTTCGTGTTGTTTTGAGCTTCATCGACGGAACGCTACGCCCTTTGTCTCGCATTAATTAAATTCGCAGCTTTCTCGAACATAGCTGCGGGAGAATATCGTGTCGTCGCATACAATCAAAGGTCCAATTCATGGAATTTTATGATCCCACTTGCAATGTGAAGACAATTAATCACACCACCACTTTAGGACCAAATATCATTTCGACGAACACCTCCTGAGCAGTATCCAAACATTCATTCGACGCGGGAGCAACTTTGATTTTGATTCCCAGAGCTTGACGCGAGGACGACACTGGAACCCGCAATCGAAGTCATGAACACTGGAATCGACGTTGATTCACCTCTGGCGAACCTCGAATCAACCACAATGAACTTTGGATTCTAGGATCGAGCTTTGTTTCTTCTGCGCGTGTGTCGTGTGCCTTCCTTCGTGCGTCTGCCGTGGTCGGAGATGCAAGGCCGGTGGTGGCTTCCGGTGGAGCTGGCGGCCGGCGGTAAAGCTAGAGAGGACGGGAGAGGCTACGGACGCGAAGCAGCTTCGAGAACTTCCTCGTCAAATGACGAAAGCCAAAAATTCCTCTATACACTTCTCTGGGCAAATGACGAAAGTACCCTGCTTCAAAATGACGAAAACGTCCTTCTGGTTATTGCTATCCTAACCGAATTCAGGAGAGAAGGGAAAATCGGTGGTGGGCCCTAGGGAATAAAAAATTCTATCGTTCGACAATTTTTTTTGTTATCGTTGTTCGTAATTTTATTCATGCATTGTCAGCAAAATTTAGGTATTGATAACTCCGAATTGCGAGAACCCTCTATAAGACAATCAGTTATGTATCTCCTTAGCGCAGCCGATCGTGAAAGTGGAGTCTCATGTGAAGAACAGAGACGTGTTTGGAACCAAGCTCATCAGGGTCGTGGAGATACCAATGGCCAAGATTGTGTCCGGCAACATGATCAATGACTAGTTCTCAATAATTGGCAACTTCGGGAGCCCCCTCAAGCCCTGTCCAAACTTCACATCTCGATCCAATTTAGGCCGATAAATGACAATCTGTCATACAAGAATGGTGTTGGGGCTAGGCCAAACTATGTGGGTGTACCGAACGCATGTTTTCCACTAAAGGAAAGGTGTGGATGAGACATTTTAGCAAGATGCCCATATCCCAGAGGACAAGCTGCCTCAGAATTTGCTTAATGATGGGAAGATTTATGAGCAAGGCAGGTGCTGGGAAGATATATGCCATGCCATTTTGGAGGCCCACCACTTGATCTACATCATTGGTTGGTCCATTTTATCATCCTGTGAGGCTTGTGAGAGAGCCCACCAGGGAATTGCCGAATGGAGGAGAGCTCTCTGTAGGGGAGCTCCTGAAGTACAAGTCCGAGGAAGGTGTCCGAGTGGTCGTGCTCATTTGGGATGACAAGACTTCACACAAGTCCCTCTTGAAGATGGTAATACTAAACCTTGCTTGCACGTAATCAAGCATTGCTAAAACATGGAAATGTCTTTACGATTTTATAGATGATCGGCGTACTGCCAGGACGAGAAAAATTTGTCTGCATGTGGCTTCCATAACTTTTGATTTGTTGGGCCAGTGTAATAGAGCGGCGGGAAGTCACAACTAATGCATTGACGGTGATGAGAGCCGCATGTGAACCAATTTCTATTCCACGGACATTGCATCTAAGGATTGTCCTTTTATCAATGGTGCACAGTTAGTGAAGGATTTTCTTACTTTTATTGTCGGCTTAATGAATGTTTACAAAATAAGAAGTTCTCTATTTCTCGACACAAGATCTTGATCCCTAATGGTTCTTTCTTTCAGCTTGGCTTTACAAAATGCAAATGGAGAATATGTCATATAATGGCTCTTTCTTGAATAAGTATCCTCATTTATGGTGCAACCCACCATCTGGCCAAATTTCAAATCCATGTCCTTTGTGACAAAATTTGTACATTTAGGCGCTGTTTGGTAACCATCCAAATAGGACCAAATTCTGATTCTTTGTTCCCAGAATCAGTTTGGGTCTAGAATCACGTTTGGTAAAATTTTTGTTCATGGGAACAAATTTGTTCACGGGAATAGATTGGGAGTGGAATCAAGAATAAAAAAATAGTTTATTCTTGTTCCGGGAACAAATTTAAGAATCAAAACCAACAACTCTTCTTTTTCCTTTCGGCCATCTCGCGATCGCTGTCCACCACTGCCCACCACCGTCTGTCACAGCTGGCCGCCGCCGCCGTCCGCCGATTGCTGTCCGCCGGCCGTCAGTTACCGTCTGCGGGTCCGGCGAGCTCGCCGAAGGCAAGCCCAGCCATCGACGAGGCTCGGCCGAGCCTCGCCGGTGGCTAGGCGGGCCTCGCCCGGCTGGGTAAGCCTCGCAACACCCAGCCCCGCCGGTGACCAGGCAGGCCTCGCCCAGCCCCGGCAAGCGGGAGCCCTTGTCCTCTTCGCAACCTTTATCCCAAGCAATGAATCAACAATCCGAAAATAATGCCGTGCTATATGTCTATACGCTTCTCATGGATTTTCCTTTGACAAACCTGTTAAAAAAGCAAAACAAATGAAGTCATTAAGAGCTATGGCTTCATAAGTGGTAAAAAGACTTTGGTTTGAAACATGTTGTTTCTATTTATGCAGGCCTTGGTTAAGAAGTATCGCAGATTCATGATATATTTGTGTGCCAAGGGGATGATAGTAGATGATGAGTATGTGATCGTGGGATTAGCAAATATCAACCAAAGATCTCTGGATGGCTCAAGAGACATAAATCGCGATGGGGGCTTATCAGCCGCATCACACTTGGGCCAGGAAAAAGAGGCATCCACATGGCCAGGTTAGTTACATCGGGTTAGGCTCATCTGAATAGCATATACAAAGCGTACGCTCGAGCGAGTGCAACGACATTCATTCACAAACTTAAGCTTATGTATAATTATGTTGACTTATGCTAAACTTGGGAGATTTAGAGGACAGCTTCAGGGAATCTCAAAGCACTGAATGTGTAAAGAGGGTGAACAAAATAGCCAAACGGAATTGGAAAGCTTATGTGGATGAGGACCAACATGATCCCAATGAAATGAGAGGGCACCTGATGCGGTATCCCATCCATGTGAGCAGAGACCGTAAAGTCGGTTCTTTGGCTGGCTTTGAAATGTTTCTCGATGTGGGCGGCAAAATCCTCGGATCACCCACCACTCTTCCCGATGCTCTCACGGCATGATAAACTATGTAAACTTAGTAGCATTTGATTATGAGAGTGTGCAAATGCAATGATATATTACAAAATTTTCAAGTGATTTTGGGTTAAATCGTAGTGTTTTGAGTAGCTGAAATTGAAAATAATGAGTAGAATGAGCATTCATGAGCAGGACAATGTAAGTTGTGATTCAGATGGATACTATCTACTAATTAAAGCAAGTTGTTGAAAGGACACGCAATGCTATTGTTGTGTAAAATGCTTCGGATGAGTTGATGTTATCGTGTGGACATTAAGATAAATTCATATGGTTCATCAAGTTATTCATATGGTTCATCAAGTTCTTCTTGGCTAAGTGTTTTCCATATTGAGATTTATAGCATAAACTTCTTAGAGGGAAAATATTGAACTTCTTCAAATCGGGAGACCTGCTACAAGCAGTAATGCCATAAAAACAATTACTATTAGCAACAGAGAGACCTGCTACAAGGAGATAGATGGAGCTTTGCACCTCCATTGCAGAATGGTTTATAGGAGAGACAATCGGAACTATGCACCTAGTCCCGATGGAACATATGGACAAGGTCCTAATGGATTTCAAGGGCAAGTTCCTGGTAGTGCTGGTGACTAATCTTCCCCATGCTTTTGTGAATTCCATGGGGGAGGGAGGAAAACAAAAGTCGTATCTTTCAAACATCATTCTGAATAGTAGTGATAGGTGAACACTCCAAGGAAGGAGATGACATCATGAATGAGTAGGTCGCAATTGGTGTTGTGGACGGTATGTTGGCACAAACACACACTTGAAGGATCAATTAGATTTAAGCAATAGCTCTCGTAAATAAGCCTTGAATGGTGAGCGTCAGAGGAAAGGAAGAGAATACATGTACTTTGTTGGCAAGTGCTGTGCATGCGATATTTCAAGGGCCTCATTGACCAGCTTTGTTGAGAGATTTCCTCGTATCTGGATAGTCTACCATATCACCTTCAAAATATGTGTACTAGTAGAGGGTTTGCTTTGGAATCGCAAGAATTAAGAAACTAAGCTTCAATTAACATCAGTCCTCTCAGGCCAAGACTCCGATGGCAATATCAAGCACACATCTCATCAATTTAATCATGCACACACAAATCACTTATCCACGGGCAACAAAAAATGCAACCAAACTAAGTCAAAATCCATCTAATTCATGCGTATTCCATAAATTCCAGCACATGCTCAAAATTGTAACATAGCATACAAGACAAATCGTGATCCTTGGATGACCAATTGACATGAATTGAAGCCATATTTTCCTCTAAGCGCATATGAGTCTACTTGATCGAAATGGCATCAATTCAAGACCAAACTAGTGCCAAATTTAAACAAAACAATCATGGTCAGCATGCAGTACTTCATTCTAGCATATTCAAGTTCGGAGATGATGACCCCAATTCGTGCTAAATGCTATGAGATTCTCCATATTACTTTCCTAGCATGTACATATATGATCCCCATAACCAAACTAGCCTCAGGTTGGAATCAAAAGCACACCAAATCAAACATATCAAGACAGGGTTAGCATCACAAATCAATTTCTAGTAGAATTTCATTCATCCATGACATAATTTTTTTCCCAAGCAAACATGAAATTCACCACAACACAATCTTATATCAATACACATGCTTACTTGAGTGGAATAGCATAAAATCAAGGACCAATCAACATTAGCTCAGGACCACAACAACAATGGCGACTTGGCATACATTGACAAGGTTCCGACAGATTCAAAACAAGTTCGAATTGAATACCTATGATTTTTTTATGAAGAAATGAAACTCAAACACGCTTATATGACCAGAATAAATCAACAATCTAGTAATGAAGGGAATTCTCGGTCAAGAGCTGAATAAAAAATACACACCAACTTAGTTTAGGAATTTCATCAAACAGGTGGTATACATCTTGGCCAAGAAGCACTAGTTCAAATCATAAATACAGCCTCAATCACAATCGATTTGCCCACAGACAGTAGCAATAGAAACGGAAAATAGAGCATATGTGGTTTACTTGAATGGAGAATGATTAGCTACAGCGATTGACATTGGACATGAGTAAGGAGATAACAAAAGCAACGTTGAGGAATGAAATCGTTGAAGCAAACAGTCATGACCAAAGTTCGAGCACTTTGGCATTACAAACCTCTTCGCGGCTTGGCGGAAATGTTGGCGGTCAGGAAGTGGTTAGGGTTCAATGGCAGCTATTGGTGGATGGAGGGCGACAGAGAGGACAATGAAGATCAAAGGAATCGTCAGATGTGGATGGTATGGAAGAGAGCAGTCTGTTGAAGGCCACGTGATGCAGCGTTCATGTGGGTCCCTCTGAGAATTGTGCATTAGATGCGACAACTGATTAGGATGGCATCCATGATTACTCGGTCCTCACTATCTAACCGGTCAAAAGTGCCTCGGTCCCCCACTGTTCCACAGTTTACTGTACTCAAGAATTGCAAAGACGGAAGTCCTCTTACCATGGGAATTTCAGAGAGTATTCTTCAGGTAAGAAGCTCCTGAATTTCGGTAACTTGAAAAGTCTAAGAGTAGTTAACTTGGAGAGGGCGATTGTCTTGCCGGTTGCTTCTTCCATTTGTTCATGGCTAGCAATTAGCTCCATATTTTTGCATGACTTCACCACTAGCTCTTCAATTTGCCCAAGAAATTTTGCCATAGAGGTAGGGAAAAGCATTTTTAAATGGGAGCACCTCACAGCCTCTACATATCTCAAGTTTGGGAGCAGGACATTTGGGAGACCATCAAATTGCCAAATGCACCTCAAGTTTTCAAGATCATGCAAAACCAACGACCTCAATTTAATACCCTCTATATCTGTCTCATCACTTTCATATATGATCTCAATTGAACAGCATGAAATCACTCCTAGGTTTATGAGACATTGCTGCAGCCTCTTCCACATAGAACATGGGGCAACATGTTGGAGGTTATCACAATCCTTCAATCTAAGAGATTCCAATTTTTGAAAGGAATCGGTGGGAATTTTATTGTTCCATAGCTCTTTGCACTGAAGGCCTTCAATTTTTAGACTCGTTATATTGGGAAATGTGACCTGCACGAGGATGATGTGAGAAAGGAGGATAAGTAGGACAAATTTATTACATTGTTCATTCTAAAACATGATAACACAAGAATACGAATGATCATGGAAAGGGATAGAGCAGACCATCTCATTGAACAGTTGCAGTGATTCATCATATTCTTCAACCCTCTCGCCTAATTGCCTCTTGACGCTTATAGGACTTTGGATGAACTCTCCAAAATTAGGGCACTGCAAAATACTTAGTTGTGTTAAGGAAGGGAAACTCATCATAGGTAGCCTCTTGACACTTCTAGGACTCTGGATGAACGTTCCAAAGTTAGGGCACGGCAAAATCCTTAGTTGTGTTAAGGAAGGGATGTGGCATCCCAAAAAAATTCAAGGCAACCTCTAGATGTATTAAAGTCTATGAATAGGTGATGGAAGTACCATCAAGTTATTTTATAGCCATTTAATCCATAATTTGCAATAAGATTTATGGCCAAGCTTTTAATGGATAATTATGTGATAGGAAAGAAAATTCTATCATTGGCCATGTGTATTATAAATTGGAATTTATGGATTTGTGACTACAAATTTTATGGCCATTTTATTATGCAATTTGGTATTTATTTAGATGAGGATTAAGATGTATTATTAAAAATAAACTTGGGCCATTTAAGTTTGGACTTTAGGCCCAAGTGAGATGGGCCTAAAGTGGGCCAAGAGGCCCGGCCCATAGAGTCATGAGGTGGTCGACGCATGGAGGGGGGAGGAGGAGCCGCATGGCCTCCTCCAAGTGTCTTCAACAAGGGAGACACTTGTCTCCTTCTTAGGGACAAGTGTCCCCCATGCAAAATAAGGATGCATGCAAGTATATAAACAACTAAAAAGAAAGAAAGAGAAGGGAAGTGACCGGTTTTGAGGGGGGTGAGAGAGAGAGTTGTCGAGAGTGTGAGAGAGGGAAACCGAGAGAGGAAGAGGGAGGCCGTGCGAAGAAGAAGGAAGAGAGTTCGTCCGCCGTTCGTCGCTGCTTTGCCTCTGTTTGCTGCTGTTTTGTGCTTGAATCTAAGGCAAGTAGAGTCCTAAAACCTACCCTTTGCTTGCTGTAAAGTGTGTGTAGAAGATGATAAATCGTGGTTGTGGTAAGTGGTGCAATTTCGGAGCTTTGGGGAGAGGTTTATTGGTCTTGCATGCTGTTTCTGGAAAATCAGCCTAACTGTTCACGAGTTTGGGGGTTGCATGCGACTTTTTATTTGGAATTTCACTTTGACCTCTTCACAGAAGTTGTAGGGAATATCTTTAAGTATAACATACTAAATTGAGACAAAATGCATGAGTATTGAGGAGTGAAATCCTTTTTCTACGAAAACGCTAGATCTGAAACTGTTTTGTTGACCTCTTGGTGGTTTTGTGTGTTGCATGTCACTTTTTACTGAAAATTTCACTTTGACTTCTTCTCAAAAGTTGTAGAAAACATCTTGCAGACTAACATACTCAAATTTGAGGTAAAACGGACAAGCGTAGCCTAATGAAACGATTTTTCTTTTGAAGATGTTAGATCTGGAAATGTTGTACTGAACTCCAGTGACTTCGTGGACTATAAAGTGACTTTCCTTTGAGAATCTCACCTTGATCTCTTAATAAAAGTTGTATTAGACTTCTTGAGCTAAAACATATAAAAAATTCAGAGGAAAAGAAGAAAGATAAGTCGGTGAAATCGTTTTTCTTTGAGAAAACTGGATCTGGAAAATATTACTCCGACCCAGTAAGACCCCGTGATTTTTATAAAATTATCTGGTCAAAATTTGGTCATATGATCTTAATGAAAGTTGTAGGTAATATTCTGAGAAACAAAATAATGAAATTTCAGAGTAAATGGACCAGTAATAACCAAGGAAACAACTTTTCTTCAATACGGGTAGATCTGGAAAACGATACCGAGAATAGGAAGACTAAATCGATTTTATCTTTTAATCCAGAATGAATTGGACTACGATTTCTTCATGAAACTTGTACCTCTAGGTCTTAAATACAGTATGTCCAAATTTCAGAATTTTCTGAGTTTATTTAAGGGTTTAATCGAAATTGTTTTCAAAACTGTGCATGGATGATGTTAAAACCCTTTTTCGGTGATGCATGGACCTGTACGTATTCTGTGAAGCCTTGTTTGATATGGTGCTCTTCACGAAATGTGTTTTCTTAGATCTTATATACATTGTGGTAAATTTTCAGAATTTATTTCTATCGTTTGCTAATTTTCTAGAAATTTTCATGAATAGCACGCATTCTATTTAAGTTGGAAAGTGTTTTATTTACTGTTTATTGGATTTATTATGTAAATCATGATATCCTAGATTATTACTCGTGCAATGACATGATGACATTCATACATTTCATATGACATCAAAGGATTGATGGATTTTCATGAACTCAATGAAGTTTTCAAAACCATTGCATCAAATGATACTTTTCCCAAGGCATATCATATGATTTTAAAAAGGGATGCTGTCAAATCATTGACATTGTTGCATCAAATGTGAAATTGAAAATGAGATGTATGGGAATATGCATCGCGGTGATGAGAAGGCTGTCGGAGGTGTGAGCCGACGATGCCTCGGGAATGTCGGGATGCCTCGGGAATGTCGGGATGCCCGGAATGTGGGGGTGCCGGATGCTCGGTTTTGTCATGATACATGCCCGAAGGTTTATGCTGGATGCCCGGTTCTATCATGATGCATGCCCGGAGGGTCCTTGGGAGTTTCGAGATGCTCGGTGGTATATGGTACGTAATTCCAGGGGAAGTGTCTGGTGGTATGTCGGTACGTAATTCCAGAAGCCCCGGAGGTGTGTGCCAGGGGGATTCCTCATGATGCTAGTTGGGATGCGAGATGCCTGGAGGTATGTGTCGGATGCCCAGTTGTATCTTGAATACATGCCTGGAGGTTCCTCGTGATGCCAGGATTAGGTGCGAGCGATAAATTGTGGGATGCAAACATTGGTCCCTGGAAAGAAAAACTGATGAGATCCTTGTGAAAGATAAGAGTTGAAAATGAATCATGTGCATGGGTGTATGCATATGACATGATGCATGATCGGCTTATGAAAGTAAATTGATGCTATTTGATATTGAAAATGCGATCACGAAGGCATGAATGGATCTCATAGTGATGTATGCTTGATAGTATGGATGATATGAATCATGGTGGTATATGCACGATGGCATGGTGAGATATGCATGACTGCATGGTGGTATATGCACATATGGCATGGTGATATTTGCATGAATACTTGATGATGAGTGCATGGTGGTATATGCACATATGGCATGGTGATACATGCATGAATGCTTGATGATGAGTGCATGATAGTATATGCACACATGGTATGATGACATATGCATGGCTGCAAGGTAAGTTATGCTTGAATGCATGAATGATATGTGCTTTGTTATGATGCATTGATTGTTCTGTATGACGCAATGAGTAGTTTGGTGGATCTTTACTGCTGAGTGGTTGTACTCACCCCTTTTGGGGATTAACATTTCAGAATAGATTAGATACCCCTGCTGCCACTGCCACCAGTAGATGGATCAAGTGGTTGGATATGACTGCGAGGAGGAGGATAGCAAAGGAAGGAATTTTTGGACGCCGACACTAGTCGATGGACCTTAAGTATACGACTAAGGAAGAGATGTTAGTCATCTTTTGAAGTATAGTCAAGTATAGAAAACTTTGGCATTTTGATGTACTGATGAATGATGTCCATCTGGTTTAAGTAAATAAAAGTGTATAGCTTTTACCTATAAGATGTTTAATTGGTGTGCATCGTTTTTTATTATAGGGAAGAGAGTTGATGGATGTGCTTTTGCTATATGAATTGCGCAAGGGATCGATCTAAAAAAAAAAAAAATGTAAACCCCCAGGTTGTATGGACCTGCTGCAGTTGAAAATGGTATCAGAGTGACATGTTATTAGGGATAGTGAAAGGTAAGCGAATTGTGGCGACCCAATCGGATCGGGGGCCGTCGAGGGGTGCCACAAGGGAAACGTCATAACTGCCTTTGATCGACAACCTTCTTCCTCGAGAACCACTTCCTTCATCTGTTCGCATTGCCGAATGTCTATTTTCTCAAGTTTCTCTAGTGTTGTGGCCGTGAAATTGGGGAAGAGATATCTCATGTCGGAGCAATTTTCAACATCGACAACTTTTAGACTAGGAAAACCCAAAATCATTTGGGAGTCGCCTTTCACCATGCATCTTAGCTTTCCTACTTCCTTCATTGTCAAAAGTTCCAATTCGGGGAGCAAAATTGTTGTGTGCTTAGTATTTGCATCAAAGGACCCACAATCAAATAATGATTCCAGGGAGGGACAGTTTTCAACATTGATACTTTTCAAGTTGAGCAATCTCCCTATGATTGTGGAGGGGAAGATATTGAGTAGGTTGGAGCAATAACCTAGGGAAAGGGTGACTAATTTGCATAAGGAACTTCTCGGAAGTTCACCATGTCATATCCTTTTCAAGGATCCTACTTCGTGAAAGTATAACACCTTCAAGCTTGGTAAACTCACCTACTCATAAGATTTATGCGTCAGATCGCAGTTATGAAAAATTTGACAATTTGGCATAATCCTAACCAATCTATTTGATGAAATGGAATAATGAATTTTTACTAGTGTATTTATAAATTATGAACACACTTTAACTAATAAACCAAATAAAAATCTTTAGAGAGATTTTATTACTTGCCCCCACAAAGCTTGTGCCTATGGCTAGTATGGTACAATCTCAAGAGAAGGGATTTGTACCTTTTGATCAGAGAAAGAATCGGAGTAAGCATCTTGTGAATTTGAAGTAGTGGCCACTGGCTCTTTTTTTCTATAAGCATATGAGAAGAATTTCTTCGTGGAACATCGACTTATAGATAGTTGCTCCAATAATGGGAACTCTATAATATCATCTATCTCTTCATCTCTTCCTTCTTCATCCACAATCACCGCCTTCATATTTGGACAATCCCTCATTGTAATGGCTCTAATTTCTCTGAGACATTTAGCCACAGACACCGAAAAGAGAAATGACAGCCCCGTATTATTGATAGAGAGCTTCTTCAAGCTCCGAAATATTGATATTCCTTGTAATTGTACATCTTGTTTCCACATGCACCGCAGGTTCGGCAACCAAGATAAACTCAATTCCGTTAGCCGAGAGAGAATCTCGGCATCTCTGGTGACTTCTAGCTCCTCCAAGTCAAAAACTACTTCTGTTGGAGAGCTCTCAATTTCCATTGACTCCAAATTCGGCAGCTTTAGTATCCAATTTGATTTCGTAATACTCTTTGACATGGATTTAGATTGTCTGATCTTTAGTGATGTCAAATTGCTATATTTTAATGAAGGTTCACTATAGAGTATATTTTTCAGGCCAAGGAGTCCATCCATTACTAGGGATTTCAAGCGAGGCAATAGGACCTAACCAAGTGCCACAATGAAACTCATCAAAGGTGAGTTATGTTACAAGTAAAACTATTTTCATGAGAAAATAAGTGAAACTCTCGGGCTAAAGTACAAAAAAGAATGAATTTCTCTTCCATGAAAAGTGAAATCATTTTCATGAGGATATCCTCACCACTATCATGCTGTCAATGCAGCTCAACTACATAGTGATGTTGACCCTGACATTGGCAACTTGGCATGACATGTTGGAATCAATTGCAAATTGCATGTTGGACAAGACATGAATTATGGGGACTGTCTTTGTTACGTGGCTCCTTGCTTGTCATCCATTTATTGAATCTCTGATTGTCGCTTTCTCCATTTTGAAATTATTGAATTTTCTTTAATCATTCAAGATTCATTCTCGCTTTCTTTCGTTTAGCACACTATTTTTTCATCTCATCAAGAATGTTATACAAGTAACAGATTAGTCACAGTAGAAACCCAAGTTATCAATGCAATTATCTAACGTTGAATTTTTTTTTTTTTAAAAGTCATGGAAAGAGGCTTCCCTCAAACTATAATATGGTATGTGCTCTATTTGAGAGGATATTTTATTTGTAAATCAAAACGTGAATAAAATTGTACAAATAATCAAAAAATGCAATATGTACTAACGTTGAGTGGAAACCAATATCATCTCATCCTAATAGGACAAATTGATCGAGGGAAAAAATTACCTGGATGGGAGGAGGAGTATCCTCCGATGTGATTTCGGCTCTAATGCAAAAGCTTGTCATATTTGGTGACTCACACAATGCCAAACGGCATACATTAGGCAACTCAACTCTATTATCAGCAGAAACTATATCTTCTCCTGCATCATGTGTGACAATGGATTGCATTGAGTAGCATTCCCACACTTTAATCTCTTCCAACTATACAAGTCTTTGCATATCTGAAATACACCACAAGTATTTCAATTGGTGGCACTGTCCAACACTCATAGTTTTCAAATTGCTAAAGCACCCTAGTGCGATAGGGCCATGGCATATCTTCTCCAAATTAATAAGATTTTCAAGGAACAAAGACTCTAAATTCAAAAAAGGAGGAAGGCCATAGGGTGAATTGGCAATGTACTTGATCGAGCAGCTGTCTTTAATGTTGAGAGCCTTTAGATCTTGGAATCCTTCGGTGCTAGGGGTGTGCATGGTCCGGGCGGGCGGTTCCCGACCTAGAACCGGGAACCGCCCGCTAAGGACCGGTTCCGAAAAATTGGAACCGGGATCCACCCGTTTGTTGCGTGGATCCACCCGGGAACCGGACCGCCGGTCCGGTCCGGTTCCCGGGTGGATCCATGGAACCGATTTTGACGCGAAATTTTTTTGGTTTTCAACAAAAAAACAATTACGTGACATCAAAGCAAGCCAAAGAAAGAAAAATTAAATTTAAGTACGTGGAACAAATATTTATTTGTTGTAATTATAAATGTATCTCGTAGATAAAAAAAACGCGAACAAATGGAATGCAACATTCTCCCATTTCCTACTTGCAAATAACCATAGATGGTTCAATTTTCTTTGACCAAAGGTAAATGTTCCCTAGAGAGTGAGATGAGATGTAGGGTTTCTCTTAGTAATTTTTTTTTTTAATATTAAAAAGGTTCCGGTCCGGTCCAGGTGGGCGGATCCGCCCACGGAACCGGGAACCGGATCGGTACCCACCGGTTCCAATTTATTGGAACCGGGAACCGGACCGGTTCCCTCAAGACCCGCCGGTTCCGGGCGGTTCTGGTCCGGTTCCGGGCGGTCCGGGTGGATCCCGGGTATTTTGCACACCCCTATTCGGTGCACAACTTGTGAGCGCTCTCTTCGGACTCACTCAACTCACATAAATATAAGTATTGAGTCTTTTGCAGAGATTTTTGAACCCAATTTCTTGAAAGAATACTATTGCACCCTTCCAAATTGAGCTTCATGACTGCTAAACGTTCATATCCCCACCCCTCAAGATTTCCTATGTTGATCCAAAATCTGACTAGGTTCTCAAATGGCAGGTCATCATCCTCCAAGAGTATGATGGGTTGACGAATCGATATTTCTAGAGATGCTAGCTTTGTCAAGCTCTTCAGCTCGGCAAGCCCAACACCACACAATTTTGACGTCATTTCATGCTTGCCCATCCATCGATCAAAGCTGCCCCTCATATGTAACTCTTCCAAGTTTATTAAGCCTTTTAGGGCCCCCGGCTCAATTATCTTAAGCGAATAGCAATGGTTTAGATTCAACGATCTCAAATTCGTCAGTTCCCCAATTTCTTTAGGCAACCTAGAAATTCGAGACTTTGCAAAGCTGAGAATCTGCAATGCTTTGAGCTTGCCAAGATTTGCCACATCCTCCACATAGCAATTTATGCTTAATGACTGGAGATTCCTGAGGATTTCCATCGAGGAAGGTAAACTGGTGATATGCATGGAGCAAAGATAGAGGGCTCGGAGCTCCTCCATGTATGTGAAATCCATTTTACTGCAATCTCCCCTATCGTATTGTTATAAGTATCTTCACATGGGGAAACCGACGCAAAATTAGTTCAGCAAGCCTACCACTGCCAACATTAACTAAGCATGCCCAGCATTTCTCAAGCTTTTCCTTTGGCCATGAACCATAATTGTTGTTAATCATTAAGGAATTCCGACCACTAAATACATCCGAGACAACCACCTCGCTGTAAAGATCATGTATGGTCACATTTTCCTTACCATCGCCACCATCATGTAACAAACAAAAGGAATGGAGTCTATTGAGCATCGTATTCAATCTATTCCTTGAACTTTGTATCTTGTTATTGAATTTCCCAAACAAGCCCAAACCCATGCCGAGTCCCAGCAGCAGTTCGACTCCAATGGTCCCACCAATAAGACCACAAAGCAAGAATAAGCACTTGGCTTCCTCACTCTCCAAATGGTCGTAACTCTACTTCACTATTCTCTCATTATGTGGGTCTTCTATTTTTATTAACATGTCTTCCCACGTGGACACGTCACTACATTTTAAGGTGCTTGCAACGGAGTTAATCAAGAGAGGCAAACCTGCAAGCTTGGTAACCACTTGAGCCGCCTTTTCTTTCAATTCCTCATCGTCTCTGAGCCTGTCGCCGACTATCTTTTCAAATAGCTTGAAAGCTTCGTCTTCCTCTAAACTTTTCAGACGAAATGTTTGATCGGCGTGCATCCTTTGCTCCAGCACTCTTTTATCTCTCGAAGCGAGCAACAATTTGCATTTCATGCTCTCATTTCCCAAAGGAATTCCAATTGCCTTCAAATCAAGTTCCGCCCACAGGTCGTCCAATATTATGAGAACCTTCTCACTCGGATCCATCTGTAATCTCTTGAACAGAAGATCTCTCCTTCCCTCTTCACTCGGCTCATCCTTAAGATCTTTTAGACCCAAGGCGTAAGCGATATCGAATTGGATTTTCGTCAAGTCTGGAGTCTGCGAGACTTTCGATTTGACGATCATGTGAAATGGTGTCCCCTCTTTATTGAGTTTCTCCTCGACTATCTTCAACAGAGTCGTCTTCCCCACGCCGCCAGGCCCGTAGACTCCAACCACTTTCACCTTCTCATCATTCAGAGCTTTCATTATGCCATGAAAGATGGAAGCTCGCGAATCGGTGATAAAGTCGCCCTCATCACCGGCCAACGAATTCACGTAGAGAGCACCGCCAACAAGCCCTGGCGGAGGATTCTCGGAGTCAACCTCCTCGACTTGACCCTGCGCAATGAGCTCCTGGATGTTCTGGACCATGAGCTTCTGGATGTTCTGGACCATCCTGGTCGCCTTTTTGCCGAGAAGATATCGCACTTTTGGGTTGGGAAGCCACCCATAGAAGCAAGTTTTCTGAGCTCTTCCGTCGTAATCCAGCACGTCGCGCGCCTTGTTAGCGACGGTCTCCACTTCTTTCACCCATGTCTCGCCCATGGCTTTGATGGGCTTCATGATGTTTCGAGCGTCATCGATGGAACGCTGCACCTCATCCTTCTTGTCACCCGGCTCCTTAACTTCAACATTAAGTTTGCAAACGCGGCGGTCGGAGAATATTACGTAGCCGCAGTGCCGACGGACCCGAGCCACCAGGCACTTTACCGCCGGAACCAACACGCACTTTACCGCTTTGTAGGCTCTACACAGAGCACTATCCTCCAAAGGTGCGAGAAACGAGAGTTAAGAATTTATATATTCGGAGGAAGGCGAAACTGAGGGAACCCGGAAACGACAATGACTGAAGGAGGGGAAGGATTCAATACGATGCACACGCGGCGGTTCCAACGAAAAGAACAGCCGCAGAAGATCAGGTGAAAGAGAGGGTTTCTAGAGCGAGGAAGAAATCATTTAGACGATGCAATGGTGGTTGGAGAAAGCGGCACGAAGCGTTAATTTATACATGTGGCGTTACTAGACTGATGTTCCCTAAGATGCCCCTCGGGTCCTCCATTGCTTGACCTTAAGGATGCTGAGTTAAATCAAGTGGGCCCCACTCCACCATTTCTATTTGGACTAAAAAATTACCTTCAGACCCCACATCTTGCGGAATGCGAGAATTGTCCAAGCTATCTACCACCATCGCCGTCCATCAATCATCAGCAGCTCCGAGGACCCATGGCTAGAGGCTAGCCCTCGGTCGGTCGTCGGTCCCCACCGTAGCCAGCACCAGTCGAGAAGGAGGAAAAGCAAACAAAAAAAATAATAATAATAAATAAAAAACAATTTCGAATTTTTTTTTAAAAAGAAAGAAGTGGGGCTAATAAGAGTATGAGATAAAATAAAAAAAGAGTGAATGAGGGAAATATTTTTCCTATTTTATTTTAGGAGATTTTTTTCAATCAATTTATTTTTTGAAAAATGAACGGAGTCTTAATTTTATAAATATTAAAAAGCATAATCATCAATTATTGCTGAGAACCTCACTTTGATAATTCTAAAAAACCTCAATTTCATTGATTAATTACACCTCCTCGTACTAACCATATTTTCAATTCTCTGCAACAATAATGAAATAATTCATGCTTCTCATCGCAAACTCTAAATCCGTACGTGCATCTCCCTCCCTAACAAGTGCCAACAGAACGTCAACCATCGTTGCTCTAATGCTCCTCTCTCTCTCTCTCTCTCTCTCTCTCTCTCTAAAACGCAAAGGAGGAAGATAGAACGAAGTGATGTTAAGAGTTAACCAAGGTGGAGTTAAAGTTTGCTATTCGGCCATCATCGGTCGCTTAGCAATTGTTAAAGCTTGTGCTATTCAACCTGGTGGTGCGCATCGGTGGTACGACTTTATGCACATGAAGGCACTGTTTGATAACCATCCAAATAGTGCCTGATTCTAATTTTTTGTTTTCGGGATCAATTTGGGAATAGAATCGTGTTTGGTAAAATTTTTGTTTCTAGAAACAAATTTCTATTTTTTTTATTCTCAGAAGTAGATTTGGAACAGAATTAAGAATAAAAAAAAAATTGATTTTTGTTCCGGGAACAAATCTAAGAATCAAAACCAATTCTTCTTCTTCATCCATTTTCTCTTTTTCTTCTTCTTCTTCTCTTTTCTTCTTCTTCATCGACCCCCATCCCGCGGTTGTCGCCCGCCACCGTCCACTGCCGGTCACTAGCAACCGCACCGGCAAGCTCGTCGAAGGCAAGCTCAACCACCGTGAGCTCGCTAGTGGCCAAGCCAACCTCACCGGGCTGGGCGAGGCTCGCCTAACCTCGCTAGCCCCGCCGATGGCCGGCGGGCCTCGCCCGGCCCCTAAGCAAGTCTCGCCCGGCCAACGGCGAGGCTTGGCCTCGTCGGGTTGGGTGAGCCTCGCTGGTGGCCAGGCAAGCCTCACCCAGCCCTGGCGAGGCCAGCTTGGCCACTGGTGAGGCTTGGCAAGGTCTGGGCGAGCCTTGCCTCACCCCGGGCTCGGCCGGTGAGGTCGACGACCCTCGTCTAGCCGATCGCCGAATTGGCGACCGGCCACTTGTTGAAGGAGAAGAAGAATAGGAGAAAAAGGAAAAAAAGTATAAAATTATTTAAAAATTAAAAGAAATTGATTTGAAACAAAATTAATGAGAACGGTACTCAACGCAATTCTATTCCAGAATCATAAATTTTAGATAGTTATCAAACGACTTAAAATGCTTAGAAATTGTTCTCGGAAACAAAGTAAAAAAGAATCATTTCTAATCAAAATCTGCTCCCGGGAACAAAATCGTTACCAAATGCGCCCGAAGCTACTGCCCAACTCCATCGACCCATCCCATCTGTCTTTGCTTTAACTTAGATGCTTTGTACAACAATTGACATGTGAAAAGTATATGGAAATGTTCAGCCCCCTACATTAATCGTGCAGAAGATAGGGGTTGCGTCTCTGATAACGCTCAATTTATTTGACGAAATGTAATAAAGAGAAGATCCATCATACTCATGCTCCGTTTCCCTATCAATTTTAAGCTAACTATGCTACGGCCATTAGATTTTAATGATCATGCCCCATTATTTGAATGTAAATTTTAATAGAACTAGTTTCTCATTCCTAGCATCTTAATTCTTTTCTTTTCAAATGAATAAACATGAATAATGTGAGATTAAGGTTAAAATTTAAATAACTGATAGTTTCTAATACAAAAGAAATAGTCACCAAACCTTCCTAGGGATTAATGGGCAAAAAAAAAAAAAAAAAAAAAAAAACCGGCCGAGGGGCTCAACTACCAAGTTTAGATTGTTAAGTTGCCAAAATCAACTTCGAATAAAAACTAAGATGAAAAAAATCAAGTGTGGCAACTTGCCCATTTTCCAAAGAATGTAATATATAATGAAAATTATTACGGATGTACTAATAAAAATGGTTGATATCCTAAAAACCCAAAACCGGTACACCTGTGACAAATTTACCCTAAATTATTTTTTTAATCAAAAACCTCAAACTGATACATTTGTGACAAATTTACCTCGACTAACCGTAAAAAACCATAAATTGGTACATTTATGACAAATTTATCTCAAACTTAATTTATTCGACTGCAAAAAAACCCAAATTGGTAAATTTGTGACAAATATATCATCCGTTAAATTTGATTAATACCACAAAAAAATCACAAAAATTGTAAACTGTGACAAACGGAACGTAAAATCCTAAATTGGTATGCCGGTCAACTGTCACGTGTCATTTAACTTAATAATTTGACAGTAAAATTTAATGAAAACTAATAAAGAGTAAATTTGTCATAAATGTACCAGTTTTTGGTAAATTTGTTAAAGGTATATTAGTTTGGGGTTTTTGGTGGTCAAAAAAATACTTTTGGTAAATTTGTCACATGTGTACCAATTTGAGATTTTTCAGAGTATTAACCCTAAATAATCTTCAATAATTATCCGATGTGTGTGAAATGGAGGGACCGCCCATTTGATGGAGGTTCATTGGATGCTCAAGGAGACCTAGGCACTCCATTGATATTTAAGAGATACCAATCTGTCAATCTTGTGAACAAGCATGGGCTTTGAGCTACATAGGCAACGCTATTAAGAGAAATTGGAGGTCCCTGGAAGATGGCTTTTCATTTTATTTTATTTTTGTATAGAAATTACTAATTATACTCATCATTTATTTTTCAAAACCTCACTTTAACAGCCCGATTGAATTGATTGACTACATCTCGTTAACAATTTAATGACCCTCTTTCCGATTCCTTGCATATTCCAAATCCTTGCGTCTCTCTCCTTCCCTAACAAGTACCGACCATACATGTCCAATGTTGTTAGTCTGCTCTCTCTCTCTCTCTCTCTCTCTCTCTCTCTCTAAAACGTAGAGGAGGAGGAGGAGAAAACAAAGTGAGGTTAAGAGTTTAACCGGGTGGAGTTAAGTTGCTTTTAGGCCATCATGAATCACGTTGCAATTATTGAAGGTTCGTGTTATGCCAACCTCCTGTTGCATACGGGCAGTATAACTTTATGTATTGTGGATCATGTTGCAACTATTAAAGCTTCTTGCTTTCTCAACCTCACGCCGAGAGGCCCAACTCCACCGTACTATTCTCTCTCTCTCTCTCTCTCTGTGTAATCGTTGTCCTGTCTAGCTTCGATTTAAATTTGTGCATAGCCATATACGATTATATATTTGGTCCCAACTTCCCCCTCGCGTTTGTGAAAATCCCAGTACTTGTTATTGAGGATCCCGTGATATTGGGTCAATGTGATGTTATCTTTCATCAGAAGCTTGCCAACTCTTACCTTACCGATATATCTTTGCGTGGACTCTACGAACCTTCGCTTCATTTCGTACTTTTGTTGATGCATGCAAGCTGCCTGCGCTTACACGCGTCACGTAAGGCTTCATCTACTAGAAGACAGGCGTCGCCTCTAGAGTTATTCAAAGCAGGAGAAGCTGAGATTGGAGTGCAAAATCCGACCATATCTAGACACGTGATCGTTAATTATTAATACAACTGTGAAGGATAATATACATGTGTGTTTGTACTTTTTAAGTTGTATTTCTCTATTCGTATTTCAGCGTATCGTCCAATCATCTTTACGCAACAGCTACAGAATTTCCCAAAGAACAAATGCCGCCACGTGATCACGCCTGATTGAAAACAAGAGGGCCCACTCCGCCATTTCTTTTGTACTGAAATTGACTTCAGGCCCTGCTTGCTAAAAATTACGAGAGCAATGCTGGGCTCTAGCAAATCAGCAGCAGCTAAAGTCCAAATTTCGATTCAGAAAAATGCACTCCAATCCCAGTCTCTTCACGAGCCCTTTAAGCATCAGCTTTAATAAAGTTGGACAATAATAGAGTCCACTTAGTGCAATAATGCTTTCTCATGTCGTATTATGGGCCCGTTTGGTTCAATTTTGGAGAAATGCATTTGCATTTTTCCAAGTATCTTTAGAGAAATAGGCATTTGATGAAGGCAAGAGTGTTTGGATACTCTCATTTTGGTATATTTTGCAAAGTAGGTTTGAGGTGAAAAGAAAAAGGAAAAAAGGAAAAGGAAAAAGAAGGAGGAGATGCTGAAGTAGAGGGCGAAACGGTCGGGAGGCAGCCAGAGCTGATGGTTGTGATGGGGAGGCGGTTGGTGGCAGTGGTGGTGGGGAGGTGGCGGGTCGCATGACCTAGACGCCACCGCTTGAGGCTGTGTGACCCAGGTGACGGCGGTGCGTGGGTCACGCGACCTAGACCCCACCGCTTGAGGCCGTGTGACCCAGGTGACGACGGTGCGTGGGTCGCGCAACCCACTCAAAGGATGGCAGCGTGTGGGTCATGTGACCCACGCAATGCCCGAGGTCGCCTGACTTTCTCGACAATCAGATCTGGCCGGACGAGCTCCGCCGGCTGAGCTTCACTGGTGGAGCAACAAGTCCAAGGAGGAAGATGATGAATAGTAATTTTTTAGGGTAAAAGAGGAAAACACAATTTCAATGAGGGCAATATTAAAAGGAAAAAAATCATTAAATCCCTATTTAACATTCCGAAAATGCTGGTATTGAGTAAATGACACCTCAAAATGTTGAACTAAACACTTAATATTTTTCCCAATGGGTTTTGGGGATTCAAAGCCCTACCAACGTTGGCCAAGATGCTTTTCTTATGAAAAGATTGTATTATTTCCTCGTAAAAAGCATCTTGCATGCAATAAGTCTGCAATGGCCTAAGGCTAACTTCGGAAAAATGTCATCACAAGTTCCTTTTTTTTATTTCTTAATCTAATGCATAAGTTCTGACCTACATGCACAACTCCATCACTCCTTCCAGGGAAATTGAAGATTCATGGAAGATGACTTTTTAATTTTTTGTGTAGAAGTTACAAATTATAATCATTAGTTATTTCTCAAAACCACACTTCAATAGTTAAAAAAAAAACTCAATTTTATTTGATTGATTACACCTCATCAATGGATCCAGTGTATATGAACTGTATTTGTAAGAAATTATGTGTTTATGTTAAGGGATCATTAACTACATATCAGTGTTGCATGCACTCGATAAGATCAGCCAATTTCATGGATTATATGGATCTCTCTCTATCTGATCTCTCTTTGCTAATATCCTGGCACGTGACGACACTTTCATATTCTGTGCAAAAAAAATAAGTGACGTAACAATTCACAAGGCCGACGCTTCTTATTGCCAAACTCGAGGCCCTTACGTGTCTTCCTTACCCTGACACGTCTATTATCGTTGCTCTGATATTGCCCTCTCTCTCTCTCTCTCTCTCTCAGTAAAGCGCGGAGGGAGGAGGATGGAGATAGACAAAGCGAGAATAAGAGTTAACCAGGGTAGAGTTAAGTTTGCTTTTTGGCCATTGTCGGTCACTTGACAATTATTATAGCTTCATGTTATGTCAATATCATTCATGCTGCAGATGGGCAGTACGACTTCTGTGCATCGTGGGTCACGTTGCAAAAGATATTTTCCTCCAAAAAGTGGGAGGAATGGAGGGAAATGCAAAATTCGAGTTCTGTCCAACTATTGCCCACAAGTGCCACTCGTGGTGTGAGAGTTGTAGAATTTAAATAATCAATTAAAAGTTATGATATCTAAGTGAAAATTTTTTAAAGGTTAAATCGGTCAAGTAAACATTTTCTTTTAAAGTCACAATACTCAAATAATTGCTCTATAAAAGTTATATCACTTATCGTATTCTTATCGCGACCGACTTCATAAGAAATGAAAAGTGTTTGAATTGAGATATGCACTATTCAATGGCATAAGAGTTGAAGCTAGTAGATAATTGGCTAAAAACAGCACCATTAAAATCATCTTGCCATTGCCATCCATGTTGTATATTACAACAAAGCATACCCCGTACCCTTTTAGCTTCGGCATCTAATAGTTTTCATTATCCCTTCTTTTGATCATTCAATACAATCAGATGATCAATAATGAACTTATGTTGGACCTTCAGCTTAATCCAAAGCTCACGGATGATCAATTTGATCTGCGTCTATCAGTCAAGAAGAATTGCCAAAACAAGTCAAATGAAGAACTAAAAAATAACATTCTAATACAACTTCCAAGTAAATATAGTACTTGAACTTAAGTTGTGCAAAGTCAATGTGCAATAATATCTCCTATACACGCAATGCAATGCAATTCTGCACAATGCTCCAAGTATTGTGGTCGGGTATATTAAGCTCTACCCGTCCTGAGGACAATCTGATTATTTTGTTTATAAGCTTTCTCCATTACTGAACACATATTTCTCGTAACTCCTACATAAATTGTCATACCATACGGATGACCATTATTGAAAATTTGTAACTGTTTGTGTGGTATGATGATTGTGCAGAAATTATGACACTGAATTTGGGCTTGATAAGATACAATGGGGGATCGACTCATCGGGTGACCTTAGAAGGCTAGATAAAACATGCAATAAGTTTCGGCTATTGACTTATTATCATAACTAGAGTGGTCTATAATATGTGATTGTTGTTTTGCAAAATTGGGTGACATCCATTCAACTAAATATTCATAAATTTCTGGAAACTGGGGAACTCAAGTAACGACATATTGTAACTAAGATGCCATATTGCAGTAAGCTTAAACCTTGTGGCTCACTAGTCAATAGTAGTTAACACTATACGCGCCACCTTGGTTGGGACCACTTTCCACTACTTCAGTTCATCAGAACCAAATTGTATCTCAACCTCACTGTCATTTCTATATAGTTCGATTTGAAGCTTAAAATCATTAGGCTCAATGTCCTAGATCATAACAGAATATATTTCTTCCCACCTAATTTTGACATCGGTTCATTAGAAAATTAATCACGTCAGATGATTGATATTCACGTTATCAATTTCCGATCAAAATTAACTGAAGTGACTACATTAAGAAATTGTTAAAAGATTTTAGACTAAACCGACATAAATGAAAGGTTTATGACTGAAGTGATCGTTGTACAATAAATTTAGGACTTTTTAAATAATTATCCCCATTATTAACAATGATGATAACAACAGCAACAACAACAACCATCACCAAAGAAACATTACCTAACTTTCCTACCATCAATCACTAATTTAATTTGGAGGACAAGCATGTTGTCAAATATCAATCCATAGATGAATCTCTTCCACTGAGTTGTATACACATTAACCATATTGTACTTGTGCTTTTGATACTTTCTGTTCATACCACGAATACAATTCAAACTTGCTTGATTAGAAATGTCCAAATTAAGATCAACCATCAAAGTGATTAGAAATGTCCAAATTATGATGAGGTACCTCATCAAGAATCAATTTTCATAAAGAGACATCTAATCCGTCTCTTTTTTGGTCGATCTCGACACCTTGGGTGGCACATTTCGAGAGATCTACAACCTTTGGTCTGCAAGTACCATAAAGACTCTAGGCTATTGTGGCTTTCCATGGCTCTTAGCTTAGCACAACCCCTCAGTTCAACACACCTAAGCTTCTTCAGCTTGCATAGCTTAGGTAATGTTTCAATTGAATCGCAATAGAAAACTGTTAGGTGCAACAAAGATCTCAATGCTCGCAAACCTTGAATCCCAACAAGTCTTTCTAATTGAGAGGGCTCCAAGGATTGTAGCATGACAGATCAGGTGTCCTTATGAGGCATTTGCACCTAGTAATTCGCAGTGTCCTCAACTTCACCAAGCCTTTCAAAATAGGAAAGTGCCAAGCATTCATCGATAATAAGAGTGACAAGTTTTCAAGTTTGTTTGAGATATGTGGCACTATTGCGACAACATGAAATTTCAATGTCAACAAACTAGAATGGTGCTGCCAGGGTGAGAAATGTTCCTCCAACTTGCACCTCTTTGGGAAAGATAAGATCCACGATGGTTGCACTCAATTTCCGTATAAATCTTAATATTTAAGCTAATTATGCCGTGACCATCAACTCCAAATTTTTCAAAGCTTGTGACCCATAACTTTTGCAATTAGATTTTAATTGGTCATGCGTCATCATTTGAATCTAAATTTTAATGAAATATTTCTAGTGTAGAAGAAATATCCTCCAAACCTTCCCACTAGTTAAAAGAAAAGAAAAGAAGTGGGGCTCAGCTCCCAAGTTTAAAACATTAAGCAGCCAAAATCAACTTCGAATATAAATTGAGATTAAAAGATCAAGGGCAGCAAGTAAAATTTTTCAAAAGAATATGATATAAAACCGTGATCACAATGATCGATATCATTTACAAAATCAAGAATTTTTTATAAGGAAAAATTAAGAGTTTTGACTTTACATTTGGTCCGCTTTCTTCCAAGAAAACTAAGCGGTGCATATCTTTTAAATCCTAGAAGTTGTTCAAATGGTAATTGTGACTGAATCACCATATTTGTGCATTTACTTAGGGCCACCTTTGGGAGCATAGGCGTATGTCATTGGTGATTATTGATGTGTGTGGGATAAAAATACCGCCGTACTTGACAAGGATTACTCGAGTATTCAAAGAATTTCAGACACTTGATTGATATCGAAGAGACACCTATCTACTAATCTTGTGAATATGCATTAAGCTATGCACACAACTCCATTGGAATACTGAAGGATCATGGAAGATGCCTTTTCATTTAATTTTATAAAAATTAATAAGCATAATTATCATTTATTTTTTAGAACCTCAATTTGACGGTTCTAAAAAAACCCACTCCGCCATTTCTTTTTGAACTAAGGTTCCGTTCGTTTTGTGGAAAATAATTTCCAGGAAAATGTTTTTCGGATTTTCCGGCATTCGTTTCACGGAAAATGAATTCATTGGGGAAGATGTTTTCCATGAAAGGAAAAAAGTCTTCTAAATTAAGGAAGAATGTTTTCCACTTTTGAAAAGTGAAAAATATTTTCCTAACTTAATCTCTCTTATTTCACACATCTATAAATCCTCACTTCCTCCTCCCCTTTCTTTTTATTCTTTTCTTTTTTTTGTTTGAAATATTTTTTAATTTTCTTTTTAATTTTTTTAATTGGAATTTTTTTAATTTCCTTTTTATTTTCTTTTTTTCTTTTTTTCTTTTTTTCTTCTTCTTCTTTTTTTTTTTTTTTTTGGTAAGGTTTTTCTTTTTCTTTTTCTTTTCTTTGTTTCCCATTTTCTTCTTTCTTGACTAGCCGTTGGCCATTGTCAGTGAACCTTGAGCTTGTCGATCTCAAGTTTGGGCTCTACACTCTTGCTTATCATTTTCTTTATTTGTTCTATCCTACAGTTGTATATTGCTCGAGCAAAAGGCTCTACATGCTTTGCTTCTTTTTTCTTTTGTTTATTAGAACACAAAAAACGCAGGGGGAGAATAGGTGACTCAACTGAAAGATTCTTATGAGGGCTATACATGTTTTGCTTCTTTTTAAAATCCATACAAACATTTTTTTAGAGTAGATGAACGTTTGACAACAATAAGGGAATAAAGATATGAAGTAGGTTTGCCTAGATTTAAAGGCAAGTTCATATTTGATGGATTTATAGGTCGGTAAGTGATGCATGCCTAAATGGTGAAATCTTAGAAAATATTTTCTTTACCGTACACCAGAAAATATTTTCCGAAACATTTTCAAATTTTAGCCGAACACCAGAAAATATTATCATTTTCCTAGAAAATGACTTCTGGGAAAATATTTTCCGAAAATGGCCAATTTTCCGCGAAACGAACGGACTCTAAAATATCCTTCGGACCCCACCGCTCGTGGAATGCGAGAATTATCCGGCTATCTACCACTATCACCGTCTATTAATCATTCCATATGTGCTCAGCTCTAGCTATCAACAGCGGCAAGGCCTAAATCTCTATTAAGCCCAGAATCCAATTCAGATGATGCGCTCCAAATTCAGTCACTTCATGAGCTCTTTTAAGCATCAGCTTTAATATAGTCAGACAATAACAGGGCCCGCTAAGTGCGATGATGCTTTCTACTGTTGTACCATGTGAAGGCCATCGGTTTTGACAAAAATGTTTTTTTTGTTCCCTCTTCTTCCGTAAAAGTTTGTATCATTTTCATGCGAACGCGTCGAGAAGTGCTTACGTGATTGTATTGCCATGGCATGTAAAAATCTGTAATGCCCTAGTTACATAAGGCTAACTTTGAAAAAATGTCACGGCAAGGGTATCACAACTTTTTTATTCTGATCACTTTACTATAAAACTTCTAAAAAATATTCATTTGAGCGCTATAACCTTCTCGAAGAGGTCCCCCAAAGTACTACGCATCATGACACTTGTGGTGGGAGTTGTAGTATTTAAATAATTAATTGAAAGTCGTGACACTTAAGTGAAAATTTTATAAAAGTTAAGCCACTCAAATGAACATTTTTTTTAAGTCATTACACTCAATTAATTGATAAAAAATTATAACACTCAAGTAACAGTTGAAAGGATGGGGCTCAGCTCCCAAGTTTAGACCATTAGGCTGCCAAAACAAACTTTGAATGGAAATTGAGATAAAATCGAGAGTGGCAACTTGCCCATTTTCAAAAAAACATAATATAAAAGATAAATTTATCATATATATATATATATATAATGGAGGGATTGCCGCATTTGATGGAGATTCGTAGGATGCTCAAAGAGACCTAGGCACTCCATTAGTATCTAAGAGACACCAATCTATTAATCTTGTGAACATGAATAGGCTTTGAGCTACATACACAACTCCATTGAGAGAAATTAAAGGTCCATGAAAGTTGCCTTTTCATTTTTCATTTTTCTGGAAATTGCTAATTATACTCATCATTTATTTCTCAAGACCTCACTTTAATAGTTTTAAAGAAAACCCGATTCCATTGATTTATTATACCTCGTTAACAATTTAAGGACCCCTTTCCGGTTCTCTGTAAAATCCAAATCCTTGGGAGTCTCTCTCCTTCCCTAATATGTACCGACCACATGTTACGAAATTGCACGTCGATTCCAGAAAAATAACGCTCGCAAACAATTCACCAAGCAGAATATAATAATAATATAACATAATCAGATGAACACGCTAGAAAATTTGTTATCGAAGTTCACCCAAACCTGGGCTACGTCTCCGCGCAGAGACACTTTGCAAATCCACTAGATTTCAAAAAAAGTTGGAATGCAACGATGATCTTCTCTCAAAATCAGGGCACAAAGAGATTGAGAACCTCCATTAAAAAATAAAAATAAAAATAAAAAACTCACTTTTTTCTTCTCTTTTTTTCTTGCCTCTCTATTTCCTTTTTTAGCGTCTTGACGGCTAGGGTCTTGCCATCACTAATGTAAAAGTATCACTTTTAACCTAAAAGCAAATCTGATAGAAAAGACAAAAAAGCTCATAAAAATAAATATTTGGCTTCATCTATAACAATCTCTCACTTGAAGACAAATATACCCAAGCACCAAGCAACTTTGCATCCATCTTCTTCAAAAAATAGTAGTTGAAAAACTTATGCCTCTGCGATACTCCTTATCAATCAACATGGAAATATACTAATGGTAGTAGTACAGAAAATATGCTTCTCTCTCTATCTACTACCTTGGTCATCATGTCAACTGAATTCTTTGAGCCATCAATCTTCTGTAGCTTTAACTCATTATCTTTCAATACTGACCTGATAAAGTGATAACGCTTCTTGATATGTCTAGTCCTTGAGTGATAAGCTGCATTCTTTGCTAAGTGCACTGCACTTTGACTATCACTCCACAGTGTACTGACTGGTTGTTTTCGATGTAACTTTTCCATATAATCTTATAACCACATGATTTCCTTGGAGGCTTCTGTGATCGCCACGTGTTCTGCCTCTATCGTTGATAAAGCCACTACTTTTTATAGTTGAGACACCCAACTCACTGTTGTACCTGCAACTATAAAGACATATCCAGTGATACTCTTACTACTATCTCGATCACTCGAATGATCTGCATCTACATAACCCTACAACTCTAGAGATGTACCACCATAACAAAGTGAGTAATTGGAAGTACCTGCTAGATATCTCAATATCCATTTTACTGCATTCTAATGCTCTCTGCCTGGGTTCTGCATATATCGACTCACAACTTCTACTACTTGTGCAATGTCTGGTCTCGTGCTCACCATGGCATACATCAAACTCCCCACTGCTGATGCATATGGAACTACCACCATCTCATCTTTCAAAGCCTGAGTGCTTGGACACATATCCTTGGAAAGTTTGAAGTGACTCACTAGAGGAGTTGCAATCGGTTTTGCCTTGTCCATGTTAAATCTCTTTAACACCTTGTTCACATAGTCTTCCTGCGACAACCATAATTTCTTATTTTTCCCATCCTTGATGATTTTCATGTCTAAAATATTCTTGGCCTCTCCCAAGTCTTTCATAGCAAACTGTGATGATAACATTTTCTTTACTTCTACGATTCTCTTTATATTGGAACTAGCCACCAGCATGTCATCCACATATAAAGAGAGATACACAATATCACCATCATCATACTTGCGAAATAAACGTAGTGATCAGACTCACAGTGTGCAAATCCTTTTTCTTGCATGAAACCATCAAATTTTAGGTACCATTGCCGCGGAGCTTGTTTCAAGCCATACAAGGTTTTCTTCAAGCGACATACCATGTGCTCCTTACCTTTGACTTCAAAACCCTTAGGTTGTGCCATGTATAATTCTTCATCTAAGTCACCATGTAAAAACACTGTTTTTACGTCTAACTGCTCAAGATGAAGATCCTCCACTGCAACTATACTCAGCAGAACTTTAATTGATGTCATTTTCACTACAGGTGAAAATATCTCAGAGTAATCGATTCATTCTTTTTGAGAAAAGCCCTTGACGACAAGTCTCGCCTTATATCTAATACTACCATTTGCTTCATTCTTAATCCTGTACACCCATTTATTTAATAAAGCTTTTTTACTTGTGGGCAACTTGGTCAACTCCCAAGTTTTGTTTTGAAGTAACGAGCTCATCTCGTCTTTCATAGCACACTCCCATTGCAAGTGAGATGTGTCTGCCTTTGCTTCATCGTAAGTTTCCGGTTCTCCCGCATCTGTATATAAGACATGGCTCAGAACAGTATTAGCTGATGGATCAAAAATTATCTTTGGCTTTCTCACACATGTTGACCTCCTCAAAATAGGTACTTTAAGGTTGTTAGTCTGCTTTGAATCATTGCGTTTCTCTTGAACTACCTCTTCACTAATAATAAGCTCATCTTGAACCTCTCTTTCAAGTGCACTTTGATCTACTTGAAACATCTTCACGGGCATTGTGTTTAATTCAACATACTCTAGTTCTACTACCTTCTCATGCTCTGTCTGACGATCTTTGTACATCTTTTCTTCATGGAATACCACATTGCAACTGCGGATAACTTTGTTATTCTCATAATCCCAAAGCCTATAGCCATACTCGTCGTCACCGTATCCAATAAAAACGCACTTCTGGGACTTAGCATCAAGCTTTTTCCTATCTTTCCTGTCAATCAAAGCATATGTAATACAACCAAACACTTTTAGATGTGAATAATTAATTTTTTTACCTGACCACCGTTCTTGTGGTATTTCTCCATCCAACGCACTAGATGGACTTCTGTTGATAAAATAAACAGTTGCATCAACTGTGGCAGCCCATAAGTATAGCGGGAGACCCGCGTGTAGTCTCATGCATCTCGCACGTTCTAGAATAGTCCTGTTCATTCTTTCAACTACACCGTTTTCTTGAGGAGTTCTAGGAACAGTCTTTAACCTGTGTATGCCTTCTCGACTCAGATATTCTGCAAATTCCTTACTTATGTATTCACAAGCATTATCAGATTTCAGAGCTTTAATATGATAACCTGTCTCTTTTTGTACCATGGTCTTCCACATTCTGAACATCCCAAATACTTCTGACTTTTTTCTAAGAGCATAGACCCAAGTCTTCCTTGTTGCATCATCAATGAATGTGACAAAATATCTCTTACCACCATAAGAGAGTTCCTGAGCGGGTCCCCATACATCAGTATGAACCAACTCTAGCTTCTAGCCATTATTTTGTCGCCCATTCAATTGAAAACTAATAGCCTTCTGTTTTCCATAAATGTAACTTTCACAAAAATCTAACTCAATTTTTTGCAAGCTTGGAAGTAATTTCCTCGAGTGTAACTACTTTACACATTTTTCACCAAGATGTCCCAAACGATAATGTCAAAGAGTAGACAAATTACCTGTAGCCATTATAGTTGCAATCATATCACTAATATTGTCTCATTGGAGAAGGTAAAGTGTACCTGTACACTTTCCCTTTGCTACTACTCTTGCCCCTGAGGTTATCTTCCACTCTCCGCATCCAAAGGTTATTACCAAACCTTCTTGGTTAAGTTTACTGGTTGAAATCAGATTTTTCTTTAATTCCGGAATATGCCTAGTTTCACGCAAAACTAGACGTCCTCCACCTGAGATGTTCACAGTCACGGTTCCTTTCCCAACAATGAGACACATGTGGCCATTTCCCACAACCACTTGTCCGAAATCTCCACTAGCATAATCATCAAATATGTCTCTTTGTGAGGTGCAATGAAAAGAAGCACAAAAATCAATAAATCATTTATCTGTTATCAAGTCAAACCCTACAGACAAACAAAAGTTATCTAGCAAAGATTCATTGCTAACCACATTAGCTCATTGATTCTCATCTTGTTGCTTCTTTTTGTAGGCTTCACACTGAAACCTCCGGTGTCCGGTTTTGTGACAAAACCAACACTCATCTTTTGCAACCTGTCTCTTACCCCTTGATTGTGATCTGCCACGACCGCTGAAATTTCCTCTACTTTTACTTCTTCCATGGTTCTCCACTGCGAGTGCCGTTGAAGATGTATATGCAGAAAAATTATCTCCACCCGAGACTTTCCTTTGTATCTCTTCATCCATGATACTACTCACAGCATCATCAAGAGTTAAATCATCCTTCATGGTGCTCGAAATTTCCTGCACTGCGGTATTGTAGCTTTTTGGAAGAGAACATAAAAATAATAAAGCTTGAAACTTCACATCTAAATTTATGTCTGCAGATTCCAAATGACCAGTGACCTGCATGAAAGTATTAATGTGCTTTGCCACAGAACCTCTATCAGATAACTTCATATTAACCAGTTTCTTCAGCAAAAAGACTTGATTTGATGTGGACGGATTCTCATAAATATTCGTTAGAATATCCATGGCTTCTTTTGCAGTTTTTACTTTCCCGATGTGGTACCCTGTCTTTTTCGTCAACCCTAGACGAATCGCACCTAATGCCTTTCGATCAAGAATTTTCTATCCAGATTCCGCTATCGGATCCACTTCCACCATCTCGAGTTTCCAACCCTCAAGTGATACATAGAGATCTTTTTGATAAAGATAATCCTCTATTTGTAGTTTCCACCATCCGAAATCCTCTCCATTAAACTTATTGATTCTGATTTTATCTTCTGCCATTCTATTTGCTTTCAATGGAACGTCACTGAAATCCCTCGATGTTCTCGATTAGCCAACCTAGGCTCGATATCGGTTGTTACAAAATCGCACGTCGATTCCAGAAAAATAACGCCGCAAACAATTCACCAAGTAAAATATAATAATAATATAACATAATCAGATGAACACGCCAGAAAATTTGTTATCAAAATTTACCCAAACCTAGCCTACGTCTCCGCACAGAGGCATTCTGCGAATCTACTAGACTTCAGAAAAAATTGGAATACAACGATGATATTCTCTCAAGATCACAACATAAAGAGATTGATAACCCCCATAAAAAAAAAAAAAAAAAAACTTTTTTTCTTCTCTTTTTTCTTGCCTCTCTATTTCCTTTTTTAGTGTCTTGATGGCTAGGGTCTTGTCATCGCTAATATAAAAGTATCACTTTTAACCTAAAAGCAAATATGATAGAAAAGACAGAAAACCCCTAAAAATAAATATTTGGCTTCATCTATAACACCACACACCTCCACGATCATTGCTCCTTGATGCTCTCTCTCTCTCTCTCTCTCTCTCTCTCTCTCGAAAACGGAGGAGGACAAAGCAAAGTGACGTTAAGAATTTAACCACAGTGTCATGTCAACCTTGTGATGTGGATGGATAGTATAACTTTATACATTGTGGATCGTGTTGCAATTATGAAAGCTTCATGCTTTTTGAGCCCCACGCAAAGGGACCCACTCCACCATACTATCCTCTCTCTCTCTCTTTCTCTCTAAAATAGAGGAGGACAAAGCAAAGTGATGTTAAGAATTTAACTGGGGTGTCATCTCAACCTCATGATGCAGATGGATAGTATGACTATACATTGTGGATCATGTTGCAATTATTAAAACTTCATGCTTTTTGAACCCCACATCGAGGGACCCCACTCCACCGTACTATACTTTCTCTCTCTCTATCACCGACCAAAAAAAAAAAAAAAAAAATAGAGGAGGACAAAGCAAAGTGATGTTAAGAATTTAACTGGGGTGTCATCTCAACCTCAGGATGCAAATGGATAGTATGACTATACATTGTGGATCATGTTGCAATTATTAAAACTTCATGCTTTTTTGAACCCCACATCGAGGGACCCTACTCCACCGTACTATCCTTTCTCTCTCTTTATCACCTACCAAAAAAATATAGAGGAGGACAAAGCAAAGTGATTTTAAGAATTTGACTGGGGTGTCATGTCAACCTCGTGATGCGGATGGACAATATGACTTTGTACATTGTGGAACGTATTGCAATTATTAAAGCTTCATGCTTTTTGAACCCCACGCCGAGAGACCCCACTCCACCATACCATCCTCTCTCTCTATCTCTATAAAACGGAGGATGACAAAGCAAAATGATGTTAAGAATTTAACTAGGGTGTCATGTCAACCTCGTGATGCATATGAACAGTATGACTTTATACATTGTGGATCGTGTTGTAATTATTAAAGCTTCATGCTTTTTGGATCCCACGCCGAGGGACCCCACTCCACCGTTCTATCCTCACTTTCTATCTATCTCTATAAAACGAAGGAAGACAAAGCAAAATGATGTTAAGAATTTAACCGAGGTGTCATGTCAACCTTGTGATATAGATGGATAGTATGACTTTATGACTTTTTTTTTTTTTTTGATTGGTGACTTTATGACTTTATACATTGTGGATTGTGTTGCAATTATTAAAGCTTTATGCTTTTTGAATCCCATGCCGAGGGACCCCACTACACCGTACCATCCTCTCTCTTTCTATCTAAACGTTGTCCCTGCTAGCTTCCACTTAATATGTGCAAAGCCATATAATTTAAGGTTTTTCGTGTTATAAAAAGAAATTTAAGATAAATATGTTACATTAATGCGTCACATAGGTATAAGTTTGAGATTTTTTGTGTCACAAAGTTTTTTTAGAATAAATATGTCACAATAAATATAATTTAAGGTTTTTGGTGATTTTTTATCCAAAAAAATAATTACCAAACCTTGCCAGCAGTTGAAAGAAGGAGTGGGGTTTTTTCCCGCTAGGATAGCTCCCAAGTTTAAAACGGTAAAGCTGCCAAAATCAACATCCAATAGAAATCGAGATAAAAAAAAAAAAGTTTCAAGTGCAGCAACTAACAGATTTTCAAAAGATTCTAATATGAAAATAGTGTGTCAATGGTTATTATTGGTTTGTGCAAAATGGAGAGACCACAGTGCTAAACGCTTCCTTGAGGAAAAAATGAAGGTTCATGGAAAATGCCTTGTAATTTTTTTTTATCATCATCATTTATTTCCCAAAAACCCCAGTTCAATAGTTCTAAGAAAATCCAATTTCATTGATTGATTACACTTGATTAATGGATCTAGTGAGTATGAAGTGTATTTGTATTTAATTATATGTATGTTTAATGGGATCATGAACTCCATGGCGGTGTCGCTTGCATTCGATAATGTCAGCCTCTCTCAAGGACTATATGGGACCACTTCTCTCTCTCTCTCTTTCACTGACCTCTCTTTGCTATAAACCTCCACGATATGACCCTCTCTCTCTTTCCGATTCATTCTATGCAAAAGCAACGTAACAATTCACAAAGCCGACGCTTCTCACTGTAGATTGCCAAATCCTTACCGCGTCTTTCCCTCCATAACACGTACCAACCACACCCTCTCTCTCTCTCCAAAATGCATAAGAGGAGGAGGAGGAGGAAAAAGACAGCACAAAATGAGGATAAGAATTAACCAGAGTGGTGTTAAGTTGCTTTTTGACCGTCGTCAGTCACTTGGGAATTATTAAAGCATCGTGTAACGTCAACCACGTGCTGCAGATAGGGTACGACCAGATACATCATGGGTCACGTAGAAATTATTAAAGTTCCTTGTTAATGTCAACCTCACGCTCAGCGACCCCCGCTCCATCCTACCTCTCTCTTTCAGCACGTTGTCCAGTCCGGAAAAATCCAAGTTGGATTTTCTTGTCCCAGGGGAGGGCACAACCAAACTGCACTAACCGACAAAAGAGACATGTGAGTCCGTCTCAAGAAAGGGCACAAGCTCTCTAGCCTGTCCTTGTACAATGCATGCATGCGCTCGTCTTGTCCTTTTCAACCTTTCCATACCTGTTCTCAATACTCTAGATTTGCTTATCTATATAATAAACATCCTCTGAGCATTATAGAATATTTATAATCATTGTCCTTTTCTGGATCCAATTTGGTGCACCCGAAGCATGGGGCATAACATAATCAATAAATCTCTTCGGCTCGAGATTGGAATGTATGAAAATTATTCTGGCAATTTTCACCACATTTCATCTCTCCCTTAGAAGAAACTATTCATTTCTTTCCTTTTCTTAAGTATGAAATTAGAGAAAATCATGCATTAATTACACTGCCCATGTTGATTGATCTAGAGAAGAGAACCAAAGAGAACAAATTTCCTATGGGTCCACAAAATATTTCCTCTTACTTGTGAGGGGAAACAAAGGGAAATAGAAGAATCCAAGGTGGTCTTATCAGCTTTATATTAATGAGATCTATATTCTGTTTTTTTTGTAAGGGTGAGATCTATATTCTTTCTAAGGCATGATTGGAAAATTTTATTTTCTTCCTAATAACGTCTTGTCAAGTCCATATACTATCATTATTAGTCTGCTTCGTAATCAAATATTTGTGTTTTTTCACTATAAATTATTGTTTTAATTATTCCTTCATTCCTCATGTATAATGTAATCAAGTCTCTTCAATATTCTTAGTTATTATTTTGTCTATTCCTTCTATTCAACTTCATTATTTTTAACCTCTTTACAATATTGCCGCCAATTGCACCTCTCATTGGAGGGTACTTTCAATTTCAATCTAGAGTTTTAATCATGATTTCAATTTAATAGACGGAATGATAGACATGGTGCTTTACCAAAATGAAGACAAAAAGAAAGTGATGTTAATAGCTAATCATGGAAAATTTAAAGTTGCTTTTTTGTCATCGTTGTTCATGTGGCAATTATTAAGTTTCGTGTTATATCAACCTCACACTCTAGATGTCAAGACAACATGATACACTTATTGTCCTATATGTCGTTCAAACTTCATACATATGAACATTAATATTAACTTCATCATGTTAATGTGGCCACGACCATATAATGATTACATATCTAGTCCCAAATTCGTACCAATTATTTTATGAATAACAACATAAAATATTCTGAAAAAAAAAAAAGCTGCCTCTTCGTTCAGTTGATCACCCAAAACAAAAAATGATTTTAACTGATGGTAAAATATAAAAAATGATTTTAACCGACAGTAAATAATACTTACTCATACAATTCTATATATATCTTGATGTAATGAAATAGTCAGCATGCATGTATAAATAGTGTAGTGCAGCAATAGAAGTCGTTCTTCTATTGACCGCGGACATAATAAAAGTTTTAATTACAAAAATATCACATATTCAATGTGTAACTGTGATATTCAATAGTTATACCAAAAACAGGTGGTGTGGGATTAAATTAGAAATATATTAATTAGGAAAAAAAAATCACCCCTGTATAATACATCTCCATGCACCATTGTAGAGAGTGAAAATGTTGTATTGTTCGTCCACTTTGTTTCTCTATGCAAACCATCTGCAGCTCATCTCTTCTTATTATAGATTGATGGGCCTGGGCGAAGATAAGCTACAATGTTAGTGCAAAGCATAATTTGAGTTGAGATACTTAACCCATACTACTGATAGTAGTACAGAGTGGACGTTGGCCTCTAATAGTCGAGACCCTATTTATATGTATCTACTTCAATGTCAGCAGTCCATGGTATAATTCAGTTTTGAATATCTAAATTTTAATGAAACAAGACCAAAATCCCGATTCATCATTTAATACTTAAGTAGTATTACTCACAAATTAGAATAGGTCGAGTTATTGATAACTCGAGTTTTTAATGCATACCTATGTCATATAAGATGATACCTAAGATGAAGAATTAGAGCCCATGACACCTAAAGATTAGTTAAAATATTGCAAGTCTACCACAACCACCTCACAAATCATGGTATTCTCTTACCACGATAGCTACTACAGTTGTTATCAAGAGATCCGCTACCTTTGGCCTCCTAGTACTTTGTAAACTAAGCTATTGCGGCCTTCCATGGGTCTTAGATACAACCTTTGAGTTCAACAGGCCTTAGCTTCTTCAACTCGCATTATTTAGGTAATCTTTCAATCGAATCACATGCAACAAAGATCCCGATTCCCCAAACCTTGAATCTCAACAGCTCTTTCTAAATAAAATAGTTCCAATGATCGTACATTCCTCAAGCACGAATAGGTTAAGTAGCCTCGCGAGGCATGTGCACTGAAAAGTTTGTAGTTTCCTTAACTTCGGCAAGCCCTCTGAGACAGTATGGAGTATTGCCGAGGATTGATTCATGCATTATGAGAGTCAATAGGTATCGTGTCTCCTATAATGCCCAAAATAATGTAATAAAGATAAGATCAATGAGAGTTGCGCTCAATTTCCTATTGTTTTTAAGCTAATCATGATGTGACCATCAACCAAAAGTTATTTTAAGCCCATGCCCCAAAACTTCTACCGTTAGATTTTAATTAATCATACTTCATCATTTAAATCTAATCTTTAACGAAACTATTTTCAGCGTCATAACTATGCAAGATTTATATGTTAGTTCTTTTTTCATATGAAAGAAACATATATAATGCGAGATTAAGTTTAGAATTTAGATAAGTAATAGTTTCCAGTATAGAAAAAAAATATTCACAAAACCTCCCCGAGGTTAAGAAAAAAACGAATGGGAACTCAGCTCTCAAACTCAGAACATTGAGTTACCAAAATCAACTTTGATTATAATTTAAGATAAAGATACCAATCAAATGCGGCAACTAAAAGATTTTAAAAAAATGTAATATAAAAATTATCAGATATGTGTGAAATGAAGGGACTACCCACCTTATGGAGATTAGTAAGATGCTCAAAGAGTTAAAAAAACTCCATTGATATCTAATACATACTTATCTATTAATCTTGCGCGTGTGCATAGGTACTCCATCGTGAGAAATTGAAGGTTCATGGAAGATACACTTTCATTTTTTTGTATAGAAGTTACTAATTATATTAATCATTTATTTCTCAAAACCTCACTTTTAAAAGTTATAAAACTACCCAATTTCATTGATCCAGTGAATATGAAGTGTATTTTTTAATGTAATTCTCTCTCTCTGAGCTCTCTGCAAATAATTTCAACGTAATGACCCTCTTGCCGATTCTCTACAGAGTAACGTAACAATTCTCTGCAAATTCAAACCTCACGTGTCTCTCCTTCCCTAACAAGTACCAACCACACTTCCACCATCGTTGCTCTCCTCTCTCTCTCTCTCTAAAACGCAGACAAGGAGGAGGAAGACAGGACAAAGCGAGGTTAAGAGTTTAACCAAGGTAGAGTTAAGTTCCTCTTTGGCCATCGTCGGTCGCTTCGCAATTATTAAGGCTTCGAGTTCAGTCGACCTCGTCTGTAGATGGGGAGTAAGGCTTGATACATTGTCCTGGGTCATATAGGGCGCGCATGGTAAAATTTCAAAAGAAATTTATTTCGGCGTAAATCAATTTCTCAATTTCTATTCCCCCTGACAAGTTTCGAAAAGAAAACCCGTTTGATAACGACTCAAAATTTCTATTTCTGAAACAAAATCCGTTTGATAACAGAAAAAATTTCTATTTCTAGGAATAGAAATTGATTAGATAACAACATAGAAAATTCTCAAATATAAAATAATAGCCGAAATAATACTAAAATAATATAGAAAATCCTCAAATACAAAAAATAATCGAAATAATACTAATACATTAGAAAAGTTGAAAATACAATTTCATGGAATTTATATTACATGTGCTTACGTTTCCTATTACGTAATATTTTCTTTCGAAAAATAAACAACGTGGCAAAAAAAAAAATTGAAATTCAATTGTAGTGAATATGTCGTTGTGTTTTTGCCGAAATTGATTTCACATTAATCAAATAAGTCTAATGATAGCCATGATTATAATAGTCTAATCTCCTAAAAAAATCCTAACTTCAAGTCTAATTCCAATTTCTTTCCAAATTTTGTTAAAAATATCCTCACCGTGTTCAAAAATCGTCACCAATTTTTTTCAAAATTATCAACACTAGGATTATTTAAAAATTTATTATCAAAATCTATATTTTCATCAACACTCTTACAAGAACAACATATTTCTTATTAGATCTCTTTTCCTTATAAAAGAAAAATCGGATGAAACCCTAATGATTTGACCCATTTTTACCACCTTAATATGAAGTTTATGATTAAAAAAATAGTTAGCCAAATAGAGTCGTTGGCTGGCATACACGGAAGAGTAGGTGAAGAAAGACTCATTAGATATAAATATGACCAATGGTTAAGATTTTCATCAATTCTCACCATCTAGCCCAATGGTTAAGATTTTCAATCAATATTGATTAGAATGATTATATTAAAAAATCATTAAAATATTTTGGACTAAATTAACTATTTCTATTTCTATTTCAATATTAGTGATCTAAAATATTTTGGACTAAATTGAAAAGTTGAGAAATTTTTTTTCTATTTCTATTTCTATTTCGAAACGAGAAAGCTAAAATTTCAACTTTTCGATTTCTTCGATTTCTCTATTTCGGAATGAAATCTGTTTCGAAATAAATCAAATCGTTACCAAATGGATTTACTCCAAACCTCGGGAACCTAAGAAAACGAAGAAATTGAGAAACGAAATTTTATCATGCGCGCCCATAATAATTTAAAGCTTGTTATTCTGTCAAACCTCACGTCTAGGACCCAGCTCCCTCGTACCGTCCTTCCTTTCAACCTTTTCACACGTTATCCAGTCCAGAAAAATCTAAGTAAGAGTTGGAAGGGCATAGCCAAAGCTGCACCGATCGACAAAAGTGACATGTGAGCCCGTCTCCAGAAAGGGGACAAGCTCTCTGGCTTGTCCTTGTCTTACTGCATGTGCTCGTCTTATCCTTTTTAACCTTACATACCTCTTTCTAGTAATCTTAGTTTACTTATTTATGTAATATAAATCCTCCAAGCATATGCGATGTGGATAATCGTTGTCCTTTTCTGGCTCAAATTTGGTTCCCCCAAATCTAGGACTTAACATTGGACCTGATCTGGTCCTTAAATGATTCAAGAGAGAAAATGAAGAGACAACCCTCCTAGGGAGGGTGACTCCACATAGGCTCTCGTATCCTCCAAGCACAAATATTTGGATAATCATCGTCCTTTTGTAGCTCAAATTTGGTTTCCCCTCAAACCTAAGGCTTAACATAATCACTAAATCTCTTTGGCTCCAGATTGAAATATATGGAAATTATTCTAGCAACTGTCACCTCGTTTCATCTCTCCCTTAGAACAAATTATTCATTTCTTTCTTTTTTTAGAAGTACGGTATTACAGAAAACCACGTGATATTTGAAATGTCCATCTTTATTGATCTAGCGGAGAGAACAGAAGAAATCTTTTTTTCTGGGCCCACAAAATATTAATGACACCTATATTCTTCCTAGGGCATGATTTGAAAAAAATATTTTCTTCCTACTATTATATTGTCAAGTTCAAATACTATCATTATTATTTTGCTTCATAATCAAATATTTGTGTCCTTCCACTTTAAATTGTTGTTTTGATAATCGCTTCATCTATAATGTATAATATAATTAAGTTTCTTCAATGTTTTCAATTGTTGTTTCATCTATTTCTTTGATTCAACTTCTTAGGTATTTTTAACCTCTCTACGAGATTGTTGCCAATTGTACCTCTCATTTCAAGCCACATTTAATTTTAGTCTAGAGTTTAAAAAAACACACATATATAATGTGAGATTAAGGTTAGAATTTAGATAAGTAATAGTTTCTAATTTAGAAAAAATATCCACCAAACCTTTTGGGGAGTTCAAAAAAAGAAAAATGATGGGGAGCTCAGATCCCAAATTTAGAATGTTAAGCTGCGAAAGTTGACTTTGAATAGAAATTGAGATAAAAAAAAAGATGAAAGGAAAATAACAGATTTTAAAAAGAATGTAATGTAAAAATTATATGGCTCCAGTAATTATTTGGTGTGTATGAATTATTGGAGGGACTACCACACCTAATGGAGAGTTGTTGGATGCTCAAAGGATCCTAAGCGCCTATCTTTTAATCTTGTGAATATGCATAGGGTTTGAGCTGCATACATAACTCCATTGGAATAAAATGAAGGTTTCATGGAAAATGGCCTTTTCATTTTCATCATTTATCTTTCAAAACCTCACATCATTATTTTGAAAATTTCCTTGATTGGTTGCACCTCGTTAACGGATCTAGGGAATATGAAGGGTGTTCGTGCATAATTATAAATATGTTAAGTGTAACACGTTATTCAACGGTTGACCCTCACCACGTCTCTCTCTTTCTCTGTCACTGACTTCTCTTTGCTAATAACCTCCACGTAATGACCCTCTTTCCTATTAATTCTTTGCAAAAATAAGTGACGTGAACAATTCATTACAAGAACGACGCTTCTAATTGCAAACTCCCAAATCCTTGCGGGTTTCCCCCTCCCTAACATGTCTACGATCCTTGCTCTGATGTTGCTCTCTCTCTCTCTCTCTCTCTTTCTAAAACGCAAATGAGGAGGAAGGCAGAACAAAGTGAAGTGAAGGAGAAAATATTGGGTGGTCCGGGACCTCCACGTCAGTGTGGTCCCCGGCCACTCACGAGGTGCCATGTGGAGGGGAGGGCCCCACTTGGTGTCCTCTTCGCTTTTTCTCTTGCTCCTCGACGCAACGCTCTTCTCTCTCCTCTCTCTCTCCCAAATAACTCTCGGCTGATGGCTCGGCTCAGCTCGGCTCGGTTGGCAGAAGAAAGCACGGGTCAATGGATAATAAATGCGCAACACTCCCGCTTAAAATTTCTCTCTCCTCACTTGAATATTTTCTGGGCTCTCTCTCCTCGCGGACGAGCTGCACTTCCTTTGTTTCCTTCTCAGCGTATCCCACCCCCTCCACCTCCGCCTCCCCAAAAAGCCTCGCCAGTCCGTCGCCTCCTCCAAGAGCCCCGCCAATCGCAGCTGGTTCCCGACCCCCTTCACCTCCGACTGTTTCCAACGCCGAGATTGAGCGTAAGGTTTGTGCTCGCCTTGGTCTCTAGGCAACTTTTGGGCCTCAATCCGATTGCCTCCCTCCAGTGAACTTGTCATCAACTCTGACTCCGAGCTGCCATGGCCGCCGCCGATGGCGCCCTCCGTCTCTAGCATCTACTCGTCCTCCCTCTCCCTCAGGCCGAAGACACCGCCAGCCTCCGCCGTGAAGTCATCGGCCTTCGGCAGGAGGGAGGCGGCCTCGGTCTCGTTCTCGAGTGGCACCAGGCTCCCCGCCGTCGACCGGGTGCTGTCCCTGTCCGACGAACTCCCTCTCTCTCTCCACCCTCCCCCTTTCCGATTGGCGAACCACCGCGAGCAGCCGACGAACCAGGAAGCGAACCTAATATTTTCTCCCTTCTTCGTGCTCGATGCCCTCTCTCGCACTCAGGTCTCGGGTATGCCCTCGTCGTCGTCTCTTCTTCCTTGCTCAGCAACACCGTACTGCCTCTCTCTCTCTCTGAGTGTGTCTCTTTGTGCATTCTTTCATCCATGAGGCAAGCATTTCGACTAGGGTTTAGGGGTTTCGCCACCCCCTTCTTTGAGGTTCGTCCGGGTACCTCTCATTTTTGCGTGAACCCAGCGTGAATTTTATAGTCTTTCTTTCCATATGACTACCCTTTTCACTTTGATTGGTCCTTCAACAAAAGCGATTGCTAAGCAACAATGCGACGGCAGTTTCGAATCCTAGGTTTCGCTCTGTGATGCTAAGCCTTGCTTTGGTTCCTTAAAAAGTTGCTGACTTTTTCGCACGTTGTAGCTTCTTGGCTGCTCCGAGATTCTGGGTTGGTCATTCTATCGTCTTGCTCGGAGCGAGCGAAATGTTGTCCAAAAGGGGCGTGTCGAATTTGTCGACACCTGAGTTAGCGGCGACTTCTGAGGACAAGAAAGGGAAGAAATCGAAAGGATTGGTGGCTTCGGTTCCTAGTTCTACCAAAAGTCATGTCAAGGTATTGTCTTTTAATTGAACCTATCGTTCCACCTGTGTTTTGGGGACTTGACCATTCAGCATTCATTTTTTCTACAGAAAAATTCTGGTGCAAGCATTGGTGAAGTCGTGTTGCCTAATAATGACCCGGCCAAAATTGAGGCAATGACATTTCACGAATTGAGAGCTAAATTGAGGTGGGGATGAATTGTTTTAGTTGCAAGCGTGTGATAGTCGTTAGAGCGTTTCTTGCGCAACATTTACAGTAAGCAAAAATCAAGTTTTTCTATTTGATGCTTGCAAGGGAGATTATTGAGCAGGGAAGTGAATATTACTGATGGAAAACCATGAGGTCTTGAGAATTTGCCTTCAACAAAGAGCAATTTGTTTATGAAAATGAAATTTTTTGCATCACGCTTTTTCTCAAAATGATAATGAAACCTGTAAGTCCTTTTTTGTATTTCTATGGTTGTTTCTGAGGCTTGTAAATTGTTATTGTAAAGCATGTGGGAAGAGTACACGGAATGACTGGGTTGAAGGACTAGCTCCCTACCCACTGTTGCAGTTTAGAGGCATTATGATTTGTTACCGCGAGTGCATTTGAACCCAATGAATTGTCATATTTTGACCGAGAATGTTGGAGTTTGTATAGATATTCTGATGTTTTAATCTAGTTAATTGATATAATAATATGCTTGTAGTAGGGTTAGTCCATTTGCTTTGTGTATATTCGAATGAAATGCTTCTCATCTTAAATAAAGATCACAGCCAATGATCAGTTAAGTTGCTTATGAGATATAATTAGCATCTCAAGTGATGTTGGATGAATAATAAAATCGGCATGAGTTGCACTTTGTATGTCAGAAACGCAAAAGTACTACCTTCTCTCTATATTAATTTGTGTAAGGTGGATACCGTGCCTTCTGGTTTTCTCCTACATTTGGCTTTTTTGGATTATTATTTTTGAGGTTATTACTAGTATTTTTATTGTGCAGATAAAGCCCCTTTCAGTTACATATGGCTTGGGCATATCAGATCATGATTCTGAGGGACGGCTTGTCACTGCAGAGTTTGATTCATTCTATCTCTTGAGCGGTTACGTTCCTAATTCTGGTGATGGCCTGAGAAGACTGGTATCAATCTATTTCATTGGTTTACTCTGTTACACACTTTCAAGTATGATTCATTAATTCTGTTGCTTATTTATGTCAGATGTATAGGATTTCACAGTGGGATCCATCTCTTGGTAACTACATAAAGTATGTTCAGCACTATGTAGCCCTTTTGTTTTTTGATAAAGCTATTTAGACTTTTGTTCAGGAGTCATTATTCACCATATCATGGATCAATTCTACAACCTATGAAGGTTTTCCGATAGACTACTATTTTTATTCTGTTGCGATATTGTTTCGTCTCTTACTCAAATTTGTGCTTGCTGTTGGCAATACAGGAACTTGAAAAGTTGAAGCCTGTGATTTTGACTGGCGATCTAAATTGTGCCCATTAGGAAATAGACATTTATGATCCTGCGGTAAGGGAAACAATCAATGTGCCTTTTCTGCCTTTGATTGACTAGGTGCATTAATAATTTGCATGAGCTTTTTAACTGTCACAGGACAATGTCCTGGCCACACCATATGCCCCCCACCCCACTTAAAAGAGGGGAAAAACCCCAAAACAGAGGACTGTAATCAGGCTTTTCCTCCATACAACTGAATTTTGTTTTGGGTTTTTGTTGGGGGGGTGTTTGGGGTTTTGTGTTGGGGGGTTGATAAAAATCACAATTTAGGCTGTTTGGCATCCCGAAACAGAAGTTCTTAATACGTCTAATGTTTCTTATTTCCATCATTAATCTGATTGTCATGAGACTCCAGGGAAATAAAAGAAGTGCTGGATTTACAATTGAAGAAAGGGAATCTTTTGAGACCAACTTCCTGTCGAGGGGCTTTGTTGATACCTTTAGAAGACAGTATCCTCATGCCGTTGGTTATACTTATTGGGGTTATCAGCATGGTGGGAGGAAGACAAATAAAGGTATACATAGATCTACTTGATGGAACATTATATATCTAATGTTACACTTCTCTCCTGTAATGGTGATAATATGAGCAATGACAAGCTTTTGTTTTTTGTTGAGTCATTATGCATATCGTTGTCTTATCGATGAAGCATATGGAAATAGGTATTATCACCTGTTAACTATCCTCTTGCAATCTACAGGGTGGCGGCTCGATTATTTTCTTGTTTCAGAATCTATAGCAGACAAAGTTCATGACTCGTACATCCTTCCTGATATCACCGATAGTGATCATAGTCCTATTGGCGTGATTCTCCAGCTTTAGTTCTGTCATCTCTTTTGGGATCTTGGTGAATGGACTGCGAAGGTAGTCCGGTAGCATCATCCTAGATGCTGTTTGCTGAAAAGTATTGAGCTTTTATTGTTATTGTCATTCATGTTGAAGCCACTAGCAAGGGAAAGTTTTTTTGATGAAATTTGCTTAGCAAAAGGGGGCAAAGAAAAGAAGGAAGAGATGAAGGGGCTGATTGTATTTACTTTGTCAGGGCCCTGTGGAGTGATCTGGGTTTTTCTAGATTATTTTACAAGGCATCTTTTGGAGGAAGAGTTATGATGGAACATTGAAATCACTTTCGAAAAAATCTGTGCAAGTTTTTGAACATACATTCTGATGCCGAAGCCAACAAGGGGAAAAATGCTGAAATGCTGAAATGCTGAGTGCAAGTTGTAGGTACAACCGTTCTGGTTCGCAATTCAATCTGATTATCTGGTGGATGTTTTTTTTTTTTTTTTTTTAATTTAAAAGTTAGTCTGGAAAGACCGTTGTCTACAACCGTCTGCTGCTCAGTCTTTTAAGGAGTAAGGCTGGGCGTACAATGACTTATCATGGATCCTTGCTTGCGTCTTGTTGTTAGAGAACCTTAAAGGAGCACGTATCAGCAATGTCATTTTTGGCTATTGAATTTTGTACATGAACGTGGTAGACCTGAAGATGATGATGTTCACATAATTAGGTGTGAAAATGTCGGCAATGTTTTAGACAAATGTAATTAGCAAGTTTCATTATTTTATGGAATCCTCCGGCTGCTCAAGTGTATTACAATTTGCTTGATTCCTTGACAACTACGAAGGCTCCTGGAATTTGTCTTTGCATGATAAGGGAAATTTGCTTGGAATTGTTATGTTGGTTATACCAGGAAGTCCTAGCAAACTTCACAAAGGCCAGGATAAAGCCTGAACTGCTAATTATTATCATCGTCTATCGACATGTTTTTGCCATCTTTAAACTTTTATCTATATCAATGAACTGCAATTGCTTCTTCATAAATCCTGAACTGCTTATTATTGCTTCTTTCTTAGTTATTCATGCTCATAACATGAACTTATCATGCCCACTGACTTCATAAACCAAGTGAGAAGACAGAGGCTGAAGCTCAAAGGGAACAGTAACATCAAGAAATGAATCTACCTCGTGCGTTTAATTGGCACGCCTGTTCCTCACACCAAATCAAACACTGGGATGTCAACATGTAAACTTAATTACATCATTCCGAATTCTGTGAACACACGTCTTATACATACTCATCGAACTTTGAGCGATGTTTGGTGGAATTAGAATTACTTATTGCTGACAGTTAGAATTACTAAAGATCGTGAACCAACAAAGAAACTCGACTACCCAAACAAACTGGTAACTTCATATGCCTAGTTCATGACAATAGCCTTGATCTCGAGTAGTTTACACGCGTGTGATGGGAATTTGATCGGACTACCTTCAATTTTTTAGCTAAAATCTATCAGTGCCCCCAGTCAAAATGCCTACCGAAGGGTCACTTTCTTTTTCCCCAACTTATGGTTTTGTCAACAAAATAAATTTCAGGCGTAGATACATGTATGACAAAGGAACAAATGTCTTGTTTTTAACATAAAAATAAACTTCAAGGGCTAAAACTTTGGGATGAAGAACCAACGCAGAGAAATAAATTAATAGAGCGAATTGGGAAAAGCTGCTTTACTATGGAGGCATGTCATTTGAGAGTCTCATCTGGATATGAGCTCCAATAAGAGGTTCTATATTACTATCCAAAACAGAATACAGGTCAGGCATTTCAACACCACTTCTTACATCTTTCACATGCTTGCGAGGGTAAAGAACATATCTTCGGACCTTGTCTCGCCATACATCGAACACATTTTCTTTCTTGAAGCCATTTATGCCTGGAACTCCTACATCTCTGGCTGCGATAAGAAGTTTAGCCTTCAACCGGTTGAGGGCCTTAATCTTATTTGCAGAAATGCTCCTTTCACCTGGGATAAAAATTTTGAGATCTTATTTCTCAATCACAAAATGTCGTACTAGACAGGCAATCAGGAACGTGTGTTGAGGAACAGGCATTTACTTCTTTGTAAAGTCAAAACCAGATTGCGGAAACCATTGGTAAACAAATTTGAGTTGGAAGGTCAACCCTAACAAATAAGGGAATAGACAACTCATTACCCAAAGATTGGACGACAAAACCAGTAGGAACATGCTGAATAACAACTCCAGACCGGCCTTCAATGACTTTTACTTCAGGCGATGACGATGGGCACGAGATTAGCAAATCCTCCTCACTAATTTTTAGGTCAGGGGCCGAATCACGGAACAGAGGAATTATATCGACAGCTGCTAGGCTAACCTGCAAATTTCGAGTACTAAAATGAGGAACTGATAGGAATTTAGGGGCCAATGATGTAGCAGAACGTAAAACACATTACACGAAAAGGCTTTTCTCGACCTTCAATTCACTTGTATAAGAAGCAGATATACTATAAAAAGAAACAACTTGAATGGTAGGATCCCATGAAATGCAACAATTCCCTTGGCTATGTTTTTGAGTGAACTAAATCAACCTTAAGCTCATGTGCAAAATTAATCCACACACCATTTGAAGTTGCATATCTTATATTTTTTAGCCAATGTTAGACTCTATGGTACATGTAGACATCTAGGTGCCACACAAATATCTAAGTGTGTAATTAAGATAAGATCAAGAAAGAATTTACCCAAATATATACAATAAGGTGCCATGAGTATGAGTTCATATTTAGCTGCTTTGATTTCAAGAGAGAGCCACAGAAATAATCAATCTTTCAATTCCAATGTGTTTTTCCTTGCACACGGTCATTTACATGTTGTCATGTCTTTAATACACTTTAAATTGTTTCTTGATATTAATGATGCACTAACAAGATGCCACTTTTGCCTTCTGAATCTCCAGAAAGAGAAGAAACAAATCATTCAGAGCTCATTGTTAAAAAGAAGTCAAAAACCAATAGCAATATACAAAAGTCAAAGTTTCATCAAAACAAAAATGATAATTGTAAACCTACCTCATCAATTGTTGATCCAGTTTCTGAACCACTTATCATTCGATGAACACCCCTCTCCCCTTGAAGACAACCATATGCATAATCAAATTCAAATTCAACCGTTGCAGAAGTGATTCCACCATTTGTTGCCCGACGCTTCTCTACAATCCTCCCTCAATAACCTTGCTTCTCAGCCCATTTTTGGTACATTCTCGTAGTTTTTCAGCCCATAACTGGATTAGCAAATGCATGAGAGACAGAGAGATTGGAACCAGCAGAGGCTTAAGCCCAAAAGATTCTTTTTTTTTTTTTTTGGTCAACAAAACTGAGTGAACTTCATTGAATTGGCTAATGGAAAAGGAATATATCCCCATTATAGATTAATATTACAGTCCGCTATTTTCCAGGATTTCATCTTTCATATGCAAATAGATTGGCAACTTATCATTCCCTGTCCTAGTTCATACTGATGTCAAAATGAAGTATCCTCATAACAGAAGTATCCTCATAGTGTAGAATAATATCGAACCACTATCCATACTGATCAAATTCTCACTTTTCTTTTTTCTCATTATTCTTTTGATAGCCACCACATTATCACTTAATGTTTACTTCGAGTTGGAATTCGGGGGGGACATGCAAAATACCTCCCACAGGAAGAAGGATACTAGACAATAAATTAAATATCCACTAAACCCTGGAGAAATCCCACAATTGATTTTCAAGACATCTAAGTCATCAAGCAAAGATATTCGTAAATAAGAAGTAACTGAAATGGTGATTCGCACAAGCATACATATATAATAACAAGATTCCACTAATAATGTCCCACCCTTATATGTACATATATATGCAGTTTTTTCATTCTCAAGTTCTTTGAAACTCCTATATTTTGGCGTAAGTATTATAAAGAAGCAGGAACCAGAGACTCTGCATCCATTCTACATCAATGTATATTACAACTGAAGAGTGTGATATAAACATCATCTCTTTGCACATGCATAATTATTCTAGAAATGAAGTTAGATTATCAAACCTCATGGTAATTGCCATTGGATTTAGCTTTGATGACCATCGACGCTCCATTCACATCATATGGTCCCTTAAGAAGCTTTAACATCTCATAACAATCCAAAAACTTACTCATATCCAAAGACGAAGTGTATGCCTGCTCAAAAAGAGCATAATTAATAGCATCCATCTCCACTAGTTGAGTTATCAGCTTTGCTTCTTCCGCCTGCAAATTTCAGCAAATAAAAGTCAACTAAAGCCAGCAATTGCACTTCCTTTAATTGATACAGTTAAACTAGATATGACAGTCATTGACACATTAAGAATCAAGTTAATCTCGGAAGAAGAGTCAAGACAAGTTTATAATGGGCAAACCATTGACCCAACAATTGCCCAACTTAATCCACACCTACTGGGTGGAAAAGCTTATTCTGTGAGATGAATATGGCATTCCACACCACCTTGTAAGTTAAATCCCTCAGGGCATTGACTACTCTGACCATGTCTGCCAACTTCACAAGAACATCATAGGATTTAGCAGGATCATCCCAAAGGTCGTAATCTCGAATCAATCCATCAAGCTTAATCCATTTAGCTTCTTCAATTTGCAATGCAGTAGGAGCCATCTTCTCGGTGCGTTGAACTGCATCTTCAATCTTCCTTTTTAGTGAAAACAACCCTGGAGAAAAAGAAATGCAAATTTTACATAAAAGCCGAACTGCAAAGATTTTTACCCCACCAACATCCTAGAAACACTTTTCCTTACATTTCTCAGAATTCGTGTCAAATTGTACAAGAAAATTAAACTTGACTTCAAGTCCTCTTACAGGAGTCACATTTTGCAAAACTCATCTATTTCCAACATGTTTGACATAACTTCCTTGCAACAGCAACCATAGATATCAAATGAACCCCTGGTTCGAAATTCTGAAGAGCAAACTCCGAAACCAAGCATATTTGGAACACCGAGGAACAAGAAATGAAGAATCTTGTCACTAGGGTGATAACTTAAAAAGCGAGAACCACTCACACATGGGAGTTCACCTAATGTGAAGCAAGAGGCCTCATCAGAAAGATTCAGGCCCAAAAGATACTTACTGACTTCAAATTTTACACGAAAGACATGATTGTATGACCAATAAAATCCGGAAAAGTTCACTCTTTCTTTTTCATTTTACCACAAACCGGTCTGGATTTCTTCGCAAGCAGTCTAAAACAACATGTCAAAGAACTTCTCAAAAAAGCAAGAACCATCTATCATCTTGTGCATTTGCAAATGAACCGAGCACTCCATCTTAATCTGACCAAAAGAAGAACTACCCACATGAAAGCATTCGAGAAAGACAACATAATGGAATTAGGTGAGGGAGACGGACCGAGTTCTCTGTAGACCTTGCTTTTGCGGTCGACAGAGCTACAAGCCCGGACCATACAGCGCAAGACCGTGGGCTTGTGCGGCTGTGGAGCCCGCCATCTTGACCCGAACGAAGCAGATTCTCAAGACCTTGCTCTTTGTTGAACGCAAATTCTCAAGACCTCATGGTTTTCCATCAGTAATATTCACTTCCCTGCTCAATAATCTCCCTTGCAAGCATCAAATAGAAAAACTTGATTTTTGCTTACTGTAAAGGTTGCGCAGGAAACGCTCTAACGACTATCACACGCCTGCAACTAAAACAATTCATCCCCACCTCAATGTAGCTCTCAATTCGTGAAATGTCATTGCCTCAATTTTGGCCGGGTCATTATTAGGCAACACGACTTCACCAATGCTTGCACCAGAATTTTTCTGCAGAAAAAATGAATGCTGAATGGTCAAGTCCCCAAAACACAGGTGGAACGATAGGTTCAATTAAAAGACAATACCTTGACATGACTTTTGGTAGAACTAGGAACTGAAGCCACCAATCCTTTCGATTTCTTCCCTTTCTTGTCCTCAGAAGTCGCCGTCGACTCAGGTGTCGACGAATTCGACACGCCCCTTTTGGACAACATTTCGCTCGCTCCGAGAAAGACGATAGAACGACCAACCCAGAATCTCGGAGCAACCAAGAAGCTACAACATGCGAAAAAGTCGGCAACTTTTTAAGGAACCAAAGCAACGCTTAGCATCACAAAGCGAAACCCAAGATTCGAAACTGCCGTCACATTGTCACTTAGCAGTCGCTTTTGCTGAAGGACCGATCGAAGTGAAAAGGGTAGTCATATGGAAAGAAAGACTATAAAATTCACGTTGGGTTCACGCGAAAATGAGAGGTACCAGGACGAACCTCAAAGAAGGGGGTGGCGAAACCCCTGAACCCTAGTCGAAATGCTTGCCTCATGGATGAAAGAATGCACAGAGAGACACACTCAGAGAGAGTGAGGCAGTACGGTGTTGCTGAGCAAGGAAGAAGAGACGCAGCACGAGGGCATACTCGAGACCTCACCGAACCGCGAGGGAAGAACCACCAAAAGCGTGGAGGTCGTGGGAGAGGTGAGCGAAATCGGCCGTCGAGCGTCGGGGTAGAGTGCGGAGAGGGCATCGAGCGTCGGAGAAGGGAGAAAATATTAGGTTCGATTCCTGGTTCGTCGGCTGCTCGCGGTGGTTCGCCAATTGGAAAGGGGGAGGGTGGAGAGAGAGAGGGAGTTCGTCGGACAGGGACAGCACCCGGTTGACGGCGGGGAGCCTGGCGCCGCTCGGGAACGAGACCGAGGCCGCCTCCCTCCTGCCGAAGGCCGACGACTTCGCGGCGGAGGCTGGCGGTGTCTTCGGCCTGAGGGAGAGGGAGGACGAGTAGATGCCAGAGACGGAGGACGCCATCGGCGGCGGTGACGGCGGCTCGGAGTCAGAGTTGATGACGAGTTCGCCGGAGGGAGGCAATCAGACGGAGGCCCAAAAGTTGCCTAGAGACCAAGGCGAGCACAAACCTTACACTCAATCTCGGCGTTGGAAACAGTTGGAGGCGAAGGGGGTCGGGAACCAGCTGCGTTTGGCGGGGCTCTTGGAGGAGGCGACGGACCGGCGAGGCTTTTTGGGGAGGCGGAGGCGGAGGGGGTGGGATACGCTGAAGGAAATAGAGGAAGTGCAGCTCATCCGCGAGGAGAGAGAGCCCAGAAAATATTCAAGTGAGGAGAGAGAAATTTTAAGCGGGAGCATTGCGCATTTATTATCCATTGACCCGTGCTTTCTTCTGCCAACCGAGCCGAGCCGAGCCATCAGCCGAGAGTTATTTGAGAGAGAGAGGAGAGAGAGGAGTGCTGCGTCGAGGAGCAAGAGAAAAAGCGAAGAGGACACCAAGTGGGGCCCACCCCTCCACATGGCACCTCGTGAGTGGCCGGGGACCACGCTGACGTGGAGGTCTATTCTTTCCATGGCGGATGGTGACGTGCTCACTCCAATTGCTTCAATTATACCGTTAGAGTCCATTTTTAGTACTAGCAAACGGGTTATTATAGACTATAAGCAAATGTTGAGAATGACCATCACCTGCATCTCTTGGCCCATCGTCGATGTGCGCAGGCTGTATAGCGTGTCATCTAATTATCTAGAACATCTATGAAATCACCAAAAAAAAAAAAATGCCATGATTTGATTATGCTTTGATGCTGCTATTGCTGTGTTTCTCTCTCTCCCTCTTTCTGAAACGCTGACGAGGAGGAGGAAGACAGGACAAAGTAAGGTTAAGAGTTCAACCGGGTTAGAGTTAAGTTGCTCTTTGCTCATTGTTGGTCACTTCGCAATTTCGCAATTATTAAAGCTTCGACCTCTTCTGCAGATGAGAGTACGATATCACATAAGAATTTAAAACTGGTTATTATGTCACACCTCACATCTAGGGACCCAGCTCCGTCATACCATCTTGACCCTCGTTTCACACATTGTCTAGTCTAGAAAAAAAACAAGTAAGAGTTGGAAGGCCATGGCAAAGCAGCACCGACCGACAAAAGTGACATTGAGAGCCCGTCTCAAGAAAGGGGACAACCTTTGTCTAGTGCATGTGCTCGTCTGATGCTTTTGAACCTTACATACCTATTTCTAGTAAACTTAATTGAAGCTCCAAAAATATCTACGAAGGTGTCGGTGACAATTTGAGCGAAGGATCCTCATCTACCTGAAAATATTATTGTGACATCCCGATTTTCCAATTCTGGTTTCAATTAAATAAGTCAAGCATTTCATCTTCGCGTCTATAGCTTTCTTCTCTAAGTTGGCCACTCACGAGATAACTAGTCTATCAGGTGAAGCGGTTAAGGAATCTAAACGCAATAGACTTGAGAATTCGACCAGGAAACGACTGCTTGATCGTACTTATCTGCAAGGGTCATTACGACACAGACCGATTAGAGACCGGAGATAGGTCGATTCAACAGAATCATGTAATTCGGTGTGGGTGATTCCACCTAATTGCATAATTCTTGTTGATTGGCACTAGACCGATTTCTCTATCGTTTTGGTACGCTGTGTCCGTATTTGAAACCTCGAGATTTCTACGACAATCAAGAGTCGCCAATGTGTCGAAGATGCACTTTGTGGCTTGAAAATAATCAACCACGGGTCAATTGCACTGAAAATTCCTAAAAGCTACCTGGTAGATTAGGACGAGCTAAAGTTGCGCCGATTGAATTTAACCGTGAAATTGAACCCGATTACGAAATTGGAAGTTCTGTCAAGTCACAATTCATTTTAGAAATGTCGACTCATCTCCGTAAGATTTTTCTACAAACCGAGATTTTTGGCGAAAAAGCAAAGTAATGCCGTTTTGTTCGGGATTGTCGAGGGCCGTTTTTAACTGAATCTTCGGGATGCAAGTTGGATCATTTGACGGGAAAATGTCATGAGAAGGCCGATGACACATGGGTTGATTTAATTGAGCTTCAATTGGATGAAATTGAGTGAGAATTGATTGAATTTGATGCACAAATGTCTAAAATTCGTATGCCATGGGGCTAGGGACATTTTGCACCTATTAATAAGCTTGTGGAGGAAGCTTGAGGAGAGAGAGTGGCTGATGGCATGTGATGTCATGGTGGGGGCAAGTGGAAGGAGAGATTGACAAGTGTTGCAAGCTAGAGAGCCACCAAGGGAGCCCCCCTCTTCAGCAGCTTCTTCTTCCCGATTTCTTGGCTTTCTCCATTGTTGTTGAAGGAGAGAAGCTTAGCAAAAACCAGAGGAACCGAGCAGCACCAGCCCCTCCATCGTCGCACGCCCGGAAGGCCATCGTCGGCCGTTTTCCTCCTCTGTTTTCTCCTCGTTCCAGTTTCTGCTCTAGCCGACCTTTCACCAAAGATCCGAGTAAAAAGTTAACTTCCCGGTTGAATCAGCGAACGAGCCACCCATCTCCGCGAAGACGACATCCAGATCGTTCCGAAGCACCTCGCCGCTCGCCGGAACGATTCTCTGATCGTCCCGTACGGCCGCCCGAAGCCGCCGCTCGTCGGACCGTCTGGACTCGCCCGGTTCCGCCTGTTTTGCGTTTTCTTGCTGTTTCGCCCCTTTCCGACCCTTCCTTTGCCTATCCCAACCTCCTACAAGATCCCCAAGACCCCTGGGATCCGCCGGTTGCCAACCACCCGCTTGCCGAGCTCCGATTGGCCCGTTTTCGCCATTGAAGTTCTTTGGTTTCTTCTTTGCGATTCAGCCCGGATCGAAGCGTAAAACCAGAAAGCCGTGAGGTCTTCGAGGCCCATTTTAGGTGTCTTCCCGGCCTTGGTTGGTGTCGCCGCCTTGAGGTTTATCGCCCGCCTTGGCGTCTCCTTCGCCGTGGACTCGCCGGAACGTTAATCCAGTGAGTTTATGCTCTAATTCTTGCTTAGTGAGTTAATGACGTTTAAGGGGTGTTTAGATTAGTCTAATTAGGTTTATGTGATTAAATTAGATTATTTTAATGTAAATTAGATTATTTGTACGATTAGTTTAATGGATGTTTAATTAGGGCTAATTGTATGATTAAATCGATGTAATCTTGTTTAAGGCCTAATTAATTATTTTTAATTAATTAATTATTTCTAATTTATAAATATTATTTTATTAAATTATATTATTATAATATAATATTTAATTATTTAATTTTCGGAATTAAATTTAATTATTTAATAATTTCAAAAATTATGTCGGGATGGCCTAAGTTGTTAGAATTTCGCGCCGATCGCAAAGCGGTGTGGTCGGTTTGTGTTAATTGTATGTTTAAATTGAGAAATTGAGTGATTGATGATTATGGTTAATTATTCCAAAAGTGTGGAATTGAGTGATATTGATGAAGTTGTGGTATTTAACTTGAAAATACCCGGTGTTGGCTTTTAGCACCGTAATTGGTTTGTATGACCAGTTTGAATCGATTGGATTGATTGATTGATTGAATTGAGATATGAGTTGGTTTATTATTGAATTATCAGCTTTGGCGAGCAATTGGTTTATATATGTATCAGCTTGTGTGAGCATCATTGTCAGCTTCTATGAGCATCATTGTCAACTTGTGTGAGCACTGTATGTCAGCTTGTGAGAGCAATGATCATTTATCAGCTCGTGAGAGCAACGATCCATATATCAGCTTGTGCGAGCTATCATCTATGTATATATCAGCTTGTGCGAGCTACCATTTATATCAGCTTGTGAGAGCATTGCATCCATTTCAGCTTGTGCGAGCCGTAATTGTATTGATGGATGAATAGATGGTATGGTTTAATAGATGATATGAATTGATAGATGTGTGGATCGTATGATATCAATTGGATTGACTGAATTGATAGACCGATGGGTATGTCGGTAGTTTCAGCTTGTGCGAGCATTGTTGAATATGAATTGTACTGACATGCAGGAAAGGGACTGAGGCGAGGTAAGTCATCTATCCTATTTGTGTGGCTAGAGCGCCCTGAGGCATATTTTCTTCCTAATTGAGTTTTAGAAGGTAGGACTTGTTGAGACGTAGTCTCATCCCGGTTGTGGGATAATATTTCAGGTCTCTAGATGACGGTCGTGGAGGACCGGAAGTCCTGGAGTTCGGAAGGTGGAGGTTGAAGAATCGGCGAACGTATCTGACAAGTTGGTCATAGGACAAATCCCTAGTTGTTGAGCCTGTCTATTTTGTAGACAATCCAGTATTGTATATAAACCTATATGTTTATAGGAAAGCTTGTTTGGTTGTGATTAATTGCCTGCTCTTCTATCCCAAGTTAAATGTTGTCAGGGGATTTGTTTCGCTTCCGCATGCATAATAAAATTGAATGGGTTGGCGACGAGTCCTGGGAAGTCGCATTTGTATCGACCAGAGTGGGATGTGTGCGCGCTCGGAGGTTCGGGGCATGACAATTATGAGGTTCTTCCTAGTGTTCATGAACCCAAATAGATAGGTTTTAGTTAGAATGGCTAATGGGCCGTTCCAGTTTGGACATGTGCTCTCACGCCACAAGTAGCTCGCCAAAAAAAAGGGCACGCCTTGAGCACTTTGGTGTCAATTGCTGGTGAGATGAATGGATATCCCAACAAGGAACTATATTTGAAAATTTCGAGGAAGACAATGTTGACCTTTTGCAATGGTGGAAGGCCAAAGCGTTGTGTTTTCTTGATTTTTCCCAACTCGACTCACTTTGCTTTACACAATTAAAGAATTCAATTGGAGATTTTCAACATTGAAATTCTTTGGAAAAAATTTAGTGCACATGTATTTTCTAGAATTGTAAATTTTTACAGGATTTTCTATTGAAAATTGCCACACGATCGCCATTTAACTAGTTAACTCTAGGAAGTTTCATCTTCTCCTCAATGAGCATCATGATATAAAGAGAACATAAATGCATCTTCTCTTAATGTACTAGAGGAATTTTTTGAGATTCCTAGATGACAAGTTCATTGGTTGCTGTAAGAAGAAAAAGCAAACCTCGACCGAACCAGCTTAAACAAAAAGATGGATCAAACTGCGGTGACAGCTGAATATAAACTAGTGTGTAAGTCAATCTGGAGGACGGAGCAACAACACAAATAAGATTATGAGTAATAATGCCTCATCATTTGAATCTAAACTTTAACAAAACTAGTTTTTCGGGTCTCATAATGACACACATATTACATCTTCATTCTTTCTTTCACACGGTAAAACCAATATATAATGTGAGACAATTGTTAGAATTTAAATGAGTAATAATTTCTAGCGTAGAAGAAATATTCTCCAACCCTTCCCGGACTTATAAAGAATAAGAAGATGGGCTCAGCCCACACGTAAGTCAAGTGTGGCAACTTAAAAAATTTCAAAAGTAGATGGTATAAAACCACGATCACAATGGCAATTATCATTTGGGAAATGAAGAATTCTTTTATAAGGGAAAGATGAAGAGATTCGCTTTATACTAGATCGGTTTAGCTTTATTCCAAGAAAACTAAGCAATACTAATCTTTTCAACCCCAAGAGGTTGTTCAAGTGGTACGTGTGTTTATCTTTCTTGTCAAAGCTTGTGATTGAATCACTACACTTATACATTCTCTTGCGGCCACTCCCATGAGCACACATTTGTTAGTCTTCAGCGATTACCTGATGTGTGTGAGATGGAGGGACCATCACACCGTATGGAGATTAGTTGGATACTCAAAGAGTTTTAGACACTATTGATATTAAAAAAAGATCTATCTATTAATCTTATGACAGTGCATAGGTTTTGAATTACATATATAATTGAATTGGCAGGATTGACTTCATAAGTTCATATATGTGAATGCTAATATTATTCAAGTAAAGAATATCTTTTTATTCAAATATATGATACCTAGTAAAATAGAAATTAAAAAGGAATTGCTGAAAAATCTTGAAAGCATCACGTTAATGTGTGCATGACCATAGTCCCAAATTTGTACAAATTGTTTTACGACTAACAACAATAAATATTCTTAAAAAAGCAACCCTTCTAATTCGATCAGTCACCCAAAACAAAAATAATTTTACTCGATGGTAAAATATACTTACGCATATACTCCAAGATTTAATTAACCTAACATAATTGGACAGTCAGCATACATGTATACATATTGTAGTGTTACAATAGAGGCTATTTTGTATTGATTGTGGATATAATAAAAATTCTAGTTAAATAGGTATATATTACATGTATATCCATGATATACAAATTCTATACTGAAAAATAGATAATTTAGAATAAAAATTGAAATATGTAGATCAACGAAAGAAGTTAAAAGATCCTCATGGAGCGCCAAGAGTAAGCCACCCCTGACATTGAGTAAGCTCAAAATGATTACGTGCATTTGAAGGTGGAATTTAAGCAACACTGGACACACGCCTCAATTTGAGGGACAAGATAAATATTAGGGGCTTTGAGCCCTTTACCTCCCGGATCTCAGGGTGAGATCCTAATTAACTAGCCTAAGAGGTTACTTACAAATTGATCTGACATAAGTATATTAATTACATCGTTAAAAGCTTGTAAACCACACATCTGATTTTTTTTTTAAATACGTAATTTGCTAATTTTTTTTTACATTTTTAAATCTAATTTATATGGATATTACTAAATCCCTTACAATGTTGATAAGAAGTTGGTAATTTATTAATCCATTCGTATGTTGGCAAAATTCTTCAGAGTATTGGTAGTTTATGACCACGCTTGTAAAATATCAAGAAGTCGGAAACCGAATCCTTCAGCAAGCTTTGAATCTTTTTTTAACAGAATTGCAATTTTCAAAGTAGCTGTTGAAGAGATGGTCAAGGTGCTGTTGGACGGAAGAGCAAAATCCCCGGCCCGCAACTGGCCATACAATTTTCGATTGAAAATAAGTGGACCCCCTCCACCATTTCTTTATACTAATATTGCCTTTTGGGTCCTACCGCTTCCAAAATGCTAGAACTATCCAGCCATCTCGCAATCTTTTTCTCCATTAAAGCGCATCCACGCTGGACAAAAAGTAACTGCTTATCTGGCACCGAGGAACCACCGATTGTCCCCTGCTACTTAGCTTGCCATCGGCTATAAACCCCGCTCCTCCTATGCCGACGATCCAGCTTCCAGGCGAGGGACCACGGCATGTCCCGCGTGGCATTAATGTAGTCGAGTTGGTTGGAACGATAAGGCCCGCCCGGTATGAAAGCCACAGATTCGCAGGAGATCGTGGACGAAGCACTGCGTCCCAGGTTACAATTGAGGTGAGTGAGTTCGTACAGTCTTACATCGCAAAAAGATTTTTCAAGAACAGAAGTTGGTTTATGAGAAAACAAAAGTGCGAAATTCCTCGAGAAGACAGTTTGCATTAATAACAATCAAAACCCTCTCTCTTCAATGCTCTCTTTTAGTATTTACATTCAATTGTCAGGATCTAAGCTGATCTGCAGGTAGAATTTTTTTAACTAAGATGTGGGTTCTTTAGGCCATGAGAACAACTGCTAGGATCCAAGCTAACATGGCAGCATCTGCTTCTAACTGCAACATAATTTCATGTGCAAATCTTAACTTCACGTATAGACACATTAATTCATCTCAATTTATTGTTTATGAAGCAAGGTTACACAATCTGGAGAGAGTGATTAGATGAGACTATAAGAAGTCCTGGCTAAACAACGGAGGAGTTAATCACCAGAGCAAAAATGACATTTTTGCCTAATCAGTTTATCCTTTTTTAAGGACAATAATTTCAAGGGGTCATCTGCTGCAGAATGATGGATGAGTAACACCCTACCCATGGCTTAGAAGACTCGAATCAATATGCATAGTCACTTTTCATCCTCACAGACCTGAAAGTACAAAATGAATAAGATCAAATGAATGAAGAAGGATCTGATCATTCTAGCCGTCATCTGTCATACATTCTGAAAATGTTTGTCAAACACATAGCCGCATCAACAATGCTTAATGACGCACGACAAACAGTGCAATGTGGAAGAGTCACCATTCCATTGAGTTTTCGGATAGGCAAAATATGAGAACAATATGTGGATGTAATTCTTCCGCACATGATCGCCAACCCCAGCAGGACATCAAGCTCGCATCTTTCAGTAAGAATAACGCATGAGATGCAAAACCATGAATTGAAATGAGTTTTGACATCAAAGAAGATAGCTATCCATCCTCGATTCAGAAGAACCAGAATCAAAATCAATCAAATACCTTGAATGCAGGTGATCCACTGAGAATGATCCTGCAAAAGATGTTGTCTTCGGTCGAGCAACCGTCGTTGGATCACGAGACCAGCAGAGTTCAGAATTGGTTTATTAAAAGCTCAACAAACCAACTATCTCGAGCGTGAGTCTATTCGACGAATTGAAGATTCCCAAACGCAAAATTTGAAGACTTTTGTCTGCAGAATTGAAGAATCCACCTCTAATTGTTTCGATTTTTCCAAAATTTTAAGAACAACAAAGCATCTTTTTGGTGAGTAGTTAGCTGACATGGATTTACAACTGACTGCCATGTTAGACCTTCAACGGTGATTTTGGATGGCAATTGAACGGGGATCAAATTTGGGACTTAAGTGGAAGTTGATTCTTTCTAGACAAAAAAAAAGTTTAACTCAGAACTGTTGGATTATAATGTCTCAGTTACTGTTTTCTGTTTTGTTTTTACTCTGTTTTTTTATTAAAAAACAGCCAAGTTCAATTTAGTTATTTATTTAGTGTTTTTGCTATTTTCTAGGAAGTTAATAGCACGTTTGTGTGTAGTTATGTGTTGCACGTACGTGAGCAGTTTTTTGCTTTGTTTAAGTTGTCATGTACTTGACAGTTTCCTTAAGAACAGACGTATGCAAGTTTGTGTTCTGTTTCTCTACGCTTCTCTTCCTCATATGAAAAATATAGCTTCTGGTTTTCTATTTTCTTGTTTACTGTTTTGATCAGTAACAACAGTGGTATCAGAGCGTGAATGATCTTGAGGGACTGTGAAGTGAAGCAAGTATTGAAGTGTAAAGAAGTTAAAGGCTGATGGAGACAGGGTCGAGTGGTTTCTCTGCGATGGCTTCTCCAGTATTTACTGGAGAGAATTATCAAGCATGGGCTGTTAAGATGACAGCATTTTTGGAGGGTCATGATCTGTGGGAAGCTGTGGAGGATGATTATGAAGTTGCTCCACTTCCAAATAATCCGACCATGAATCAAATCAAACTTCATAAAGAGAGAACCACAAGAAAAGCCAAGGCAAAATCTTGCCTATGCTGCTGTCTCGCCTACCATCTTTACCAGAATTATGAAGTATGACTCTGCAAAGGCCATATGGGATTTCTTGAAGGATGAATACGAGGGAGATGAGAAGATAAGAGGCATGAAGGTGCTGAATATTTTGAGGGAGTTTGAGAGACAACAGATGAAGGATTCAGAGTCAGTGAAGGAGTACTCTGATAGGTTGGTTGGGATAGCTGATAAAATCAGAGTTTTAGGGACTGACTTGAAGGATGAAAGGCTTGTTCAGAAGATCCTAGTGTCTCTTCCAGAGAAGTTCGAAGCCACCATAGCGTCTCTGGAAAATACAAGAGATTTACCTTATATAAAGCTTGTAGAATTGTTAAATGCTCTATAGGCACAGGAGCACAGAAGACTGATGAGAAGAGAAGAGTTTGTAGAGGGTGCGCTGCAAGCTAGAGTGAAGTCAAATGATGGAGGCAAAGGGAAGAAATGGATTCAGTCTAGAGAAAATGCCGGTGACTCCAAGTTTGTAGCGAAAGAAGGAAATTCTGGTGGGTCTAGCAAATGGAAGATGAACAAAAAGCCTTGTCAATACTGTGGTGGAACTAATCATCAGTTTTTTAGATGTTGGAGAAAGCCTGATGCTAGATGCAGAAGATGTAACAAGTTGGGTCACATGGAAGCCATTTGCAAAGAAAAAAATTACCAGGAAGCAGGAAAAGCACAAGTAGCAGTGAATGAAATCGAGGAAGAGCACTTGTTTATAGCTTATTTTTCTGAATCTTCTGTTGGGAATGATGCATGGCTGGTGGATAGTGGCTGTACCAATCATATGACTGGCAATTCAAAGCTGTTTAGGAGTTTAGACAAGTCAGTCAGGTCCGAGTCGAAATTGGCAACGGACAATATATCGAAGTGCAAGGGAAGGGTACAAAGTGGCTATTGAAGGAAATCGGAGGTGAAGCTGATTAGTGATGTTCTCTTTGTGCCAAATATTGACCATAATCTGTTAAGTGTTGGTCAATTAGTTGAGAAGGGCTATAAAGTGAAGTTCGAAGGGAAGGAATGTCTTATTAATAATGCAGATAGCAAAGAAGTGCTAAGAATTCCAATGGAGGACAAGAGTTTCATGTTCAAGCCACAAGAGATGCAACAAATGGCTTTAAAGTGCAAAGAAGAAAATGCAGAGATATGGCATAAAAGATTTGGGCATGTTCACAGGAAGAGCATGTCGTTTATGCAGAGAAATAGCTTGGTAGATGACTTGCCAAGTTTGGAGGAGGAATTTCCACAGTGCAAAACTTGTCTTCTTGGCAAGCAAGCCAGATTTCCTTTCAAAGGAGGAGGCTGGAGAGCATGTGAGAAGCTGCAATTAGTCCACACAGATTTATGTGGACCTATGTCTGAGTCTTCTCTCAATGGTAGCAGGTATTTCATTACCTTCACTGATGATATGACTAGGATGAGTTGGATTTATTCTGGGAGCCAAGTCTGAAGTTGTTGATGTGTTTGTGAAGTTTAAAGCCTTAGTTGAGAATCAGAGTGGGAAGAAAATTAAAATGCTCAAATCGGATAATGGTTCTGAGTATATTGCTCACAAGTTTAAGTTGAATTGTGAGCAAGCAGGAATTGTGCAGCAGTTCACTGCTCCCTATTCACCTCAACAGAATGGGGTCAGTGAGAGGAAAAATAGAAGTATTATGGAGATGGCCAGATGTATGATGCAGGAGAAGATGTTGCCTAAGAAGTTCTAGGCTGAAGCAGCTAATACTGCAGTGTTCCTGTTGAACAGATTGCCCACAAAGGCCTTAGAGAGGTCAACACCTTTTGAAGTCTAGTATGGTGTTAAACCTTCTGTGAAAAATTTGAAGGTTTTTGGGTGTTTGTGTTACACTCATGTTCCTGAGGTCAAGAGGGACAAGCTGGATAAGAAAGCAGAGCTTGGAATCTTCATCGGGTACAGTCTCCAATCAAAGGCTTACAGAATTTTTCACCCTATGATAGGGAAGGTGACTGTAAGCAGAGATGTTGTTTTTCTAGAGGAAGATGAGTGGAATTGGATGGAAGGAAATAGTGCAGAATAGCAACGGTTTGAAAAACAACCTGCAACAGATGTAGAGGTTGATGAAGTTATAGATGGATTGGAAGACAGTGTGGATGATTTACCAGTGAGAGGCACAAGGTCACTTGCTGAAATCTATGAAAGAAGCAATGTGGCAATGCTCGAACCATCTAACTTTGTGGAAGCTAAGGAGGATCGAGGTGGATTGCAGCAATGCAGAGGAGATTGCAATGATCCAGAAAAACCACACATGGGAGCTTGTTGACAGACCATCTGATAAGAATGTAATTGGGGTTAAGTGGGTGTTTAGAACAAAACTTAATCCTGATGGTTCTGTTAATAAACACAAAGCTAGACTGGTGGTGAAAGGCTATGCACAAATATGGGGAGTAGACTATTCTGAAACATTTGCTCCTGTTGCACGACTTGATATAATAAGGTTACTGTTAGCTATTGCAGCAGAGAAGGGGTGGCCTATATTTCAGTTAGATGTCAAGTCTGCATTTTTGAATGGAGAGCTTGAGGAGGAGATTTTTGTTGAACAACCTGAAGGTTTCAGTATCAAAGGGCAAGAAGAGAGTGTATACAGGTTGAAGAAAGCTCTATATGGACTGAAGCAGGCTCCAAGAGCTTGGTATGGGAAGATAGATCAATATTTGCAGGATTTTGGCTTTGTAAAAAGCTTAAGTGAGTTCACTCTTTATGTCAAGAAGGTGAATCACAGTGTTGTAATTATGTCACTTTATGTAGATGATCTTTTAGTGACAGTGAATGATATGGAATTGATAGAGAATGTGAAGCAAGATTTATTTGCAGTTTTTGAGATGTCAGACTTGGGAAAGATGTCTTATTTTTTAGGTCTGAAAGTCAAACAGGCTTCATATGAGATCTTCATCTGTCAGAAAAAATACATGAAGGAAATTCTAAAGAAGTTTCAGATGGAAGATTGTCGAAGTGTAAGCACTCCAATGGCTGCTAAAGAGAAGCTGCAGAAGAATGATGGAACAGATGCAGTAGATGCTTCTATGTATAGAAGTCTAATTGGGTGTCTTATGTATCTTACAGCAACTAGACCAGATATTCTATTTGCTGTGAGTGTTTTATCCAGGTTTATGACTAGTCCTAGTCAGTTACATTTGATTGCAGCAAAAAGGGTATTGAGATATCTCAAAGGAACATTGTTCTTTGGTGTGAAGTTTAAAAAATGTCAAAAGTTTAATTTGCAAAGATTTTCTGATAGTGACTGGGCTAGTTCAATAGATGACATGAAGAGTACGTCTAGATATTGTTTCAGTTTTGGTTATGCTTGTTTCTCCCGGTGTTCCAAAAAGCAAGAGATTGTAGCTTAGTCCACAGTAGAGGCTGAGTTTATAGCAGCTACTGCAGTTGCAAATCAAGCTTTGTGGCTGAAGAAGATAATGAAGGATTTGTGGTTGAATTCTAGTAATTGCATTGAAGTTAATGTGGATAATTAGGCTGCTTTAGCAATATCTCAAAATCCAGTTTTCCATGGCAAAACCAAGCATTTCAAAGTCAAATTTTTCTTTCTACGTGAGGTGCAACAAAGTGGTGAAGTTAAGTTGGTCTATTGCAGATCTGAAGATCAGCTTGCAGATATGTTCACAAAACCACTTCAAGCTGGAAGATTTGAAGTATTAAGAAAGAAAATTGGAGTATGCAGCAGCAACTAATCCAAGGAGGAGTTTGTTGGATTATAATGTCTCAGTTGTTGTTTTCTGTTTTGTTTTTACTCTGTTTTCTGCTATTTTCTGTTCTGTTTTCTGCTCTGTTTTACTCTTTTTTTTTTTATTAAAAAACAGCCAAGTTCAATTTAGTTATTTATTTAGTGTTTTTGCTATTTTCTAGGAAGTTAAAAGCACGTTTGTGTGCAGTTATGTGTTGCACGTACGCGAGCAGTTTTTTGCTTTGTTTAAGTTGTCCTGTACTTGACAGTTTCCTTAAGAACAGACGTATGCAAGTTTGTGTTCTGTTTCTCTGCGCTTCTCTTCCTCATATGAAAAATATAGCTTCTGGTTTTCTATTTTCTTGTTTACTGTTTTGATCAGTAACAACAAGAACGGAGAGTCAACCTAAAGTTTGTGCTTTTTTGGGGAATTGAGACCCTTTGTTAATACATATCTATTTTGATATGCAGTCCTTGATTTCATTCTTGTGGGACTAATAGCCAACTAGCGCCATCTGAACACGTGAAATTGACAAGGAACTTGAACACGTGATATCACTTGCCCACGGGCAATAAAAAAGACAAGCAAGTTGAGACAAAATCCATCTAATCTGTGCTTAATCCATGACTTCCAGCAGCAATCAGAATTGTAACAGAGCATACAAGACTGCAAATCGTGATTGTTTGATGACAAATTGACATGAAATTGAAGCCATGACCAAACTAGCCTCAAGTTGGCATGAGATTCACCATATTACTTTCCTAGCATGAACATATACAATCCCCTAACCAAACTAGCCTCAAGTTGGAATCAAACTCACACCCAATCATGGGATATCAAGACGTGGTTAGCATCCAAGGATTGATTTCAAGTATAATTTAATTCATCCATGACATAATATCTTTTCCAAGTGAACATGAAATTTACCGTAACTGTGACACCTCGAAACACCAGTGGTCGCCACTGGTACCTATCACTCTACCTAATGAACACTAGTTACATCTCTTAGTAGAAGCATCATAGTTCATAGGCATATTTTTTTTTTTGAACACGGTCCTAGCGCAACTTATTAGCGGAAGCATAAACAAGTCTCACCATTCCTCCCTCCAATAACCATAATGCAATGCACACCACTAAGCACCATAAGAAAAGATAAAGCCAAGAAACTTTTATTTACATATTTTCATGATGGATTTTCTCGGGTCGGTACAACCAAAAAGGAAGGCCAAGACTTTTAACTACACTTGGCCACAACCCAAAAGATACCTCGACCCCTAAGATGAACACGTGTCATCCTCCAACTATTAGTGTCGGCTACCCTCTAAAAAGAAACGCTAGCTCTCTACTCCTCACGTGGCCATCCTGGCTCGTCGGGCGGTGATGGCGGCAACATCCCCCAAATCACTCCATCTCGGCGGACGTGGATCGACAAAAACTCCTGAATGAGTGGGTCCCCAGCCAGGCCCACATCATACATAACCAGCACGCGAACTCGCACAAACGTCAGACCATGAATGGTAACGCAATCAATCTCCGAACACTCTACCTCCACGTCAGATGGAAGGCCATAGAAGGTACCCCGCGTGACAGTAGGAAGCGGCATCTTTCTAATCTGAAATGTTGGTCCCCGAAGGGGTGAGTACAGCCACTCAGCAGGTAAAAGATTCAATAAACCACTCAATGCATCACACAATACAATCATAACAATCATAGCATAGTACCATATCATTCATGCATCCAAGCATAACTTACCTTGCAGCTATGCATATGTCACCATACCATATGTACATACATCCTCATGTACTCATCATCATCATGTTATACACATACCATGCGTCACACATATACCATCATGACATAGGTGCACATACAACCATGCACTCATCATCATCATGTCATATACCATTATGCCATAGGTGCACATACAAGCATGCACTCATCATCATCATCATGTCATATACCATCATGCCATAGGTGCACATACAAGCATGCACTCATCATCATCATGTCATACAGCCGTGCATATGTCACCATATCATATGTGCATGATTCAATTTCCATTTTTATCTTTCAATTGATCACCACATCTTTCTTTCTCGGGACCAATAATTGCATCCCACATTCTATCACTCGCACCCCAACCTGGCATCGCGAGAAACCTCCGGCACACACCACCGGGCATCCGGCACCCCCACATTCGGGGCATCTCGCATGCCAACTGGCATCACGAGGCATTCCCCGGGCACAAACCTCCGAGGCTTCCGGCACCCAACCATTCCGGGCATCTCAAAACTCCCGAGGACATCCGGGCATGTATCACAATACAACCAGGCATCCGGCACCCCCCATCCCGGGCATCCTGACACTCCCAGGGCATTATCGGCCTCCTCCAACAGTTTCCTCATTCATCATAATTCATGTTCACCAATTTATGTCTCACAATCGACATGGCGCATGATGTAATGGCAACAAAGTTAAATTCAGCATTTGATTCTATATGCAATGCCAAATATCATCACATGCTCAGCAAGATTCAATCACCTCAATCAATATAATTAATAGGGCTCATCCAAAACAGAATAATCATAAATTTCAGCATTTGGAATTCGCACAATCCAGCTTGCACAGTTTTAGAAAATATTTCCATTAAATACCCAAATGACCTTTAAAAATCATGAAATTCGAATGTGTGATAGTCAAGACATAATGGCAAATATTTCATGAAGGACACTGCACCAAAAGACCCTCATATCATGCGGTATAGACCAAACCTCACAGCACCATTGTCATAACCACTTAACTTGCACAGTTTTCAAAACATTTTCAGTTAATAGGCAAATGAACTTCAAAATTTCTGAAATTTGAATATGCTACAGGAAAGACATAAGGAAAGATACTTCTTGAAGAACACTTTGACAAAAGAATTTTATACAAAATGATATGGCCCACGCACTTAAACTGACTAAGTCCGAACGCGTCAGATTACACGGTTTTTGAAATTCCTCCGATTAAATATTCTAATGACCTTCAAAAATTATGAAATTTAAATATGTGATAGCCAAGACCCTAAAGTAGAGTTTTTGTGAAGACATCTAAGTCAGATTCGTCCTAGATAATTAATTATGGACGGTTGAAGCCCCTGTTCCTAGTACCGAACATCCCAGGTTTAGCCATCTCCGAAAAATCACGATTTCCCCTACTTAGCTTCCATCTTTTCCTCTGAATTTTTTGATATTTTTTGCCTCAAGAGGTCTGCTACAACTTTCATTAAGGGATCAAGGTGAGATTTTCAAAAGAAAGTCACTTTATAGTCCACGAAGTCACTGGAGTTCAGTACGACATTTCCAGATCTAACGTCTTCAAAAGAAAAATCTATTCACTAGGCTATACTTGTTTGTTTTACCCCAAATTTGAGTATGTTAGTCTTCAAGACGTTCTCTACAACTTTATTTAAGGGATTGAAGTGAAATTCTCAATAAAAAGTTACATGCAACACACAAAATCACCAAGAGGTCAACAAAACAGCTTCAGATCTAACATTTTCGTAGAGGGAGTCTTTCACCCCTCAAAACTCATCTATTTTGCCTCAAATTTTATTATGTTATACTTTAAGATGTTATCTACAACTTTTGTGAAGAAGTCGAAGCCAAAATCCGACTCAAACATCGCATGCAAGCCACTACAACATTCTGGGTCAAAATGGTTTACTCGAGAACAGCTTACTACTTCAAAACAACACACTTAAAACTTCGGTTTTTCACACCCGAGACATCCGAAATTCATCACCATTCGAACACACATGCTAGACACAACATGCAAGAGCAGATTAAGGATCCCAACTTGCGTCCAAACAGAGCAAACACGAGCACACGACGACTGGACACGGCGATGACAAGCGACGGACAAGCGGCTTCTTCCTCGCGCGGCCTCTTCCTCCTCTCTCTCGGTTCCGTCATTCTCTTGACAGCTTTCTCTTTCCCTCTCTCAAAACCGGCCACTCCTTTTTATTTCCCGTTTTATTCAATCGTTAGTAATCATTAGGTGCCGCCCAAGGTGGCCAATGGTGTAACTCCCCCTTTTGCCACTTGGCAACCCCATGCATGATGGGCTTGAAGATGGGCCGGCCTTCTCCCCTCCTTGTGGTCGACAGCAGCCCTTCATGGGCTTCATGGGTCGGCCAGCTTGGCCCATCTTAGGCCCATCCCTCTTGGGCCTAAGACCCAAGCTTAATTAAATCTAATTTTACTTTTAATAATTCATCTTAATTCCCTCTTTTATAAATTCCAAATTTACAATTTCATATGGCCATAAAACTTGTATCACTAAACTATAAGAATCAAATCTATGAGGTGCATAGCCAAAGACAAATTCTTCTTATCAAAGTATCCCATGGTACTAATTTTAATAACCCACGAACACAAGATACATTTCCATCCACATAACACTTGGTCTTAAAAGAAAATCAATAGCTAAAGCATAAACCAAGGGCAATTTCATTACCTAATCGTATACTTAAATACATCTAGAGGTGCCTTGAATTTTGGGATGCCATAGTAACACAATCTTATGTCACTGCACATGCTTACTTGAGTGGAATAGCATCAAATGAAGGATCAATGGACTTTAGCCTAGGGCCGCAACAGCTGTGAATCTGCATGTATTGACAAGGTTCCAGCAACGGAAAATAGAGCATATGCAGTTTGGTTGAATGAAGAATGATTAGGTATAGTGATTGACCTCGGATATGAGTAAGGAGATAACAAAAGCAACATCAAGGAATGGAATCATTGAAGCAGGCTATTATGACCGAAGTTTGAGTACTGTGGCATTTCAGTCCTTGGAACTGTTGGCAATCAGATAGGTGACTAGAATTATCGTTGGTGACCAAGCTTGCCTCCCCCTACTAGCAATAATCTTCTGTTCTTCTCCTTTAGTGCTGTTGACGCATATGACTATCAGTCTATCATGAGGATTCCAATGAAATGAGAAACATATCTTTGAAACATCATTCTGAATAGCAATGGCCAGCAAACTTCAAGGAAGGAAAGGACAGAGAGATATATGCCTTCATCTGCCACATTAGAACTCAACCAAATGTTGAGGGAGAAAATATTGGAATTCTAGTGGCAAGTGTCGTCCATGCGATATTTTGATGGGGCCTCGGTGACCCGTTTTGTTGAGAGATTTCCTCAAATCTGGCTAGTCTACCATATCACCTTTAAAGGAAGTCAGTATTCTTCAAATTATTTAATAGATGTCCCGAGCTTTGAAATCGCAAGAATCATGGAATTAAGTTCAGTTAACATCAGAGTTCTCTAATTCAATAATCAGGCCAAGACTCTCATGGCAATACCAAGCATACAGACATCAATTTAATCATGCAATTGCCATATGAACATGTGAAATTGACAAGGAACTTGCACACACCATATCTCTTATCCATCTAATTATGCTTATTCCACAACTTCCAGCAGACATTCATAATTGTAACAGAGCATATGAGACAGCAAATTGTGATCTTTTGATGAGTAATCAACATGAAAATGAAGCCATATCTTCCTACAAGCGCATATAAGTCTACTTGATCAAAATGGCATCAATCAAGGGGCAAATTAATACTGAATTTACGCAAAGCAAGCATGGTCAGCATGCAATACTTTCATTCTAACATATTCAAGTTTGGTGATGACCCCAATTCTCGCAAATCGGCATGAGATTCACCTTAATGCTTTCCTAGCATGGGCATATACAATCCAAAAACCAAACTAGCCTCAAATTGGAATCAAATGCACACTAAATCAGGGATATCAAGACATGATCAGCATACAAGGATTGATTTCCAGTATAATTTAATTCATTCATGACATAAATTCCTTTCAAGGGAACATGAAATTCACTACACATGCTTACTTGAGTGGAATGACATCAATATCAAGGACCAAATGACATCAGCTCAGGGCTGCGATAATTACGAATCAGCATGTATCAACAGGTTGTAGCACATCCAAAGCAAGTTCAAAATTGAATACCTATGATTTTTAATGAAGAAACGGAACTCATATACACTTATATGACCGAAATCGATCAATAATCTAGTAATGAAGGAAATTCTCGATAAAGACTTGAATCAAAATACAAACTAATTACGTTCAGGAATTTCATCAAACAGGTGATTCGCATCCAAATCATCGCAAAGGCAGTCGGCAAGTTCAATCATCACTACAGCCTCAGTCGAAGCCGTTTTCGCACAGGCGGTAACAATAGCACTCAACCTCTGCTTCGTATAAGAAGCAACGGAAAACAAAGCAAATGTGGTTTAGTTGAATGAAGAATGATTAGCTATAGCGATTAACATCAGATATGAGTAAGGAGATAACAAAAGCAACATCCAGGATTGGAATCGTCGAAGCAGTGACGATCAGCAACGAAGCAAGAGGCAAGGATTCGAAAGAAATCTCCGAGAGAGAGTGACTTATGAATGCTCAAAAATCACCCGAGTCCCTTCAACCAGGGCTAGAGAGAATCTGTTGAGCTCCTTTTGCGTGTGTGAAGGTGGCTCTGTTTATGCTCTGGCCCCACTCTGCAGAGCGCACCGAGCCTGATCTTGAAAGGGAATCGACTCAGATCGTTAGATGTAGAGAGAGAAAGGAAGAGAGCAAGTGAATTATGTTGAGGGCCACGTGATGAAGCCTTGTTAGCCAGTGAATTCGATCGAGAGAGAAGAAACCTGTTTTGATCTTTCTCACGAGACAAAATTATTGAAAGTGTACTTAAGTTGGTAAACACGTATGTATGGAGTTCATCTATTTGGTGAAATTCTTGATTGAGCCTGAAATCTGGTATATATAAAATAGTAAAATTGATTTTTGCACATTAGATGCATTCATATTTAATAAAACGGCTTTTTTCTTTTCCAAATAAAATTTGAAGAGCTTTGTCAAGAGAAGAGTAAAAGTACAGGCAGAGAATCTCTTGGTAATATATTATATTAGAAGTGCTTTTTGCTTACTAAATGTCTTCACTATTAATGAGTTTAGGGTAAAATTTCTTTTTAATGACTAGTAAAATTCACTCTATGGACGAGAAAATACCAAGAGTAACTTTCTAAGTTACTAATCATGAACATCACATTTCAAAATATTTCATATTCTATTCGAGAAGCTCTATGCACAACATGTGACATCATTTAGATGTACATGTACTGTTTAGAGAGAAAAATGATTTCACTGATTAGTAAAGTTATTTTGTTTCCATCAAATAAAACTCATAGTTAGACACAAAATTAGAGTTAATGTCGCTTAAAGAATAATGATTTCTTAAAAGAAATGACTAATTGAGTTGAAGTAGTCCACAAAGATTTCATCTTTTGTACGTTAAAACCTAGAAGATGTTTGTTTAGTATCTGGTGATTTGATACAAGATGCAAATAAACACATTTGTAAAATTTTAGAAAAGTTGATAATTCATTAATTTGTTTTGGGTGCTCGTGAAATCCTTATGATGATGGTAACTTACCATCGGATGACCTGAGAAGCAAGTTATCAGTCGTATCTTTTTACAAATAAGACTGAAATTACCAGCAATTTTTAAATTTTATTAACATGGATATTCGTCAACCACGAAGCAGTTATCCCATATATTTGCTTGTTAATGCAAAACCACTATAATTTCTCGAGACAAATTGGATGCAATGCACTTGTTATATTTTTGCCTATTAATGAAAAATTCTTTCGAAATTTAGAGGTAGTGATTGGGACTCACTAGCAACTCTTCCATGCTTGTCAGTTGACAGACATTGTCTCGATGGACTGTCATTTATTAGAATTGCGCCTCAATAGCAACTCTAATTCTCAATCAGAATGAACAAGTGACCTCACTCAGCACGGCCTTAGATCCAAGGGACAGGAGACAAGCCAAAGTGATGAACATTGAAGGAACTACTCACAAACTTTGTTGGGAGTGTCCAAGAGAATGTAGAAATAGAATATCATATTACCGGACGCGTTATTCTATATTGCCAAACACCATTCTCCGTTGCACAAGTCCCAGACGCCTTAGTTATAAAGCACATCTTTAAACAACAATTCTTCGGGGTCAAAAATCTTGTGGGCTCGGTACCTTTCCTAGCCATCAAGGCCTCGGTCTGGCACCGTTCCACAGCTTACTATACACAGCACTTGCAAGGATGGGAATTCCTCAGAGTCTTTCTTAGCTTGGTTTCCCCTGATTTCCGACAACTCGAAAAGTCTAAGAGCAATTAACTCAGAGAAGGTGATTGTCATACCGGCTGCTTCTTCACATTCTTCATGGCCAGCAATTAGTTCTAGATCTTCACATGACTCTACTACCAGTTCTTTGATTTGCCCGAGAAATTTCGCTATGAAGGTTGTGAAAAGCATTTCCAAATGGGAGCACCTCACAACCTCTACGTATTTCAAGTTTGGGAATGGGACGTTTGGAAGACCATCAGACTGCCAAATGTGCCTCAAGTTTTCTAGATCCCACAAAACCAGCCTCCTCATTTTACCACTCTTTGTATCTGTCCCATCACTTTTGTATATGATCTTGATCAAACGGCATGATCTCACTTATCGGAAGGCGAGACAGAGTTGCAATCTCTTCCACATGTGAGATGGGGCAATACATAGGAGATTGTCATAGTGCTCCAATCGAAGAAGTTCCAATTTGCAAAAGGAATCATTGGGAATTTGATTGTTCCATAGCTCTTTGCACTTAGCGCCTTCAATTTGTAGTTTTCTTATATTGGGGAATCTAGCTTGCATGAGGATAATGTGAGAAAGGAGAATAAATAGGACAAATTATTAGATTGTTCATTCTAAAATATGAAATGCAAGAATATAGATGATCATAGTAAGGGATAGAGCAAACCATCTCATTGAACAACAGTAGTCACGCCCCGATCCTCAGGCACGCGCACATCCCTTACTTGAGGTCGATTTTAAAATGCGATATCCCCAGGACTACATATCGCCGACTCTTTCCTTTTTAATAGCACATGCGGAAGCAATTATAAAAATCCCCAGACAATAAAACAATGGGATATACAAGTAGGACTAGAAACCTGAACCTGAAAACCACACCCTTATGTACATATATACAACTCAGTCACACATGTACATATATCAACCATGCTAAAAAGGTTGGTTTCTACTCAAACAGATTCTACGGCAAAGGTCATCAAATAGGAGTGGAGTCTCAATCCTCATCAGGATCCTACTCTGGATCATCCTCGGGGTTCTCCTTCCGGTACTCCTCTTCGGGTTCTTTCTCCTCAGGTTCTTCATCAGGGTCCTGAAATGTTTTCCCCAAACCGGGATGAGACTACGTCTCAGCAAGTTCTACCCCCTAAGACCCGATTAGTAAACTAATACACCTTAGGGCTGCCTATGCACAACATGAGTTAGAGGACTTACCTTGGCCTCAGATTCCACCTGCATATTAGCACAGATCAAATAGGCACCCAAGCAATCACATCACAGATCAAAGCATCGATCTAATCGACTTAGTCGATTTCATATCAGTTGGACCATTTATAGGTCATTCATCCCACACCAAGCAATTCCTTAGATTTAGTGGCTTTACGGTCCCACCTGACCCTCTCAAGATCTAGTGGCTTTACGGTCCCACCTGACCCTCTCAAGATCTAATGGCTTTACGGTCCCACCCGACCTTTTCAAGATTTAGTGGCTTTATGGTCTCACCCGACCTTTCCAAGATTTAGTGGCTTTATGGTCCCACCCAACATTTCCAAGATTTAGTAGCTTTATGGTCCCACCCGACCCTCTCAAGATCTAGTAGCTTTACGGTCCCACCTGACCTTTTCAAGATTTAGTGGCTTTATGGTCCCACCCGACCCCTTTCTACGATACCATACTCTGTCACCGAGCCACGTGCATTCTCCAGGAAGACATACCGAGTCTCCGAGCCACGTGCAATTTTCTAAGTCTACATTTTCGCCAAGATGACATATCTAATCATCGAGCCATGAGTCTTTCCCAGGTGACATTCCAATTCATCGGGCCACATGCATTCTCCAGGTGATTTACCAACTCACTTTTGATACTGACAACCGATACCCGACCAATTCTCAATCACATAGCCAAAATTTCCTTATTTAAGAATATAACTTAAAAATGCACTATTAAATCAATTCGACATGAATTAAAGCTCAATTAAATAAACGGACCATTCCACGACAATCAGCACGAAATTCCGGTAACCGACCATCCCGGTTGAATTTCCGGAAAATAAATAATTAAATAATTAATTTCGAAAATTAAATAAATAAACAAAATAATTCCAATTTAGCACAATATGAAGCTCAATTAAATAAACGGACCGCCCCACGATCATCAGCATAAAATCTTGGTCACTGGCCATCCCAGTTGAATTTTCGGAAAATAAATAAATAATTAATTAATTTCGAAAATTAATATTTAATTCCTAAAAATTCCAATTAGGCTCAAATCGCCTAATTAACACCCGATAAGGGACGGAAAAATCCCAAGAAGCATCCAATAAATACTACAGGCAATTCTCTATCTAATTACACTAATCACACAACTAATATGCAAAGCAATTAACTAATCAATTCTAATCTAACCACCTAATTACACTTAATTAACACTAATCAACCTTTGAGTATAATTAGCGCATTAAGAAGGCATTAGTGAGTAAAACTCACTTGCACTAAACGAAGGCCGGGACACCGAGACGACGACGCAACGGCGGCCGAACTTGGGCCGGGCCAAGAACTTTGCAAGCCCGAAGAAACTTTGGACTTCAAGATTGGGCTAACTTCTTTAATCACTTGGGCTTGAAAATACTGAATTGAGGGCTGCTTGCTAGGCCAGAATTAAATTGAAAATGGGCCGAGACCAAAACTGAATTGGGCTTGAAACTTAGGCCAAAGTTGGGCTGAAATAGAAAGCTGGACTGGATTTCTTTCTTGGGCTGAAGACGGTGCAAATCGAAGCTGCTGCAGGCGCTGGGGTTCGATGGATGAGCTACGGGCGACGCTGGCACGTGAGGCGGCTGAATTCGTTGCCGCGTGGAGAGAACGAAGGAGCTGAAGATCAACCAAGGCTTCGGTAGCTGGCTTCTGTTGACCAAAGCAGCTTCGGCTGAGGACGCGTGGAAAGAACGAAGTCAACAGGGGCTTCGGTGGCCTTGAAGATTGACTGGAGGAGCAGCTTCAGTCTTCAATTCGGTGGGGGCTGCTCGGTCTTCGTTGGGTGAAGATTGACCGAAAGAAATGGGGCTTGGACCAAGCGTGGAAGCTGAGGGACTTCGGTGGACTTGCTTCATGGACTTTTGGGGCTGCTTCAGTCAATATTCGGAGCTCTCAAAGGTTGAAGGTCGGTGGCCACGTGGATGCTTGGGTCAACACCGGTGGCTTTGTGCTATTGAGTGTTGACCGGAGCTGAGCTTGAACGCGTGGAGAAGCAAACGGTAGTGGAGCAGCAGCGTGAGGAGCAGAGAGAGAGAGACGCGCTGGATGATGCTGTTGACCGAAAGAGCTGGCTTCGGAGGAGGACTTCGGGCGTTGAAGATGGAAGCTCGGTGGACGCTGGCAGTTGGGGGAGAGATCGTGGACTGCTTCGACGCAGGGTTTCGCTGGCTTCATGCGGCTGTTCGGTGGAGCTGCTGTTTCGAACGAAGAGAAATGAAAGCCACGCAAGAGCAGAACGGCTGAAACCTTTTCTTCAGGCGAGACTTGTTCGACGAAGATAAGGACCAGCAGAGGCGTGCACGGGAAGGCTTGGAAAAAGGGAAAATGTCAGATATTTTATCTCCTCCATTAATGGCTTGGTCTCCTAATACTTTCCTCAGCATTTTAATACTTCAAATACTTCAAATTGATATCAAAATTCCAGCCCTAAGCCTAGATCCGAATTTACAGAATTTTGGCTTTAATTCCTTCCTTCAATTCTCCAAATCGATGTCCAAATTTGCTAAAGAAAAGTCCCACAAACTTTCTATAAGTTCCTAACGTTCAGTAGCTTGGCTTGAAAGTCAAATGTCTCTTAAATTCAGCCCGTTCCGCGACTTCCGAATTGATTTTCCGTAAAAATCCCGGAATCTCCGAAAAATCTTCTGAGACTAAGTCAACGCTCCTAAAATGACCTGTGACATGACAGACTCTTCAATTTCTGAAATCGGACTTAGATTGGCGATTAATTTCACTCGAACGCGTTTTGAGCATGACCTAAGCTATCGGGTAGTTTTTAGAACTTTTTAGGACAAATGACCCGTGGTCGATTTTCTTTGAGCCACGATGAACCCACTTGACCCATTGGTGACTCTCGATTGTCGTGAAAATCTCAAGGATTCAAATACGGACACATGGTACCAAAACGATAGTAAAATCAAATTAGTGCCGGTCGATGACAATTTTCCAATTTAGTGGAGTCACCCACGATCGGTCATTCATCTCAGTCAAACCGACCTATCTCTAATTTCAAATCGATTTTATACTGTGTCGCAATGATCTCTAAAGATGAGCACGGTTGAGAAGTCGATCCCTGGTCGAATTTTCAAGTCTATTTGTCTTAAAATCCTTAATAGCCTACCCAGTTAGTCTAGTTATCTCGTGAGTGGCCAACTCAGAGAAAAACACTGTAGTCGCATCAATGAAATGCCCAATTTAACCAATCGAAATCAGAGTCTGAAAATCAGGATGTCACAACAGTTGTAATTATTCATCATACCCTTTGGCTGTCTCCTTAGGAACCACTTCCTTCATCTGTTCGCAATTGCTAATCCATAGGCTCTTGAGTTTCTCTAGAGTTGTGGCCGTACAATTGGGGAAGAGATATCTTAGGTTAGAGCAATTGCAAACACATAATTTTTTTAGACTAGGAAAACCCAAAATCATTTGGGAGTCGCTCTTCACCATACATTCAACTTTCTTGCGTCCCTCACCGTCTTTACTTCTGATTTGGGGAGCAATACAGTTGTTTGCACAGTATTTGCATCAATGGGACCACAATCAAACAATGATTCTAGAGAGGGATAGTTTTCAATCTCAACAATTGTTAGGTTGTGCAATCTCCCTATGATTGTGGAAGGGAAGACGTTGTGTAGCTTAGAGCAATATCCAATAGAGAGGGTGGCTAATTTGCAAAAGGAATTTTCCATAAGTTCACTGTGCCATATTCCTTTGAAGGATCCTTCTAACTCAAGCTTTAACTCCTCTAAGCTTGGCAAACTAACTTGCTCATAAGAGCTATGCATCAGATTGTAGCTATGAAAAATTTGTGAAATTGGCCTATTCCCAACAATCTATTTGATGCAGTGGAAGAATGAATTTTTCATTAGTGGCCTCTATCTGACAATATATTTATAAATTATGAACACATTTTAATTAATAAAACCAAATAAAGATCTTCAAAGAGATTTGATTACTTGCCTTGCAAAGCATGAAATAAGTTGAAATGTCCCTAACAAATTCATTTTGGAGTGTTATGAACATTTGACAAGTATAATGGTCCATGGGACCAGTTGAAATGTCCCCAACAAATTCGATCCTAGGTAATATGAATAGTTGACAAGTGTAGCTCCAACCTAGACTAGCGTCATTAGCTTTAGAAAGCCACCGTCACTCACCTCACCGCAATTGCTTCGTACCACTAATCAATCCTCCTCAATACCTATGGTGAATAATCCCTTGGCCCATTGTCTCCTTTCAAGTTTGAGGAATGTTGGACCAAAGATGCCTCTAGCGCTCAAGTTATTTGCCCACTTATGGAAATCACCCATTAGAGGTTCCCTCGTTTTCCATTTAGCCCATAGAATCGAACTCACTAAAAGAGCTCCTAAAGCTAGAATTGAACTCACTTTGGTCATCTCCTAGCCCAAATACATCAAACTCAAGAGCATATAGATGCTTTGCCTAAAAATTTAAAAAAAAAAATCATATATATGTATGTACCAATCTAGTTCGGGTGAGCAGTTCCATAATTAGAATCGGGAATTAGACCAGTTCCATGGGAACAGCCGGTTTTACAACAATTCGATCCAATTTCAAGTGGTTTCAATTCTTTTGCGCACTCCTACTCACAAGCCCACCTCAAACCTCCACAATCAAGTAGGTCCATTTGATATTTGCGCAGACAAACAGAAATTTGGACCACATCATTATTTGATGGGTACAATGAGGAGGAGGAATAAGATAGAGTTTCTAAAAGTTGAATGTTTCCTAATTTAATGTTTTTAAATTCTTATGTCTTAGTCTGTTCGTACATAGGAGGTGCATTCTTAATTGTAAATGTTCAAAATTTAGTTGATAATATATGAGAATTCTTCTCAAGTGAGTAATTCATTTTAATTTAATTCTTTGATGTTGAACGTCAAAATCAATTATCTTTGATTGGCGGAGCATTCTTTCATGTCTTGATGGTGAAGTCTTCAATTTCGAAGTTATTTTCCCTAGCAAAATCCAAGCTCTTTCATTTGTCCTATCAAACAGGTCTAGCAAATTTTCATAAACTCGCAACGCATCTTAAGAAACATTTGAATTATTAGGTAATGTAAAATATTTGTTGATAAAGTAAAAATACATGTCACACATATCTAGAATTATTTTTGAAAAATGTGCACACGCGTTGTGTGTATGCGAAAAGTTGACATTTTAAAGATCAATCAAAATTATTTCATTGCTAAATATTTGAAGTATTAAATTATGGAGAGCAAATACTGATAAATTTATAAAATCTACAAAGGAAATGTTTAACAATATGTAAAATATTTGTAAAATTCTAATATTAAGACACATGATGGATTATATTTATTAACTTCCGCTTTTTTTCATTGGATTTAACATTTGTAAAAAAATAGTTATTGATAACAGATGACTTGATAGATTAAATTTGTAAATGGTTTTCTTTGCTGATTTTTCAAAGGTAAATCATCTCTTTGTTGAAAATATTAGTCGAAACTGAAAAGTTTCTCTCTCGTCCATTTATTTAGCTTATATTTAATTAAAAAAAATTGAAAGACTGCTTATTTTATTGTATTGTTAGATTCTGTAGGCTAAGAAGCAAAAGGAGGAATTTGCTCAATAAAATGTTAAATTGTGAAGATGTTATTTTTTAAGTCATATCAAAAGTATGGGTGATCAGTTTCAAGATTGGTAGATTCTCACTCTAGAGGTGGAATTTACCCAATCAGAATCAGTTCAAAGTTTATGGAATTGAATAGCAATCCTATTAGCCATGAAATGGCTTGGGGCCAATTCGGGAATAAGCTAGGTGTTTTTAATTATTATTATTTAAATTTCAGTGAAGTTTAATTCCTGTGCCACACCTTCATTATTGCCATTTTTTAAGTTGGGGAGTTTTAAGAAGGAAGAGAAACAGAAACCAAGACATATGAAATCGATTAACTTTTCTTCATCTTTCTTTGTGCAAATATGCTAAATTTTTTTTTTCTTTTGGTCTCAAATAAGTAAAATTCAGAAGATGGGTCCTTCACAATCCTTCACCATCTGCAGCACAAGATATCTCCAATACAAACAAATACAAGAAAGGCTAAAAAAAAAAGTCCAGAAAAATGACCAAAATAAGGAAAAAAATCCTTCACCATCTGCAGTCCCCCCATTGCCGCCCCCGTGCCTGCGCCGTCTCCATCGCCGCCGGCGACGCAGCTTCCTGCGGCAACCGTGCTGCGGCCTCGCTCCTCGTCGCCGGCGTCGGTGGCGTTGCTGTTCTTCTCGCGGTCGCTGGCCTACAACGCGGGCGGCTACAAAGACGGCGACAAGATCGATCCAGACACGGTGCTCTTCGATGGGTGCGACTTCAACCACTGGCTCATCACCATGGACTTCCCCAAGGACCCCAAGCCCACGCTCGAGGAGATGGTTCGCACCTATGAGGAGACTTGTGCCAAAGGGCTCAACATCAGGTTTTGATCTCTCTTTTTGCTTGCGTTGTTTCTTTCCGCGCAGTGTGTCGGAAATGGTTCTGCCATTTAGTCGAACTCATTGAAGACAGGGTTGTTCATTGAAGAATTTGTTATTCGATATGCTTGTTCTTCATTAGTTAGAGGCTGGAATTAAGCTATGTCTGGCTAGGAAGCATGAGTTCAGCACTTACGGCTAATGTGTGGCAAAAATCTCAAACTTTTTAGGCTGAAAAATTTTCAAATAGGTTAGGTCTATCCTGGTTGGTAATCTGCTCGTGCCTCGGATAAATTACACTGTGCACGCGTCATTGTAGGTGTAGCGTCCTATGTTTGAGACTATAATTCATGTGCTTCGTTGACAACGCAATGCTTTTTTGGGTTAATGTGTTGTCTTATCGGTATTAGGCATTTATGGAAGTACGTATAACAAATGCTAGATGACGTTTGGTGTTAACTAATTTGAGCTAGCAAATACGGGATGCTAAGTCTGTGCCTCGGCTACATGATAAAAAGTGTTGTAAAAAGTGTTTTTTCTTCTTACTCATGGACCGCCGATTGCGGCCTGCCACTGCATGACAGCCGCACGACCGCCGCATGACCACCACACGATCATTGCACGACGGCCGCACGACCGCCGCACGATCATCGCACGATGGCTGCACGACAGGCATTCTTTACCTCTTGCTCTACCCTGAAAATATGATAGAAAAGAGAGATTATTTTAGTGTTGTCTAGTATTGCATTTGCTTTTCTTCTCGTCAATTCTCTGGAGTTCTCGGTATTGGTATTCACAACATCCAACAGGTCCTGGATAAGATTTGTGAACCCAGATTTGTTTGTTGTCCGGCTAAGGTTTGTAGGATGTGGTTCCTACAATCTGTGGGGCATTGATAATGTTGCGATTATTTGTGAAAAAATGCCATGGACATCGAAAGAATAGAATAGTGTGGACCTCAGGGTCTGGTTGCATGGTTCTCAATTTGTTTTGCAAGAGCCATTTCCAATGAGTTGGAGGATAAAACCAGTTGAGGAAATCTAAGAGATTTTTGTTATTCTCATTTTCAATTTTTCCTTTGCCTAGTCCAAATATTCTTGTGAGGTTGGCAATGAATCTTCTGGTTGAAATTTCAATAGCTATCAAGTACTTAGTAGTTAAGTACCATAATAACCATCAAAGTTGATCAGGAAAATCATCTTTCTTCCAAATTAGAGGATGGATAAACGGATAATTTACATTTAAACCAAAAGGAGAGAGAATTGAACATCTATTGAATCTGAATAGATTTGTGTGGCATTGCCACATGAGTTTATCCAGATTTTCAGTGAGGCTGCCATTTTGGATTTGTTCAATGATCTCCTGGGGATATCTCCAGCTTGGCCAATCTTTGATCTTCTCAATCTTATACTTTTCACCATGTTGGCGCATATGAAAAGGATGTCTCATGATATACATGTTGATTTCGGTTGGTACTTTTGGCCTTGATAAGAAGTCAGCAAGCACATTCTTCTCTCTAGCAATATGTTTTGTCTCAAAGGAATATTTTGAAAACCATTCAGCCCATCGAAACAGTTGAGAATTTGGGACCTCCTTCTGTTTAAATTTGGTCATCTAAGGGAAAGATGCCATATCCAATTCTACCAAGAAGTGATGGCCAATGAGATGGAATTCGAACTTTTTTATCCCATTTTTCACCGCCAATATTTCTTTAAAAGTGCAATGATAATGCATTTCAGCTTAGGAGAATTTTCCACTTTTGTAGGCACACAGATGCCTCTTACCATCAATTTCTTCAAACAAAATGGTAGCCCAGTATTCATCACTGGCATCGGTCTGGAGAATTCTCTTCCCTGTTGATGGGATTTGTAGAGGAGGAAGAGACTGCATGATCTCTTTAAGTTTAGCAACTGCATGAGTCTGAGATTTTCCCCAAGGTGGGGGATTCTTTTTTAGCATTGTCTGCAATGGGATTAGCAGCTTTGCTATATTTTGAACAAAATCTCTAAGATAATTAATTGTCTCGAGAAATTGCTGAACTTGCTTTCTTGTGAAGTTTTCTTCAGGAAATTTCAGTAATTCCTGAGCAATATGTGGCCCTGGATAGTATGTACCTTTGTTAAGATGCATACCAAGAAATTCAATTTCTATTTGGGCGATGTTCATTTTCCTTTGAAAAAGCATGGTACCATGTTTTTTCACAATGTTTGTAAATTACTCAAGGAGTTGGCAGTGTGACTGCTCATCAGGATTGTAGAGCATGATATCATCAATGTTTTCTGTACTTACTTGGCAGGATTGGTTGGAAAATTTGGCACAATGCCTTTTGGAAGAGGGATGGTGCAACCTTTAAACCAAAAGGAAGAACTTTCCATTGGAAATGCTAGTTTGGAATACAGAACCCTATCTTGGGTCTGTCTTCAGGATGAATGCCCAATTGCTAAAATCCAGCTTTAAGATCAAATTTGGAATAGATTTGGGCTTTGGATAATCCAGCAAAAAGAGAGTTTCTGGAGGGTAAAGGGAATTTATCATCTTAAAGAAAGAGGTTAAGGGTCTGGTAATTAATTACCAATCTCATCTTGCCTCGATTTTGCTCAGCACGCTTGTTGATATAAAAAGCTTCATAAGCCCATTGAGAATTGGAAGTTTCAATAAGGCCTTGTTGCAACAGTTAAACATTCCCTTTGAGCTAAAATTAGGTGTTCTGGATTCATTCCCATATGACTCGCTTTGGTTGGATTGATATCTTCATTCTTCTTGAAAGGGAGGCAAACATAGAATTCTGGGTTTTTCCATAAATGATGAGGACATTTCTGAGTGAACTCAGAATGAGATTTTGAGCAAGATTCCAACAATTTTTGCATGATTGGGTCTAACAGTCTCATATGGATGGAAAAAAGTCTTTGAATATTGACAAATTCAAAGAATTTGTCTTTATATTTAAGACCTTTTCCAGGAATAATGCGAAGTTGAGAAATTTGAGTCATAATATCCCAACCAATAATCAAATCTTTGTTGGGAAGACTAGAGCCAAAGATTTTTGTAGTTATGGAACACTATGGAAAAAACTGGACAGTTATCGGAGTGGTTCTCACATTTGTAGAGAAGGTATCTCCCGAAGCAGAGTTGAAATACTGAACACAAGGAGTCCAATATTCTTCAGGAAGAACTTTAGTGTCTAAAACCGAATAAGCTGCTCCAGTGTCTATGAGAGCAATGACATGGATTGGCTTAGCAAACTTTGAAGTGAATATTTTCACAGGGAAATGCAGACAATAGGTTTGGCTTGAAAAGATGTTAGTGCTTTCTTCTAAAAGGGTAAGGGATATGTGAAAGATATCTTTGGGACCTGAATCCGAATCAGTGTCACTGGGAGTTTGATAACAAGGAATGACACAAAGAGTTTGTTCACATGGTTCTTCATCCGCAGAAAATAGAGATTCGATATCATCATTGTCAAGAGAAATACTAGTTTCATTCTCTATATGATGTATCAAATGGTTCATAAATTTTTTCGTCTGAGGACAGTTTTTGGCAAAATATCCTTTTTGGTTGCAGATGAAGCATCGATTGGATTTTTTGTGGCTTGAGCGATCTTTCCTTTTGCATAGGTATCTCCATTTCTTCTTTCTTTGGAAGTGCTTGGAGCCATGTTTGGAGCTATGCCTGGACTTATTTATCCAGAGTTTTTTGAAGTGTTTCTTCTTTCTAGAAGATTTTCCGCAAAAACCATCACAGTCTTTCTTGGAACATTTGATCTTTAGGTTCTGACGAGAACAGGCTCTATCAAGCTCTCTATTGTCATTGACATAAGTTTGGATCATTTGACGATTGATACACAATTCTTCTAAGCACAAATGGATTTCTTGTTGGAGTTCTCCCAATGTAACATCCTGGATCCTCCTTTGCCTGGAGAGGAAGTTTCTTTCTACTGTTTGAGATAATTCTTTGGGAATTGAGGTCGGGAAAACATGCTTCAAATTTGCATCAGCTCCAACTTGATAGAAGAGCTTAAGGATTTCTCGAAAATGCTTATCAAGATGTTTTTTCTGAAGAGAGCAGCATTTTCTTTCAAAAAATTCTCTTCTTTTGAGCTCTATGAGATCAACAGGTTTCCCCACAAAAAATGATACAGAAGGGTAATGACATACTGAAAGTTTGGGGAGAGTAAAAAGTGAAGCTGATCTTGTTATGACACAGATGCCCACCAAAGTTTGAGGCTACCTGTGAATCTTGTGACAAAATTGAAAAGAATATCATACTTGTTTTGGTTGGTAATGGCTTAGGTATTTAGCCAAGTATGAAATTCTTCAAGTCTTTCTGGCCATTTGTGATAAGGTATATTATCAATAGTAAAAAACTGTTTTGATGAAGTGGCCACATTTTGGGAGAAATTATTTGGCTAGATAACTTCTAGTTCATAAGGGTTTGATTCCATGTCATGGTCTGGAGGATCGGCCATAAATATTGATGAGGTTACTGGTGCTATGGGAAAGGAATCAATGGAAGGGATTGAAAAAGATGATGAAGATGAAAGAGATGCCGACTCTGATTTAGTATAAAAAATGTTTGGAAAGGTGGATTTTGTTGGGAATAGAATTTGGTCTGTCGGGATGACAAGATCAATCTGTTGTGGAGGCTGTGTAGTAACAGGATCAGGCTGTGGTTCTTGATTACCTAAATCTCTGAGAAAAGATTCTAGTGGATTTGACAATATTAGTTGATATGGCATTTCTCTTATAACAAACGAGGATTCTTCGGTCTTCTTTTCTTTTCCCTTTTCTTTCCTTAGTCAGTCCAATTCCTTGAGACGATTTCACATCTTAGCCACATCTATCTTATCTTGTTTGACAGGAATGTTTGTAAGAGTAGCAAAGATAGACGTCTGGGGTTGTGGAGACGGAGGAGGGAGAGACAAAAGCTCTGTTCATAAAGTATTTGGAAATGGGTTAAGCCTTCATTCTTCAAGGATCTGGATCTGCTTTCTGAGCTTGTCTATTTCTGTCTTAGGACTTTCAAGATAATGATACCCTAAGTGTTGTCCAGATTCCAAGGCATGAAGCCTCTTCTGGAAATCTGAAAGCATTTTCTTGGTGGTTTCATCATATCTTCGTAAGTTTTATTGCACATTCCCAATCTTGGAATCAATTGCTTTAAAAGCATTGTTGTGTGCCAAAAGAGTCTCTGATTGCCAATTTAGGACTACTTCAGCAACAGGAGTCCTTTTCTGTCTTTCATGCTCATCCACATCAGTGGGGGCAGGTATTTTAGGAACATGCCTATATCTGCCTTGTGGATCAATAAACTCTTCTGTATCGGGAACCAAGAGTTTGGAACTTTCCCGAACAAGAGGAGGAAAGTCTGTTTCATGGAACATGGTGATGGAAGAACTATGTGGTGTTTCTACAGGAACCTCAAGTGGATAAGAATGTTTCTTTGCCCACTTTACAATTGGCTTATAAAATGAGGAAATGGCTGGTTTTTTCTGAGGAGGAGACGGAGGAGGTGATGATAGTGGATCTGGTGATACAGATGGAGGAACATTGAACTCTGGTGGTGGAGTTGGTGCATAAGAAACCATAAACTGGAATTTATCATACTCACCAAGAGTATCAATGGAGGGATCTCCATTCAAGTACCTTTGGTACATAGAATCCTTTAGCTTTTTGTGCTTCCTTCGAGGTGGGGTTTTGCAAATGGATCTACCTCGTCGGGGGAATTTGTACAATAAGAACATTGGCAAAAAGGATCCCAAAAACAGTGACCATACTGGTCTTTGTAGTAATGGACAGGATATCCATCACTTTTGAAGTATTTAACAAGCTTTTTTGGGTTTGGCTTGGAAATTGATTCAAGAACACATGGTTCAATCATGAAAAGGGTTTGGAAGATAGAGAGACTTTCTTCTTTTTCTTTGCCAAACTTGATGGAAACAGTTCCATCTTTCTTTCTAACAAATTTAGAGTCCGAAAACTGGAAAGGCTTATTGCTTTGGTGTAATTTTTCATAATTGGTGATCCAAGTTTCTGGAAGGAGCGTGACCAACTTTTCCTTGGGGTTTTGTCTAGGAACATGAATGCAAGATAACTGTATGGACACAGGTCTTGTTCAGCGGTCTCGTCCGTATCTCAAATCTGTCTCTGATAACTGCAACTAAATCACTGATTTCTGAACCAACTCTGGACCTGCGATTTTCTGATCTCTGACCTCAACTCAACCAACGAAAGCTCTGCATACTCTGATCTGCACTGCCTCAAAAGGAACCATCTGACTGATCTGCTAAAACTGGGATCCTCTGGTCAAGATCTGATATAACTCTGACACTGACACTCTATGTAAACGAATTATCTGATGCACAAACAGCTCTGCATGTCTAATCAAATCAAGATCCTTCCGCACAGCCACAAGGTGGGCTAATTTCATCCATCTGTCAATTACTACCCGAAATGAAATTATTAACACACTGACTCCTCGATAGACCTATCACAAAAAATCTATTGTGACATGTTCCCACTTTCTCACGGAGATATCAAGAGATTACAAAGGTTCTCTCGAATTGCAAAACCGTGCTTTCTCTTGCTAGCACATCTGACACTTGCGACCTATCAGTGATATCTGTCTTCACAACGGTCTACTAATCCTGTTGATGCAAATTCTGACTCATCTTCGTACTGTCTGGACAATGCTGAAGCTGCTACGACAAGTTTCCGATAAGATCTCTTCTTTAATCTCGGTATCATCAGGTACACTCAATCGTCCTCAGAAATCTGAAAACTAGTTCTCCTCTTCTCGGTATCCTCTTGCAGGATCTTTTGCATTTCTGAGTCTGTCCACTGAAGCGTCTGATTCTAACCTGAATATCCGGTTCAATTCTGAGGGTGGCCATAAAATTCGAAGGTGGCCTACCTCAAATTTGAAAACCGAATTTTGAACTTTCTCAAGTAAGGTCCATACTTTAACCAGCATGTACACAAATGAAGACTCTCGACTCAACGCATCTGTGACTTCTTTCATCCTTCCATGGTGATACCAGATACCACCATCCTAATCCTTCAAAAGATCTGGTTCACAGTGCTATCTCATATTCAATTCCTTCTGAGAGAATAAATATTTTGAGACTTTAACGGTTAGCGAAGATCTGGAGTCTTTCTTCACACCAACCATATCTCTAAATCTTTAGAGCGAAAATTATTTCTGCGAGTTCCAAGTCATGCGTCGGGTAATTCAGTTCATGAGGTCTCAATTGACGGGACGCGTATGCAACAACCATGCCATGCTACATTAACACGCAACCCAATCCTCTAAACGACGCATCACTGTAGATCTCGTATCCTTCAGGAGCAGATGGAATGGTCAGCACAGGTACGGTAGTTAGCTTCTGCTTAAGCTCTTGGGAACTATGCTCGCACTTGTCTGTCCATACAAACTTCTCTTCCTTCTTTAGTAGTCGAGTCAACGGCGACGCAAATACTGAAAACCCTTCCACGAACCTTCTATAATACTCTGCTAAAAATCCAGAAAACTTCCGATCTCTGTCACTGTATTCAATCTCGGCCAACTGTTCACTGCTTCAATCTTGGATGGGGTCCACAGAGATTCCTTCTCCTAAAATCACATGACTTAGGAACGCAACACGAGTCATCCAAAACTCGCATCTGCTAAACTTATCGTAAAATTCAGGAGTCCTCATGATTTGAAGTATCATCCTCAAATGTCTTTCGTGCCCCTCAGCACTCTTTGAACACACCAGGATAACTTCAATGAACACGATCACAAACTGATCTAAGTACCCAATGAACACTCTATTCATCAAATCCATACAAACAGCTGAAGGGTTCGTCAAACCGAACGATAATACAGTGAACTTACAATTGCCGTATCAAGTACGCAATGTTGACTTCGGTATGTCTTTCTTCCTGATCCTCAACTGATGATACTTTGTCCTCAAGTCGATCTTGGAGAATATCGATACACAAACGCAACAAACCATCATTCTTCTTCACAAACAAGACTGATGCTCCCCAAGGTGATGCACTGGGACGTAAGAATCCCTTATCTAACAATTCCTGCATCTCCACCTTTAGTTCTTTCAACTCAGATAACGCCATCTAGTAAGGAGCCTTAGGGACTGGCTCTAATCCGATTACTAATTCAATCACGAACTTTATTTCCCTTTCTGACAGCAACCTGGCAATTCTTCAAGAAACACCTCAGACAACCTCTATACCATGGTTATGTTCTCCTTACTTGGTCCCTCAACTGTCGCATGCACTATAGTTGCCATATAGATTAGGCAACCTACATCCAGAAACCAGGTCGTCTTCAGTGACGAACAACGAGGATTGAGGTCCTTTCGACTTTCAGTAACTCAAAACTTTCGTACGCTAACTGAACCAATTGAATTATATCACTGCCACGATTCATAATAGTAGAAAGCTCCTCGAGTCAAACCTTTTCATAAATGACTTCCAAGTCATACATAAGCAAACCCATTCAGTACAACTATAGTCAGAGATTCATCTTCATTTTACTTTATTACAACAACGGAAACTTCACAACTTTCACTCAAAATCCTGCTGCGCTACTCTGATAATAACTCCTCAAAACATTCTTTCTTGGATCGATGCATGGTCAATCCATTCCTATTCCTTTCGCCATCCTAGTGGCGTCATGTCGACAATAGCGATGCTCGAGTTCTCTTGGACTTACATGGACAGTTCCTAGCCCAATGGCCATTTTGACCACATTCAAAGTATGCTTCCATTGCACTTGGTCACCAGGCTGACCCACACTTCTTTTCTCAAACTTGGCACACAATCAATGAGTCCCCTTCCTACTGTCAGGTGACAGCATGCGCTCTTTCTTGCACTGAAGGCTTGCTCTACAAACCCCACGATGCGTTCTATGGCGCATTCCTTTCAATCTGTCCCATCAGCTTTCTAAGACCATTTTTGGCCAGGTAACCTTATTGGTTACACACAAAACAAGCACCTGTCTTACCAGGACACGGGGCTAATCCATGTCGGCTTCCGTCAGCACGACACACTCCATTATGATCCATTACTGACTTGACCATCCCACATTTCCATTTGGACGGAAATGGAATACTTTTCTCCGATCATAGACTCCTTCCCAAACTGGTTTCCATCTCTACTGAATCTGAACCTCGACTCGGATGCAACGGCTTGCTCCCATATCACAACTCCAAGCTGGGCCTTAGCAGGTGCGGCAACAACAACGGCTCGATCCTGAGCTTATTGGCTCAACAAGCTCCCAAAGAACACTAGCGCCAGAACAATCCCATCAAACCTAGGATCGCTCGATGCTACTACACTAGTACCGACCTGCAGTAGTACTCTTACACTCGTGTTGGTCTGAGCCAATGCTCCACCATGACCACCTCGGGTACCGACCCTGGTCGGCTTACCACCCCGAGTAACTGGTCTAAAGGTTCTCTCTAGGAGTCCTCTACTCCTGATCACTCATCTACAGGATCTTTACAGAAACCTGTTTCTCAATTCTAATCCCAGATTAGAATTTGAGTGATCTACACCAAACAATTTACCAAACAACTATCAGCCACATGCACCAGTATGAAATAAAAGCCTTTCCTACTAACTATCCCACAAACAATCGCACCTTATCACTCCATTCACAGACCCGCTCTGATACCACAAAAAGGGGATGTCACGCCCCGATCCTCAGGCACGCACACATCCCTTACTTCTGGTCGATTTTAAAATGCGATATCCCAGGACTATGTATCGCCGACCCTTTCATTTTTATTTGCACATGCGGAAGCAGTTATAAATCCCCAGACAATAAAGCAATGGGATAGAAAAGCAGGCCATATATTTTTCATACTGAAAATTTACAACCACACCTTTTACATGCATCTCATAGTATTCTACAATACTATATATACGCAACTCTGGTCTAACATCTATTCACATGCAAACAGGGTCTGACAAGACAATATGGGATCTCAATCCTCATCCGGGTCGTACTCAGGGTCCTCCTCCACGTACTCCTCTTCAAGGGATCTCCTCATCAGATTCATGCTCCTTAGGCTCCTCATCCAGGTCCTGAAATGGTTATTCAATAACCACTGAGACAACGTCTCAGCAAGTTCTACCCCTAAGCCCCGGTTAGTACACCAACTCAACCCAGGGTATCTATCCAGAACTACCCCACCACAAGCAACAATCAATAGTCGATTCGCATACAACCTTACCTGGTATGCCATACCCTGCACGTTATAATTCAGCACAATACACGCAATGCACATGGCCATTAGATGATACATTTCATCAATCACATATGAGTCGCATCACAAGCGATCTCACCTGGCCATTGCCACACCCTGCATGTTATCGATTCATGCATGCGTGCCATAAACAATGTGCTTAACTCATGTATGACCGAAATCATAGATGCCATGATTCTCATGCATTATTGCACATTATCACAGTTCAACAATATCATGCATATATTCAATGCATATAACAATTGAAACGTCTTATCCACTCAATTAATCACAGGGGTCTTGATTATAAGACCGAATCATTATGACACGTCCCATACCGTGCCACACAATTCCGTCCCATAATCCAGCGCGTCAATCAACACCCAACATGCGTTCCAATTGTTATTCACTGCCACTCAAGGGCATAGCCTACTCGCAGTTCGGCTATCTTCTGACATTAATGCCAGGCATCGTCTCCCCCCCATGGAGCACGGCTTCGTCACTACGTCGACGGCATTCCCGAAGGAGCATCGTCTCCCCCCCTTGGAGCACGGCTTCGTCACTACGTCGACGGCATTCCCGAAGGAGCATCGGTCCATTCGGCCCAGCCTCTACTGCGACCGGCATCCATTGCGCGGGCATCCCATATAGGGGCACGTCCAGCTCAACAGCTCGGGACGGTTTCCTCTTAACCAACACACGACAATTCAATATCGGCCCACACTTTGCATTTCACTCAAATGCCCCGATTAAAATAGTAATCCTGGCCTCTTTCCTTCGTATTAAAAACATCTGAGAAAGTAGTCGTGCTGGGCACACGTTATTTTTAAAACTGATACTTTCCTTTTTCAAACCCCACTGACTTGATATAATACTTAAAATCCATTTTCGGTGTCAAAACCCGACACCATTTTCTGAATAAATACCAAATTTCCAATCACCACACAATTACACAATCATCACTCAATTCATGCAGATGCCCATGCATTTTCACATCCATTTACTTCATAGAATCAACACATATGAATTTTAGACACTTTTCGCATTCTGGATGAACAGTGCACGTGAACAGTGCGCGTGAACAGTAATCGTGAATAGTGTCGCATGAACAGTAAATTTCCAGAATTTAATAAACTATAAATTAAATTCAGAAATCATTAAAAGCATTAATTAAAGCAACCATCAATTAATTAAAGCCAAGCATACTTAATTAACCACATAAACCACATTAAGCAAATAAAGCAAGATTAGGCTAGACTAATTTAATTCATCCATCTAACCACCTATCTTAGGGCTAATACAACTTAATTAAATCACTTAAACTAGAATTAAATCTAACTAAACCAACCCTAAGCAAGTTTAGGCACTAATCGAAGGATTAGGAGCTAAACTCACCCGTTAAGCGGGCCGGAGACACCGACGCGGCGGTGACGACGGAGGCGACGCTCCGGGACCTCTACCACGACGATCCAAGGTGGTCCCAAGCTCAACACAGCAACCACAGCTCGGACTCCCACTGAAACTTCTGAAAAACAGCCCTGCCGGAGAAGAAAACAAGTTGAACGGCTTGGCCGGAGCTCCGGCGAGGAGGGTGGCTGGCAACCGGTGACACCTGGGGGTCTTGGGAGTCTTGTTGGAGGTTGGGATGAGCAAAGGAACGGCTGGAATGGAAGAAAACGGGCTGCAAAGTCGAAACAGGCGAAGCAGGGCGGAACCAGGCGGTCCGGCGACCGGCGTCTTGAGACGGCCGTACAGGACGACCGACAGCTCCGTTCGGGACGAAACTGGACTCGTTGGAACGGTCTGTCTCTCCCGGTCACGGTGATAGGTGGATCGCTGGCTGATTCATCCGGGAAGACCACTTTTGACTCGATTCTTTGACGAAGGGTCAGCTGGAGCAGAAACTGAAGGAGAGGGAAAACGAGGAAGAGAGGAGCTCGTCCGCTTGGAGGCCGAATGGGGAGAGAGAGAGGGATGTGAGGGCTGGTGTCACACCTCATTAAGGCCATTAAATGGCCACTTCAATTCCCCATACAAAGTGACATCATCTTCTCTCTCTTCCTTTGCCTTATCCACATGCTTTTAGGGGCATTTAGGTCATTTCCACCTTGCACAAATTACACATCTGACCTTGGGCTGAAATTGGTGGATGGGCCTAAGGATTGGGCTTGGCCATGAATAGGAATGGGCTTGGAAATTGGATGGGCTTGAAATGGCCAAGAATTGGCCCATGGGCTTAGAAGATGAATAGTTGGTTTGGCCCAATGGGCTCATTTGCTTGACTTAGGCCCATTTGGTGGCTGTCCCAACTTGGGCCTAAGGCCCACACTGACTTGGCTCGGCCCACTTCCTCACGGGCTTGCTTCCTCGGTCCGAAAATCCCTTTTTTTTTTTCAATTGCTCGGCTTAACTAGCTTTATCGACTGTTTGAAGTAGCTTCATCCAAAGTCCGTCCCGGACATTCCCAATAATTCGAAGTCCAATCATAAGTTCTCTTGCCATGTCAATTTCGCCCAATGCCATTTTGGTAACAACTCAAACTGACGGGTGGCTTTGAGGATTCACGCGTGACCGACTCGTATCAAATCACGTTCAAGACATCTCGACGCATGGACGTCCTTGACCGCATGAAATTACGGGGGATAGATTCTTATTTCAAAGTACACGATTACTGAGGATCGACATAGGGTCATTCGTGGATTCGATAACAGTAAACGGAATCACCCGTCGTTCCATTATGTTCTGTCCGCGAATCGACTTTTAGTCGTCCTTAGAATCGGCCGCCTATCTACGGGATCGTCCTCACGTAAATCTCATGGTCAAGTCGTTTTCCCAGGTCGAGTCCTTTAGTCGTACAAGTTTATGTCCTCATTAGCCTTTCCCCTCAAGGTCGGTATCTCGGGAGTGATCAATTCCGAGATGAGATCAATGATTATCATTCTAGATTATGCCATTTTGTACTTACTGGAAGGTGTCGTAACCTAACCTCTTGGGGGGAGAGAGTTATGTTTAGGGATATTATAAACTTCAGGTTGACGAGCTTCTATAAACTCGAGCTCTCCTAAGCCTGTACCTTACGTGATAGTGGGTGTTTAGATTTTAAATCAATTAAGCCTACATAAATTTTGACAAATAAGTTACCACTAGCCTTTTTGATTAGCAAGAAATTAAGATACTAGAAAATATCATACTTTACGCAATAAGAGATTCTAGATTCGAGACATTGACTAACGAAGCCATTTTCCAAAAGAAATCAATGATTTGCCATAACCATTCTAGAACATAACACCTAAAATATTGAAATCTTATAATCATAAAGGAAGGCATACATTTAATTTAGAAAATAAAAAATAAAAAACAGCACAAAAAAATAATCTTATTTCAAAACCCTAAAGGCTTGTCCAAGTTTTGGTTTTACTTTTTTAGAAAATTTATTTTTTAATTTTTTTTATTTTCTAGTAATTTCTGTATTTTATGATTTTTCCGCAAATTTTTTTCATTTTTTAATGACTTTTCTGGATTTTTTAAATTTTAATGATTTTCAAATTTTCTAAAAAAATTACTTTTTTTAGAATTTTTATAATTTTAAATTTTAAAATTTTCAATTTTTTTACTTATTATTATTAGATTATTATTATTATTATTATAATATTCTCCGGATCCAACCCGTCGCCGTCTGCCGGATCCGACGTAGTTGGATATGAAAATGAATTTTTTTAAATATTTTGAATATTTTGAATATTTTTTAGTTTTTTTTTTTTCTCTTTTGTCCTTTTCCTAATTAAGTCCATTTCTACTGCACCACTTCTTTTTCTTCCCCTTTTCTTCGCCGAAGTTTTTTCGGTCTTCTCCATTTTTTGAACCCGTACAACTAGATGCCATCTAACACTGGAGCTCATACACACCATCAAGATTACATCTCCGGCCGTCGCCGTCTGTCTATTGTTGGTCACGGCCGAAATTCGGTCTTGCATGGCCAAAAACGAATATCAAAGGTGTGCCGTGAAATCAACATAGAAAAAACGAAGAAAGCAGACGTGCGTCAACAACATATGAGTGATCAAGCCTCGAACTAAACTTTTAACGTCGATCGGATAACATGGATTTCGGTGCATCATTCGAGCATTTTGTCGAACACATGTTGTGCAGCTACGAGAGCAGGTTTTTTATTCAGCTTTGACACTATTTTCCAACCAAAACACGACGCGACAGGTTCCATTATCTCTCACGAATATATCTCGCTTTCGCAGGGTTGAGCAGGGAGTATATCGATTAAGATTCATAGGTTCTTTCTCATCACTCGCTCACGGGCATTTCTTCGGTGACCGTCGCTGTACCTTCTCTCCTCCTTGCGTCACAGACGCTCTTCTCACGAGCGCGTGCGCACGCAAGAAGAAAGAGTGATGGGCTGGGCTTCTTTTTTAGGCTCTGGTGGGCCAAAGAAAAGAAGGAAAATGGGCCAAACCCATGTTTGAATTGAAATTGAGACACTCACATAAGTTCTTCACTTCTGAATGGGAAGCCCGGTTAAGGGCTTTCATCATTCATTCATTTTATTTGATCCATTTTTATTCATTATTCTTTTTTTTAAAATTTTCCTTTATTTTCCTCTTTTATCTTTTTATAAATTTTTATATTTTTTTCCAAATAAATGGATATTTAGAACGTCGATAAAAATTCGGATGTCAATAGAACGTTTTAGTTGATTGAATCCCTTTGATGCAAAAGAGCTATGCAAGTGAAATTGACTCTGGAGTTCCCTTCTTCCCTTGGAATCAGACTTGAAAATTCTGAAGTCAGCCATTTGAGTCTTATTCAATGCTGAGAGAAAGCCAGCCTCAATCACTGAGATTTCCTTTGCATCTCTTACCTCTTTTTCTACACTTGGTTTTTGTTTTCGGGAAATTAGATGATTTTTTTTTTCCGAAACAATAAACAACTCGAGTCGAAATGTAGGAAACTGAAATCCCAAGCAAATTGAAAGTATAGGTGAAAAATTGAATAGGGAATCTAGACTTGTACTGAAATTGACAACGTATTTAGATAAAACTAAAGGCAAACAATAAATTTGTGGATGCCGAGTACAAGTTACTTCATTTATCTCAAGTTACCGCTCTATTTAAGATTTCACTAACTATATGAAAAGAATTACCAACAGCAATAGATTTGCCAAAGAAAATCATTGAGGTCTAACAAATCAGACGCCCTTGGAAGCCAAAGCTTTAAAATGTCGTCTTGCATGTGGTGAACTAGAAAATTATCTTTAAAAGAAATAGATTATTATTTTAATCTACGATTCGAGTGCGCGTATGGCCTTGGCTGTCCTCCTCCCCTCCCTGCCGAGATGATAATGTGCCTTCAAGTTGGGAAGCCACCTGCGGAAGCAAGTTTTCTTTGCTCTTTTTGTCGTTTTCCAGCATGCCGCATGCCTATCTACCCATAAACACAGGAAAACAGCATTGAGCCGCGTTCTATAGTCAATTCTCATAGTTGAGACTCATTCAGCAACAACTGAACTTGTATACAAACGCAAAATGGACAAAGAATCAAGCAAAGCATTCGGTCATGGCATAAAAAGCTCACTATGCACTCACCATCGAATGTCAGTTTTGACATCAAGGAATGGACTTCAGAATCTTTAGTTAACAGAGAAAATCAAACAGGTAGAGGCCATGCGTTTGCCTAAAAAAAATGAATAAAATATTATTGACATACAGAAGGTATTGAGGTATCAATGAACAGATCCAGAAATGCAAGGCATAATCATCCAAGCATACGGAACCAATTACTTTCGAGATCAAGCAAAGGATGAAGCCCGGACAGGAATTTACTGAAGTACACAACAAATGATGCACATTTCGAAGAAGGATTTCACCATTTCTAGTACAAGGATGGTAATTGTCTCAAATGTTAGAATAGCCACATACAAACATCGTAGAATGATATAGATAACATAATTCCTAGTAAATTAAGCCGACCAGCATGTTCAAATTCTCAGTCATAGGAGCATTGAGCACAACTTTAGAAGTTCAACCGACATCAAGGAAAATAATGTCATATAAACTAGAGAACTCTCAGTTTAAGCATGCCATTGCCAAATAATCATCACGATGCAAGAATGCTTGAGAAATACACATGCTAATACTGTTCAGGAATTCAATCAAACATGGGGTAAGCATTTCGGTAGGGGCACCTAAATGCAATGATAAGGAAAAGGTGATGTATCCAAACAATCACCGAATCATTGAAACATGTATGAGTTCATCAGGACAATCTCGGACTCAACCAGATTTCACGCCTGCAGAATCAAGCACTCGGTCCCCACCTCCAGCAGAGACAGAGCATGCGAAGTTTACCTTGATAAGAATCATGATGATTCAAATACTCAACCCAGTCAAAGAAATCCTTGTTATGTCCGATTCCAACTCGCACTCAACCTTCGTCAAACTCGAAATCATGATACTATCCCTCAAACTCAAACGGTTTCAGCCTCAATCAATTGTCAGAGAGAGAGAGAGAGAGAGAGAGAGAGAGAGAGAGAGAGAGAGAGAGAAGGAGGAACATGGGCTTTCCCAGATTGCAATCTCCTCGATCTCCTTCTTCCACCCGCGACGGTTGTCGTGAGGTAATTCATCACTTCGATTGCTTCCGTCGGATCATGAAGCAATCGAGTTTGTGATTTTGGTGGCCAATCCATCATAAATTTATACGGAAAGAAAGATTTCTTCAATAATGTTTCGATCTTGAATCACACATTTTTCACATGCAAACGAGCAAATCATGTGTAGATCGAGACCAGAGAGGTTATCTTGCAGAGGCATGAGAGGTTGGGGGATTGCGACCCAAGGGAGAAGAAGACGTCAGCATGCCGCAAACGTTGGTGCAGGGAGGTGCTGACGTTCTCCGACACCAGCACGTGCAAGGCGTGCGGCCTCAAGGTCTAATTAATTTTAGTCTAAAGGATTGAAATTGAAACCAAATCAGGCTAAATGGACAAACTTGCGATCCTACATTTAACCGGAGTAGATATGAACATCCTTGTGGTGATAATTTTGGTCACATATCGAGAACACATGCTATGTCATGGCATAAACTCTCCATCATGATTACCAAGATTTTTTTTTTTTTAATTTCTTTAAAATATAATTTTCTTTATTATCCTTTTTTTTTTTTTACAGGGGTGGCAGGGCTGCTCGCCCTCAGCCACTGACTGGTGGACTTGCTGGCCTTGTGAGGAAAACAATAAAATAAAAAAGAAAGAAAAATAAAGCAAAATAAAGAAAAAAAAATTAAAAAAAATTAAACATGATTGTCCACAGTAATACCGACTTTTCACATAGGATGGTTAACACTTACTAGAACACCACGTCAGAGATTTTTGGTTAAAATTACCTGAAAGAATTACATTTATAGTTTTTAAAAGATTTATAACTAAATTGACACAATTGAAATGTTTATAACTGTTTAAAACTAAATTAATATATAAATTTAAAATTGAATTGGTGGTTGTACAATATGTTTAAAATTTTTTGGATAATTTTGCCTTAACTATTGCGAATGCCATGATTCGTCAATTAAAAATTAAGACAGCACATTTCCCACGCTGTGGAAATCGCTCTTTTCAAAGGGAACACGAATCTGTCCGCAAGGTGCTCGTTGCTTATCGCTCATCGTTACGTGGCGCTTCAATCTTTGCAACGACCGCCTTTGCCAAAAGACCAGCGACTCCTAAGTGAGGTCGATCAAGAAGCCGAAAAGCGACGATGTTGACGGACGATCCTGAGGAGGACGACGCTACGTTCTCTTCTCGCTTCCACTGTAGCGCTGACACCCCCTACCGCGGCATCATGGATCACCTCTACCATGAGCCCGTGCTCAAGGGTTCTCAACCAGTTGCTTCTGATTAGCATTCTACTGATTTGAAGGAGCTAAATTTTATTGATTGCAGAAATCTAGTTGAGATCACAGGTTTAGGCGTTTATTCTTGGGTGGCTGCAAGGCATGCTTCCCAGCAGTGAAAAGAGAAGAATTGAAAAGGTGAAAATGTTAACTCATAGCTCCCATTTTGAGGAAAACTACTCTTTAACTATACCAAAAATCTGGATGTAGATCAGTTCAGTTTCTCCCCCTTTGTTTAGCATCTTCAATCACGAATGCACAGAGTTTGACCTCGAAATGTGTTTTTTCATGGGAAATTGCCGGTTGCTCTATAGCATCCGTACAACTCGAGTGTCCCTGGGAGTGAGATTCCTGGATGGTTTTGTTTGGAAGCTCCTCATTTTGCTGCTCCGAAGAAGAACCGCGAGATTAGAGTGATAATTTTCACCGCTGTTGTCTCTACGGACAGTGCAAACCGAGCAAACATCCTGCTACCGACAATCGAGGACTTTAAAGGAAGGCTTCTCAGGCTCAAAGATCTGATACACGTGTTGGGAATTACTAATTCCCTCGAACACAAACGTAGCGGAAGCAAACCCAGGAAGAACATGTATCACTGATCCTAAAGCACATCACATAAATGAACGTACCTTTGTTTCCACAGACTAAACCTTGGTGTTGCGAATCAAAGAGGAATAATACACGCCGTTCTTCAGAGGATTCTTCTTTACTGTTCTTTGGGAGAAAGCAGTGTGAGGAGAAGATGTAACTTCTGAGAGAGGACGTACAAAACCGAGAGAGCGTAATCTCTCTTTTTAGATAACTGCCTCTATGATTTTCCTTTATTTATTTATTTATTTATTTTTTTAATAACTTCCTCCATGGGCCCTCAACTCACAGGCCGGGCCTTTTGGGTGGACGGGCCAACTCAGGCCCATCAAAAGGAAAATCCATCATCTCCCACTCGCACATGGTGGGCCAAAACCAACATAGGTGGACGGGCCCTACTTAGGCCTATCAATGAAAAGTCCATCATAGACTCCTACTTGACATGGTGGGTCGAACAGAATCCTCTTTTCCTCACTGCAACATTCATACTGATGAATAATCCGTGCGACCAGCATACTTTGAGAGCTCGTTGCCATAAATCTGTTAGAAATATATAGCAGCTCATAATGGACATCATATCCTGAGTAGATTTAGTATGCAGTATCCTACATTGATCGATCACATTTATATCTCTCTCTTGATCTCTTTTTAATCATTGATATATTGTATTCACAATTATGATTATCCCAAAAACTATCATAATTGGTCGACCAGTGAACGCAAAATTAATATGTGATTCTCCAAATTCGATCTTCCTATTTTCTTCAAAACTCTCAATTTCAGTTCAACTTGCTTTTCTAGAAATGTCCCATTAGATCGAATCAATTCATGATCATTGGCAACATCCTAAGATAGTAAACACTAAAATAGAAATCTTGAGAATAAGTAAGAGTCATGAGGGCACTAAATTGAGGAACTCTTTTCCTCAAGAGTCTCACACGGCATAAAAGTTGAGATTAAAACTTTTGCCACTCTTATCGGTCATCTCATGCATACGTAGTATGAAATACGTATTACAGTATTTAACTCCTTTCCCATGGAGCGTATGTCTACACCTTTAATACCGTACAGATGATAGTTCAGACATGCATAATGTCTAATTTGAGTTCACACATCTACTCGTTTATAAAATTCATAAGAACTTACATCTAGCAGCATAGACAGATAAAATAAAATATGTGGGTTATTTTACTTTGGGACATAAAAAATATTACGTCCTCATCTCAACACTCAGTTAAGGCAACATATGTATTTTAAGCTTGAGCTCTCAATTATCACCTAGATAATAAGCTTAAAAACCGTCTCATCTCTATTTATCACACAGTAAATAGAGGCGATTACCGTGTGAGTGGGCTAATCTCTTATCTGTCCGACATACTTTCTCAAGTATATATATAATGCACTAAGCATTAAGATGCATAAATGTCAAACAAAGATTCATAGGTATTAATGATGAAAACACAAATTCATTAAATGTGAACACTTCAGGGAAATTACAATACTCAGTACATCAGCCTCCACGCAGTCCTAGAGATTTTATATGACCACAAAACACATCTCTAGGTATTGGCTTTGTCATAGGATCTGTTACCATTCTATGCGTAGATATATACTGTAAGTTCACATCCTTTCGTACAACCATATCCTTGACAAAATTATACTTGGTATCTATATATTTGGTCTTGCCATGATATTTTGGATATTTGATGTACGCTATAGCTGCTTAGCTATCACAGTTAACCAACAATGGATTTACAGCTTTCTCGATAACACCTAAATGATCCAAAAATCTCTTAAGCCAAACACCTTCTTGTACTGCTGCTGAAAGTGCCACGAACTCAGCTTCCATCGTGGACAAGGCTACACGTTTGTTTCTTACTGCTCCAACATATTGCGCCATTATTCAGTAAGAAAACAAACCCAGAGGTAGATTTCCTTTCATCTGAATCTCCTCCCCAATCAGCATGTGAATAGCCTTCGAGTTGCAGATCATTTCCTTGATAACTTAGCGTATAATCAGCAATTCCCTTTAGATACTTCAGTATTCTCTTAACAACTTTTCAATGTGCTTGACCTGGGTTGGATTGGTATCTACTCACCATTCCAATTGCAAAACATATGTCAAATCTTGTACACATCATAGTGTACATCAAGCTCCCAACAGCACTAGCATAAAGAATATGTTTCATTTGTTCATTCTCTTGTGGAGTCCTTGGACACAGTCTATGGCTCAATCCTTCACCTTTTGCAATAGGAGTGTCTATGGGTTTACAATCTTGCATATGAAATCGTTCAAGAACATTGTTGATGTATGTTTCTTGCGAAAGAGATAACGATCTCTTCGAACGATCTTTTGAAATTTTAACTCCAAGAATGTATGCGGCCTCACCCATATTCTTCATCTCAAAGTTGGAAGACAACCAACTCTTGACAGTATTTACAAACTTCATATTGCTTCCGTCAATTAGTATATCATCAACATATAATGATATAATCACAAATTGATCTTTGGATCTTTTGATATATACACAATGATCCTCATCTATCATTGTAAAATCATATGCCATTATGGCATTATGAAAACATATATACCATTGTCTCGATGACTGCTTAAGGCCATATATCGATCTCAAAAGTCGACATATCTTTCCTTCTTGGCCTTCTATAATGAAACCAGTAGGTTGTTCCATATATATATTTATTCCTCTAATTCTCCATTGAGGAAAGCAGTTTTTACATCTATTTGATATAACTCAAGATCCATACTAGCCACTATTGCCAGAATAATACGAATCGAGGTAAATCTCACTACAGGAGAAAATGTTTCTTCATAATCAATTACTTCCTGTTGATTATACTCCTTCGCCACAAGGCGAGCCTTATGCCTTTCTATCGAGCCATTAGCTTTACGCTTTATTTTGAGAATCCACTTGTTCCCAATAGCTTTGCGTCATTCTGGAAGTTCAACCAGTTATCAAACTTGGTTTGACTTCATTGACTCCATCTCCTCTTCCATTGCATAAATCCATTTTTCCTTATTAGGGCAATTTAGAGCCTCATTAATATTTATTGGCTCATCCACATCTTGTGGAGCAACCATGAAAGTTTCCCCTTCAATGTCAAAACGTCGACGGGTAATACTTTTGCGACTTGTTCGCCGTATGGGAGATTGTACTATTTGCACATCATTCCCCATCATGCTCCCATTCGGATTAGATAATGACGATATTATCTCATCATGTGGTTGTAATTGAGAGTGAGTTGAATTAAATTCATAACTTCTCATGTTACTCACACTTGGACGAACTCCATTAAGTTCATTATCTCGATCCAATGTTTCAAATAGGGAGTAATCCTCACATATTTCGCCATTCTTAGGAAATCCATTCTCTAAGAATGTGACGTCCCGTGATTCGAATTCAGTTATACTTCCACTTTCCTGCTCACCTATAAACACATATTCTTTCGAGTGTTCAGTGTATCTTATGAAAATACTCTTTTTCCTCTGAGACTCAATTTCCTAAACTTGTGAGAGGGCTCATGAGTATGGGCAGCACAACCCCATGGCTTAAGAAAACTTAAGTCCGATTTTCTACTTGTCCATAACTCATATGGAGTGAAAGTAACTGATTTGGAAGGCACCCGGTTAACAACGCATCATTCCAAAAAGTGATAGGTAAGTTAGCATGCACCATCATGGACCTAACCATTTCCAGTAGGGTTCTGTTTCTTCTCTCCGCAACACCATTTTGTTGAGGAGTATATGGAATAGACAACTGTCTTTCTATTCATTTTTTATCACATAATTTTCTGAACTCATCAGATAAATATTCTCGACCTTGATCGGATCGCAATACTTTTATTTTCTTGTCTAATTGATTTTCTACCAAGTTCATAAACCTTTTGAAACAACTCAATGCTTCAGATTTATGAGAAATCAAATAGACATATCCGAATCGAGTATAATCATCTATAAACGTGATGAAATAAATAGCCCCGTGCCTTCCTCTTACATTCATCGGACCACAGACATCATAATGAATTAAATGCAAAAGAAATTCAACTATTTTACATTTTTAAAATGTTTTTCTTGTTGTTTTCCCTGCTAGGCAATGCTTACATATGGGCAAATCGACTTTTTCAATGTTACCCAACAAGCCCTCTTTGGCTAGTCTATTCATACGTTGTTGGCCAATATGACCAAGTTTAGCATGCCACACATTCACATCGTTATCATATGAAGTAGAAGACGTGAAAAGGGAATAACAAACATTGACATCATCACAGTCAACATTTAGTACAATAAAACTATCCAGAAAATGACCACAACCATAATAGTTTGTATTCAAATACAAATCTACACCGCTATTATGGAAGTTCACACTAAAACCAAGCTTAATCAACACCAAAACAAACACTAAATTTCGATGAATCTCCGGAGCATATAAAACATCGTATAGGGACAAGGTGCGTCCACCACGCATGTTCAATTGGCAGGTGTCAATCCCTTTAACTTCAGCTCTGGAGTTATTTCCTACATAGATCCATTTAGTTCCAGTCGGAACTCGTCGAAATTCTACGAAGGATTCTCTATCCTTCGCTATATGGTCTGTTGCTCCCGAATCTACAGTCCACAAAGGATTAGATTCAGTTAAGAACACAAAACTTGACACATTAGCAAAACTCTTAAGAGTACAAGGGGTGAGTACCTTCTTTGACTCGCGACAGTCGCGAGCGTAGTGACCCTTCTGGTCACAATTGTAACACTTCACCCTTGAAATACTCTTCACTCGAGGACGTTTTCCTCTCTTATGTTGGTAAGCTCTTGGTTTCTTGCAAGAAGGACTTGTTCCCTTGCATTTCCACATATTGAACGAATCAATGCGTTTGCGCTTAAAGCTCGAAGCTCCCTCTGAGCTGGAAGTAATATAGCAAATATGTGTTTCCTTCTCAAATGCCTTGAGACAGTCCTCTGCTAGCTTAAGGTGGCGTACAACATTCTCAATTTCTTCCATAACATGGTCAAGAGCTTCTAATGCTTCTTGCTTTTCAAGCACACATTGATTTTTTTTTTAATATTCAATATTTCACAATTCTCGCCGTTCATTTTGTCTTCTTTGTTCAAATAAGCAATTATGTTCTTAGTTACTGAATCCATCGATCTGAACATATCAGACACATATGCACGAATTATTAATGCCTATCATTTATGCATCTATTTTGCATAAAACCATCATATTAATGAATAATTTCAAATTAGGTTTCAGAATCAAGAGGTCACTATGTTTCCAATTATCATCCAAAAATCCTAACTTGAAATTATCATTAATATAATTTTCTATGCAAAATAAGTCCAGCAAAGTCGCTAAAACTTTCTTGAACTTCCCACAACGAATTGTAAATTAACATGCTAATTTACAACAATAAATAACATTGAACTTTCAATAATTAATCATGTCTATTACACTAAGTAATATATTCAGAGGAAAAAAAAATCAACATAGAAAGAGATATCTGCACCTAAAACATCTCATACTCATCTAAGAAATAAGTAGGGAAAGTCTTATATAATCTATCAGTAATATTCTTTGAGAGATCTGAAGACACATCGACCAACCACGGAAAAACTTTTGGAGAGCTCTCATGCCACCTCCAAGGCGCATTCACTCTGCGCCATGTGACACTCAATCCAAGGGTTAAAGTTTTGGTCAACTCGATCCTATGATATTTTCTTACAAAAGCTTCTGCAAGCTTCTTATAATCCGAGACCACGTTGACCTTCCATAGACGATCTAACACCGCTTGCCATTCAGGTGGAAGAGTGTTCATTAAGGTCGACACCTTCTCAAAATTTGGCATAAGATAACCACTCCATATAATTTCTTGTATCATCCGATTGACCATGACCACGTGTGATACTATATCACTATCATTCCACCGATAATTAGCTAACTCTATTATTAGCCTTTTAATTCTTGCCTTCTCTTCGTCCGTTCTCGGAAATGCAGGCATGCGTGCATAACGCATCATAGTTCCTACAACAAATGCATAACAAAAAGGGATTACATATAATCCACATAGACATAATTGAAAAAAACAACACATTCCTTTTCCTTTTTTTTTTTAAAAGTCATCAGTCAACAGTCAAAGTCAACGGTCAACGCCGGTCAATTGTGGTCAACGCCGGTCAACGGTGGTCAACGCATGACCGGGTCAAGTCAATGGGTCGGTCAACAGGTCCTCTAGGTCGAACGGGTCGAGACGGGCCAGTTGAGCCAGTTGGACGGACCAACTGGCACGTGCCCTACGCGTGCGTGGGCAACCGCAGGCCAGCGTCACAATGACGTCAGCCGGTGCGTGCGTTGCAGGCGCCGACAAAGCCGAACTCTTCGACCGCACGTGGCGACACGTCTGGCGGCGTTCGCTGGCGAGCGACCACTCAAAATTCTCGTATCGCTGAGCACTTCAACCCTAAGCAATCAGAATCGCAATTTGATTTACGGAAAAAACAAAAATAGGGGGAACAGTACAGCGTCGAGATTTTTCCGTCTCTAAAACGATTAACAGTGACGTTTAATAAAAAACAATCAATCAAAAAATTGTTTATAAACGTAAATAGTAATCGGGAAACATGATTAAGAGGCTCTGATACAAATGTCGAGAATTACTAATTCCCTTGAACACAAACGTAGCGGAAGTGAACTCAGGAAGAACATGTATCACCGATCCTAAGGCACATCACATAAACGAATGTACCTTTGTTTCCACAGACTAAACCCCGGTGTTGCGAATCAAAGAGGAATAATACACGCCGTTCTTCAGAGGATTCTTCTTTACTGTTCTTCGGGAGAAAGCGGTGTTAGGAGAAGACATAACTTCTGAGAGAGGACGTACAAAACCGAGAGAGCGTAATCTCTCTTTTTAGATAACCGCCTCTCTGATTTTCCTTTATTTATTTATTTATTTATTTTTAATAACTTCCTCCATGGGCCCTCAACTCACAGGCTGGGCCTTTTGGGCGGACGGGCCAACTCAGGCCCATCAAAAGGAAAATCCATCAACACGCTTTGACATTAAACCAGATGGAGGGACAAAAGTAAAGACCAGCTTTTAGAAGATTAGATATCCAGAATCCAAGCCAATGGTTCGGACGTTAGAAGGAGACAGGAATAGATATAGTCCTGCGAGACCCACCATACTTTCTTGGGCTCTGGCTGGAAAAGCGCGGGATGTATCTGGTTTTCGAGAATGATGATGATTACGATGCTAATGAAGAACGGTTGGACGAATCCCAGCAGTCAAGTGTCTCAGAAACTTGGCCAAGTTCATCACCTCCTCGTGAGATATTTTTTTTTCCTCTTTATTCTCACAATGAAGTGACAAGAAGCTGCTCTAAACTTCTACTTTCAAAAATTCTCGTCCCTCTACCACCTAATAACATGCCTCTCCAGGCAATATTTGGTCCAGCGGTAAGGTGATTACTCGTGATTTCTTGCAACGGCTTTGCTTACAGAACAGAATAGGATACTGCTCCAACAGATATCCTCTGCCTTTCTCTTGCATAAACGGAAAGATCAAGCACAAAGCCGCTAGTACTTATGCAAGGACCGAACTGAGTTTGTAATTACTTGTGTGTTGGAAGGGGATCATAGGACGCGGTTTGCAGCAGTTTTGAAAATCAGAGAAAACGTTCCTTCTTCAACTAATGAGGTGACTGATCAAAAAAAAAAAAAAAAAACTAATGAGGTGCTTTCAACAATCACACTTTTAGCAATTCCTAATAAACCACCCGACTTTTTGGACACAGGTTCAGTTGGTTTGTCATCCTCAAACAATGAAATGAAGAGCGAACCAGAGAACAAGCGACCAGAGAATCAATGAAATAGAACAGGCAAAAGGAACTCCATGTTGCCGCCAACAAAGCAGCTGCGATGCAAGAAATGAAGAGCGAACCGGTCGTGAATAAAAAGGGGAGCCACCATTATGAAGAAAGCTTTGGCAAGAAACAATGAACAGGACGACATAACAAGACGTTTCAAGAAAAGCACTTAAGACTTTAGCTAGAACTAGCCCTTAAATGCACGTAGAGGATGAACGTAAGCAGCATTCCTAACGCTCTGGAACGAGTCATGCTCTTGGCATCTGAAAGGAGTCCAGAAGTCTGGAATTATCACATTCCTCCCTTTCCTTCCGTCGAAACATATACATTTACATCCAAACTAGTAACTGGGGAAGCCATAGCCACTGTGTCTCCTCTAAAAGTGTATCGGGTTTGAAGCATGGATGGCAACTATAATGTCCATATATAAAGTTCATAAGAAAGAAGCAACGACTATGGTACAGTTAACTTTACAACTTTGAATCTATACGGCTTACTACCCATATCGAAGTGTAGCACCTAAAGTTCATTTCTTGGGCAATGTCTTCGGCTTTGTCCTCTCGCTGGCTCTTCTTATGACATCCCAAGCCTTTTGTGGGGCATAGACACCTTGTTGTGAAGCAAAAATGACTCATACCCAGGTGAGTCGAAAGCAAACCCAGTGTACTTGGATGTCTTGCGTGGAAGCAAAGGAAAAGCAGAGCTCCTCTCTGGTTCCACCGTGAGCTGGCTACTGTGAATTTCCTGTACTATCTGGTAATCATATAGGAAGAAACACCTTTGAACCCTGTAACCAGATGCAGGAAAAATTAGTGGGGGGAAAAAAAGAAACTAACCAGTTGAAGTTTGCATTGCAATTACTTTAAGAAAACACGTGTTGCTAATAAAAATAATCCTCAAAATAGAATATGGTTAATCCAGAAATCAATTACTTGAGACAAGCGAGACGTCAAGTTCCCACAAGCCAATAAATACTCATACCAATTAAGGTTGATATATGGATTTATCCTATAACCACAATCCAGAAATCGGGCAATGTTCAGCCCAGAGAGGAGGAAGAGGGTTTAGAGGGAGAGAGGGGGAGAGAGAGAGGCGGAGCAGATGCAATTCACAAATGATGGACCATCTGAGGAACCCCAATAAAATTTATGAAAAACTGGAAAAGTACGGACATGACAAGCCATGCATCTTGCCTTGGAGCAAATAAGGAAAAAAGGAGCCATGAAATCGGCAATGAAGATGAGGAAGGCTATTTGAAAGAAAAAGGAGGCCCTCCATTATATTGTCCTCGATAAACGTCTTTCATTACTTTTAGAAAAGCTAAATTGCAGATTTGCAGTCAGTATTCGTTACTTGAGGACTATGTACATTGTTTCTCCCCGTTTGAAGGCGAGAAACATGCCTAAGAACAAAAAAGCCTGAACTTTTTTATCTTTTTTTGGCCAGTTAAAAGTCCGAAACCTTACCCTTGCCAGAAGAAGTCACCATGCAGCGCGACAATTGGAACCAGAAGAAACGTTAGGTAGAAGTAGACCATACTCATTATTACATGGATGGCATGATAGAGATTTTCCTGCGCATACATGTAATAAGACGAATATTATAATTATTGCTATCCAGTGAAGGGCTAGCTTAGGTAAAGGGAAGGAAAGAAACCCCCGAAAGGGAGAAGACTTACCCTTTTAAGTGAACATATGAAAACAAAAACAAACCAAAGAAGGACGCTTAAACAGACAGCGATGTGATGCCATATTGTCATTGAATTACACATCAAAAGAAGGCGCAAGTTGACAGTGACGAGAACAAAGGTAAATGCCATCGTGCTGACGTCCCAGAGGCATTTTTCCCGATGAATTTAAACCAGCAGAAGTAGAAGCTGTCACAAAGTGATAAAAGACGAGAGATTGGTAGACTGCAGGCAGCCCCAGGCTGCCACATCTCTCCACCTGAAGTATGAATTCCGCATTCCTCCTTATACAGTAGTGGATACTTCTTCGAAAGTGACGCACTAACATCCTGGAAAAACATGCAATAACACTGTCAAGTATTTGCTCCTTTTGGGATTTGCGTTGGGGTATATTTATGAATGTTAGTCGACGATTAGCAAGTGGTCCCGAAAAAATAAATCAGAGCTTTGTTAGTCCCTAATGATTTATACATGAGCTACTGCCTAGAGACCCACCAAGAGAGAGGGACCCATATCAAAACCCCAACTTTATCTTTTTCTCTTGCCTTCAGTTAAAAACCCTCCGTCATTAATCAATAGACCTATTAAACAAGTAGATTGAGTTGAGTTTGGTTAAGTCATAAATGGTTTGACCCATATTGATCCACTTAATCCGTTTTGACCCATTTATTTGCAATACAAATTTCTCGACTCATGCCCAACCAACTAGACTCATATCAAACTCGTCTTGAGATTCATTTTTAGCATTTTTACTCTTCATATTGTTACTTTTGAAGAATGGAAGACCCATGAACCGCCTCGTCGAGTTAATAAGGAAGCTCACGATCAGGTTATGATCTGATTCATGTACCACCCACACTACACAATTTTTTTGCCTTCTCCCTCCTCATCACACCCCCAACCCCACCACCACCACCACCGCTTTACCCGCACTCGATAGGCGTCACAACCACCACCCACCATCGCATCAATTCAATTTACTTTTAATTTCACTTGAAGATTTTTGGAGTTTTTTGCTTATTTGATTACTTGACAAAAATCTCAATTTTTTTGGGATTATTTTTTTGCAATTATTTTTTTCCATTTTTAATTAGAGTAGGCCCAGGTTGTTAAGTGGCAGCAGCAACTAGCAACAGCAACTGTTCAGCTAATAAAAGGCCAGGTGTAATCACTTCAGAAGCATTACCACAAGACAAAAAGAAAGGACCAACTATTGCAGCTTCTAACCACGGCTTCTCCGGCCAAGGGTATGGATTTTCAGGCAAGAAGTTTGTCCATGGCCAACTCGGTGATGTGTAAATGGCAACAAAAAAAGAACAAAACGAGGCAACAACATCAGTATGAGCAAGCAATTCAATGAAAAGGGATCAAACTCAGACTAAAATAAAGTCAAAAGTGAATCACACACAATCTATTTCGAAATCTCGCTTAAGCATTTTATCGAACAAGTGACGTGCAACTTCAACAATGATTTTCCAATTTAATTTTCCAGCGGCTTTCGGCCTAATCATGGTATACAGTAGAGGTGGCGAATGGGTGGGTCGGGTCGGTATGGGTCGGATCGAAAATGGGTCGACCCATATTCGACCCATTTAACCCGTTTTGACCCATATTCTTATAATGTAAATATAATGACCCATACCCGACCTGATCCATACCCGACCCGATCCATACCCGACCCTACTCATATTGCTAAAACCTACTAATATTCTAAAAAAAACCCGCACTCACTTTAAGCTATATGCTAATTGGATAAAAACCTCAAATTAAATTAAAAAGTAGTAAATAAAATAAAAATTGTTAAAAAAACCTATAAATTGAAATATTTATGAAGAATTAGACTATGCACATGCTTCTCTTATTTAAAGTGAGCATACTATTGAGGTCAAATTATTTACTCACAGATGAGTTCATCATCTTGATTAAGATATGAAGCTAACATTTCCAGCCTTTTGAGTAAGAAATTCATACTGTCACCATGCATACGAAGGAATAATTTTTCTGCATTGCAGAAAGATACTTCACTTCAATGTTTCCCCTCAATAAGATAGCTCCAAGACACAATTTTCAGCAACTCTACCAAGAACCAAATTATCTACCAAATAATCGATTGCCCCAAAACATAAGAGGCTTCAGATGCGGTACTGTTAAGACATTCCACATTCAGAACCAAGCAATTGATTGAAGCAACACCTACTTTGCGCTTTTCAGCTTGTATGAGCTTGTCTGCGACAAACTAAGGACTCCCGAATTCGCCAAGGCTGGCAAGATGAACTGGACTCACCACCACTCCCACATTGTTGCTCCCCTTGGTTGGCTCCTCAAACAGCACAGTTGCCCCTGCTTTATCCAACTTCAATTACAACAAAAAACTAAACCAGCAAAGAATCTCCTCTTGGGGAATCTCTTTAGTGGCTGCTGACAAATTGGGGCCTGCAAAATAAAGGGGAATACATCATAAACAGTGGGAGGGAAAACACGCCATGGTAAAAAAAATGAATGGTTGGCCACATAAGAGAAAAAGGAGTAAGCCAGCTTCAGGCCAATGTAGCAAAAAACTTGGTTCAAAGGCAAATTCAAGCAAGAACAAGAGACATCATCTTGAAGATTGTCACAAAACCTTTGCATGCAATTCCCAATTCTCATCAATGTAATGGGCAGTGACGGTCATATAATGATCAGTTGTCATAGAAGTCCACAAGTTAGAAGTTAAACATATTCTGCTAGAAAGTGACATTATATTTGATTTCAAATTTCTCTTCTCCTTCTCATAAACTTTCACCACATCACTTTTTATTGTATTCCTCGATATGTGCTTCACATTGGGATTAAGATAACTAAGCAACTCTCTGGTAGCCTCATGCTCTACAAAAGAGTATGTGTAGTTGTGTTTGACTATTGCTTTTGCTAGCTTGCTTCTAAACACAGTTTGATCAAACTGTTCTGTGGAATCATCAACATTGGCCTCTCGATTGGGACAAGTATGTAAATGACGCAACAATTTTTTTGTCCCATGACTAGCCATGTAAGCTGATTTGCACCATTTACACTTGGCCTTTTTCTTGCCATCCTCATCTGTGAATTTTTCGAATTCAGGCCATATAGTAGAAGTGCATTTTTTTGATTGTTTAGAGCAAATAGAGTTATCTTCCACATCCTCATGAAATAAGGATACAACTCTACGCCTTTTAGACCCTTCTGTTGTTGAATATTCTTCTTGATCCTCGTTAGATCTTGACATGTCAACTAATTTGTTAAAGAAAATGTGAATTAGAACAAGTTATTTATTCAAAGAGAAAATGACATGTTATACTTGACGACAGATTTAAGACATACTGTTTTGCAAGAGAAACCAAAAAAAAGGCATACGGTTTCTTAAAGCATCATCCTATCTGAAAAACATCTGAAAAGAAAAGACGATGCTTGTGAAAGTAAAAGACGACAGATTTAAGACTAAATGGTTGGGGTTTTTCAGTGTGGCCCATTCTAATGAACAGGGTGTGACCTTTTACAAGTGCCACTGTATGCGACAAAAACTCCTCAATTCCACTAGACCGCAAGTAGAAACCACCATAGCTATTGCAAAGGATGAACAAATAATGCAGTATTCAATGGTTCATACAAGAGCAAAGCACAGAGCCGATCCAATATAATCTACCCAAGAAACTGCAAGCTAACTCCACCCGGTTTCTGAAGTCAAATGTGCCGGAATACTCACAGAAGTATATTAGAGACAGATAAACGTAGCAATTGAGGAGAAATTCTCCCCTGCGCCTAACCTACAATAAGCACCAAGCTCAGTTCACCAATTTCACTTCCCATGCCCATAAGAACCCGACCAACCCCAAGTTTCCCTCTTTATCCAAGCAATTCACAGAAAATGACATGTTGATACAAAATAGCAGAGCCGCAAATGGAAAGGGAGAAAAAAAAAAGGGGTTATCGATTGGTAGGTAGATTCGAGAGGGTGAGATCTAACGATCTCACTCTTGATGCCTTGGAGGCCAAACCGTAGGGCGTCAGCCTAGACATCTTCGATTTCGTGGGCGAGCCGCGGAAGCGAGTGGCGGAGGTGGGTGATGAAGCTCGTCGACCTTCGAGGGAGCGGCAGAGGCGAGCCTCAGAGGCGGGCGGCGGAGGCGAATCCAAGGCGAGCCGTGGAGGCGAACTGAGGAGGTGGGTGATGGAGCTCGTCGACCTCCGAGGGAGTGGCAAAGGCGAGCCTCAGAGCCAGAGGCGGGCGGCGGAGGCGACTCGGAGGCTAGCTACGGTGGCGAGTGGCGGAGGCGAGTAGCAGAGGCAGTGAGTGGTGGAGGCGAGCAGCGGAGGTGGGTTGAAATGGGTCACTGACGAAGTCACGAAGACGAAGGGCAGTGTCGCGAGTCGCGAGTCGCCTTACGACTATAGGTTTTGAAAATGGGTCAAAAATGGGTCACATCGTGTGACCCATTTTCGACCCATATTAGAATTGAACTTAAAATGGGTCATATAGTGAAAAATATGGGCCCATTACATCCTTCATAACCCATATACGACCCATAGTGAAAAATATGGGTTGCAAAATGGGTCTATGACCCATTTTGTCACCTCTAGTATACAGAGACTTAGATCAATGCCACTTGTAGCCAATTGATCCCAACTTATCATGATTTACTTATTAACTTGCCGATCAAGTTCGGGCTCTTGAAAGACAGGGCTAAGACAGAGTATGTTCGAGAAAGAGGAAGCTCACCTTACCAGGGCAAGACTGAGAACAAAGGATCAAGGTAACTGAGCTCCACAAGGTCGTTGATTGGGGGAAAGGCTTCAGAAAGTATCTACGTCGCTCGGCCATGGAGAGATACGGCGACCGGCAACCAAAAGACTTGAAGCTATTTCCGGCCAAATTCAAAGAAACTCTAGCGAAGTACTCTGGATCGGACAAGTTTTGTGTGTTTTTTATCTCTGTTTCTCACCTTTTTGGGCTCAGATTGTGGGTTGAAAGAAAATAAGGAAAATCGGGAATTTGGACTGAAAATTTTACTAAAGAAAACGGGCTTGGTATAAATGGCCCACCCAAGCTTTATAAGTGCTTTTATTATTTTTTACTTTTTTATATATTAATTTTTATCAAAAAAATTATCTACTCTCTTCTATTTATCCATGCTTTGTACTATAGCCTTTTTTTTTTTTTTTGTATTTTCGCTTTCCTTTTTTATTTTTATTATATAGTTTTTTGTTTTTGTTTTTACCATTTTTTATTTCTATGTAAAAAAAAAATAATAATGTGTCAACAGTCACATGTTTTGTCAAATGGGAATGAACATGGTTTTATGGACCAACTTGCTTAGATTTTGATTAGTCAATGATTTTTGCTCCCCATTGAAGTCATCAAAAAAGAAAATGAACTCCCAGGACATTTTCTTTTCTAGATGATCCTCAATGGGGACAATTCAAATTGTTAGAAATCATAGTATTTTCACTTTCCTTTTTTTTTTTTACTACATAGTTTTTTTTGTCATTTTTACCTTTTTTTTTTTTTTAAATTTTATGTAACAAAAATAAGATGTCAACAGTAATGTGTTTCGTCTATTGGGAATGAACCCGGTTCATAGATCAACTTGCTTAGATTTTGATTAGTCAATGATTTTTGCTCCCCATTGAAGTCATCAAAAAGAAAATGAACTCTCAAGACATTTTCTTTTCTAGATGATCCTTGATGGGACAATTTAAATTGTCAACAATCGCAGTATTTCGCCTTCCTTTTTTATATTTTGTCGTTTTTACCATTTGTTAATTTTTATGTACCAAAAATAAGGAGTTAATTTTCACGCGTTTCGTCTAATGGGAATAAACACATTTCAACATCGATGCTTACCAATTCAAGGAGCAACACGGTTGCTTGTTCCGTATTTGAATCCAGGGATCCACAATCAAACAATGATTTCAAGGATGGACATTTTTTAACCTTGACATTTTTTAGGTATCTCCCTATGATTGTTGAAGGGACAATGTGGAGTAGGTCGGAGCAATTTTCAACGATGATGGTGGCTAATTTACAGAAGGACCTTCCCGAAAGTTCATCATGCCATATCCTTTTGAAGGATCCCACTGAGTCAAACTCTAAGTCCTCCAAGTTTGGTAAATAACCTGCTCATAAGAGTTAGGTGTCGGATTACGGTTATGAAAATTTTGACAATTTGGCCTAATCCTAACCACCTATCTAATGCGATGGAAGAATTAAGTTTCTCTAACAAATGTAGTTATATTGTGAACACATTTTAACAAATAAAACCAAATAAGAATCTTCAAAGAGATATTGTTACCTGCCCTAGCAAACCGAGTATCTATGGCTATTGTGGGTAAAATCTAAAGAGAAGGGATGTTTACCTCTCTATCGAAGAAGGAATCTGAAGAAGTATCCTGTAAAACTGAAGTAGTGGTTACTAACTTTGTCCCTTCATCTCTTCCTCGTTCATCCACAATCCCCGCCTGAAAGAATATGAATGGACCCAAAGTGTACGAATGGGCTTATTGCTTTTGAAAACGTCGAAAACTTAATCGATCAGTATAAAATATTTATAACTAAATTGAATGGAGAGCGAAAGCTTAAGATCTTCTGTTGAGCCTGAAAAAATGGAGAAGGAAATATCTCCAAAGTATCCCCAAAATAGCTTACGTTGACACAATTATTTTGGCATGATGCGTTGGAATCAGTTCCAACTTGCATGAAGACGTGAATTATGTGGACTTTCTTCATTCGCCTTCCATTTATTTTATCTCTGGAGGTTGCTCATTCATTTTGAAATTATTCAATTTCATTCATTCATTGAAGGTTCATTCGTTTAATACACTGTTTCTTCTACTCATTAAAAATGTTAAATGAGCAATAAATTAGTCATAGTAGAAACCCTTGAGCCCAATTAATTAGTGCACACTTTAACTCTCACAGCTTTTAGTTTGCTCAAGCACTTTGTAGCGATGTGGCCATGGCATATTTTCTCCAGATTGATAAGATTGTTGAGGAACAAAGACTCTAAAATCGTAAAAGCACTATTGGATGAACTAGCAATATACTTTACCAATGGGCTGTGCTGAATGTCGAGATGCTTCAGATGTGGAAATCCTCGAGTGCACAATATGTGAGCATTCTCGAACTCTTCCAATCCATCCAAAAGCAAGTATTGAGTATTCTAGAGAGTTTTCTGGACCCATTTTTTTGAAAGAATACCATCATGCCCTTCCAATTTGATCTTCATGGTTCTCAAACCTTTAAATTCCCTTCCCTCAACATTTCCTATGTTGATCCAAAATCTAGTCAAGTTCTCAAATGGCAGGTCATCAACCTCCAAGAGTATGATGGGATCATGAATCGATATTTCCAAAGAATTTAGCTTTGTCATGCTCTTCAACTCGGCAAGCCCAACATTACACAATTCCGATGGTTTTTCATTTTTGCCCATCCATCGATTAAAGCTTCCCTTCATATGTAACTCTTCTAATTTGATTAAGCGTTTTAGGACACCGGGCTCTATTCTCTGAAGCTCTTCGCAGTTGCTAAGATTCAACGATCTCAAATTTGTAAGTTCCCCAATTTCTTTAGGTAGCCTAGAAATTGTGGACCACGCGAAGCTGAGAATTTGCAATGCTTTGAGCTTGCCAAGATTTGCCACATCCTCCACATGGCAATTTATGCTTAATGACTGGAGATTTCCGAGGATTTCCATCGAGGAAGGTAAACTGGTGATATGCATGGAGCGAAGATAGAGGACTCGAAGCTCCTCCATGTATGTGAAATCAATTCTACTCCAATCTCCCATATCGTTTTGTCCCGACAACATAAGTATCTTCACGTGGGGAAACTGACGTAGCATTAGTTCAGCAAGCCTGTCACTACCAACATTAACCAGGCATGCCCAACATTTCTCAAGCTTTTCCTTTGGCCATGAGCCATAATTGAACTTAATCATTAAGGAATCCTGACCACCAAATGCATCTGAGACGACCACCTCGCTGTAAAGATCATGTATGGTCACATTGTCCTTGTCATCGCCACCATCCAGCAACAAACAAGCAGAACGGAGTTCATTTAGCGTATTATTCAGTCAGTCCCTTGAATATTGCATCGTCTTATTAAATCTTTTAAAAAAGCCCAACCCCATGGCTATTACAAACAGAAGTTCGACTTGAATGGTCCCACCAATAAGACCACAGAGCAAGAATAAGAACTTCGCGTCCTCACTCTTCAAATGCTCATAACTCATCCTCACTATCATTTCTTTTTTTTTTTCTTTATTTGACTCATCTATTTCTATCAGCGCATTTCTCCATGCGGACTCATCGCTAGATTTCAAAGTGCTTGCAACAGAGATAATCAAAAGAGGCAAACCTGCGAGCTTCTTGACCACTTGATCCGCTATTGATTTCAATTCCTCATTATCTTTGAGCTTGTCGCCGACCTTGCTTTCAAATAGCCTGGAAGCTTCGCGGTCCGTTAAACCTTGAAGAAGAAATGTTCGATTGGCGCCCATCTCTTTCTCCAGCACATCTTTATATCTCGACGTTAGCAGCAACTTGCATGTCCTACTCTCGTCTCCCAAAGGAATTCCGACTGCCTTCAAATCAAGTTTATCCCACAGATCGTCCAATATTATGAGAATCTTCTCATCCGGATCCTTCTTTAATCTCTGACACAGAAGATCTCTTCTTCCTTGTTCACTTGGCTCGTCCTTCAATTTTAGACCGAAGAAGTAAGCAATAACATCGTGGATTTTATTCAAGTCCTGAGTCTGCGATACTTTCGCTTTGACGATCATGTGGAACGGTCTTCCCTCTTTCTTGAGTTTCTTCTCGACTTCCTCCAGCAGAGTAGTCTTCCCCACGCCGCCCGGCCCGTAGACCCCAATCACTTTTTGCTTCTCATCATCCAGAGCTTTTACTATGTCCTGAAAGATGGAAGCTCGCGAATCGGTGATAGTGTCACCCCCCTCACCAGCCGACAAATTCACGTCGGAAGCACCCAGTACGCGCCCCGGTGGAGCTCTCTCGTAGTAGACCCTCTCGAATTTACTCTGCAGAATGAGTGCCTGGATGGCCTGGGCTGTCTTCCTCGCGTCCCTACCGGGAAAATAACGCTCCTTCGGGTTGGGAAGCCACCCGCAGAAGCAAGTTTTATTGGCTCTTCCATCGTTATCCAGCACGCCGCGTGCCTTGTCCGCAGAGTTCTCTGCATCATTCTTCCATCTGCTAACTTCGAGTCTTATTTCCAGCATATTGTTTTCAGCATCATTGACGGAACGCTGCACCCCAACTTTCACTTCAGCGAGCTTCTCAAGTTCTTCCTTAAGTTGGCCAACGTAGCTGTTGGTGAATATCACGTAGCCGCATCGACAAACGACCGGAGCCACCAGGTACTCTGCCACTTTGGAAGCTACGGACAGACCAATATCCGCCATTTCCCCCCCTTTTCGGCTTCTACTTTTCTGGTTTCCTAGTAGGAGAGATGGAAGTTAAGAAACTAATATATGCTAAGAAAGGCCGAACAGATGGAACCCAGAAATGAAACGAAATGACTGAACAGGAAAGAATCAATACGATCAATCCGCAGCCACGAAAGATTAGGTGAAGAGAGAGAGCTTCTAGCAATAGGCGTAAATGGAGATGGAAGTCTAGAGGGAGGAAGTGATCATCTAGAGTTGCAACGATCGGAAAGAGGAGCACGTGGACTTTAACAGATATAGCACATGTAGAGCGACATTATTTTTTAATTTCCCGAAAATGTCATGCCGTCCTCCGACGCGCACAGGCAGTCCAGCTGTCACGCTTGCTTTGAGGCGAGTCAGTTCATACACCGTCTTACAGAGCAAAAAGATTTTTCAAGTATCGAAATTGATTTGTGCAAAAAAAAAAAAAAAAAAAAAAAGGAAAGAAAGAAAGAAAGAAAGAAAAAAGATGTGAAATTTTCGAGGAAGTGAATATTCACAAGTGAGCGTTGACCTCTAATGGTTGAGATCCTTTGTAAATATGCCTCTATTTCGATTCCACCGGTCCAAGATTTCATTGCATTTTGAATAGCGATGAAACAAGGTAAGCATTTTCCAAAAGATTAGCTGTTTCTTAAAGATCAAAATTTCCCCACTCATCACTCCATGCTTGAATTGTATCCGTCACAAATCCGAATTGATTGAGTTATTGTAGAGCCAACTGAGTTTTGAATGCATACATATTTTGTACAGGATGACACCTAAAGAGTAGTTAATATATTGCAGGGGTATCACAAACATATTACTCATCATGGTATTTTGTTATCGGAGTAGCTTCTCTATTTATTACAAAGCCGTGATAGATATTACGAGACTCTTAAAACTTTTAGAAGAAAGAACTTCATGTGAGGCATCAAATAAAGCCTTTCAACTAGTTCTTTATCGGAATTTAGGACATGACTTTTATCATTGTTTGGTCCTTGGCATCCTATGGGATCTCTCTTAATGACAATAGCTGAACTATGTTCCATTTGTCAGGTAGGGACGTAGACTGAAAAGGTCATCTTTTTCATCTTCTAATAGACTTAACATTGATTACTATAGGCTTTAGTAGTATGTTCCCTACTATGAATCACTAATTTTGACTCGTGGACAAGCAGGTTATGAAATATTAATCTAAAAAACACAGATATGGCAATAGATGAAACTCTTCCGCTAAGCTGCATACACATTGACTATGTGGTACTTGTGGGTTTGATGCTTTCTATTCATATTACGGATACATACCAGACTTTTTTGGTTACAAAATGTCAAATTATGATCAACCATCAAACTTATGAGATATCTTAGGTGGAATCAATTTTTATAACTTTGTGTCTTCTTGTTGGTAGCTCGATGTGACATCCATTCTGTGGCACCCCTCGACGGCCCCTGATCCGTTAGGGTCGCCACAGTTCGATTACCTTTCACTTCCCTAATAACACGTCACTCTGATACCATTTCAATTGCAGCGGGTCCATACAACCTGGGGGTTTACACATTTTTTTTTTCGGTCCCTTGCGCAATTCATATAGCGGAAGCACATCCATCAACTCCCTTCCCTATATTTAGAAAACGATGCACACAGACTAAACATTTATAGGTAAAAGCCGTACACTTTTATTTACTTAAACCAGATGGACATCATTCATCGGTACATCAAAATGCCATAGTTTTCTATACTTGGTTATACTTCAAAAGATGACCGACATCTCCTCCAACAGTCGTATACTTAAAGTCCATCGATTAGTGTCGGCGTCCAAAAGTTCCTTCATTTGCTATCCTCCTCCTCGCGGTCATATCCAATCACTTGATTCATCTACCGGTAGCAATGGCAGCAGAAGTATCTTATCTAGTCTGAAATGTTATTCCCCAAAAGGGATGAGTACAACCACTCAGCAATAAAGATCCATCAAGCTACTCATTGCGTCAAACAGAACAATCAAGGCATCATAACAAGGCACATATCATTCATGCATTCAAGCATAACTTACCTTACAGTCATGCATATGTCATCATACCATATGTGCATATACCATCATACACTCATCATCAAGCATCCATGTATATATCACATTGCCATATGTGCATATACCACCATGCACTCATCATCAAGCATCCATGCATATATCACCTTGCCATATGTGCATATACCACCATGCACTCATCATCAAGCATTCATACATATATCACTTTGCACTCATCATCGAACATTCATGCATATATCACCTTGCCATATGTGCATATACCACCATGCACTCATCATTAAGCATTCATGCATATATCATTATGCAATCATGCATATCTCGCCATGCCATCATGCATATATCACCATGATTCATATCATTCGTGCTATCAAGCATACATCACCAAGAGATCCATTCATACCTTCATGATCACATTTTCAATGTCAAATGGCATCAATTTACTTTCATAAGCAGATCATGCATCATGCCATATGCATACACCCATGCACATGATTCAATTTCAATATTTATCTTTCACAAGGATCTCATCATTTTTCTTCCAGGGACCAATGTTTGCATCCCACAATTTATCGCTCGCACCCAACCTGGCATCGTGAGGAACCTCTGGCACACACCTCCAAGCATCCGGCACACACACTCCGGGCATCTCGCATCCCAACTAACATCACGAGGATCCCCCCGGCACACACCTCCAGGGCTTCCGGGATTACGTACCGACATACCACCAGGCATTCCCCCTGGAATTACATACCGTATACCACCGGGCATCTCAAAACTCTCGAGGACATCCGGCATACACACTCCGACGGCATTCTCATTTATCATAGTTCACATTCACATTCATGGCTCAATTTCAACATGGCATATGATATGATGGCAACAAGATCATTTTCAGCATTTTGATTCTTATATGTAGTTCCAAATATCATCACATATGCAGCAAGATCCAATCACTTATGACAACATAATCCATGGGGTCCATACAACTTAGAATAATCCATACATCATGACTTTTTGAAATCTACCAAAATCCAGCTTGCACAATTTCAGAAAACATATTAATTAAATACCCAAATGATCTTGAAAAATTATGAAATCTGAACATGTGTTAGTCAAGACATAAAGGCAGCAACTCCATGAAGAACACGTGCCCAAAAGAACTTCACACAAAACGATATAGCTCACACATTACAGCTTGCAAAATTCGGACACATCAGATTGCGCGGTTCTTGAAATATTTTAACTTAAATACATTAATGACCTCCAAAAATTATGAAATTTTACCAAATGATAGTCAAGACCCTAGGGTAGATTTTTCATCAAGACATCAAGGCCAGATTCGTCCTAGATAATTAACTATGGACGGTTGAAGCCCCCTGTTCCTAGTACCGAACATTCCAGGTCTAGCCATCTCCGAAAAATCAAGATTTCACCTACTTTTCCTCCTTTATTTCCTCTGAAGTTTTGATATGTTTTTTCTCAAGGGGTACACTACAACTTGCATTAAGGGATCCAGGTGAGATTCTCAAAGGAAATTCACTTTATAGTCCACGAAGTCGCTGGAGTGCAGTACAACATTTCCAGATCTATCTTCTTCAAAGGAAAAAATCGTTTCACTAGGCTAAACTTGATCGTTTTAACTCAAATTTGAATATGATAGGCTTCAAGATTTTCTCTACAACTTTTGTGAAGGGGTCAAAGTGAAATTCTCAGTAAAAAGTTACATGCAACACACAAAATCACCAAGAGGTCAACAAAACAGTTTCAGATCTAGCATTATCGTAGAGGGAGGGTTTCACCCCTCAAAACTCATCTATGTTGTCTCAAATTTTAGTATGTTATACTTTAAGATGTTGTCTATAACTTTCGTGAAGAAGTCAAAACCAAAATCTGACTCAAACCCCGCATGCAAGCCTCTACAACATTCTGGGTCAGGCTGTTTACTCGAAAACAAATTGCTATTTCAAAACAACACCCTTACAACTTCGGTTTTTCACACCCTAGGCATCCGAAATTCATCACCTTTCACTAGCACATCCTAGACACAACATGCAAGAGCAGATCAATGGATCTAACTTGCCTCCAAACTGAGCTACAGCGAGCATGACGGTGGCAAACGACGGACGCACAAGCGGCTGCGGGCGACGGACGAGCGGCTTCCTCCTTCGCGCGGCCTCTTCCTCCTCACTCTCAGTTCCTTCACTCTCTTGACAGCTCTCTCTCTCTCTCCCTCTCCCTTCTGGTCGAAATCCCCCTCCCCCTTTTCCTTTTAGTCAAATTAAAACCCTTGCATGCTCCCATTTTTGCATGGAGGGACACTTGTCCCTAAGAAGGAGACAAGTGTCTCCCTTGTTGAAGACACTTGGAGGAGGCCCATCTAGCTCCTCTCCCCATCCATGCGGTCGACAACCCAATGGGCTTCATGGGCCTGGCTTTGGGTCGAAGTGGTGGGGGTCTTGGGCTGGGTTTTTGGGCTAGCTTGGCCTAAGAATTTCGGCCCACTAACCTTTTAATAATCTATTAACATTTTCCACTTAAATAATACCTAACTTGCAAAAATAATAAGGCCATAAAACTTGTAGTCACAAATCCATAAATTCCAATTTATAATACACATGGCCAATGATAGAATTTTCTTTCCTATCACATAATCATCCATTAAAAGCTTGGCCATAAATCTTATTACAAATTATGGATTAAATGGCTATAAAATAACTTGATGGTACTTCCATTACCTATTCATAGACTTTAATGTAATTGGAGATCGTCATGAATTTTTTGGGATGCCACACATTCCATCTCTATATTGGTCAATCTTGAATCATGAACCTATTTGTATATTTTTGAAGTTGTATTTCTTTGATGTATACGTAATTTATCTAGATAAAGTAGAGTGGTGTAATTTTTACTTAATTTCCAATATATCAATGTTAATTCAAGAGATCATTTATAAAAAATAATATTACAGTAGATACCAACGGTCTTAACATTGTCATTGATCAACACTGATCCGTTAGTCGACGTGGACCAACGATTCCAACTAAAAATGGCTAACAATCACAAAAGACTAGGTCAAAAATCGAAATCTGGCGCGAGGAAAAATTCATTTAAACGTTACAAATGTTAGAAAGGGCACATGGCTTTAACATATGAACTCACCCACGTGCAGGATTATTGTTTTTTATTATCCCAAAGATGCCCTCCCATTCTCCAATGCGCACAGCTAGCTGTAAACTGTCTCCTCTAATTGAATATGTTTAACCTCCATTTTATTGTCCCAAAAATGCCGAGGTTGGGACACTGAGTGCCATAACTTGGCACGGAGGGACACTTAAGTGCTATAACTTTAAAAATGTACACTTAAGTGCCAATATCGGAGTAAAATGGGATACTTAAGTGCCACTCCGGCGAAAATCCGGCCAAATGGCTGACGTGGCAATTTTCCGGCGAGTTTGGTCCAAAACGGCGTCGTTTTGCACGTTGACGTGGCGGAGAAAACGCAAAAATGACGCCGTTTCGTGTCTACGTGCAAATAATAATATATAAATTAATTAAATTAGATTTAAAATATTCAAAAAATTTAAAAAAATAAGAAAAATTTTAAAATTTTAAAAATTAAGGGGGTGGGGAGATCGAACGGGGTGGCTCCCTCGCCGCCGCGCCTCCCGTAGTCGTCGGGAAGGGCCGGCGACGGAGGGGGAGGGTCGGCCGAGGTCGCCGGCCCTCGGCCGGCCGACGGCAAGGGCTGCGAGGCCCCAGATCCGGGCGAGGGCTCGTGGGCCCTCGCCATCGGTCGGCCGGCTTCGCTGCCTCGGCCGGGGCCCGCGACCCGGCCGATCCTTCCCACTCCGTCGCCGCCCTTCCCGGCGACGGGAGGCGGCGAGGGCCCGCAACCCCTCGTCGGATCTCGGGCGAAGGTCGCGGCCCGCGTCTAGATCTAGGGTGAGGGTCACGGCCCTCGCCCAAATCCGGCGAGGGCTCGCGGGCCTCGCCGCCCCCCGCCGCCGGGAAGGGCCGGCGACGGAGGGGGAGGGTCGGCCGGGGTCGCCGGCCCCGGCTGACCGACGGTGAGGGCTGCGAGCCCTCGCCGGATCGCGGCGAGGGCCTCTACCCTCGCCCCAAATCTAGGCGAGGGCTCGCGGGCCCTCGGCCGTGGCCCGCGATCCCGCCGACCCTCCCCACTCCGTCGCCGGCCCTTCCCGGCGGCGGCGGGGAGGCGGCGAGGGCCCGCGAGCCCTCGCCGGATTTGGGCGAGGGCCGTGACCCTCACCCTAGATCTAGGCGCGGGCCGCGACCTTCGCCTGCATCCGACGAGGGGTTGCGGGCCCTCGCCGCCTCCCCGTCGCCGCCGGGAAGGGCCGGCGACGGAGTGGGAAGGATCGGCCGGGGTCGCCGGCCCTCGGCCAGGCCGCCGCGGCCGGCCGACCCGGCGGCGAGGGCCCACGAGCCCTTGCCCGATCTGGGGCCTCGCAGCCCTCGCCGTCGGCCGGCCGGGGGCCGGCGACCTCGGCCGACCCTCTCCCCTCCGTCGCCGGCCCTTCCCAGCGACTACGGGAGGCGGCGGCAGCGAGGAGCCGCCCCATTCGACCTCCCCCCCCCCTTTTTTTCCTTAATTTTTAAAATTTTTAAAATTTTTAAAATTTTCTTAATTTTAAAATTTTTTAAAATTTTCTTAATTTTAAAAATTTTTAAAATTTTCTTAATTTTTAAAAAATTTTAAAATTTTCTTAATTTTTAAAAAAAATTTAAATTTTCTTAATTTTTAAAATTTTTTAAAATTTTCTTAATTTTTAATATTTTTCTTAATTTTTAAAAGTTTTCTTGATTTTTTAAAATTTTTTAAAATTTTTTTATAAATATTTATTGAATATTTTAAATTTAATTTAATTAATTTTTATATTATTATTTACACGTAGACACGAAACGGCGTCATTTTTGCATTTTCTCCGCCACGTCAGCGTGCAAAACGACACCATTTTGGACCAAGCTCGCTGGAAAGTCGCCACGTAAGCCATTTGATCGGATCTTCGCCGGAGTGGCACTTAAGTGTCCCATTTAACTTCAAAACTGGCACTTAAGTGTACCATTTTAAAATTATGGCACTTAAGTGTCCCTCGGTGCCAAGTTATGGCACTTGCACTGTACTTCTGCCCAAAGATGCCCTCCCATTCTCCAATGCGCATAGCTAGCTGTAAACTCTGTCCTCTAATTGAATATGTTTAACCTCCATTTGATTATGCTAGACCACCAAGAACCTAAAATTTTTGCTTTTTTAAGTTTTTGTTTTTGAAAGAGGTATCTCCAAAATCCCGTGCTCTGCCAATGAAAACAAGTGAGCCCGCTCCACCATTTATTTGTGTTAAAACTACCAACGCAAGCACTATTAAGTTTTCCCGCACTATCATCCTCTATTGAAGCTCATTCATGTTAAGATAAAAAGTAGCTATTGGGGGTTCACACCACATGCCATGTGGCTCGCTGTGCTTGGCGTTGTCATTGAATATGTTGTGAATATAGGCAAGCGTATTGAATAAAATTAATTGGAAGAAAGGAAAAGGAATCAGACACTGGATTTACGTGATTTGGTTTGAATATCGAAACCTATGTTCATGGGAAGAGTAGTAAGAAATTCCACTATAAAAACACAAGATATCATAATCACTCGAGTACTTAAATACTCTCACCCAGCTCCCAATTATATTCAATAACTCACACAGTATTTAGTGATTCATAATTTCTAGTGAAATCTCAATCAATAAATTAAATAAATTATACTTATAAGAATTTAACCGGCTAAAAAATATTTGGGTGTAATTACAACATGCAAACCCTCACGAAGAGAACTTTGCACTCTTCCACCATCTCAGAGCTCTCTCTCTCGGCCGCGCCTCTCTTCTCCTTTGCTCCTCTGCCTTTTATAGAGAATAGAAGTTGCCAGAAGACAAATCAAGGGGCAACTTCGGCGCCTCCCTCGTTGATTCTCCCGGACGTGCACCAAGGGTAATGATTGCTCGTCTTTCCTTTTCTTCTTTCTTCATTCTCACATTCACAGAGCCTTTGAGTGAGAGCACAAAAGGCGAGGGAACACGTTTAATGCAAAGTAGAAAAAAGAGAAACAAAGCCCATATTCCTTTATCTTCTTCAATTTCTCTTGCACCTGACATGCCAGATCTTCCATGTGTGACAACATGAAAGTCCTCTTCTTGCACCCCCTTCATTTAATGAGGCAGGTAACAACCCCAAAATGAAGTGCCCAGCGCCATTCGTTTCTTCCATGTGCAGCAGCCACAAGAAGAAAAAACAAACATGTCCACTTGCTAATGTTCATCTTCGAGCTGCGTGTGCAGAGAAATTAATGCAGGAACAAACAAAGTCAAAGACTAAACTTGCACGTTAGCCAAAGAGAGTCAACTTGGATCATATTTGTTCGAACGGCTCAAAATCAAGACATATTTTCAACGGAATAGTGGGGCCCACTGGATACAAAAGCTGTAGCTTTAAGGGACACCGTGGAGGAAGCTGGCGTCCTAGGCACTATCTGTGAAAGCTAGTATGAGCACCTAGAGGGGGGTGAATAAGTGCAGAAACAATTTTGCGAAATAAGTGCAGCATAAATCAACAATGGATTATGAAAATGTAATTCCTCTCTTTTCGAATAAACAATTTACGATCAAAGTAAAAGAGTGTAGGGAAGAAAATTTGAACACAGAGTTTATAGTGGTTCAGCTTAATCCAAGCCTACGTCCACTCTTCCGCACTGACAGCCCACTGGCTGAATTTCACTATGAACAAAAGAGTTGTTACGGTAAAGCTCTCCCTTGATTCCACAGTGTAGAAACTTTACTACACTTCCACAAGGTTTCTCAAAAATATACTCTCTTTTGCGTACAAGATTTCGCTCAACAAATGAATTGACTAAGAACAAGGAGCTTCAGACTTTGGAATTCTTCTATCGCGCATGCACTTGAACAACTGGAACGTCTTCCTTATATACTCCTTTATGCCATCATACCCGTTTGCACTTACCAAAGGAATTCTTCCAATCTACCCGTTGGACGAAATCAATTAGGAAGATCTTCAAGCTATTTAAGGAACATGACGATAGCCCATCAATCTTGCTCGCCCATACAATTAGGATTTTGGTTGCCATAAGTAGAACCTTCCAAGTATACTTCGCCAATCAATGAATCCACGATTCCCAAATCAATCTTGATTTGAATAATGGATTCCAACATGCTATATCCAGCCAAAAGATCTACTTCCAGTCGATAAGGTCAAATCCTTAACGAAACATCCAATCCTGGATAAGCCTTATTCGACGGACTAGAAACTGTCAATGAGGATAAACTTTGAGTCTTGAGTCTGGCAATCCGGAGATCTTCAGACTTTGATGGAAGAATCTGCAAGTCTTCAGACTAGACTGATGGAAACGTTTTGTCAGCTTGAAAACACTCAAGGAAGTTTTCTCTAACAATCTCCCCATTTTTGATGGTGACAAAACTTTCCTACAGATTTGGATAACTTTGACCTGCAAAATATTACTCAAACAAATATGGATATCTCACAAAGATAAATGACTTAGTAATAACACTAGAATCTGCATCCACAGAAAGTAGGTTAGTCTTATTAACAAGGCCATGAGATATCAATAATACTTAAGATAAACAGATGTTCAAACAGTCAATTCCAAATCCAGTCCAAATCCAAACAGCCAAACACAAACATCAAGTCAATAAAAAAAGTTTTAAATCCAAACAGTCAAATTTGCACATCTCTCCCCCTTTTTGTCATCATTAAAAAGGTAGAGATGAAAAGAGAATGAAATTAAGATGGCTTGGGAACATGAACAAGCTGGAAATCTCCCATTGACTAGACAATGCCTTCTAGCTTTTTCAAGTCCTCCTTCAGTTGCGCTACTTCTTCACCCTTAGCATTTGCCTGAACTTGAAGAGCAAGGGCTTGGAGTTGATCATTCAAAGAAACTAAAGAAGCTTGTCCTACATTCTGCATATTCTGAAAATCGCATCCCAGAGCATAGATTTGACCTTTCATCTCCAAAAGAACATCAAGAATTCTGCGAAAGTCTACTGAATTATCATTCTGAGTACTTGCTTCTGCATGATCAAATGGTGTATAAGCAGATGATGGCAAATTAGCATTGTCACGTAGATTGGGCGATGAAACATAGATGTCCTCTGGATCTGTTGAAGAACGACTTACTCCTTCACTTGTAGAAGGGATTGAGGATGTTCCTCTTTTCTCAGGATCTCCCCCTGTAACCATGCCTTTAGGTGGAGAAGAGTGTTCTTCATGTTCTTTTGCTACTCTCTCCTCCTCCTCTTCTTCTTCTTCTTCAATTCTTTCCTCCACTACATCTCTCTCCTCTGCTTCTTTCTCAAAATCTTCACTTTCTCCAGTCCTCTATTCTATTTCAACCATGTCTTTTTCTTGTCTCTCCGTTGATTCTGGTGCAGAACGACTCAAGTTCTTCAATGCCATTGCAGAAATGGTGATATCCTCTTCATCCTCAATGATGAGAGCTCTTCTTTTCTTGGATGGAGCAACCACGGGCTCCTTTCCTTTTCTCTTTACAGCTGAAGAGATTTGATGAGTCTTGGCAGGGGTTTTCTCCTTGAACTTTCCAATTCCTTGTTGAGTTCCTTTAGACGCATTTTAGAGACCATTTTCAGTCCCACCACCATTTGATCGCATGCTCAACCACAAAGAATTCGGGGAGGCTGAATATTCAAATGTCTGAATAACTTAGTCACAAGAGCTGGATAAGGAAGTTGACCGTTGTCTTTCATCACTACCCTGTACATGTGGAACATAATAGTGTGTGGAAGAGAGAATTTTCTCCCAGCATTGATGGCATACATCAGCTTTGCCTCCGAGTTTGAAACATCAGTCTTTGAAGTAGATTTTGGTCTGAGGCAGTTAATCACAATCTTGTGAAGCAGAATGTTGGTTGCATTCATCCTCAAATAGGAAATCTTTTCTTCCGTTCTTCGATCCTTAACAAGTTCCAACGTTGCATAAGCAATAGACACACTGATAAGTTGATATCTCCCTGTTTCAACCCCAATCACATTAGCCAAAGTATTCATGTCAACCACAAATTCCTGATCTCGAACACTAAAAGAGAATCTATTCGTATCTAAGAAACTAAGATTCGAATAGAAATAAGCAGTAAGTTCAGCATAGGTTTCTGTACTTTCAGAGCAAAATCGTTCAAGTTGAAGAAGACTGAATTTCTCCTGCAGATTGACATTCACAGAGTCAAGAAAATCAAAATTCACACTTCTAGGGTTTATCACCCCACGCTTCAGCAACTTAGAGTATAGTTGCTTGTGTTCCTCCGATCGAAACAAGTCTGTTCTTTTGCTTCGGATTTTTGCCATAACACCCATTCTCGATTTAAACTGACTGTACATCCTATCATTGTCATTCCCATCTGGCTGACTCAGCCCTCCAACACGTGGATCAGTTGGGATATTTGCTAATGCCTCTTCCGCCGATTTAGTAGGGGCAATTCCCAATCATTCCATTGTGCGTAGAAAATAGGTTTCATTTCGATACCATTTTTCTTTCAAAAATTTGTCAATGTAGTTCAAAGGAGTATCACCCCTCTTCAAAGCACGGTAAAGCTTATAAGTAAAGCCAGGCTTAGAGTTCTTATGGGTCCTGCGTCTTCGATGATTTCTTCCTCTTCTCAATGTCCAACATCCTAAGGTCTAGATGGAGGAGATGGACGCTGCTGAGAATGTTGTGGGCTCTGTTGCTGATTAGGAGATTCTTCTTCCTCGGTGAGATCAAAGTGCGTAGGTCCCTCACGCATCTGCTATGGTCCCCTGTTCGCGATCCTCGAAACTTTCTTTGGGAAGACATTTTCCACAGTTTTTGAGAGATTCCAAGCTTGTATCCCAAGAAAGATGACAACTTTTCAAAGATTAAACAAGAGAGGAAGACAGAAATGGAAGATCGGTGCTCTTTTAGGGTTTTTGTGAGTAAAATGAAGAAGAACCGATAGTATATAAGACAATCGAAGAGAGGCATACGGAACGTCGTAAAAAGGAAATATAAAGATGCATTTTTAAAAATAACTGCCTTTTCAAAATTAGATAACTATCATTTAAAAAAATATTCTTTTTCCGAAAAGGACAAATTGCAATAATCACGTAAATTAAAAATAGCAACAATCAATTACGGGTTGATGATCGTACCTTTTCAAGATTTGATTGAGAGATAATAAAATAAAATAACTTACAAAAAAATCTTGATCGTCTGAGTCTAAGTGTCTTTAGACTTTCAGTCATGGGTCTGAACTTCCTCAGACTTTAAGATGTTGAGTCTGGAACGAATAGCTTCAAATTGATTTTTCTCCAAAGGCTTTGTAAATATATCCGCCAGTTGATTCTTTGAGTCAATAAACTGAATCGAAACTTCTCCATTTTGAACATGATCTCTAATGAAATGATGTCGAATCTCTATATGTTTGGCTCTTGAGTGAAGAATTGGATTCTTGGTGAGATTGATTGCGCTGGTATTGTCACATTTGATTTTAGTGCATGAATCTTCAATTCTAAAGTCTCTTAACTATTGTTTTATCCATAAAATTTGTGAACAACAACTTTCAAGAGCTACATATTCTGCTTCTGCTGTAGAAAGAGCTACTGTACTTTGCTTCATTGAAAACCAAGACACTATCCCGTTTCCAAGTAATTGACAGGTGCCCGAGGTGCTCTTTCTATCAACTCTGCATCTAGCTAGGTCTGCGTCTGAGTATCCAAGAAGAGTAAAGTCTCCTTCTTTAGGATACCAGAGATCCAAAGTTGAAGTTGAGGTAATGTATTTGATAATACGTTTTGCAGCACTTAAATGAGATTCTCTAGGGTCTAATTGAAACCTGGCATAAATACAAACACTAAACAAAATATCAGGTCTAGAAGCAGTAAGGTAAAGAAGTGAACCAATAATACTCCTGTATAGCTTCTGGTCGACTTTCTTTCCTCCTTCATCTTTGTCCAACTTCAAGGAATTTGACATTGGTACATCAGTCTTTTTGCAATTCTCCAATCCAAACTTTTTGACAAGATCTTTAGCATACTTTTCTTGATGAATAAAGGTTCCTTCCTTCAATTGTTTTACTTGGAGCCCGAGAAAGAAGGTTAGTTCACCCATCATGCTCATTTCAAATTCATCATGCATAGACTTAGAGAATTTCTTGCACAGACTTTCATTAGAATATCCAAAAATAATATCATCAACATAAATTTGAACAAGTAGAAAAAATTTGCTTTCTCTTTTGATAAACAATGTAGTATCTACTTTACCTTTAACAAAGCCATTTTGGATTAAAAACTTACTTAATCTATCGTATCAAGCTCGAGGTGCTTGCTTTAAATCATATAAGGCCTTTTTCAGTCTAAAAATAGAGTCTGGTTTCCTTGGGTCTTCAAAGCCGGGTGGTTGTTCCACATAGACTTCCTCTTAGATAAATCCATTTAGAAAAGCACTTTTGACGTCTATTTGGAATAACCTAAAATTTTTATGACAATCAAAAGCAAGTAATAATCTAATTGCTTCTAACCTTGCTACTAGTGCATAAGTCTCATCATAGTCTATCATTTCTTCTTGCGTATATCCATTGGCCACGAGTCTTGCTTTGTTTCTAACAACCTTTCCTTTCTCGTTCATCTTGTTTCTGAAAACCCATTTAGCTCCAATGGTGGATTTACCTTTTGGTTTAGGAGTCAATTCCCAGACATCATTAATACTGAATTGCCTAAGTTCTTCTTGCATGGCTTCAATCCAGCTTTCATCAGATAGAGCTTCTTCTATACTTTTGGGTTATATTTCAGAAATAAGAGCCACAGCACTAGACTCTTCGCGCCTTTTGGATCTTGTGCAAAGTCCTTCATTAATATCACCGATAATGAGATCTGTGGGATGACTGGACATATGCTTCAAGTTGCTGGTTGATTTGTTAGACTGTTGATCTTTTTCCTCATTTGATTCTTCGACTATCATTTGTTGCTAGTCTTTTGTAGTCTGAGCTGAATCAGAAGATTTAGACTTTGTAGAGTCTAGAGCAGGTTCAAATTCTTCAAGTTGAGTCTGAATCGATTCATTTTGCATAGAATCTTGAAATTTGACATTAATTGATTCCTCCACAGATTGAGTCTTTTTGTTGTATACTCTGTAAGCTTTGCTTGTAGTTGAATATCCAAGAAAGATCCCTTTGTCTGATTTTTCTTCAAATTTCCCAACTCGATCATTTGCATTTTTCAAAATAAAACATTTACAACCAAACACATGAAAATATGAAACAATGGGCTTCTTACCTTTGAATAACTCGTAAGGAATTTTATCCAGAATAGGCCTTAAAAAAACTCTATTAATAATATAATATGCTATAGAAACAGCTTCAGCCCAAAAACTTGAAGAGATGTTACTTTCAATTAAAAGAGTTCTAGCCATTTCTTGCAAAGATCTATTCTTTCTTTCCACGACTCCATTTTGCTCTGGAGTATATGGAGATGAGAACACATGCTGAAAACCAGATTCATAACAGAATTTTATAAAGTCTTGATTTTCAAATTCGCCTCCATGGTCAGCTCGTATACTTGAAATAACATACTATTTTTCATTTTGAACCTTTTTAGCAAACTTTTTGAAGTAAGAAAATGTTTCAGACTTACTTACCAGAAAATATACCCAAGTGAATCGTGAGTAGTCATCCACAATTACTAGGCAATATTTCTTACCTCCAATACTCTGAGTTCTGGTTGGTCCAAAGAGATCCATATGTAGAAACTGCAGTACACGATTAGTGGAAACTTGATTTATTGGTTTAAATGAGTTTCTTACTTGTTTTGCCAACACGCATGGTGTACATAGATCAGTCTTTTAGTATGACAAATTGGGTAAACCACGAACCAGCTTCTTTGCTTCAATTTTGGCTATTTGCTTCATATTGATGTGCCTAAGTTTTCTGTGCCATAAGTTTGCTTCTTCTTGAATTGAGATTAGACATTGGGCTTCATCTGGTTTGACATCCAAGAGATAGATATTTCCATGTCTTCGACCAATGAAAGACTAAGAGGAATCTTTACTGGTTCCTGAACATATTCCCTCTTGAAAGTTGATTTTGAAACTAGTGTCGCACAGCTGACTGACACTAAGCAAATTGTAGTTGAGTCCTTCCATTAAATAAACATTACTGATCGTGAGACTCCCTATCTTTACAGTTCCGAATCCCACAATTCTTCCTTTGTTGTTTCCTCCAAATGAAACTTTTCCACCATTAACTTGAACAAGTTTTATGAAGCAATTTGAATCTCCTGTCATATGCCTTGAGCATCCACTATCCAGGTACCATTTAATCTTTCTCTTGATAGTGACCTGCATTTAGAAAAGATATTCAAGCTTTCTTTGGTACCCATATTTTCTTGGGTCCATTAGTGTTAGTATGATATACTGTCTTTGCCCAAACTTTCTTAACATGTTTCCAAACCATAGAACATTCTTTTTCAAAATGATCTGAACTATTGCACTTAGAACATTTAAGAGCACTGCGACCTACTGGTTTTACAAACACTTTTTGGAAATGATTTTTGTAAGCATTTCTCGTAGGTCTTTGCTTAATTCTTTCTTTTACTTTAGGAAAATCAATTAAAGGAATGGTTTTAGCAGTCATTCCTAAACCTGATTTGTTGAAGTAAGGTCTTTGTGTTGAAAGAATTTTCTCAAGTTTCTCAGATCCTATAGAAAATCTTTTAGAAATATTTGAGATGTCATTTTTCAAGAATGCATTTTCTTTTGAAAGATTGTCTTCATTTTCTTTCAAGGTAGAAACACTTTTGTCTAAACTTTTGACCTTTTCTTTCAAAACATTTTCCTGTTGTTTTAATGCAAAATTTTCTCTTTTAAGTTCAGAAATCCTTTTCTCTTAGTTTTAAGACTAAGACACAATTCATCAATGTATCTAGAGACTTTAGTAGGGATTTTCAAATTACTTACCTCGATTTCACTGTCTGAATCTGAGTCTGTTTCGGAGTCTGATTGTGCCATGAGACAAATGTTGGCATAATCATCACCACTTTCTTCACATTCTGTATCACTCCAAGTTTCTGCTTTGAGTGCCTTTCGAAACTTCTCAGTTTTTCATTTTTTTTCCTCAAAAAGGGACAGTTAGGTTTGATGTGTCCCTTTTTCTTACATTCAAAGTAGACTACATCTCTATTGGATTCATCAACCTCAACAGACTTACTCTGTTGCTTTTGAAAACTCTGTTTCTTTGGATTGAATCTTCTTCCCTTTCTGCTTAGCTTTCTGAATCTTCTTATCATGAGAGCAAGCTCTTCGTCATCCATATCGTCTTCAGAATCTGTGACATCAGAATCATCATGATATTTTAATGCAATGGATTTCTTACCTTTAGGATCTTCATCTTCGTTGATTCGCTCCACTCCATAAGACTGAAGAGTCCCAACCAACTCATCAACAGAGAGTGGCATGATTCTTTGTGTCTCTCTTATTAAGGTCTTTATGTGATTCCAGTCTTTGGAGAGTCCACACAGAAGCTTGTTTACTTTCATGGGATCAGAAATTGGTTGCCCTTGATTTTCAAGGCCATTCACGATCTCTGTAAAACGACTAAACATGTCAGTGATAGATTCTCTAGATTTCATTTTGAATGCTTTGTATTGTCCAGGCAGAATGTTGATTCTGGTTTCTTTCACTCGTTTAGTTCCTTCATAGGTGATGTGTAATCTATCCTAGACTTCTTTAGCTATAATACAAGAAGATATTCTATTATATTCAGTAGGTGATAATGCACAATATAAAGAATAAATAGCCTTTGTATCAAGAGCTTGTCTCTTGGTTATCTATTCTTAAGTCATTTCGCTAGACTCAATAGTTTATTTTCCTCTTTCTAAGACTGATGCAGCTTTAGGAATGATTCCTTTTTCTACCACGTCCCATTCCAGAGGATCCTTTGATCTTAAAAATGCCTTCATCTTGTTTTTCCATATATTGTATTCCTTTCCATCAAAGTAAGGCGGTCTGGTATTGCTTTGCCTTTCAACCAGTCCTGGAGCCAACATACTAGCCATGGATCTTTAACTTTGAAGTAAAACACTTCAATTCAAGTGAGTACACAAGCTCTGATACCAATTGTGAAAGCTAGTATGAGCACCTAGAGGGGGGTGAATAGGTGCATAAACAATTTTGCGAAATAAGTGCAGCACAAATCAACAATGGATTATGAAAAGGTAATTCCTCTCTTTTCGTATAAACAATTTACAATCAAAGTAAAAGAGTGTAGGGAAGAGAATTTGAACACAGAGTTTATAGTGGTTGGGCTTAATCCAAGCCTACGTCCACTCTTCCGCACTGACAGCCCATCGGCTGGATTTCACTATGAACAAAAGAGTTGTTACAATAAAGCTCTTCCTTGATTCCACAGTGTAGAGACTTTACTACACTTCCTCAAGGTCTCTCAATGATATAGACTCTCTTTTGCGTACAAGATTTCGCTCAACAAATGAATTGACTAAGAACAAAGGGCTTCAGACTTTGGAATTCTTCTATCGTGCACGCACTTGAACAACTGGAACGTCTTCCTTATATACTCTTTTATGCCATCATACCCGTTGGCACTTACCAAAGGAATTATTCCAATCTACCCGTTGGACAGAATCAATTAGGAAGATCTTCGAGCTATTTAAGAAACATGATGATAGCCCATCAATCCTGCTCGCCCATACAATCAGGATCTTGGTTTCCATAAGTAGAACCTTCTAAGTATACTCGCCTATCAACGGATCCACGATTCCCAAATCAATCTTGATTTGAATAATGGATTCCAACATGCTATATCCAGCCAGAAGATCTACTCCAGTCGATAACGTCAAATTCTTAACAAAACATCCAATCCTGGATAAGCCTTCTTCGACGGACTAAAAACTGTCAATAAGGATAGACTTTGAGTCTTGAGTCTGGCAGTCTGGAGATCTTCAGACTTTGATGGAAGAGTCTGCAAGTCTTCAGACTAGACTGATGGAAACGTTTTGTCAGCTTCAAAACACTTCAAGGAAGTTTTCTCCAACACTATCGAGGTGGGTAAGTTCATACCTAATCATACATAGCATAAGGATTTTTCATGAATGAAGTTGATTTGTCCACAAAACAAAAACTAGTGCAAAATTAAAAGTTCTCATTCTCTTCAATCCTCTCGTTCAGTCTTTACATTCAACCCCCGATATGACCTAAGTTGAAAACAAGATAGCCGTCATTAGTAAGGAAAATTGTTGATAAGTTGCAAACCAAGACTCAATGATCTAGAATGCTATAACCAAGCATGTAGGTCATTAAAGTTACAACCGGATGGCAGCATCTGCAATTAACAGCAACATAGTTTCATGTGCAAATCTTACTCCATGTAGAGACACGTGAATTCCTCTCAATTTATTGTTTATGAAACAATGTTACATAATCTAGAGGGAATGATTAGATGGGTCTGTAAGAAGTCCTGGCTAAACAACAGGGAAGCTAATCACAAGAGCTGAAGTGATTTTTTTGCCTCCTCAGTTTATCCTTGTTTAAGGACAATAATTTCGCAGGGTCGTCTAAGCCACATATAAAACATATGGATGCTCATTTTACTGCAGAGTTGTTGGATATGTAACACCTTAACCATGAGATCGGTTCCTCAAGTGACCATAGAAGGCTAAATAAAAACGGGGTGACATCCACTCAAATAAATACTTGTAAACTTCTGGAAAATATAGAAGTCAGGCAACGACTCATTATATTTTTGCCTTTTGGGGTGTTAAGATTGCAAGGATATTATAACAAAGAGGCGATATTGCAGCAAGTTTAAACCTTGTGGCTGACCATTTGTTGACAACCAAAAGTGCCCGATATTTATTATTATTGATATGCACTTATTGTTCGAAAGCAACAAAAGTGGACTCAACAACCTCCTATGTAATCGTCCAAATTGACAAAGAAAAAGGGAAAAGAGTGGAGAATATATTATTCGGGAATATTTGATCATCCATGAAGAAGCCAATTTAATGGATTTAAGATTGGTCGATATTACATAATCTTTGATGACTTGGGTATAAATGTTGGCACATATCGACAGTGGTAAATGATTGCGGATTATTTTGCCCAAGTTGTCGATGAGCATCTTAACTGAGGAGCAAGATAATCCATTTAGAGAATTGCACCAAGGCTTGTGTATGTGACCATTCATTAAGGAGATTGTGGAGAATAGTTAGGTGAACATGGAGATTGAGGTTGCTATTTTGAAGGGAATCGACAACCTGGGAAATGAACAATTCCTTGGAGATAAGGTTGCTATTTTGAATGGAGTTGACAACGTGGGAATATGGAACTACAGTTCAACCATGAAGAAACTACTCCTAGACGGTTATGATAGAAGATCTATAAATACCAAGTTCTATCAATTGGAAGAGACCCCTCAACAATCAAAATATAATATTTTATTATGTTCACTTGCCTGCACTTTCTTTTTCCTTAGTTATAGCTTTTCGATTCGTGTTGTCGATTAAATTCCGACGCATATCTTTATCTCGATGCTTCGCTGTCGATTCAATTCCAGCGTGCATCTTTATCACGGGTGTCACACCGTCAATTAAATTCTAGCGTTATATCTTTGCAAATTCTCGAGTTTTGTCGTTGATTAAATTCCAACATAGTTCGTACACGTGTATTGTTGTGGAAATGGTTGTATATTCAAGCCTCGTTGTTAATTGATTTCTAGCATGGTTGTATGTACAATTTGGTTCAAAGATCAAAATAAATGTTTGCCATTATTTATTGTCTGCCTAGATATTTTTTGTTCGGAATCACCACAAAATTTGGCTCCTTTCGTCAAAAGCCGAAGAATTTCTTTCGGAAAAAAAATTTCGTCATCGATTAGATTCCGGCAAATCAACACTTAACAACAATTAACACTGGAAAAGTTTAGGAGCATCAACCTTCGACTTACAAGTCTCATCCTTTTGTACGCGCAACCTCGACCGGGGCCTTTTTCCACCGCTTCACTTCATCAGAACCCAACTTTATCGCATGCTTGGTCAGGGCATTTCTATACATTGGCCACTGATGGAATTATGTGAACTCTAATTAAATTATCCGTTCTCAATTATTCAGGTGCATCCGATTTTGTATTGTGTTAATGGATTTTTGCTAATGAAATTTGATTGTGAGTTTGGTTTGCGTGTGAGAGAAGATGAAATTTTAATTGGATTGACTCTTAGGTTCATATATTGGGTCTTAGCAAGAATAATGTAGGGTTTGACGACCAAATGTCACACTCGAAGGGGGCAAACTTCGATATATTCGCATTTTATTACCCAATCACTTATAGTAAAACATGGATGGACTATGGAATGGTGCAACATGCTCATGTGCTCTAACTCCGATATTCCCATTGACCATTCAGAAGTTCGTAATCGAGAAGAAATTATACAACATCTCTGCACTTTAATTGATCAGTTTCTATTCTTTATAGTCCATCATGCCTAAGGATGATAGTACATATGTCTGGAGGAAACTTGTCAAGGCAAGACCTTTTCTTAAGCCACACATTTGATGCATTATTGGCAGTGATTAGAGCACAAGTTTATATGTCTTCGGTAATTATATAGTATGTATAGGATGGAGGGATTTTGGCACCTAATAGGGACTAGTTGGATGCTCAAAAAGCCCTACACACTCAATTGATACGCGAGAGATGTTGATGGAAGAAGCCTTTTCATTTTTTCCTATTAAAGTTACCATTCATAATCATAATTTATTTCTCATAACCTCACTATAATAGTTCTATTCAAAACTCGATTTCATTGATTAATTACGCCTCATTAACAAGATCAGTGAATATAGGCGTATATATTTGTTATCATGTTAGATTATTTTTTGCACCTTTTTTTTTTCCTTTGTGGAAATAGATTCTCCTTTCTTTTACATATCTTTTTTGTTCTCAGTTGACAAGTAGTACCAACGCATGAAGATACTCAACCCCTACATCTCAAAGAGAATAATCAATTTGTACAGAAAAGAAAAGTGAAGAATATCTTTAATTCAAGTACATGTATTTATCAATATCCCTAGCAAATTTTCTATACACTCCCACCTGCACAATACGAATAAAAAGGAAATTACTGAAAAAGCCCGAAAGCATCACACAACCATATATAATTATATATTTAGTCCCAAATATATAATTTAGTTTGCACTGGCCTTCAGTCTTGGTTACTTCGCAAGAGAGAAGTTATAGCATAGACTCCTGAGACAAAGTTAAGTACATATAGGTTTAAGTACATGAGGCAAGTCTAGATGACGAGTCGAGTGCACATGGCCGGCCAATTGATCATAGCGAAACTTGGTTACCCAATTTTGAGTACTTTAATGACATAAAGTACTTACCTAAATTTATTTTCACCACATTTTGCTCATAAGAAAATTATTGAGTCTTTCGAGAAGCCAAACGCATTGGTATTTTAGTGGTCATAAAGAAATAAAAGGACCCTCAATAACAATAGTCAGTTTTTGACCAAGTAAATTCATTCACCTAGGAGATTAAAGTTGCATCGTTAGTAAAATGTCCATAAATTGATTATAAGATCATGTCGCTTCTAATTGCTCCAAGAAAAGCGAAATTAAATATAATTTAATGTCCGTAAGCTCATATAATCATATTATGTCTTGATTAGTGTTCATATAGTCTTGTCTTTGTGAGATTTTGAAGCTAACGAAGGAGGCATGGATCTAAGAGGGGGATGGGGTGGGGACGCGTAAGTTTCAGGAGTGGGTTTCGACTCCCACGCCTTGCAAGAGGCAGGGCAAAAGTCTGAAAGTGAGTGTAGAGTAGGAATAGAGTAGGACTGACCAAAAAAAAAAAAAAAAAGAAGGAGGCATGGATCTAATTCACGTGTCATCTTGGAAATCCAAACCCTAAAAATAGTATAATGATTCCCTTGGCATTACGACATTTTACTAAAATGATGCTAACTCCAAAAGCCGCCCCTCCCATCCTCCAATGTGCACGGGCTGTTCCATTTGAATATGCTTGACCTCCAAGAACCGAAAATTTTCTTCCAATGAAATAAGTATATCTGACGTCCTCTACTCCCAACACTAGTTAGTGAAGTGCAACTCTATGAGAAAAATTGTCCAATTTTTTCGTATGGCGGATAATTCAGTCATAAACATTCCAATTATGCTAATTCAATTATAAACTTATTGTACAACAGTCAATGCAATCCTAAACATTTCAAATATGTTAATTTAGTTCCAAACCTTTTAATAATTTGTTAATATAGTCATTCAACAATTTTCGACCAAAATTATTCAGAAGGACTACATTGGTACTATATTAAAGTTTTATAACTAAATTGATATAATTGAAAAGTTTATGACTAAATTATTATACAATTGGTTAAGGACTAAATTGGCGCAATTAAAATGCTTAGAACTGAATTAGCCATCGTACAATAAGTTTATGACTGAATGACACAATTGAAAGATTTAGGATTGATTCGTCTGCCATACAAAAGATTTAGGATGTTTTGGACAATTATACCCAAGTCTGCCACAAGTGTATTATGTATCACAGTGTTTTCTTAATGCCGTAGCTACTACAGTCCTTACGAAGAGTAATAGATATTGCGTTATCCCTAGAACTTTTGAATGAAATTACTTCAAGCTAGAGATGAAATCATGACTTTTGAAAGGTCTATTAGGATTTAGAAAAAAGGCTTTAGTATCGTTTGGTCCTTGGCATCCTATAGGATTCCTTCTTGATCACCGTAGCATACTTGCGTTTCATGTATCAGATCTGGAGTTAGACTTGACATTGATATCTAAAGGTGCTCGCATTTTTCTTTCATCATTTTATGAAATGCACTTATATGGATCGAGCATCTCATTAACAAGGAGGAGGAGGTGGTACGGAGGGAGATCGGTTCCTCAAGTGGCCGTAATAGGCTGGATAGAAAAGTTTGGTGATTGACTTATTATAGTAATAAGATTTGTCTATAATATATGATTTTCTCTTGGCGAAATAGGGTGACATCCATGAAGTAAATGCTTGTATATTTTCAAAAAGGACAAGTGCACTAGAAATTCTAAACTTGTCAGAAAGAGTATAATAAGTTTTAAAATTTTCAAAGAGTGCAATCGAATGTTAAATTTTGTTAGCATTTTTTGTTTATCAAGTTGGACAAAATCAATGAAAGGACTTGATTGTACCAATCTAATAAGTTCATGACTCGATTGCACTTTTCGAAAGTTTTATGATTCGATTACATTTTTATGATAAATTTAGGATTTAATTGTACTTTTTGAAAGTTTTAGAACTTAATTATATTTTTGTGATAATTTTTCGAAAAACACGGAAATCAGGCAACGGCATTTCTTGGGGGATGAGACCGCAAGGATATCACACTCAATAACAATAACAGTACAAAGTTTAGAAGCATTAGCCCGTGGCTTTCTAAGTCCCATCTTTTTAGATGCCAACCTCGACTGGGGCCTTTTTCCACTGCTTCACTTCATCATAACCAAACTTAATCTCATGCTTGGTTAGGCCATTTCTATCCAATGACTTCTAATGAAATCATATGAACTCTGTCGCGACCTAATTTTCGCAGGTTCACCACCTAAAACTAGGTTAATGGATTACTAAGTCTTTAAGCTTAGCTCGGACTCTCCCAAGCCCATACCAATTCGCGACTTAGGTTTGAATTCCTAACATACAAATGATTTTCAATCAGGAGTCGCCACTAATCTATTTTTGGTGGGTCGATTAGAAACCCAAGTAAAGTAACGGGAGATTTACTTTACTCCTACGAACCAGAGATTTATGAGTTCGGGGACTTGGTTACACTAGACTATCATAGTGCCCTTTCGGTACCTTTTTATTTCATTTAAAAAATGTTTGGCAATTGAATTGATTTTAATCTAACTTCCTAACATGTGAGGTGATCATACGTGTGCGCATACCACCAATTTAACACTCAGGAAAGCAATTAAATAATTCAATATTTATCTCAAAGTAACGAAAGCAAGCATTGTTGAATCAGAATTCACATCGGCAACCCTAGATATGATTTCTAATTAACACGCAATTTCAATTTTTTGTTTTCACTTTATTTAATGAAAATCATGCGATGCATGCTAATAATCTAATATGACATGGCAGCATGACCTAAACTATATGACATGAAGAAATGCAATAATTACATGCAATCTAAATGACCTAATTCTAATGACATGCAATGCGATGCAATGACATACAAAATTAATTAAACTAAGATGACATGCAGCATACAATTTAGTACGCGAGTTATATGTCATGCGACATTTATTAAATGACTTAGTCTAATGACGAGGAAGTTCTGATTAAATGAACCTAATAAAAACTAAATGACGTGCATTTGATATTTCTATTTAAAAATGCAAAAATGATCTAGCTAGATTAAAATTCTATCTAATTTAAACTAAGGATCAAGTTACATTAAATCCTAATTTAAACTAAGATATTATCTTAATCTAACGTGCAATTGATCTAATATGCAATGACGTGCGGAGCATGCCCTAATTCTATATGGCATATGCATGATATTTTTATCTTTTATTTTTTATTTAAAATTCAAATTTTAAAATTGCTACGTAATTAAACATGCAACTAAAATCCTAAATGAATGCATTTTTAGTTTTTAATTTTTTTATATTTTCCGAACTGAAATCCCTATCCTAGATATGCCAGATAACAAAAAATATTCCAAAACAAACTGAATCCTAATTCAAATATTTTTTAGATTTTTTAGTGGCTTTTCAACTAAACATTAAATCTAAACAATCAAGATATTCAATCAAATAAAGGATCAAAATAATCGAAAAAATAACCTGTTGTCTCACAGGTCAAATTAACGATTATCCTAATCCTAATTATCACAACAAAGAGTTCAAAATAACTAAAAATCTGATCCGAATTCTTACGGATCAAATTAATAATTATATTGATTCAGTACTTAAAAACTATCAACAAACCCCAAAAATTAATGTAATTAAAAAATAACCCGACATCTTACGGGTCAAATTAATAATTACAATAAGTTTAGGGATAACTCTTGTGGATAATGCCTACAAGATTCATAAAGTGAACATTGAGATCCAATTAAACAACTAAAATAAAGAATATAAACAAAATAAAGTAAAATAAATGAAAAGAAAAACTACCTAATCAGATTTTCTTTTCCTTTTGCTTTTGTTTTTTTTTTTTTTCTGTTTTTTTTCTTCTTTTCCAGGCAAGGCTCGTGGATCTCCAAGGGAAACAGCAAATCGGCTCGGCAAAGGAGGCTCGGCCAAGGGTGAACCGGCGGCGGCAACAACACAGCGGGGAAACTCGAGTCCGGACGGGCGGGCCGGCGTTGGGCGATCGGCGTCGGCAGAAACTCCGGGCAGCAGGGGCACGATCCGGCTCGGGGTCGCTCGGGTGGAGGCAGAGGAGCTTCGGGTGGAGGCTGTTGTTCGGATTGCTGCAGATTGCAACGTCGGTCACGAGGGGGCTGCGGGTACTCGCGAACGGAGGTGGCCGGCGAAGATACAGCAGCAGCAGCGGAGCGTCGGGTTGGTGCGAGCAGTACGGTTGGGCGGCAGTGCGAGCTTGTGGTGTAGCGGCGACGCGGACGAACGGCGGCGGGCTGGCGGTCGCGACTGGCTTCGGCTTCCAGGCGGCGTCGGCGTGCGCGGTGAGGCAAACGCGGCGGTGCGGCTGATTTGGGGCTCCGGTTTCGGCAAAGCTTCGGTGGGCTGAAGGTTGCGAGGCGGTGCGAGTGCTGCGCGGGGGGGGGAAGCGAATCCGTTGAAGAAGAAGAACAGTGTTTCTCTCCTCTTCTTTTTAATTCTTTTCTCTCTCCCTGTCACTCTCACGTCCTCTCCTTTTACTTTTCCCTGCACCCTCTCTCTCTCTCTCTCTCTCTCTCTCTCTCTCTCTCTCTGCAGAAGCTTTTTTCTGCTCTTCTTTCTTGACCTTTTTTCTGAATTTTTCAAAGAAGCCCCCCAAAAGAAGTTCTTTTTTTTCAACGAAGAGAACCCCCCCGATGTGGACTCCGTACGCCTCCTTTTATAGGCAAAACAAAACGTGATCTTTTTTGTTAATATCTTCATCTCACGAATATTTCTTATAACCTCTTGATTACAAAAATCCCTATCTCACGAATATTCACCTCTGATTTCACCATCTATTGATAAAAATAAGATTACAATGCGATTTTTTTTAAATTTTCAAAAACCATAATATCGCATCAAATCTTAATTTTTTCGCAAGATAATCAATTAAAAATAACGACGGGCTTGGGTTAATTTTATCCTTTCATGGGCCTAGCCCGGCCTATTAATTCAAAAACACCAATTTGACCCATCCGCCACAGGTCCAGTAAATAAAAATGCACAATATGCAAACTAAATGTAGCTATGCAATTAATATTTTTTTTCGGGGATAAAATTAACCCCTAGTTTTTTATGCAATAAATGACTAAATGGATCACCAAAATTTAGGTGTCAACAAACTCTAATTAAATCATCCGTTCTCGATTATTCTACCTGATTTTGTCACGTGTTAATGAAATTTTGCTAATGACATTAGATTGCGAGCTTGGTTTGCACTTGAGACAGGATAAATTTTTAATTGGATTGATTCCAAGTGGTCTATGATGCCGAAGGATGATAGTACATACGTTTGGATAAAACTTGTTAGGGCAAGACCCGTTCTTAAGCTGCACATAGGATGCATATGTTGGAGAAATCTTCGTGAAGTGTTTTGAAGCTAACAAAACATTTCCATCAGTCTAATTTGAAGATTTGCAGACTCTGTTATTTAAAGTCTGAAGACCTCCGAACAGCCAGACTCAAGACTCAAAGTCTATCCTCATTGACAGTTTCTAATCCGTTGAAGAAAGGCTATCCAAAACTGGATGTTTCATTAAGGATGTAACCTTATCGACTGGAGAAGATCTCTTGGCTGGATATGACATAACGGAATCCTTTATTTGATCATGATTGATTCGGAGATTAAGGATCCGGTGATTGGCGAAATATTCTTGGAAGGTTCTACTTATGGAAACCGAGATCCTAATTGTATGGGCGAGCAGGATTGATGGACTATCGACATGTTCCTTTAATAGCTCGAATGATCTTCCTAATTGATTCTGTCCAACGGGTAGATTGGAGGAATTCATTTGGTAAGTGCCAACGGGTATGATGGCATAAAGGAGTATATAAGGAAGTCGTTTCAGTTGTTCGAGAGTGTGCACGATAGAAGAATTCCAAAGTCTGAAGCTCCTTGTTCTTAGTCAATTCATTTGAACGAAATTTTGTACGCAAAAGAGAATCTATATTCATGAGAAACCTTGAGAAAGTGTGGTAGAATATCTACACTGTGGAATCAAGGGAGAACTTTGCTATAACATCTCTTTTGTTCATAGTGAAATCCAGCCGGTGGGCTGTCAGTGCGGAAGAATGGACGTAGGTCTAGAATAAGCCGAACCACTATAAACCTTGTGTTCAATTTTCTCTTCCCTACTCTCTGCTTTACTTTGATTATAATCTATTTTGGAGATCTTCCTTTCTATCGTCTGCCTAGTATCGTTTTCGTATCTTGAGAAATTGTTTTTACACCTATTCACCCCCCCTCTAGGTGTTTATACTAGCTATCTCAATTGGTATCAGAGCCTGTGTACTCACTTTGTTTGAAGTGTTTTACTTCAGAATTAAAGATCCATGGCTAGTATGTTGGCTCCAGGGCTGGTAGAAGGGCAAAGCAATACCAGACTGCCTTACTTTGATGGAAATGATTACAACATATGGAAAAACAAGATGAAGGTGTTCTTAAGATCAAAGGATCCTCTGAAATGGGACGTTGTAGAAAAAGGAATCATTCCTAAAGCTGCACCTGTCTCAGAGAGAGGAAAATATACTGTTGAGTCTAGTGAAATGACTTGGGAAGAGATAATCAAGAGACAAGCTCTTGATGCAAAAGCAATTTATTCTTTATATTGTGCTTTGTCACCTACTAAATATAACAGAATATCTTCTTGTGTTACAGCGAAAAAAGTCTGGGATAGATTACATATTACCTATGAAGGAACCGATCGAGTGAAATAAACCAGAATCAACATTCTCCTCGGTCAATACGAAGCCTTCAAAATGAAATCAGGAGAATTTATAACTGACATGTTTAGTCGTTTTACAGAAATCGTGAATGGTCTTGAAAATCAAGGTCAACCAATTTCTGATCCCATGAAGGTAAACAAGCTACTGTGTGGACTCTCCAAGGATTGGAATCACATAAAGACCTCAATCAGAGAGACCCAAAGAATCATGCCACTATCTATTGATGAGTTGGTTGGAACTCTTTAGCCTTATGAAGTGGAACGAATCAATGAAGACGAAGACCCTAAAGGTAAGAAATACATTGCATTAAAATCCAATGATGATTCTGATGTTACAGATTCTGAAGACGATATGGATGATGAGTAGATTGCTCTCATGATAAGAAGATTCAGAAAGCTGAACAGAAAAGGAAGAAGATTCAATCCAAAGAAACAAAGTTTTCAAAAGCAACAGACTAAGTCTGTTGAGGATGATGAATCAAACAAAGATGGAGTCTGCTTTGAATGTAAGAAAAAGGGACACATCAGACCCAACTGTCCTCTTCTGAGGAAGAAGAAAGGAAAAGCTGAAAAGTATCGAAAGACTCTTAAAGCAAAAACCTGGAGTGATACAAAGTGTAAAGAAAGTGATGATGATTATGCCAATATATGTCAATCGGATTCAGATTCAAACTCCGAGACAGACTCAGATTCAGACAATGAATTTGAGATAAGTAACTTCAAAATTCCTATTAAAGTTTCTAAATACATTGATGAGTTGTGTTTTAGTCTTAAGACTTCTCTTAAAAAGATTTCCGAACTCAAAAGAGAAAATTCTGCTCTAAAACAACAGGAAAATGTTTTGAAAGAAAATGTGAAATGTTTAGACATGAGTGTTTCTTCTCTTAGAGAAAGTGAAGATAATCTTTCAAATGAAAATGCATTATTAAAAATGATATCTCAAATATTTCTAAAAAAATTCTATAGGATCTCGAGAAACTGGAAAAAAATTCTTTCGTTCAAAACCTTATTTCAATAAATCTGGTTTGGGAATGACTCGCTGAAACCATTCCTTTAATTGATTTTCGAAAAGTGAAAGAAAGAATTAAGCAAAGACCCACAAGAGATGCTTACAAAAATCATTTTAAAAGGATCTTTGTAAAACCAGTAGGTCGCAATGCTCTCAGATGTTCAAAGTGCAATAGTGCAAATCATTTTGAAAAAGAATGTCCTATGGTTTGGAAACCTGTTAAAAAAGTATGGGCAAAAACCGCATATCATACTAACGCCAATGGACCCAAGAAAATATGGGTACCAAAGAAAGTTTCAGTTTCTTTTTTAAATGCAGGTCACTATCAAGAAAAAGGTAAAATGGTATCTGGATAGTGGATGCTCAAGACATATGACAGGAGATTCAAATTGCTTCATAAAGCTTGTTCAAGTGAATGGTGGAAAAGTCTCATTTGGAGGAAATAGCAAAGGAAGAATTGTGGGATTTGGAACTGTAAAGATTAGAAACCTCACAATAAGCAATGTTTCTTTAGTTGAATGACTCAATTACAATCTGCTCAGTATCAGTCAGCTGTGTGATACCGGTTTCAAAATCAACTTTCAAGAGGGAATATGTTCAGGAACTAGTAAAGATTCTACTCAATCATTCATGGGTCGAAGACATGGAAATATCTACCTCTTGGATGTGAAACCAGATGAATCGCAATGTCTAATCTCAATCCAAGACGAAGCGAACTTATGGCACAGAAAGCTTGGGCACATCAATATGAAGCAGATAGCCAAAATTTCAGCAAAGAAGCTTGTTCGTGGTTTACCTAATCTATCATACCAAAAGCCTGATCTATGTACACCATACATATTGGGAAAACAGGTAAGAAATTCTTTTAAACCAATAAATCAAGTTTCCACTAATCGTGTACTGCAGCTTCTGCATATGGATCTCTTTGGACCAACCAGAACACAGAGCATTGGAGGTAAGAAATATTGCCTAGTAATTGTGGATGACTACTCTCGATTTACTTGGGTGTATTTCCTGGCAAGTAAGTCTAAAACTTTCTCTTACTTTGAAAAATTTACTAAAAAGGTTCAAAACGAAAAAGGATATGTTATTTCAAGTATAAGAACAGACCATGGAGGTGAATTTGAAAATCAAGATTTCACAAAATTTTGTGATGAATCTGGTTTTCAGCATATGTTCTCATCTCCATATACTCTAGAGCAAAATGGAGTTGTGGAAAGAAAGAATAGATCGCTTCAAGAAATGGCTAGAACTCTTCTAATTGAAAGCAACATCTCTTCACGTTTTTGGGCTGAAGCAAATTCTACAGCATGTTATATTATCAATAGAGTTTTTCTAAGGCCTATTCTAGAAAAAAAAAACCCCTATGAATTATTCAAATAGAAGAAGCCTATTGTTTCATATTTTCATGTGTTTAGATGCAAATGCTTTATATTGAAAAATGCAAATGATCGAGTTGGCAAGTTTGAAGAAAAGTTAGATGAAGGCATCTTTCTTGGATATTCAACCACAAGCAAAGTGTACAGAGTCTACAACAAGAAGACTCAATTTGTGGAGGAATCAATGACTGTCAAATTCCAAGATTCTATGCAAAATGAATCTACTCAGACTCATCTTGAAGAGCCTGAACCTGCTCCAGACTCTACCAAGTCTAAATCGCAAGAAGCAGCTCAGACTTTGAAGGACCAGCAACAAATGACTGTTGAAGATTCAAGTGAATGAAGTGATCATCAACCTGACAAATTAACCAGCAACTGGAAGCATAAGTCCAGTCATCCCAAAGATCTTATTATTGGCGACATTAATGAAGGAATTCGCACAAGATCCAAAAGGCGCGAAGAGTCTAGTGCTGTGGCTCTTATTTCTGAAATAGAACCCAAAAGCATAGAAGAAACTTTGTCTGATAAAAGCTGGATTGAAGCTATGCAAGAAGAACTCAGGCAATTCAGCATTAATGATGTTTGGGAGTTAACTCCTAAACCAAAAGGTAAATCTATTATTGGTGCTAAATGGGTTTTCAGGAACAAGATGGACGAGAAAGGAAAGGTCATAAGAAACAAAGCAAGACTCATGGCCAAGGGATATACGCAAGAAGAATGGATAGACTATGACGAGACTTACGCACCAATAGCAAGGTTAGAAGCAATTCGTTTATTACTTGCTTTTGCTTGTTATAAGAATTTCAGGTTATTCCAAATTGACGTCAAAAGTGCTTTCCTAAATGGATTTATCCATGAGGAAGTCTATGTGGAACAACCACCTGGGTTTGAAGTCCCAAGGAAACCAGACTCAGTATTTAGACTCAAAAAGGCCTTATATGGTCTAAAGCAAGCACCTCGAGCTTGGTATGATAGGCTGAGTAAGTTCTTGATTCAAAACGGCTTTGTAAAAGGTAAAGTAGACACTACTCTGTTTATCAAAAGAGAAAGCAAAAGTTTTGTGCTAGTTCAAATATATGTCGATGATATTATTTTTAAATCCCCCAATGAAAGTCTATGCAAGAAATTCTCTAAGACTATGCAGGATGAATTTGAAATGAGCATGATGGGTGAGTTAACCTTCTTTCTTGGGCTTCAAGTGAAACAACTGAAGGAATGAACTTTTATTCATCAAGAAAAATATGCTAATGATCTTGTCAAAAAAGTTTGGACTGGACAATTGCAAAAAGGCTGATATACCAATGTCAAGTTCCTTGAAGATAGACAAAGATGAAAGAGGAAAGAAAGTCGACCAGAAGCTATACAGGAGTATCATTGGCTCACTTCTTTATCTTACTGCTTCTAGACCTGACATTTTGTTTAGTGTTTGCATTTATGCTAGATTTCGAGCAGACCCTAAAGAATCTCATTTAAGTGCTGCAAAGCGTATTATCAAATACATTGCTTCAACTTCAAGTCTTAGTCTTTGGTATCATAAAATGGGAGACTTTACTCTTCTTGGATACTCAGACGCAGATCTAGCCGGATGCAGAGTTGATAGAAAGAGCACCTCGGGTACCTGTCAACTACTTGGAAGCAGGACAGTGTCTTGGTTTTCAAGGAAGCAAAGTACAATAGCTCTCTCTACAGCAGAAGCAGAGTATGTAGCTCTCGGAAGTTGTTGTTCACAAATTCTGTGGTTAAAATAACAGCTAAGAGACTTTGGAATTGAAGATTCATGTACGGAGATTAACTGTGACAACACCAGCGCAATCAATCTCACCAAAAATCCAATTTTTCACTCAAGAGCAAAGCATATAGAGATTCGACATCACTTCATTAGAGATCATGTTCAAAATGGAGAAATTTCGATTAAGTTTGTTAACTCAAAGAACCAACTGGCGGATATATTCACAAAGCCTTTGGAGAAAAATCAATTTGAAATCATCCGCTCTAGACTCAACATTTTGAGGTTTGAAGAAGTTAAAGTCTAGAAACTCTCAGACTCAGACAAACAAGACTTTGACTGTAAGTTATTCTCTCTCTCGAATCTCAGCTTGAAAAGGTACGATCATCAACCGTGTTTGATTATTGCTATCTTTAATTGACGAGATTATTGCAACGTTTCCTTTTCGAAAAAGGAGTTATTTTTTAAATGACTATTATCTAATTTTTCGAAAAAAGCAGTTATTTTTAAAAATGCAACTTTTTACTTTCTTTTATGACGTTTCGTATGCCTCTCTTTTTAACTGTTTATGCACTGTTGTTTCTTCTTCGTTTTACTCTCCAAAAACCCTAAGAAAGCACCTATCTTCCATCTCTGTTTTCTTCTCTTGTTTAATCTTCGAAAAAGTTGTCATCTTTCTTGGGAAAGTCAAGTTTGGAATCTTTCAAAGACTGTGAAAGATGTCGTCTCAAAGGAAGTCTTCGAGGATGGCAAGCAGGGGACCGCAAATGCGTGAGGGGCCTACGCACTTCGATCTCACCGAGGAAGAAGAGTCTCCCAGTCAGCAGCAGAGTCCACAACATTCTCAGCAGCGTCATTCTCCTCCATCTAGTCCACATGACGATGCTCATCAAGAAAATGAAGAAATCATCGAAGGCGCAGATCCTGTAAGAATTCAAAAGCCCTCTTTTATTTACAAGCTTTATCGTGCTTTGAAAAGAGGAGGAACTCCATTGAACTACATCGATGAGTTTCTTAAGGACAAAGGGTATGGAAATGAGTACATCTTTTTACGAAATATGAAGCGTTTGGGAATTGCCCCTACGGGATTGGCAGAAGAAACCCTTGCTAATATTCCAAGTGATCCGCGTGTTGGAGGGATGAATCAGGCATATGGGAATGATGATAATAAGTTGTACAGTCAGTTTCAATCGAGAATGGGTGTTGCAGCAAAAATTCGAGGAAAAAGGACAAATTTGTTTCGATCGGAGGAACAAAAACGTTTATACTCTAAGTTGTTGAAACGTGGGGTGATAAACCCTAGAAGTGTGGATTTTGATTTCCTCGATGCTGTGAATGTTAATTTGAGGGAAAAATTCAATTTTCTTCAACTTGAACAGTTACGTTTCGACTCTACGAAGCCGATGCTTGAACTCACTCGCTTATTTCTATTCGAATCTTAGTTTCTTGGATGCGAATAGATTCTCTTTTAGTGTCCGAGATCAGGACTATGTGGTGGATGTAGATATGTTGGCTGATGTCATTGGGGTTGAAAAAGGGAGATATCAACCGATCAATGTCTCAATTGCTCGTTCTACATTGGAACTTGTTAAGGATAGAAGAACAGAGGAAAAGATTTCCTACTTGAGGATGAGTGCGTTCAACATTTTGCTTCACAAGATTGTCATTAATTGCCTCAGACCGAAATCTACTTCAAAGACTGATGTTTCAAGTTCAGAAGCAAAGCTGATGTATGCCATCATCACTGGGAAAAAGTTCTCTTTCTCACACTGTTATGTTCCACATGTATAGAGCAATGGTGAAGGACAGAGGTCAACTTCCTTATCCAGGTCTTGTGACGAAGTTATTCAGACATATGGTGGTAGGACTGAAAATGGTGACTAAAATGCGTCTGAAGGAACTAAGCAAGGCATTGGAGAAATTCAAGGAGAAGACTCCTGTCAAAACTCATCAAATCTCTTTTGCAGCAAAAAGAAAAAGGAAGGAGCCCATGGTTGCTCCATCCAAGAAAAGAAGAGCTCTCATTGTTGAGGATGGAGATGATGAGGAAGACATCACCATTTCTGCAATGGCGTTGAAGAACCTGAGCCGTTCTGTTCCAAAATCAGGAACATCAAGAAAAAGACTAAGAGCAAAGGACTGGAGAAAGAGAAGAGAAAGAAGCAGAGGAGAAAGAAACATAGGAGAGAGAAGAAGAAGAAAGAGATGCTGAGAAGGAAAGAGTTCAAAAAGAAGAAGAAGAGAAAAGAGATCAAGAGGAATGAGAACATGCGGAACACTCTTTTCCACCTGAAGGCATGGAAACAGGGGGAGACTAAGAGAGAAGAGGAATGTCCTCATATCCTGTTACTAGTGAGGGAGTCAGTCGCTCTCCAGCAGATCCAGAGGACATTTATGCCTCTCAATTTCCTGAGGAAGGACATGATGTTTCATCGCCAAATTTGCGTGATTATGCTGATCTGCCATTGTCTGCCTTTACTCCATCAGATCGTGCCGAAGCCAGTATGCAGACCGATAATTCAGCAGATTTTCGCAGAATTCTGGATGTTCTCTTGGAAATGCGAGGTCAGATATATGCTTTGGGATGCGAAGTTCAGAATTTGCAGAATACAGGTCAAGCTTCTTCGGGTTCCTTGAATGATCAGATCCAAGCCCTTTCTCTTCAGATTCAAGCTAATGCTAAGGGTGAGGATGTTGCACAACTGAAGGAAGACTTGAAAAGGCTGGAAGGCATCGTTCAGTCAATGGGAGATTTCCAGCTTGTTTGTGTTCCCAAGCATTCTTGACTCTACTCCATTTTCATCTCAACCTTTTTTATGCTGACAAAAAGGGGGAGAGATACAAGATTTGAAAACTTTGAACCTTACATTCACCTTTTGAACTTTTGGATTGTTTTGATGTTTGACTTTACTTTTGTGTCTGGATGTGGACTGAATTTGGGATTTGGATTTGACTACTTATATTAACTACTATTGATATCTTATGGATGGCTTTATCACATACAAGACTAACCTATTTTCTGTGGTTGCAGATTCTAGCGTTATCATTCATTAAGCCATTTATCTTTACAAGATATCCATATTTGTTTGAGTAATGTTTTGCAGGTCAAAGTTATCCAAATCTGCAGGAAAGTTTTGTCACCATCAAAAAGGGGGAGATTGTTGGAGAAATCTTCGTGAAGTGTTTTGAAGCTGACAAAACGTTTCCATCAGTCTAGTATGAAGATTTGCAGACTCTGCTATTTAAAGTCTGAAGACCGCCGGACAGCCAGACTCAAGACTCAAAATATATCATCATTGACAGTTTCTAATCCGTTGAAGAAAGGCTATCCAGAACTGGATGTTTCATTAAGGATGTAACCTTATCAACTGGAGAAGATCTCTTGGCTGGATATGACATAACGGAATCCTTTATTTGATCATGATTGATTCGAAGATTAAGGATCCGATGATTGGCGAAATATTCTTGGAAGGTTCTACTTATGAAAACCGAGATCCTGATTGTATGGGCGAGCAGGATTGATGGACTATCGACATGTTCCTTTAATAGCTCGAATGATCTTCCTAATTGATTCCGTCCAACGGGTAGATTGGAGGAATTCCTTTGGTAAGTGCCAACGGGTATGATGGCATAAATAAGTATATAAGGAAGTCGTTTCAGTTGTTCGAGAGTGTGCACGATAGAAGAATTCCAAAGTCTGAAGCTCCTTGTTCTTAGTCAATTCATTTGAGCAAAATTTTGTACGCAAAAGAGAGTCTATATTCGTGAGAAACCTTGAGGAAGTGTGGTAGAATATCTACACTGTGGAATCAAGGGAGAACTTTGCTGTAACATCTCTTTTGTTCATAGTGAAATCCAGCCGGTGGGCTGTCAGTGCAGAAGAGTGGACGTAGGCTTGGAATAAGCCGAACCACTATAAACCTTGTGTTCAATTTTCTCTTCCCTACTCTCTGCTTTACTTTGATTATAATATGTTTTGGAGATCTTCCTTTCTATCGTCTGCCTAGTATCGCTTTCGTATCTCGAGAAATTGTTTTTACACCTATTCACCCCCTCTAGGTGCTTATACTAGCTATCTCAGCATCATTAGCAGTGTTAGAGCACATATTTTTATATCTCCCATAATTATCCGGCAAATGTGGGACGGAGGAACTGCCGAACCTAATGGGAACTAATTGGGTGTTCAAAGAATCCTAGACACTCTATTGATACCTGAAAGATACCTATCTATTAATATTGTGAATACACATATGTTTTGAACTAAATATATAACTCCGTTGGTGGAAGAAACCGAAGGTTCTGTACAAAACCCAGTTTTCTTGATCAATTATAAAACGAGTTAATTAGATTATTTTTGCACTTTTTTCTTCTGTGGAAATAAAGCCGCCTGTCTTTTACATAGCTTTTGGCTTCTCAATTGACGATTAGTACCAAGGGATGAAGATATTCAGCCCCTGCAGCTCAAAGGGTATAATCAGTTTATCAAGAAGAGTGAAGAATATCTTTAATTCAAGTAAATATATTTACTAATACACCTAGTATATTTTCTATACACTCCCACCCACACAATAGGAATTGAAAAGTAAGTGCAGAGAAAGTTCGTAACGTGTGCACAGCCATATATAATTACATATCTATTAGCAAATGTATAATTTGGTTTGCACTTGCCTCCAACCTTGGATACCACTTAAGAGAGAAGTTATAATATAGACTACCGAGAAAAAGCAAAGTACACATGGGATGAAGTACAAGGAGACAACTCTCAATTGACAACTCGAGTGCACATGGCCAGCCAATCGATCGCTGCTCGGGCAACTTATTTCGAATACTTTAATGACCTAAAGTACTTACCTAAATTAATTTACACATGGGACGAAGTACAAGGGGACAGCTCTTGATTGACAACTCGAGTGCACATGGCCAGCCAATCGATCGCTGCTTGGGCACCTCATTTCGAATACTTTAATGACCTAAAGTACTTATCTAAATTGATTTTCACGGAAAGTCGTTCCTAAGAAAATTATTGTGTCACCACAAAAGCAAAATGCATCGGTATTTTAGGGTTCAAAGGTCCCTTGACAACAATAGTAAATTTTTTACCATGTAAATCCATTCCCATAGGAGAATAAATTGTGTCGATTGCTCAAGTGTCCATAAATTGATTATATACTCATGCCGCTTTTAATTGTTCCAAGAAAGACTTGCCTGGCTTTTGGACCTTCTAGGCTTAAATAATCCTATAATTATAAAGTAGAGATTAATTATTCTGAAATTGCGCCTTGATTAGTGCTCAGATTGAAATCTTCGAAGGTCAATGCCCTAAAAATGATAACTCTTACAACTGGAAGTGACATTATTTTTATGCTCCCAAATAATGCCTCTCACGTCCTCCGATGCGCACATGCTGTCTAATGTGGAGTGACATTATTTTTATGTTCCCAAAAGATGCCCTCCTTCAATACGCTTAACCTCCATTGGAATAGGCTCGTCCTTTTATTTTATCTTTTTGTCGAAAAATGAAATTATTTCATTACTAGCCAGAATTGGAAGACCTCAAGAGGGGAGCGTCGACATAAAACAAAACCCAAAGGACTTGACGAGGGACCGAAAGCCAATTTTGTGGAAGGCGATATAACCTCTGAGACTTTGCAGCCCAATTAGCAACTGCGTCAGAGATCCCGGGGCAATGGGCTAAGAGAGCCAGCAGTCCACATTTAGAAGTCCCTTTTCCCATTTAAAATGATCTGGGCTGACAACAACGGCAAAGAATTATTGCCTAATTTTGGAAAAATTATTCAAAAAGTCTTAAACTTATTGTAAGTGGCTAATTCAATCTTATACTTTTCAATTTTACTAATTTACTTATAAATATTTTGGTAATTTGCCAATATAGTTCTAAACCTTTCAATGAATTTTTATTCTTAATGAAGTCTTTCCATCTAATTTTGATCGGACATCGCTAAAATGATAATCTAATTAACACCAGCCATCTCATGTGATGTAAATGGTGTTGATGTGAATAATTTTAAAAAAAAATTTAAAATTATTTTTTTTTTCTTCTTTCTTCTTCGTTGAGCCAATAGGGCCACGAAGGCCCCCATGGCTTAGTCATCATTTTTTGGTGGTCGTCACGCAAAACAATGTAATTATTCAATTATTTATTGGCCCCGGTAGATTGGCTTCCTATAGCTTATTCTTGAATATTTGATTGCTGTCTAGAATGATTAGCTTGGCAGCATGAACTTAAGCATTTTTAGTTATTCGATTAGAACTTCCTTTTGCACATAGATTTATTCATATTACACCCTTAGTTTTGACCTTTCTATAGTTGGAATGCTGAAAATATAAAAGTAAGACAGAGTCTCACTTCTTTTATTATGATATGGAAGATTGATTTTCCTTTGTCAAGTAAGAAAATAAATTAAAGGGAGAGTTGAGGGGCTTTCGGTCCACATTTCACGGGCCTGAAAGGGGAAGGGGAATCCAACTTGAATAACTTTTATTTAAGTTCATGTATATACCTATATACCTAAGAAAATCAAAATAAAAAAGGAATTGCCGAAAAAGGCTGAAAGCATCACCTAACTGGGGGTGCACAAACATATACAATTATATATTTTTAATCTCAAGTTTGTATAAATTGTTCTATGAATAACGGAGGTTTCAGGTAACATTAATAACTCATATAGTACTCAATCTCTCGAAACAATCTCTTAATCTCACGAAAACATACACACGACTTATGCACTGTTTACTTTCACAGGATGTAATTTGATGAAGAAGCTTTGCCTTGCGTTATGTGCAAAATTTGGTCACTATTTAAAAAAAAAAAAAAAAAAAAAGCAGCGTCTTAATTTGGTCTATCATCAAAAGCAAAACAAGTTTTAATTGATGATAAAGTATACCACACACATAATCTGAAATTTAAATAACTTGATACAATCAAATAGCCATCATGCACATATATAGCTATTGTAGTGCCGTGATGGAAACTGTTTTCCTATTGACTATATAACAAAAATTCAAGTAAAAAAAGTATCCACTCCAAATTTAGCATACCATTCAAATTGTATACTTGAAACAGATAATAGATATAGGATTAAAGGAACTTTAAAAAAAATAAAAAATAAAAAAAACCTCACCCTATGTAAAACGTCTCCATCATTTACACCTCATCCACTTTGTTTCTTTATGCAAAATATTTACAGCTCATCTCTACTTTTTCGTTCTTATTATAGAGCTAAGCGAAAGATTGATGATTTAATGCCGAATGTAAAACTTATTTTAAATTATAATTTATGTTTTCCTTTTAGATTATGATACCTGAGTTTGTAAAATGAGAAAAAGAACATTGAAATGTCAAGAGACCATGTTTTATGGAAATAATTCATAATCGATTTCAGAAAAATCCCAATTAGGGTTGGGTTTTCTTGTCCAGTGGAAGGGCATCATAACCAAGCTGTACTGACTAACTCTCTAGCCTGTCCTTGTCTAATGCATGTATTCATTTGTCATGGGAACGACGGGTTTAAAGGTAACGTCAACTTATGAACCAATGTTCTTCAATCAGCGTGGGTTCTCTCATATTCTTACATCACGCGGTGTTGAGATTTTAATTTTGATTCAATTAACCTGATGAAAATTTTATATGAGGAGTTGCCACTAGTCTTTTGAAATCGGTTAGAAATTAAATAAAGTTTGAGAGTATACCTCACTTTCTATGCAACTAAAAATAATAATAATTAAAGGATGAGTAAAAGACAAAGTGCAGTAAAATAATCTGATATAAGTCGGATATATAATATAACATGACCCCATTATTAAGCCCAAGACAGTGATTCCATGAGCTAAATCCAAATTGGATCCAAAATTTGTAAGGAACAAATTTTTCTAATCCTAAACTAAAACTCACAAAAAGACCACGGAATTTTCTAAACCACATTTGTGCTAATCAAATGAATTAAACTAAATCTAGTACTAAAATCCAACGACTTGATGAAGACCTATTTTTCTAACTTATTTCCAAATATTTTTTTTTGAATTTTTTTATTATTACTAAAATCTAGTACTAAATCTAGTACTCTTCATTTTTTCGGTCCCTGATTTCCAGAGCACGAGTTCTGCTTCTCTCATTTCCTTTAACCTTCTCATTCATTTCCTCTTTGAATATCGGTTAACTCACTCATTACTCCCCTCACTTACAGACACGCATGCACAAACACTCACCAAAGACCTTACTGCTTGTTTTTATCCTTTTCTCATACCTTTCAACCTTTGTTCATGGCAAAGAACGAATCCATCTAACGTAAGACCTTTCAGCCTACCAACAGATTCATGAGTAAAACAATATCCAGATCCAGTGAACATAACTCGTCAGATGCCAAGTTCATGACCACTAGATTCTACTATGCTACTTATGGCATAAGTTGACATGCTTTGCTCATCCTGAGAATTGATTAACAAGAATATATCAGGATCAGAGACAACATGTAAGGATGGATTTGACCAACAATCCATTAGTCATGGCATGTCGAGGTCTCAGCCGTAGGCTCAAATCACTGGAAGCAGAGATGCTGCAAATGAATCGAACATGTATCTTATAGAACCATTATTCCAGACACCAAGGCATAAGAACGCTTCTCGAATTTGCACATGACCTTCTTTTCGGCATTTTAACGAACATGTGGTGATCAGTTCGAAGAAGAGATCAAATCTCAACATGAAAGCAACTATTACAATCCAAGTTTATCACAACAGCATCAAAATGAGTACAGATCATTAAAAATCCTAAATTGAAGGATATATCGCAGAAATCTCAACCGGAATTCTTAGCCTATACTTTGTACAAAAGAATGACAAAAAACAGAGCATTGAGGATTTACCAACTCTTCTCTCTCATTAACCTCTCCACGAGCTTGTTGCTGATTGTACTTCTCATTTCAAGCCGCAATCAATTTCAGTCTAGAGTGTCGATCATGATTTTAATTTAATTTCTCAAAGCATTCTTTTTCGCTTTGTAATATTAGTTTCAACTTCAACTCTAAAACTAAAGTCGATGGCTCGCATGACAATTATGAAGTTACACGCTTTTTTTTTCACAAGTTACACACGTCTAAATGAGAGATGAAAGGTTGAAAATATTTAAGCGATAGAAAACAAAACGCTAAAATAGTAAGAATAGGAATTTTCATTCGTACCAAAATGCTGATAACAGCGACAAAACGAATTTATAGTGCAATCAATCTTGAGATATCCCAATGCGTTTTCCAGTTGCAGCAAAAATTTAAGAAATAAAATAAACTGTCCATAATCTAGATCGATTCTCAAAAGCTTCTTTTGAACCGCTCTTGTACATCTTCCATACGTTCATTCGCACCAAAATACCGATAACGGCGACCCCTATCACTTCATCATTTCTCAATCTGTTCTCGCATCTTCACACGACATGTTTCTCGATCCTTTCGTATATTTCCATTTCAGGCAAGGACAATAATGCGATTCAAGAATGGAATTCCATGACCAAATAGACATAACATAGTGACGGAGACGAGGAAAATATGAGATGGAGGGGGTGAATCCGTGACGCATGACAGAGAGGTAAATGGATAAAAACTCTCCCCTCATCTCATCTAATCCTTCCGTCCACTCATTGTCTTTAATAATAAATGTCCATTATTAAACCGCTTGATCTTCCCCCCATAAAATAATTTAAAAAGATTATCATATTCCATGGAAAGAAGCGATAAAATGATGGACAGAATGTCAACAGAAGAGGATCGGCATCGTCTATTCTTTGACAGAAACAAACATCCAATAAGAGACAAATGAAGACTGGAACGATTTGCGCCTAGAACTCGTCAATCTATCAACGTTTCATCCATCTCGTGCGCCATATACCCAGTCATGCCAACAATGAAGTCCGCATTTGGATGTTACAATGACAAATATATTTATTTTAGAAAGTGGGAATTCAGGGTCAAGCGCAGTCAACAATTGTCACCAATTCAATTGCCTAGAGTAAGTATTAACCTCTATGTCGAGTTGTTGCAACTCTAAGAAACAATCGTATAACATACTTAAAATAAAGGAACGAAAATAACTAGTAACAAGAATTGACTATATGTTTATCATGAACATTCTAATGAAACAGGAAACATATCTTTCAAACATCATTCTAAATAGTAGTGACCAGTGGACGCTTGGAGGAAGGAAAGACATCATGATTGAGTGGCTCGCAATTGATGTTGTGCACGGTATGTTTGCACAAACGCACACACTATTAGTTAGGTCTAAGCTATAGCTCTTATAAACAAAGCCTGCAAATTGGTGAGCATCGAAGGAGAGGGAGAGAATATAGGTATTTTGTTGGCAAGTGTCGTGGATGCAATCTTTTTTACGCCGGTTTTGTTGAGAGATCATAGGGAAAAAGTTTGGAAAAAAAAAGTTTGTAAATGTATAGAGAAAAAAATAATTTGAAATTTTGAATCATTTTTAGAGTCAAATCTATATGAGAATGATTTAAATATAAAATTTAATATTTGTGAGAGATTTAGGGAATAATTTTATATTTATGTATATTGACCTTGTTATTAGCTACGTGATTTAGCCGTAAGACGAAGATTAGATCACGCATGAGCTACGTTTGTGAGAATGACAAAATATTTATATTATTTTGCTAATCGGTTTTTTTTTCTCGGGAAAGCAACTGCAAAGCAAACAAGGTTTGATAAAACTTGCGGGAGATTAGAGACCCAATTGCAAGAAGGGATTTTGCAACAATGAGCCTTGGTAATCCAATCTATCACTCGATTCTCTTTCCAAACGTGCTTATAATGTGCCTTTAGGACCTTGCACTTAGTGATAAGAGGCTGCACAATGGCAAATTGCAATCTATGGTTGCGCTTATCACTCACCTCCTTCGCAAATTTATCAATTAACCTTTTAGTCTCACCATGACTCACTCCAACCATGCTTCCCATTGAATCTCTGACTGCAAAGGACCTGCCTATGTTAATTTTCAGTGCTCTCTTAGGGTCCACTCGTTTCGCGGAAAATGACTTCTGAGAAAACGTTTTCCAGATTTTTCGGTGTTCGTTTCACAGAAAATGAACTAGTCAAGGAAAATGTTTTCCATCATTGGAAAAAACACCTTTAAAAGTGAGGAAAACGTTTTCCACTTTTGAGAAGTGAAAAACGTTTTCCATAACTTCTTCCATCTTGCTTCTTTTTACCAATACATTTTCGTTTTATTTTTATGCTTTCTTTTTCTTTTAAATCGAGTTTTTAATTTTTGTTTCTTTTAATTCTTTCCTTTTCATCTTCTTCTTTGGCAGCGGCTGGCAATCGGCCGCAAGCCAGCTCGAGCCTCGCCCTAGGCCGGTGAGGCTCCGCCTAGCTTGATCTGGCAAAGTCGAGATCGGGCCTCGCCAAATTAGGCGAGGCGAGCTCGCCAGCCTGGGGCGGAGCTCACGGCTCACCGATCCGGCGAGCTTGCGGCTTGCTAGAGCCCGAGGAAGCTCGCGGTGAGCTCGGGCGAGATCGGCCGAGCCTTGAGCTTGCCAGATGTGGCCACCGGGTCTTGGTCGGCCGACAAGAAGATGGCCATCGTCGGGGGGGAAGGAGGCGGCGGTGGCGGAAGGAGGAGGAAGGAGGCGGTGGTTGAGGAAGAAGGAGGAAGAAGGAGAAGGGAGGAAGGAAAAGAAAAAGAAAGAAAAAATAATAAATAATAAAATTTTCGATTTTTTAAAAATACAAATAATTAAAAATTCATTTTAAAAATATAAAAAAAATAAATAAATTTTTTATTCAATTAAAAATATTAAAATTCAATTTTCAATAATTTTTCTCAAACAATTAAATTAGCTAATGAACAGTGGAAAATATTTTCCACTCAAAGTTTAGGTTTCGGTCGAACATCGGAAAATAGAGTCATTTTCCTAGAAAATGATTTTCAGGAAAATGTTTTCCGGAAACATGATATTTTTCGCGAGACGAACGGACCCTTAGATAGTCGGTTCTAGATTGCATGTGAGGTTTCTAGCCATCGTTCGTTGTTTTTCCTTCCTTAATTCCACTTCGCGAAACTTTTATGTGCAGCCATGGCAGGTCCCATCACCCATCTTAGGCCTAGGTGCGGCGATATGAAACCACTAAATATTTCGCCCTAACTAAGTGCCCATATTGGGACGGCCTTTGGTATAAGCAATTTATAAAGGAAGTCCCACACGCGGCTCTAAAACAATTATTGTTTTATTATTTAATATATTTGTGTCGACTTGGAGGAGAATAGTTATGATAAAATAAATATTTCATCAATCAAATTTTTTGAAGCTTGCAAATGAGCAAAAACTATAAACAAATTAAATATTACAGGAGTTAATTCATTAATAATCACTATTTTGAAAAGTAAAACTTCTTATGTAATCAAGGTCCGCGATAGATTGTGGTAGACAAAGAAAGAGGCAGTTTCGAAGAGAAGACGAGTGACTGATGTGGTAAAAATATGGGCTCTGAGAGCATCAAAGCCGAAATTGGAGTGGGAAGTACCACGGCACAAAATGATAATGAATAAAAGAGGATAAATTCGGCCCCATCGCCCAAGCATTTCGGTTCGATACGACCCATTAAACCATGCCCATCTCACACCCGGCCCAGATCCACAAGCCTCAGCCTCACACGTATGCTCAAATTGATTACTTAGATAATGCTCGTCAAGTGTTTGATGATACGCCGTTCTGAGATATAGGCTCCTGGAATGCAATGGTTTCTGGGTATTGTTAGAATTGGGATGTTGCCGAAGCACTAGATATTTTGTGTACCATGGAGTCGTAGGAAATAGAGATGGATTCTTCAGTAATTCTATATAGTCTGTGCACCATTTTTTGCTCGGTTTGATTATGATGCCCTAAGAGGAACAATGAAGGAAGCAATCGAAGCAGCATGTCACCTGACTGAAGAGTGCGAAGGGACTTCTCCAAATAAAGGGAGTAAGAAGATGACATTTTTGATACAATTTTTATACAAATTCATCGAAAATAATTGGGAGAATCAACTTGATAAAGATATCAGCCGTGCGATCAACTTCTTCCAGAATTACGTGAAATTTTTCACCAACAGAACAAGGTGAAAAATTGAATAGGGAAACAAGACTTATAATTGAAATCAAACAATTTATTTAGAAAAAAAGAAGCCTAAACGCCAACACTGAAACTTACGGATGCCAAGGAAGTTACTTACTTTATTTATTTAAAGTTACCATTCTATTTAAAGATTTTACTGACTACATGAAACAAAAATTACCAGCAGCTTCGCCACCTTCTCTCTCTCTCTCTCTCTCTCTCTCTCTCTCTCTCTCTCTCTCTCTCTCTCTCTCTCGTTTTGTCACTTGCCATGGCACCCATTTTTCCTCCTCTCGCCAGCATCAATAGATTTTCCCAAGAAAATCCTTGAGGTCTAACATATGGGACGCCCTTGAGGAGAGTCATGGCATTAAAATGTCGTCTTGCATGTTGGCGAACTAGAAAAGTATCTTTAAAGACTCGGGGGCATGTTTTGACAAAATTCTAACTTATTTCAGCAAGACTCCCGCATATTCAAGCGAGTTTCAACAATTCTGAACAAATTACGGCAACTCCAATTAAACTTTTAGTGAATTCTAGCAAAGCTACAACAATAATCTTCTGGCAACACCTCGACAAAAATTCAGCAAATTCCAACACGTTCCACCAAAAAATCAGGGGTCCAGTTCGTGGAATTTCATGATTCAATTTGCAATGCGTAAGACAATTAATCGCACCACCACTTTAGGACCAAATATCGACGGAACCTTTCTATAAATGGAATCCTAGAATAAGCTTCGGCCGACACCAAAAGCTATGGCCTCAACGAGCACATATAACCTCCCGAGTAAATACCGTTCCGGCCATCTCGAATGTGTACACAGAGGAAGGTCCCAAGAAGGCAACTGGTATTATCCAAAGCGATCGCGACCGCAACTCCTTGGCTTCTACCGTTGCAGTCCCGCTTCTGGCTTTTGGTGATGAGAAGTGTCTTGGCACGACGACCAAACAAAGGTCGGACGGAGCAGTCAAATGAAAGGCGAAAAGAATAAAAACTGAACAGAGATCAAGAGAGGCGAGTCTATAACAAATCGACGACAATAACAAAGTCTAATTGGAGAAGAGACGACCTGATGATTTGGTGGCGACTCAGTGACTTCCAGACAGCGAGCACAGCCTCGATATAGCATTGATTCTAATGGCCAGCAACGGGACAAAATATCGGATACAGTCTTTCGGTCATTTCATCAAACACTTCCTGAGAAGTATCCGTACATTCATTAGACGCGAGGACGACTCCTGGGCTTGATTTAGAGCAAGAAGCTGAAGAGCTCAATCGGCGGAGAGAAGATTCGAAAGTGATGGTTGGGAGTCAACTGAGCCGGGGCGTCCTTTTCCATGCGATTCGAACTTACCGCAACCTTCCACCAATCACTGAAGCGAAGGAACGAACCGAAGGAGCGCCTAGCTGTCAGAACAGCACACGATCACTGGAACCCGCAACCGAAGTCATGAACACTGGAATCGACGTTGATTCACCTCTGGTGAAGCTCGAATCGACGAAAATGAAGTTCCAATTCCAGGATCGAGCTTTGTTTCTCCTGTGTGCGTAGTGTGTGCCTTCCTTCGTGCGCCTGCCGTGGTCGGAGGTGGAAGGCCGGCCGGCGGTGAAGCTAGGGAGGACGGGAGGGAGAGGTTAGGGACGCGAAGCAGAATCAGCTCGAATCCAGAACTTCCTCGTCAAGTGACGAAGACCAAAAATTCCTTCTTATATTTCTCTCGTCAAATGACGAAAGTGCCCCGATTTAAAATGACGAAAATTTCCTTCTGGTGATTGCTCTCATAACCGATTTCCAGAGAGAAGGGAAAATCAGTGATGGGCCCCAGGGAATCAAAAATTCCATTGTACTTGGTGCTGCGTATGACAAAATTTTTTGTACCAAAAATTGTTGAGAATATTAATATTAATAATAAAAGGTTGAAGGTAAACAATAAACATGGTTGAACTGGTGACAAGCCTACAAGGAATGGTTGACAATATTAATATCTGCTCTAGTACTAAAATTGTTCGCTCACCTGACTATTGTGGATTTAAGTGCTATTTTTTAAAGAGTTACATGCGTCCAAATAAGAGAGGAAAATTTGAAAATATATAAGTGATAGAATTTTTCGTTATAACAGTAAGAATGGGGATCTTTTTTTAAAAAAGGATTTGTGAAGTTAAAGAAAAATAAATACATGAAAATAGCATAAGTATGCCTAAATGAATCACTATGAGCATCCAAATTTTTAAGAATGGGGATCTTTTTTTAAAAAAGGATTTGTGAAGTTAAAGACAAATAAATACATGAAAATAGCATAAGTATGCCTAAATGAATCAGTATGAGCATCCAAATAAGAAATCTTCATAGAAAATTATTACCTGCTCCACAAATCGCGTGCCTATGACTATTATGGGCATAATCTCAAAATAAAGTATTTGTACCTTTTGATCAAGGAATGAATGATAATAAGCATCTTGTGAATATGAAGTAGTGGTTATTGATTCTTTTTTTACATGAGGATATGAGAAGAATTTCTCTGTGGGACAACAGCTTATAAATAGTGGCTCCAATAATAGGAACTCTATAATATCATCCGTCCCATCATCTCTTCCTTCTTCATCCACAATCACCGCATTCATATTCGGACAATCTTGCACTTCAATCTCTCTAAGTTCTCTAAGACATTTTGCCACAGGCACCGAAAAGAGAAATGACAGTCCCGTGTTGCTGATAGAAAGCACATTTAGATTTCGAAATATCGATATTCCTTGTGATTGTAAATCTTGCTTCAGGGTGAGGTTGGCCACATTGTCGAAGGAACTTTTGGGAAGCTCACTATGCCATATGCTCTTGAAGGATCCTAGTGAGTGGAGTGTTAACCTTTGCAAGCTTGGTAAACTTATTTGCTCATAAGAGTTGTACATCAGATCATAGCTATGAAAAATTTGACAATTTGGCCTAATCTCACACCGATTTGTCTAACGTGGTGGATGATAGAATTTTCACCGATGACCTTACTCTAACAAGCATAGCTATAAACTATAAAGACATCTTAACTAATAAAACTAAATAAGAAATCTTCAAAGAAATATTATTACTTGCCCCACAAATTGCGTGCTTATGACTATTATGGGCATAACCTCAAAATAAAGTATTCGTACCTTTTCATCAAGGAATGAATGATAATAAGTATCTTGTGAATCTGAAGCAGTGGTTATTGATTCTTTTTTTTTTTCCATGAGGATATGAGAAGAATTTCTCTGTGGGACAGCAGCTTATAAATAGTGGCTCCAATAATAGGAACTCTATAATATCAACCGTCCCATCATCTCTTCCTTCTTCATCCACGATCACCGCATTCATATTCGGACAATCCTGCACTTCGATCTCTCTAAGTTCTCTAAGACATTTTGCCACAGGCACCAAAAAGAGAAATGACAGTCCCGTGTTGCTGATAGAAAGCACATTCAGATTTCGAAATATCGATATTCCTTGTGATTGTAAATCTTGCTTCAGGGTGAGGTTGGCTACATTGTCGAAGGAACTTTTGGGAAGCTCACTATGCCATATGCTCTTGAAGGATCCTAGTGAGTGGAGTGTTAACCTTTGCAAGCTTGGTAAACTTATCTACTCATAAGAGTTGTACATCAGATCATAGCTATGAAAAATTTGACAATTTGACCTAATCTCAAACCGATTTGTCTAACGTGGTGGATGATAGAATTTTCACCGATGGCCTTACTCTAACAAGCATAGCTATAAACTATAAAGACATCTTAACTAATAAAACTAAATAAGAAATCTTCAAAGAAATATTATTACTTGCCCCACAAATTGCGTGCTTATGACTATTTTGGGCATAACCTCAAAATAAAGTATTCGTACCTTTTCATCAAGGAATGAATGATAATAAGTATCTTGTGAATCTGAAGCAGTGGTCATTGATTCTTTTTTTTCCTTGAGGATATGAGAAGAATTTCTCTATGGAACAACAGCTTATAGATAGTCGCGCCAATAATGGGAACTCTATAATATCATCCGTCCCATCATCTCTTCCATCTTCGTCCACAATCACCGCATTCATATTCGGACAATCCTGCACTTCGATCTCTCTAAGTTCTCTAAGACATTTAGCCACAGACACCGAAAAGAGAAATGAGAGCCTCGTGTTGCTGATAGAAAGCACACTCAAATTCTGAAATATCGATATTCCTTGTGATTGTAAATCTTGCTTCAGTGTGAGGTTGGCTACTTTGTCAAAGGAACTTTTGGGAAGCTCACTATGCCATATGCTCTTGAAGGATCCTAGTGAGTGGAGTGTTAACCTTTGCAAGCTTGGTAAACTTATCTGCTCGTAAGTGTTGTACATCAGATCATAGCTATGAAAAATTTGACAATTTGGCCTAATCTCACACCGATTTGTCTAACGTGGTGGATGATAGAATTTTCACCGATGGCCTTACTCTAACAAGCATAGCTATAAACTATAAAGACATCTTAACTAATAAAACTAAATAAGAAATCTTCAAAGAAATATTATTACTTGCCCCACAAATTGCGTGCTTATGACTATTATGGGCATAACCTCAAAATAAAGTATTCATACCTTTTCATCAAGGAATGAATGATAATAAGTATCTTGTGAATCTGAAGCAGTGGCTATTGATTATTTTTTTCCATGAGGATATGAGAAGAATTTCTCCGTGGAGCAGCGGCTTATAGATAGTCGTGCCAATAATGGGAACTCTATAATATCATCCGTCCCATCATCTCTTCCATCTTCGTCCACAATCACCGCATTCATATTCGGACAATCCTGCACTTCGATCTCTCTAAGTTCTCTAAGACATTTAGCCACAGACACCGAAAAGAGAAATGAAAGCCTCGTGTTGATGATAGAAAGCACACTCAGATTCCGAAATATCGATATTCCTTGTGATTGTAAATCTTGCTTCAGTGTGAGGTTGGCTACTTCGTCGAAAGAACTTTTGGGAAGCTCACTGTGCCATATGCTCTTGAAGGATCCTAGTGAGTGGAGTGTTAACCTTTGCAAGCTTGGTAAACTTATCTGCTCATAAGTGTTGTACATCAAATCACAGCTATGAAAAATTTGACAATGTGGTCTAATCTCACAACGACCTTTCTAATGCGGTGGAGTATAGAATTTTCACCGATGGCCTTACTCTAAAAAACATAGCTATAAATTATAAAGACATTTCAACTGATAAAATTAAATAAGAAATCTTCAAAGAAATATTATTAGTTGCCCCACAAATCGCTTGCCTATGACTATTGTGGGCATAATCTCAAAAAAAAAAAAAAAAAAAGGATTTGTACCTTTTGATAAATGTAGGAATCAGAATAAGTATCTTGTGAATCTGAAGCAGTGGTTATTGATTATTTTTTTCCATGAGGATATGAGAAGAATTTCTCCATGGGACAGCGGCTTATAGATAGTCATGCCAATAATGGGAACTCTATAATATCATCCGTCCCATCATCTCTTCCTTCTTCATCCATAATCGCCGCATTCATATTCGGACAATCCTCCACTTTTATCTCTCTAAGTTCTTTAAGACATTTAACCACAGACACTGAAAAGAGAAATGACAGCCCCGTGTCGCTGATAGAAAGCACACTCAGATTCCGAAATATCGATATTCCTTGCGATTGTAAATCTTGCTTCAGGGTGAGGTTGACTATATTGTCGAAGGAACTTTTGGGAAGCTCACTGTGCCATATGCTTTTGAAGGATCCTAGTGAGTGGAGTGTTAACCTTTGCAAGCTTGGTAAACTTATCTGCTCATAAGAGCTATACATCATATCAGAGCTATGAGAAATTTGACAATTTGGCCTAATCTCACACCGATTTGTCTAATGTGGTGGAGGATAGAATTTTCACCGACGGCCTTACTCTAACAAGCATAGCTATAAACTATAAAGACATTTTAACTAATAAAACTAAATAAGAAATCTTCAAAGAAATATTATTACTTGCCTGACAAATCGCATGCCTATGACTATTATAGGTATAATCTCAAAAAAAAAAAAAAAAGGATTCGTACCTTTTGATCAAAGAAGGAATCCGAATAAGTATCTTGTGAATCTGAAGCAGTGGTTATTGACTCTTTTTTTCCATGAGGATATGAGAAGAATTTCTCAGTGGGACAACGGCTTATAGATAGTCGCGCCAATAATGGAAACCCTATAATATCATATGTCCCATCATCTCTTGCTTTTCATCCACAATCACCGCATTCATATTCAGACAATCCTCCACTTCGATCTCTCTAAGTTCTCTAAGACATTTAGCCACAGACACCGAAAAGAGAAATGACAGCCCTGTATTGCTGATACAGAGCTTATTCAAATTCCAAAATATTGATATTCCTTGTGATTGTAAATCTTGTTTCTGGGTGAGGTTCGCAAATTTGTCGGAGGAACTTTTGGGAAGCTCACTGTGCCATATGCTTTTGAAGGATCCTAGTGAGTGGAGTGTTAACCTCTGCAAGCTTGGTAAACTTATTCGCTTATAAGAGTTGTATATCATATCACAGCTATGAAAAATTTGACAATTTGGTTTAATCTCACACCGATTTGTCTAATGTGGATGATTATAGAATTTTGAACGATGGCCTTACTCTAACAAGCATAGCTATAAATTATAAAGACATTTTAACTAATAAAACTAAATAAGAAATCTTCAAAGAAATATAATTACTTGCCCCACAAATCGCGTGCCTATGACTATTATGGGCATAATCTCAAAAAAAGAAAAAAAAAAAAAGAAAAGGATTTGTACCTTTTGATCAAGGAATGAATCATAATAAGTGTCTTGTGAATCTGAAGCAGTGGTTATTGATTCTTTTTTTCCATGAGGATATGAGAAGAATTTCTCCGTGGGACAGTGGCTTATAGATAGTCACGCCAATAATGGCAACTCTATAATATCATCCGTCCTATCATCTCTTCCTTCTTCGTCCACAATCACCGCATTCATATTTGGACAATCCTCCACTTCGATCTCTCCAAGTTCTCTAAGACATTTAGCCACAGACACCGAAAAGAGAAATGATAGTCCCATGTTGCTAATAGAAAGCATATTCAAATTCCGAAATATCGATATTCCTTGTTGTCACGACCTCTTTTTTTCCGTTCGGGGGAAAAGGAAGAGAGGTTTAGGGGTATTTGCCTAAAGAGGTGGACCAATGGCCCTAGATTAGGCGCGGGCTCTCCCAAGCCCATACCTCGCGCGACGTTAGATTCGTTTTTTAGTTCTTAACAACCTATGTAATTCTAGGAGTCGCCACTAGCCTATTGGGGTCGGCTAGAAACCAATCAAGACACGGGAGTGTTGTCTCGATTCATACGCAACCAGAGATTTCTAGGAACGGGGACTCGTTTACGCCAATGTTTCTATTAGCGCCCTTGTGGTACCACTAACTTGGAATGTTGTTTATATAAATGGCCATACAATCTTGATTACCAATTATAATCTTTATGAAACCACTAAGTGTCCATGCAAATGTTTTTGTAGTTTTTTTTTAATGTCTAGACTAATCTTAACATAATTTAGAAGAGAAATTTACACTCAAATTAATGAAAAGCGGCGCGTAAATAAACATCCAAGAAATTGAAATGACTTGAAAATAAACGCAGAAAAGGTAAACCCGATACAAGTCGGGAATATTACATGGCCTTGTTATCACACCCTAGGACAAGACCCCCGTGAGCGAAATGGAAATTTAAATATGCATGAAATTACTCTAGATAATTTTAATCTATGCAAAATGGATTATTTACAAAAATGATCATAAAATACCAAAATAGCATTAAATTAGGAAAATGACATTTTAAAAATAGGAAAATTTCATTGATGCCATTTTTACCTTAATTTGATACATCTATCACCTTTATATTTTTTTTGAAATTTTTGGATTTTTTGGATTTTTATATTTTTATTTAAATAAAAATAATAATTTCCTAAACCGATATATGCTAACATTGAACAACACAGCACATGAATATCACAATAACCGGGCTCAAATCGACCGTTTCAAGATCGAAACTTGGTTTGCGCATTTCGTTGAACACTTGGCATGCATGAAATCACCCCAAATCAGCTTCCTCGGGCCATGTTTGCGGCCTTCAATCTCAACGCATGAGCAATATTATGTGGAACTAAAACATCAAGGTTAAACTACCACATGCAAGGAGTAAGATTAGATAGAAATCACAGCTTCAAACACACGAAAACCAAGCTGGAATCGGCCTCAAATATGTGGGTTGAGCTGATTTTGAAATCTGGGTTTGAACCAAAGTCAAGCAAACAGGTTGCATGCCTATATTCAAGCCCCAACACTCATCGCATACGAGATCTAAAGGAAACATTACTTGATCCAAGTGAAAGTAGGTAACATGAGCTTTCAAATGCAATAAACATCATAGAGAATGACCCACCGAACAATATCAAAACGACCTCTCCAAGAAGCACACATGCAACACTCTTGAAGATATTTCAAACACTTAACAAAAATTTCAACCTCAGAAATCAGTTTTCCGGGCTAGTTTCCCTCTTGATTTTCATGATCAAAACATGCTCAAACTCAAAAATACGTACATCTAGAATGCTTACCTTACTTCCTAGTTTCCTTTTCAAGTGGTTCTTGGCCAAGGAAACCGAGAAATTGTCCTTTGGAAGCACGTGGAAGTTGGCTTCTTCAACTGGAAATGAGATCTGCAGAAAAGAAGAACTGACAATGAAGGTTTTCGTTGACCTCTAAAATTAGACTTCAAGACGTCTTTTGTTGGAAAAATTGACACCAAGCCAAACTATATGTATTCTAGTTTGGGGTAGAAGTCAATATTTTCCTCATTTGTTTCTCAAATTTCTCAAAAACACTGCCTTTTCCCCACTCGTAACCAACTGGGCTCGACACTTACAAAAATTTTCAGTGTTTCCTGGCCCACCTGGAGGGTGTTTTTCGGGGGGCTTTAGGAGGCCTTCCCGATCTCCATTTAAGACGTGCGACCTATGGATGGAAAGATATTTGAGTGAAGCTTCACTCTCTAGTTGAAGGTTTTGGCTAATTTTGGCCGAAGGGTTGTAAAAATCTCACTTTTCTCTCAAAAGGTTGATCTGGAATTTCTGGGTTTGCTTTTCTGGAGTTGCTTCTAAGGGCCTCTTTGGGGAACGATTCTGAGCTCTCTCCTCTCCCTCTCGTCTCCTCTCTCTCATCCCTTGAAAATCCCTTGCTTCAGTCATCTTATCCCATGAATTAAGGGATTTTTGGTCGGTCTTTTGTCCACCTACCAAGCCTGCCAACTGAGCTGGTTCACCTACTCTTCTGACTTAGCCAAATATTTTGACTTCTGCAGCTGTTGAGTGTGCGAACTTTGCTACGATTTTCCCGTGCTGTCAGCAGCTTATCCCTGTCCAATTTCCGTCCACTTGCACTACTATATATGGTCTTCCATCACGTGCAAATATCGAGCTAAATGGGCGGCTGAGTGAGATATGGTGGGGCCACCAATATGCCTACTTAACAGCTCCGAATTAAGACCTAACCGTGGACTGAGATTTGGCAGCTGGTTTGGGTGCTTTAATCCATCACTTTGGCTGTGGTTTTTGATCAATTAGCAAGTTCATGTATAGTAGTTTAAGATCTCGACCAAATTTCGCAATTGTGCCCACCCAATTTTGCAAAAAAGTCCCTCAAAGTTGGCCATTTTCTTATCCGAAAATACCCAATTCAATACAAATTTGGTCTTTTTGGCTCGATTTGATTGATTCGACTTGGCCCAAATTCAATTTCAACTTAATTGGTGACCAAAATGATGATTTAAGGGCTCGGGCGCAAATTTTGCAAAATTTGCAAATTGGTCCCTCGACTTTTGGAAATTGCATTTTTGCCCCAACGTGTCATTTGAATTCCAATCTGACCTCCTAGGCTTGGCTAGTCACATTTAGATCGTTGGCCCCAACTTTTTTTTTTTCGATTTCTTCTTTTTTTTAAATTATTATTACTTTTTTATAGGAAAAACATCTTTCATTCAAAACACGATATTAAACGCCTAGATAATTTATATGCCGGAATGAAATATTTTTGGGCAAAAATTAGGTGTCAACAGCTGCCCCTCTTTAAAAGGAAGCTCAAAGAGGTTTCTTTCAAAAATAAGGTGACGCCTAATTTTTTTTTTTTAGTTTTTTTTTTTTACAATAGTAAAATGAAAATGCAAGTAAGCTTAATGTAAAGAGCGTGATCTAGGGATGTACTTGTGAACAATTTGAAAAGTGTGGTTTAAGGATATACCCACGAACCTTGTGGTTTAAGGCAATCCCGCTAACTGTGTGGTTTAAGGCAGTCCTACGAACCTTGTGGTTTAAGGCAGTCCCACGAACCTTGTGGTTTAAGGCAGTTCCACTAACCTTGTGATTTAAGGCAATTCCACTAACCGTGTGGTTTAAGGCAGTCCTACGAACCTTATGGTTTAAGGCAGTCCCACTAACCGTGTGGTTTTAAGGCAATCCCACTAACCGTGTGGTTTAAGGCAATCCCACTAACCTTGTGGTTTAAGGCAATCCCACTAACCGTGTGGTTTAAGGCAGTCCCACTAACCGTGTAAATTGTATGATTTTAGGATGACCAAGAACCTCTTGAAAATGCATGGTTTAAGGCTAATCTATGAACCCTTTGAAATTATGTCTTGAAAATGCATGGTTTGAGGCTAACCCATGAACCTTTTGGAATTGTATGGTTTAAAGATAACCAAGAACCTCTTGAAAGTGCATGGTTTAAGACTAACCTATGAACCCTTTGGAATTGCATGATTTAAGGGTAACCAAGAACCTCTTGAAAGTGCATGGTTTAAGGATAACTCATAAACCCTTTGAAATTGCAAGGTTTAAGAATAACCAAGAACCTTTTGAAAATGCATGGTTTAAGGCTAACCCTTGAACCTTTAGAATTGCAAGGTTTAAGGATAACCAAGAACCTTTTGAAAATGCATGGTTTAAGGCTAAACCATGAACCCTTTGAAATTGCAAGGTTCAAGGATAACCAAGAACCCTTTGAAAATGCATGGTTTAAGGCTAATCCATGAACCCTTTGAAATTGCAAGGTTTAAGGATAACCAAGAACCTTTTGAAAATTGCATCGTTTAAGGCTAACCCATGAACCGTGTGAAATTGCAAGGTTTAAGGATAACCAAGAACCCTTTGAAAATGCATGGTTTAAGGCTAACCCATGAACCGTGTGAAATTGCAAGGTTTAAGGACAACCAAGAACCCTTTGAAAATGCATGGTTTAAGGCTAATCCATGAACCCTTTGAAATTGTGTGGTTTCACTGGGGGAACCTGTCATTCGAGAATATTCTGAAATGGATACTGCACATCATATAGTATTCATTATAACAAGTATTCTAGTAGCGAAAGCATACTAGATGAGGTCAATTTCAACATATGTCATTAGAAACAATATCAAAAGTGTATCGGTAATGAGAAAGCAATGATTGCATAAACAAATCAAACTAATTCCAACAACTTGACAAACTCGCAAAACTGTCATCACGCTCGAATGATATCATTAATCGTCAAATTCTCTTGGGAGAAAAGTCCTTGTCGAAATGACCCTGACTTATGAGAAAGGTTTGTTAAGTATGCCAAGCAAGGATCCCTAGTCAGAAAGGGCTTCTCGCATATCCTCAAGAAAATGGCTGTTTGATCCCATCTGTTCATGTGGGAAATAAACTGATCACTCAACCTCACTCTTCCAGTGCACAAGGCTTTGAATCATTCGCAATAAGTACACATTGACCAATCAAAGAGGTCTTTTAGAAGGACCGTAGTGCAGGTTTGGTCATGGTTTTAGTAATGGATAAGCATCATTGGCTATGAAATGAATTAATCACTAATCGACATCTCCGCCAGGTTTACAAGTCAAGAAACCTTAAGATGAGATAAGACAACCTTACTCTCACTTCTTCGAGTGGCATCTTCTTTAGGAAGTCCTTATTTCCACTTTGAATCATCCCAATCTGAAGAGACTTTGGAAATGGGTTGTAATGTTAATTCGGGGAAAGGTTCAAAAGGCTTAGCTCAAAAGGCTTAGAACTTTTTGTCAAAAGGGGATTTGGGAGTTGGTGATTATCATGGCATCATTACCATATCATACATTTTTTTAAAGTACTCAATGTTTAGAATTCAAATTGTCTCAAAAGTCCTTTGACTAATCATCTTAACATAATGGCTTTTGCATTTGCAATGATTTTCTTTTCAATGTAGGCATTTTTTTTGCCATTTTTGCTTTCACAGAGATATTCCTCTTGATGCAATTGTTTTTCTTCCACTCTCTCTCCCCTTTTTCTTTTTTTTGTGGGCATTGGCCTTGCTTTTACCAGGCACACTGCTTTTTTTTCATGCCCCTTAATTTTCACTTGACTTTTGTTCTTTCAAACTTTTTGAGCTCTTGGGACTTTCAAGATGCTTTTCATATTCTCATATAAACACCAATTGCATTGGTAAATCATGTGTCTTGCCCCAATGTGGGGAGATAATCACCACTCGGGTTTTAGAAATGAATAGTTAGGCTCAATATGGTTTAAGCAAAGGGTATCGGTGTTTGGGTAGAGAAAAGAATGCTCTTCTTCACCTTGGGATGCTTCGAGCTTCCATAAGAATTCACCTGAAGTTACCACAAAAAAGATTTATGCAAGTGAGAGTAAAGAAACTTTTCTCATCTTCCCTCTCCAAATAATGTCAACCCAAACCTCCATAATTGCCCCATCGTGGGGTGGTTCTTGACAGGGATATTTTGTAGAAAATTCTTCACATTAAAAGGCTCAAATAGGCTAACTATTGTCACCTGTAGTGTGTATGATAGAGGAAAGAAATGCCTCTTATCATCTTGATCTATGTACCGCTTGCGAATGAATTCATTGACCTTAAACGACACGGGTTTTCTTTTTCACTCAAATCCCAGAGTGCTTAAAGGACATGTTTGGAAATGGGTTGCCTTTCCTCATCCTAAGTGTTTCTCGCTTGGCATAAGCAACATCGCCTTTCAATTTTTGTTGAGATCATGTCGGTGGATTAACCTCCATAGAGAATTTTGATTCGAAATGAGTGATCCATTGAGTGGATGGACAATTTAAAGATAAAGAAGATTTTTGCAAACTTTGTGGAAAACTTTTTTTCTTCAATTTCCATTTCTTGTGCTCGTTTCTAGAAAAACACTAGATGTTCTTTTTTATGATGGAAATTCTCCATTTGTTTTCTATTTGATTTTGAGAAGAAGGGTACTTACCTCGTGCCTTAGTAGTCGCGACCCTACGAAGAACAAAAGGGAATGTGTTAGTACATGAATCCTCGGGATCGTAAAATGGAAACGATACAACATTACCCTTGGTCAGTTTCACCATTTGGCGGCAAACAACGGAATGAATGTACTGTTTTAAGGCTTGAAGAGAATCTCAGGTCTTTGGTCTCATTAGTTCAAGCATTTTCCTCTTTTTGCAAAAATAAAAGATGTAAAAAATTTTATTTATTTTTTTACATTTTATGGCAAACTCGTTGCCGTTTCCGGGATCGAACCCTGGCCGCTCTGGGACCACTTCATTCCCCATACCACTAGGCCGAAGTGCTGGTAGTGTCCATGGGGTGTTTCTTTTTTATTTAATTGAACCGGCTCTAGAACGACACATATTTTAAGCCAACTTAGGTGACTTTGACATGTGTTGGCTCCACATGCTTGCTTGGTCGATATGGATTATGCTTAAATCAATTTCTTGAGTTTGTTTCTCGAATACCGACGCTTCCTATCAAACAAGGGAACTACGTCAAATAATGAAGTTAGAGAGGGGCATTTTGGAAACGATACCGAATTACCCTTCTCCTACAACTGACTTTAAATGTCTTGTGTTTCCTCTTCATGTGCTTTTGCTCCTCAGGTGTTAACATTTCCTTGAAGATCTTGCTTTCAAATGAGCCATTTAGATGTTATCGAATTCACTCATTCTGAGTGGGCGTCAAAGATGAAAAGAGAGGGGTACTCCTTGTTTCAACACATGAGGGCATTGCTCCTTGGATGTTTTGCTCCATTTATTCCATCAAAATGGATAGTTGGGCCTTAGCATGCCTTCTTGGTATAAGGTGTTGCTCCATCAGTCAAAGTGCACTTTTTGTGCCGAATCAATTGACTTTGTTTCGTCTTGCTTCATAAGTGAGAGTCACTCTACTTTGAGTGACTTGCCCCGTTTATCAATTGCAAGGAAAACGAGACGTAATATGTTATTTTCATATTCGACGTAATTCATTTTAGGAACGGTATACTCCCTTTTACGGCATAGTTGATGATTGCGTTCCATCTCGTTTCCTTGGCTATGGAGAGGGATTTGCTTTCATGATTGACAGTAATTCACTTGGCAAATGTCTATTCCATTTGAAATTTTCCCCTTTTAGAAGTCGGGTGACTCAGGCATTGCGTGCCCCCGATCCATTTTGTGGCCATATGCCCCAATTAAAATTTCCTACACATATGGAAACAATGTATTATTTCCACTCTTAGGTAGATTAAGTTTAGGAACAAAGTACACCCTTTTTCAAAGTCGGGCAATTCCGCATCTCATCGTATCTTTGTGGAAGAAGGGGAGATATTGTCCTTATGGTCGAATGTATGCCACATTGAGTTAGATAACTTGTCCATATGCAGCTTCATTATGTTGGATTGATGAATCTTCATTTCATTTGAATTCTTCATGCTTTACTCGGTTTCCTGCGTACCCCTTTTAGGCTAGGTGATTTTTCGCCATTTTTGCTGCATCAATGCATTTCCCATTTCACAATCCTTTTCTTTTAGAGATCGTGTGATTCTGGACGAAGCTGTCCACCCCATGTAATCTTGTTGCTTGCCAGTAATTTGCCTCACTAAAATCTTTTATTTGAAGGCAACATTTGATGACCGATTCTTGTTTGTCTACATCTACATCTTGAAGTGTTGTCTTGCATACCACCAATAATCATCTCCATACAGGATTGGATGCCAAGAAACCGTTGGAAGTGTAGGGATTGCAGATGCTTCTTGTTCGCAACCAACGAAGTAGTTTGTTGCCAAAGAATGTCTACAAATTTCTTCTTCCACGAAGAATGTCAAATTAATATGAGGTCGTCCAGGATGTGGAACTTCATTAGACCAGTAGATTTGTGATCTTCGAGGCCTTGATGATTCTTTTCACACTTAATCACAATGTTTGAATTCATATGTTGCAAAAATATTCAAGTAGTTCATGGCTCAACCAAATATGCCCATAAATGAGCATGAATTGGTGCATCTCATGACTTGCTCTATTAGGGAAAGGCCCGCACTTCTGTCAATTTTGAACAAAACCGTCATTTTGCCTGTTTGACAAAAATGGATGACTGAGTTAGTTGTTGCACAAGAAATCCCTATTGGAACGATTACAACCTTACCCCCTCAAAGCATCGTTCTACGGATCAACCTGCAAAAGCGATTAAGTGAAGAGATAAAGTATTATGCAAGTTCTTCTTGAAACTCATTTTCACACATTTTGAAGCTAAGGCATAAAACTCAGCCCAGAGGGTCCGTTTGAAACACTTCAAGTGTTTTAAAGAATATAACTTTTATGAACTCTAATTTCATTATTAGAAAATGTGAGTTGTATGATTTACAAAAGCATTTGATTGGGTTCACAATCAAAACTCAAAACGTAAAACACGGTTCCTAATAGGAATAATGACAAGGATAAAGTACAATAAGCTCTTTCGTAGAGGAGCATAATAAGCACAATTCTCGTCATAGCTTTAAAGTCCACTTTTGGCATGGCCAAGCAAGAGGAGTTCAAGGAATGGTTGTCACGCATGACCTGCGAAAGGAAGATAATGTCAGTATATGAATGAAAAATTGATCTTTCAATAAAGCCGCCTCTTACAATGAAATCAAGGCGACGATACCTTCTCCGTAGTATCCACTTACGAGAATTTGGTATTTCGTCAAGATTTTATTAGTAAGAGGAGATTTCATTAAAAGATTGATTCGCGAATATCAATTGAATGCCCACTTTGTTCCAAAAGTTTCATACACAAATGGGGCATTGATTTTGAAAAATTAATTTGTGGTTTCACTCATGCAAAGGTGAGGTGATTTTTATTTTGAAAAATCAATATACAAAATGGGATTTGAATTTTAATTTTGAAATGTGACCAATAAAGAGTTTTATAAAAAAATTTGATTTTAATTCTATGCCCCAAAATGTAATCTTGATTTGGAAGAATTTCTATACGAAATGTGACTTTGAGTTCACAATTGAAAACAAAAACATTTGTTTTATGGGGTTAGATCAAAGGTATTTGAAATGTTTATTTATTAAGAGTGAGAGCCAAGCCTATATCGCTAAGGGCATTCCATTGATTTCCGCGAATCTCAAAAAATGAAAATTTCAATCCAAAGTGAACAAGTAGATGGAGAAATCATACTTACAATGGGTGAAGAGACATTTTTTTTTTCAATCACATAGACATGCGGATGTAAACTTGTGGGGTTTGACGAATAAAGGTGGAATTCTAAAGGCTTAAAGTCCCCACTTTGATTAGATCAAAAGAGTTTTCCCCACTCTGCACTTACGTCGAATAGTTCTCTTTATCATTAATCATAATGAGCGGGACCAAAAGTGGATAACCATGGGTCATTCCCCACACGGGTTCCATCTTTTAGCACCTCCTATGGGCTTCCTGGTGCGATTGGGGTTTTAGATCGCGGGTTGTGCAGTGAAGGGTACGAAAGATTGATTTTTCGATCAAAAGTACTATGTGAGTGAAATTTTCCGTTTTTTCCTCTTTCTCTAGGTGTGTAAATGTGTAGTGCAAGTATGAAGGCACGCACAACAATTGATATCCAAACAACACTTCAATTTCATCCATATAGGCATACATTCCTACGCCTCCCTACAAAAGAAATGGGTTAACAAACACTCCACCACTTATTACTCCAAACCTACAAAAACATTTAACACATTGTTAGCGGACTAACCTTATTTTCCATGCGACTTTGACACGCGCTATCAAATGAAGACCATGTTAGTGAACAACCAACCAAGTTATTACGGCCTAAGTCCTCTAAGGTTTGCAACCAGGTCCCCAGCGGAGTCGCCAAGCTGTCACGACCTCTTTTTTTCCGTCCGAGGGAAAAGGAAGAGAGGTTTAGGGGTATTTACCTAAAGAGGTGGACCAATGCCCTAGATTAGGCGTGGGCTCTCCCAAGCCCATACCTCGCGCGACGTTAGATTCATTTTTTAGTTCTTAACAACCTATGTAATTCTAGGAGGTGCCACTAGCCTATTGGGGTCGGCTAGAAACCAATCAAGACACGGGAGTGTTGTCTCGATTCATACGCAACCAGAGATTTCTAGGAACGGGGACTCGTTTACGCCAATGTTTTTATTAGCGCCCTTGCGGTACCACTAACTTGGAATGTTGTTTATCTAAATGGCCATACAATCTTGATTACCAATGTAAATGTTTTTGTAGTTTTTTTTTTTAATGTCTAGACTAATCTTAACATAATTTAGAAGAGAAATTTACACTCAAATTAATGAAAAGCGGCGCGTAAATAAACATCCAAGAAATTGAAATGACTTGAAAATAAACGCAGAAAAGGTAAACCCGATACAAGTCGGGCAAATAATATTACATGGCCTTGTTATCACGCCCCAGGACAAGACCCCCGTGAGCGAAATGGAAATTTAAATATGCATGAAATTACTCTAGTTTGGGGTAGAAGTCAATATTTTCCTCATTTGTTTCTCAAATTTCTCAAAAACACTGCCTTTTCCCCACTCGTGACAAACTGGGCTCAACACTTAGAAAAATTTTCAGTGTTTCCTGGCTCGCCTAGAAGGTGTTTTTCGGGGGGTTTTAGGAGGCCTTCCCGATCTCCATTTAAGACGTGCGACCTATGGATGGAAAGATATTTGAGTGAAGCTTCACTCTCTAGTTAAAGGTTTTGGCTAATTTTGGCCGAAGGGTTGTGAAAATCTCACTTTTCTCTCAAAAGGTTGATCTGGAATTTCTGGGTTTGCTTTTCTGGAGTTGCTTCTGAGGGCCTCTTTGGGGAACGATTCCGAGCTCTCTCCTCTCCCTCTCGTCTCCTCTCTCTCATCCCTTGAAAATCCCTTGCTTCAGTCATCTTATCCCATGAATTAAGGGATTTTTGGTCGGTCTTTGTCCACCTACCAAGCCTGCCAACTGAGCTGATTCACCTACTCTTCTGACTTAGCCAAATATTTTAACTTCTGCAGCTGTTGAGTGTGCGAACTTTGCTACGATTTTCCCGTGCTGTCAGCAGCTTATCCCTGTCCAATTTCCGTCCACTTGCACTACTATATATGGTCTTCCATCACGTGCAAATATCGAGCTAAATGGGCGGCTGAGTGAGATATGGTGGGGCCACCAATATGCCTACTTAACAGCTCCGAATTAAGACCTAACCGTGGACTGAGATTTGGCAGCTGGTTTGGGTGCTTTAATCCATCACTTTGGCTGTGGTTTTTGATCAATTAGCAAGTTCATGTATAGTAGTTTAAGATCTCGACCAAATTTCGCAATTGTGCCCACCCAATTTTGCAAAAAAGTCCCTCAAAGTTGGCTATTTTCTTATCCGAAAATACCCAATTCAATACAAATTTGGTCTTTTTGGCTCGATTTGATTGATTCGACTTGGCCCAAATTCAATTTCAACTTAATTGGTGACCAAAATGATGATTTAAGGGCTCGGGCGCAAATTTTGCAAAATTTGCGAATTGGTCCCTCGACTTTTGGAAATTGCATTTTTGCCCCAACTTGTCATTTGAATTCCAATCTGACCTCCCGGGCTTGGCTAGTCACATTTAGATCGTTGGCCCCAACTTTTTTTTTCGATTTCTTCTTTTTTTTTTAAATTATTATTACTTTTTTATAGGAAAAACATCTTTCATTCAAAACACGATATTAAACACCTAGATAATTTATATGCCGGTATGAAATATTTTTGGGAAAAAATTAGGTGTCAACACTTGTGATTGTAAATCTTGCTTCAGGGTGAGGTTGGTACTTTGTCAAAGGAACTTTTGGGAAGCTCACTGTGCCATATGCTTTTGAAGGATCCTAGCGAGTGGAGTATTAATGTCTTCAAGGTTGGTAAACTTATCTGCTCATAAGAGTTGTACATCATATCATAGCTATGAAAAATTTGACAATTTGGCATAATCTCACACCGATTTGTCTAATGCAATGGAGGATAGAATATTCAACGACGGCCTTACTCTAACAGGCATAGCTATAAATTATAAAGACATTTTAACTAATAAAACTAAATAAGAAATCTTCAAAGAAATATTATTACTTGCCCCACAAATCATGTGCCTATTACTATTATGGGCATAATCTCAAGAAAAAGGATCCGTACCTTGTGATCAATGAAGGAATCAGAATAAGTATCTTGTGAATCTGAAGCAATGCTTATTGATTCTTTTTTTTCCATGAGGATATGAGAAGAATTTCTTCGTGGGACAGCGGCTTATAGATAGTCGTGCCAATAATGGAAACTCTATGATATCATCCGTCCCATCATCTCTTCCTTCTTCATCCACAATCACTGCATTCATATTCGGACAATCCTCCACTTCGATCTCTCTAAGTTGTCTAAGACATTTAGCAACAAACACCGGAAAGAGAAATGACAACCCCATATTGTTGATAGAGAGCTTCTTTAAGTTCTGAAGTATTGATATTCATTGTAGTTGTACATCTTGTTTCCACATGCGTTGTAGGTTTGGCTACTTAGATAATGCCAATGTACTTCGCTGAGAGAGAAGCTCGACTTCTTTGATGACTTTTAGCTCCTCTAGGTCGAAAACTACTTCTACAGATGGAGTGCCTGCAATTTCCATGGACTCCAAATTTGGCAACTTCAATATCCAATCCTTCAGAATAATTGACTTGGATTTAGACTCCTCTATCTTTAGCGATTTCAGATTGTTGTATTTAAATGAAGGTTCGCTATAGAGTATCTTTTCTAGGCCAAGGAGTCCAACCATTACCAAGGATTGGAAGCAAGGCAATGAAACCTAACAAAGCACCATAATGAAACTCATTAAAGGTGAGTTTCTTACAAGTAAAGCTATTTTCAGGAAATTGCTGCTAGACATTTCATGGATACAAGAAAATGATTGAAACTCTTGGGCTAAAATACAGAAAAAATGAATTTCTCTTCTATGAAAAGGGATCATTTTCATAAGGATATACTCACCACTATTGTGACATCCTGAAATTCGACCCCGTTTCGATAAAGTGAAATGGGCATTTCGTCGACGTGCTTAGGGTCCTTTTTCTCTGAGCTGATCACTCACGAGTTAACTAACCTATTAGGTGAAGCCGTTAAGGGACGTATCTGCAGTAAAATCCCTAAAAGCTACTCAATTTGTTGGATTGGACTAAAATCACATCTGATCGATTTTTAACCACGAAATTGAACTCGATTTCGAGAATCGAATTTCAAGCGCGTCATAATTCTTATTTTTAGGACCTTGTCTCATTGTTCGTCAATTTATTGATGAGTACGAAATTTCAATAAAGAAATTATCGGAGGAAGAATTGAAGACCAAAAGAAAATAGAAAGGGAAAGAGAAAAGAAAAATAGGAATAATATTATTATTTAATTTCTTTTCTCTCCCTCCCTTTTCTCTTCTTTTCTCTCTCTCTCTCTCTCTCCCTTCCCTCTTTTCCCTCGTGCGATTTCCCCTCCCCCACCGAACACCCCATGCCAATTTCAAATTGGTTTCCTCTTCTTTCTTTTTCACTTTGACTAGTCAAAAAGTTTCTCATTCTTATCTCTTCTCTCTCCTCTCTCCTTCTCTCTCGACACTCTCTCTCTCTCGTGATCGAACCCCCTTTTCTTCTTCTCTTTCGTGCGAACCGAAGTTGAAGAAGAACAGGAGCAGCAGCCACCGGCGTTGAAGACCAAAGCAGCTCGCCGTTGCCGCTGCACCGGAGCCGAACCGCTCGCGCGCACGCCGCGCGTTCCGCCGGCCGTCCCTCGCGCCTAGGCGTGCCTCCCCGTGCGATCCAGCCACTGCCCAGCCTCTGTCCAACCCCCGTCCGGCCACCTCCGGCCGCCGTTCTACTCCGTCGGACCTCCCCGGCGTCCCTCTCGTCCTCCGCCGACCTCCCCTCGCCGCCCTAGCCGCCGGATTAGCTCCGGCAAGCCTTGAACCGCAACCCACGGAGTGAGTATCCAGCCGGTTCGTGGGCCGTTTTGGGCCGTTTCCAGGCCCCGAACCCGAGCCGTGCTTTGGGAAGAATTGTTCCTCGCGTTGCCCCCGTCGGATTAATCCGATTTGCGCGCGATTCGGTGGGTAATCTCACTAATCCCGGATTAGTTTGCTAATTATGCTTAAGGTTGGTTTAGTTTTAATTAATTATGTTTAGGTTGTTAGATTAGAATAAATTAGCAATTATTAGTCAATTGTGATGCGATTTAGATAAATTAATTGCGCAATTAACAAGTAGACGTGGTCTACTAATTATTGGAAGTGTCTCGGGATTTTTCCCAACCCTTAGTGGGCTCCAATTAGGCTTTTTCGAGCCTAAGTGGAATTTTTTGGTATTTAAATATTAATTTTCGAAATTAAATTAAATAATTATTTATTTTCCGAAAATTCAACTGAGATGTTCCGGAACTGGAAAATTATGTTGATAACCGTGGTGAAGTCCGTTTATTTAATCGGGCTTTATTTTGAGCTAAATTGAATTTTTAATATTAATTATTTAATTTTCGAAATTAATTAATTATTTATTTATTTTTCGAAAATTCAACTGGGATGGCCCGTGACCAGAAATTTATGCTGATGACCGTGGTGCAGTCCGTTTATTTAATTGTGCCTTATTTTGAGCTAAATGGAATTTTTAATATTTAATAATTAATAATTAATTTTCGAAATTAATTATTTATTTATTTATTTTTCAGAAATTAAGATTGAGATGGCCGACAACCGAAATCTCATGCTGATTGTCGTGGCGCAGTCCGTTTATTTATTTGAACTTTGAATTGTGCCAAATTGATTTAATTGTGGATATTTAGGATATGTTCCTAAATTGATTATTTGGGTAAATTGAGTACAAATTAAGGTTGTGGATAATTACTTTAGAAATGGAATGAATCATCATGAAAGGCACGTGGCTCGGTGAATAGTACATCATATCGGAGAATGCACGTGGCTCGATGATTAGTACGTCGCCTTGGAGAATGCACGGGGCTTGATGATTAGATATGTCACCTCGGAGAATGCACATGGCTCGGTGACGAAGTATGTCGCCTTGGAGAATGCGTGTGGCTCGATGATTAGTTCTATCAGTTAAGATTGAATAGCAATTTATTATCAGCTTTGGGTGAGCATATGGTATACTATATCGGCCTTCGGGCGATATGTCAGCTTTGGGTGAGCAGAATACCGGTATACTATATCGACCTTCGGGCGATATGCCAGCTTTGGGTGAGCAGTATACCTTATTATCAGCTTTGGGCGAGCTATGCTATCTATTTCTCAGCTTTGGGTGAGCAGTCCTGATTTGATAGGACTTTATAGATAGTATTGAATATGCCGACCGAGCATGGGTCGTGATGACATGTAGTCGACTAGGTCGATTGATCATTACTTTGATTTAATGTTGTGAATTGATTGACTGATTGGAAATGACCGTGAGTGGTCTTGTTGGCATGTAATCGACTAGGTCGATTTGATCGATACTTCGATATGTGATTTGATTGATTGTGCATTGAGATATTTGAAGTATCTGTATATAACCTTGAATTGCATGTTGAGACTGATGCCAAGGTACGTCTTCTGCCCTGTGCGTGTATAGGCAGCCTATAGTATAATGGTTTACTAATCGGGCTTAGTGGGGTAGAACTCGCTGAGACGTAGTCTCATCCCGGTTTAGGGAAAAACATTTTAGGACCCTGATGAGGAGCTAAGGAGGAGGAGTCTGGGAAGGAAATCTCGGAGGTGAAACTTAAGGAGAAGGACTTTTTGAAAGAAGAAGATATTACTGAGAGGGGCCTTAAGTATGGCCTGGATGGACTGAGAGTCTATCTTCTTTTGAGAATTCCTTTTGAAGTGAATAGTTATGAATTGGTTTGTGTTTTGTATAAAAGTTTGGTAATAAATTTCAATATGAAAAATATGGCCCTACTTTTCTATCCCATCGTTTTATTGTCTGAGGATTTTAACTGCTTCCGCATGTGCTTAATAAATAAAAAGGGTCGGCGATACATTATCCTGGGATATCGCATTATAAAATCGACCAAGTGAGAAGGATGTGTGCGTGCCCGAGGATCGGGGCGTGACAACTATCATGCCGCAAATGTAGCACTACGGCACAATTCTATCTCTCTCTCTCAACTGTCATCATATTTTTTATCTTTTCTTTAGCTAATCTTCAAATCTATGACCATAATTTTTTATCCTTTCTTTTGAAATTATTTACCGATCTTCAAAACAACTACCATAATTTGGTTATCTTTTCTTTTGTTTTTTCCACTTTGAACTTCAAAATTGACAACAAAATCATATCAAAGTTCAATTTTCTTAAGTTTTTTGTTAACTTATTGGTTTTCATTAAGAACAAGTAAATATTACTTATTCAGGCTTGCTTCCATTAAGGACCCATAACAGTTTTTTTCTTTTGTAAATTTTTGTGCTTCGTCAATGAACATCATAAACATTTTTTCAAATTGCGTTTTTGGTAGAACCAAATACAGAAAAACAATTCATTTTCTAGAAAAACGATTCACCCAGAAAACTTTTTTCAACAATAATGAATTTTCAATGAAACAAATGGACATAGAATACATAAATGGGCTCGATGTCTCTTAAGAATGTCAAAAACTTAATTTTATTCGAAAATCAATTGATCAAAAGGCAGAATGTGTATTTTTTTCGTCGTGCGTGAAAGAATGGAGAAGGAAATATCCCCTTAGTAGCTGAAGAAAGGGATGACAGATGCAGAACAACATTGACATGGTGAGGTTGTCATGTTGTGTTGGAATCAATTGCAACTTGCATGTAGGTGAAACATCAATTAGGTGGACTTTCTTTGTTACGTGGCTCTTGGTTCGCCTTCCATTTATTTAATCTCACTTTCTTCATTTCGAGATTGTTGAATTTCGTTCACTCGTACCGATTATTTAATGAATAACGACAACGAATATTCATTGACTCCAAATTTGGCAGCTTGAGTATTCGATCTTTTGGAATACTCGACGTGGGTTTAGACTCTTATATCCTTAGCAATTTCACATTGCTGTATATTATTAAGGGTTCACCGTAGAGTATCTTTTTTGGGGCAAGGAATCCATCCATTACCAAGGATTCCAAGTGAGGCAATGAAACCTAACAAAGTGCCACAATGAGACTCATTAAAGGTGAATTTGTTACAATTCAAGCTATTTTCACGAGAAAATAAGTGAAACTCTCGGGCTAAAATCAAAAACATAAAACAAAAAATGAATTTCTCTTATGTGAAGAGCAAAATCATTTTCATGATGATATCTTCACCACTATCATGCTCCTAGTGCCGCACAACTGCACGGTCATGTTGTCACGGCAACGTCGGCAACTTGACATGACATGTTGGAATCAGTTACATGTTAGGCAAGACATGAATTATGAGGACTTTCCTTGTTACGTGGCTTCTCGCTCGCCATCCATTTATTGAATCTCTGGATATCGCTGTTGGAGAAATCTTTCCAGAATATTTTGAAGCTGACAAAACGTTTCTATCAGTCTAGTCTGGATATTTGCAGACCGTCTGTTTAAAGTCTGAAGACTTTCTGATCACCAGACTCAAGACTCAAGACTCAAGACTCAAGACTATTCTCATTGACAGTCTTTCTAATCCAGTGACAAAGGAAATCCAGAGCCGAAGTATATGGTTGAGGATTTAATCATGTCCTCTGGAGAAGATCTCTTGGTTGGATAAATATAACGGATTCTTTTATTCGTATCTAGATCGATTGAAGATCCGGTGGTCGACAAAATATTCTTGGAATGTTCTATTCTTGGAAACCAAGATCCTGATTGTATGGGCGAACAGGATTGATGGGCTATCGTCAGGTTCCTTTAATAGCTCGAATAATCTTCTTGATTGATTCCGTCCAACGCGTAGATTGGAGGAATTCCTTTGGTAAGTGCCAACGGGTATGATGGCATAAAGGAGTATAAAAAGGAAGACGTTCTAATTGTTTGAGTACGTGATCGATAGAGAAATTCCAAAGTATGAAGCACCTTGATTATTAGTCGATACAGTTTGAGCGAAATTGTATACACAGAGTGTCTATACTTGGTGATACCTTGAGCGAGTGTGGTAGATCATCTACACCTAGAAATCAAGGAAGATCAACACCGTAACATCTCTTTGTTCATAGTGGAATCCAGCCAATTGGCTGTCGGTGCGAAAGAGAGTGGACGTAGGCTTGAATCAACCCGAACCACTATAAACCGCGTGTTCAATTCTCTCTTTCCTTTACTCAGTCTTACGTTGATTATTACTTATCGCAAATCCTTCAACTGCCTAAGTATTGTGCAATTATCAAGAAAAATCTTTTATATACCTATTCACCCCCCTCTAGGTACTCGTACTAGCTATATCAATTGGTATCGAGCTCGTGTTCTTACTTTATTTGAAGTGTTTTACTTCGAGTAAAAGATCCATGGCTAGTATGCTAGCACCGGGGCTAGTGGAAGGGCAAAGCAATACCAGACCACCCTACTTTGATGGAAAGGATTACAACATCTGGAAGAACAAGATGAAAGCTTTCCTACGATCAAAGGATCCTCCGGAGTGGGACGTTGTGGAAAGAGGAATCACTCCTACTCTTTCGCCGCATCGTCTACGAAAGAGGGAAAGAAATTGTTGAGACCAGGAATGACTTAGAAAGAGATAAACAAGAGACAAGCACTCGATGCAAAAGCAATTTACTCTTTATATTGTGCTTTGTCACCAACTGAATATAACAGAATATCTTCTTGTGTTACAGCAAAAGAAGTATGGGACAGATTACATATCACCTATGGAGGAACAGATCGAGTGAAGGAGACCAGAATTAACATTCTCCTCGGTCAATACGAAGCCTTCAAAATGAAACCAGGAGAATCTATAACTGACATGTTTAGTCGTTTTACAGATATTGTCAATGGTCTTGAGAACCAAGGACAAAAAATTTCTGATCCCATGAAGGTGAACAAACTACTGCGTGGACTCTCCAAGGATTGAAATCATATAAAGACTTCAATAAGAGAGACGCAAAGAATTATGCCACTATCTGTCGACGAGCTGATTGGAACTCTTCAGTCTTATGAAGTGGAACGAATTAATAAAGACAAAGATCCAAGAGGTAAGAAATCCTTTGCATTAAAATCAAATGATGATTCTGATGATACAGATTCTGAAGATGATATGGACGATGAGGAGCTTGCTCTCATGATAAGAAGATTCAGAAAACTGAATAGAAAAGGTAGAAGGTTCAACTCAAAGAAACAAAGTTTCCAAAGACAACGAACCAAGTCTGTTGATGATGAGGAACCAAACAAAGATGTAGTCTGCTTTCGAATGTAAGAAAAAGGACACATCGACCCAACCGTCCTCTTCGAAGAAGAAAAGAGGAAAAGCTGAGAAGTTTCGAAAAGCTCTCAAAGCCGAAACCTAGAGTGATACGAGTGTGAAGAAAGTGATAATGAATATGCCAACATTTGTTTGATGGCACATTCGGACTCGAACTCGAGAGTGAATTTGAGGTAAGTGATTTTAAAATTCCTGTCAAAGTCTCTAAATACATTGATGAACTGTGTTTTAGTCTTAAGACTTCTCTCAAAAGAATTTCCGAACTTAAAAAGGAAAACTCAGTTCTAAAACAAAAGAAAAACATTTTAGAAGAAAGAGTTAAAATTTTAGACTTGAATGTTTCTACTCTTAAAGAAAAAGAATATAATCTTTTGAAAGAAAATGCTTTTTAAAAACTGACATATCAAATATTTCAAAGAAATTTTCGATAGGATCCGAAAATCTTGAAAAAGTTCTTTCAGTTCAAAGCCTTACTTCAATAAGTCTGGTCTAGGTATGACAGCAGAAACAATTCACTTGATTGATTTTCCTAAAGTAAAAGAAAGAATTAAGAAAAGACCGTCGAGAGAGGCTTACAAAAATCATTTCAAGAAAGTTTTTGTAAAGTCTCGTAGGTCGAAATGCTCTAAGGTGTTCAAAGTGTAACAGTCGGATCACTTTGAAAAAGAGTGTCCTATGGTTTGGAAGCCTATTAAGAAAGTATGGCCTAATAATGTTTATCCTACTAACACCAAAGGACCCAAGAAAATTTGGGTACCAAAGAAAACTTGAGACTCTCCTTTAAATGCAGGTCTCCGTCAAGAAAAAGGTAAAGTGGTATCTTGACAGCGGATGTTCAAGACACATGACAGGAGACTCAAATTGCTTCATAAAGCTTATTCAAGTAAATAGTGGAAAAGTTTCATTTGGAGGAAACGGCAAAGGAAATATTATGGGATTTGGAACTGTGAAAATTAGAAATCTCACAATAAGCAATGTTTCTCTAGTGGAAGGACTCAACTATAATCTCCTCAACATTAGCCAATTGTGTGATACTGGTTTCAAGATCTCCTTTCAGGAAGGAATATGCTCTGGAATCAGTAAAGACTCTACTCAATCTTTCATGGGTCGAAGACATGGAAATATCTACCTCTTAGACATGAAACTAAATGAATCGCAATGCCTAATCTCAATTCAAGATGAAGCAAGCTTATGGCACAGAAAGCTTGGTCATGTCAACATGAAGCAATTAGCCAAAATCTCATCAAAACAGCTTGTTCGAGGTCTACCCAAGTTACCTTACCAAAAGTCCGATCCATGCACACCATGTATTCTGGGAAAGCAGGTAAGAAATTCATTTAAGCCAATAAATCATGTCTCTACTAATCATGTATTATAGATGCTGCATATGGATCTCTTCGGACTAACCAGAACCCAGAGTATTGGAGGTAAGAAATATTGCCTAGTAATTGTGGACGATTACTCCCGTTTTACTTGGGTATATTTCCTTGCAAGTAAGTCAAAAACCTTCTCGTATTTTGAAAAATTTGCTAAAAATGTTCAAAATGAAAAATGATGTGTTATCTCAAGTATAAGAACAGATCATGGAGGTGAATTTGAAAATCAAGATTTTACAAAATTGTGTGATGAATCTGGAGTTAAGCATGTGTTCTCCTCTCCATATACTCCTCAGCAAAATGGAGTTGTGGAAAGAAAGAATAGATCTCTTCAAGAAATTGCTAGAATTCTTTTAATTGAAAGTAAAATTTCTTCACGATTTTGGGCTGAAGTTGTTTCAACAGTATGTTATATCATCAATAGAGTCTTCCTAAGACCTATTCTAGAAAAAAAAAAAAAAACCCTTATGAATTATTCAAAGGTAAGAAGCCCATTGTTTCATACTTTCATGTGTTCGGTTGCAAATGCTTTATATTGAAAAATGCAAAAGATCGAGTTGGTAAGTTTGAAGAAAGATCAGATGAAGGCATCTTCCTTGGATATTCTACATCAAGCAAAGCCTATGAAGTCTATAGCAAGAAGAGCCAGTCTGTGGAGGAGTCAATGAATGTCAAATTTCAAGACTCTACGCAAGATGAATCCAAATCGGACTCAATATGAAGAGTCCGAACCGCTCCCGAACCTTCCAAAGCTTACAACTCAAGAAATATCTCGAGACTCTGGAAGACCAGCATCAAGATGTTCATGAAGATTCAAATAAAGAAAGAGATCATCATCCAGAAAAATCAACCAAGAATCGAAACACAAGTCCAGTCATCCTAAAGATCTCATTATCGGCGAAATTAATGAAGGAATTCGCACAAGATCCAAAAGACGTGAAGAGTCTAGTGATGTGGCTCTCATTTCCGAAATTGAACCAAAAAGCATAGAAGAAGCTTTATCTGATGAAAGCTGGATCGAAGCTATGCAAGAAGAGCTCAGACAGTTCAGCATTAATGATGTCTGGGAATTGACATCTAAACCAAAAGGTAAAACTGTTATTGGAGCCAAATGGGTGTTCAGAAACAAGATGAATGAAAAAGGAAAAGTCATACAAAATAAAGCAAAACTTGTGGCCAAAGGATACACGCGAGAAAAAGGAATAGACTATGATGAGACTTACGCTCCTGTAGCAAGGTTAGAAGCTATTCGACTATTACTTGCGTTTGCTTGTTATAAAAATTTCAGGTTATTCCAAATGGACGTCAAAAGTGCTTTCCTAAATGGATTTATCCAAGAGGAAGTTTATGTGGAACAACCACTTGGGTTTGAAGACCCAAAGAAGCCGACTCGCCTTCGACTAAAAAGGCCTTGTATGGTTAAAGCAAGCACCTCGAGCTTGGTACGACGTGATCGAGTAAGTTCTTATTACGTAATGGTTTTGTCAAGGTAAAGTAGATACTACTTTATTTATCAAAAAGGAAAATAAAAGCTTTTTACTTGTTCAAATATATGTGGATGATATTATTTTTGGATCCTCTAATGAAAGTCTATGCAAGAAATTTTCTAAGTCTATGCAGGATGAGTTTGAAATGAGTATGATGGGAGAATTAACATTCTTTCTTGGTCTTCAAGTAAAGCAATTGAAGGAAGGAACTTTCATTTACCAAGAAAAATATGCTAATGATCTAGTCAAAAGGTTTGGATTGGAAAATTGCAAAAAGACTGATATACCAATGTCAAGTTCTTTAAAGATAGACAAAGATGAAGAAGGGAAGAAAGTTGATCAAAAGCTATACAGGAGCATCATTGGTTCACTTCTTTATCTTACTGCTTCTAAACCTGACATTTTGTTGAGTGTTTGCATCTGTGCTAGGTTTTAATCAGATCCTAGAGAATCCCATCTCAGTGCTGCAAAACGTATCATTAAATACGTTGCTTCATCTTCAAGCATCGGTCTTTGGTATCCTAAGAAGGGAGACTTTAATCTTTTGGGATATTCAGACGCAGATCTGGCCGGCTGCAGAGTCGATAGAAAGAGTACTTCAGGAACTTGCCAGTTGCTTGGAAGCAAGACAGTGTCTTGGTTTTCAAGGAAACAAAGCACTATAGCTCTCTCAACAACAGAAGCAGAGTATGTAACCCTTGGAAGCTGCTGTTCGCAAATTCTATGGATAAAACAACAGCTACAAGACTTTGGGATTGAAGACTCATGCACAGAAATCAAATGTGACAACACCAGCGCAATCAATCTCACCAAAAATCCAATCCTTCATTCAAGAGCAAAGTATATAGAGATTCGACATCACTTCATTAGAGATCATATTCAAAATTGAGAAATCTCGATTCAATTTGTTGATTCAAAAAGTCAACTAGCGGATATATTCACAAAGCCTTTGGAGAAAATCAATTCGATTTTATCCGTTCCAAACTCAACATTTTGAAGCTCGAGGAAGTTAAAGTCTAGAGACTCTCCAACCCTCAGACTCTAAACTCTCAGACTCTAAACCGTCAGACTCAAACATTCATAGCTATAGACTGTAAGTTGCTATTTTATCTAAACTCGAAAAGGTACTATCTTTCGTTTAGTTATTTTATAGTCTCCGTGAAAAACGAAATCTTGTCTTTTCAAAAGGATTAATTTTGGCAGTTAATGATTTTAAAAAGAAGAGTTCGTACACTTTCCTTGTGCCGATTGAACTTCCCTTTTTCAAAACGAGTTATATATATACGCTTTTCTTTTTCATCCAATCTTCAAAACCCTAAAAGGCATTCTCCTCCCAATCCGGTTTCTACTTCGTGTTCATCTTCGAGAAAGTTGTCATCTTTTCTTGAGAAAGCTAGTAAAGGAATCTTTCAGCGACAAGAAAGGATGTCTTCTTCGAGGAAGTCTTCAAGAATCGCGAACAGGGGACCACAGAGAATGAAGGAGGGACCTACCCATTTCGATCTCACCGAAGAGGAAGAATTATCAAGTCAGCAACAGAGCCCGATTCACTCTCCACCACGTCACTCAACGCCATCTACCCCACAAGGTGCGGGTCAACAACCGGAGGAAGAGATAATCGAGGACGCAGACCCTGTAAGAGTCCAAAAACCCTCTTATATTTACAAATTCTACCGTGCGTTGAAAAGTACTGGGACTCCGTTGAAATACGTGGATGATTTTCTTAAAGATAAGAATTATGGGAATGAGTATATCTTTCTGAGAAAAATGGAGGATTTGGGAATTGCTCCCAAGGGAAAGGCTGAGAAAGCACTTGCGAACATTCCAAGTGACCCTCGTATGTCGGGACCAAATTCGACTGACGGGAACGATGATGATAAAATGTTCAGTGATTTTCAACCTAGAATGGGTGTTGCTGCGAAGGTGAAGGGAAAAATGATGGAATTGTTTAAATCGAAGAAACAGGATAATCTGTTCTTCAGACTACTGAAACGAGGGGTGATAAACCTTAGGAGTGTTGATTTCGATTTCTTGGATGCCGTTAATGTGAACTTAAGGGAGAAGTTCAATCTGCTTCAACTTGAGCAATTTTGCACCAATACCACAGACGGTTATGCGCAATTGACAGCATACTTCTATTCGAATCTCAGCTTTTTAGATGCGAATAGAATATCATTCAGTGTTCGAGACCAGGACTATGTGGTAGACGTGGACATGTTGGCGGACATAATTGGAGTTGAACAAGGACATTATCAACCAATCAAAGTCTCAGTTGCTCGTGCCTCATTGGAACTTGTCAAAGATAGAGATATAGAGGGAAGAATCATCTATTCAAGGATGCGTGCCATCAATATTGTGCTGCACAAAATTGTGATCAATTGCATCAGGCCCAAGTCTACATCAAAGGCTGATGTGTCTAATTCCGAGGCAAAATTGATGTACACAATCAACTCAGGGAAGAAGTTCTCTCTCCCTCACACTATTCTCTTTCACATGTACAGAGCAATGTCGAAGGACAAGGGACAATTGCCTTACCTGTGTCTGTGACCAAGATCTTCGAGACACATGAATATTGAACCGCCACACACACTTTGTGTTCGACCGTGCGATAAGATGGTGGTAGGTTTGAAGATGTTGACGAAGATGCGTCGAAAGAACTTTCCAAGGTAATGGAGAAATTCAGGCAAGACTCTAGTACTGTCTCGCTTCAAAGAGAAAAGGGAAGGAGGCCATTGGTGCCCCATCCAAAAAGAAGAAAACTCTCATCTTGGAGGATGAAGATGAGGAGGAAGATCTCACAATCACTTTGCCTTGATAAGGACCGACGTTACGTACCTCAATCGATGTAACTTCGAAGAAACAGAGAGAAGAAAAGGAGCAAGCCAAGAACGAGAGAAGAAGAAGAGCAATGCGAGAGAAGGAGAAAGAAGCTGAAGAAGAAGGAGAAGAAGAGAAAGAAAAGTCTGCGGCTGAATGCTGAGAGAAGGGGAATCAAGATACGAAGAGCATGATCATCACTCTTCCCCATTTGAGGTCCTAGAGACAGGGGGAGTTGGCGAGCAAGAAAGGCCCACACCTTATGCTGCCAATAGTGAAGGTCTAAGACAATCTCCAGCAAATCCAGAAGAGGTTCAGGCTTCTCAATTGCCTAAAGAAGGACACGATACGTCAACACCAAATCTGCAAGATTATACAGAAGCGCCATCGTCTGCATTCACTCCATCTGAGAAAGCAAATGCAAGTACACAGACGGACAATTCTGCAGATTTTCGTCGTATTCTTGATGTTCTTCTGGAAATGCGGGGCCAAATCTATGCTTTGGACTGTGAAATTCAAGCCATGAAGAATGCTGGACAAGCATCTTCGGTTACCCTGGAGGATAAAATGAAAGACCTCTCTCTACAAATTCAAGCCAATGCCAAAGGAGAGGAGGTAGCTCATCTAAGGGAAGACTTGAAAAGGCTAGAAGGCATAGTCCAGTCCATGGGAGATTTCTAGATCGTGCGCATTCCCAAGCAGACCTGACTCCTTTCTCACCTTTTTTAATGATGACAAAAAGGGGGAGAAGCAATTTGAACCAACCATCTTTAAACTTTGACTTTAAATTTGTTTTTGTGGTTATGTTTGTTTTTTAGTATGACTTGAGTGAACTTGGGTGTGAACTTGAATTTGACTGAATTGGCTGTGGATTTGGATGCTTGACTGGTTGCATTTATATCAAGTGTTGTCATATGGTATTACTCATGAAAGACTAACCAATTTTCTGTGGATGCGAGTCTGGTTGTTTTATTAATCTTTATGAGATAGCCATATTGCTTGAGAAATGTTTTTGCAGGTCAAAGTTGTTCAAATCTACAGGAAAGTTTTGTCACCATCTAAAAGGGGGAGATTGTTGGAGAAATCTTTCCAGAATATTTTGAAGCTGACAAAACGTTTCTATCAGTCTAGTCTGGATATTTGCAGACCGTCTAGTTTAAAGTCTGAAGACTTTCTCTCACCGAGACTCAAGACTCAAGACTCAAGACTCAAGACTATTCTCATTGACAGTCTTTCTAATCCGGTGGACGAAGGAAATCCAGAGCCAAGTATATGGTTGAGGATTTAATCCTATCCTCTGGAGAAGATCTCTTGGTTGGATAAATATAACGGATTCTTTTATTCGTATCTAGATCGATTGAAGATCCGGTGGTCGACGAAATATTCTTGGAATGTTCTATTCTTGGAAATCAAGATCCTGATTGTATGGGCGAACGGGATTGATGGGCTATCGTCAGGTTCCTTTAATAGCTCGAATAATCTTCTTGATTGATTCCGTCTAACGGGTAGATTGGAGGAATTTCTTTGGTAAGTGCCAACGGGTATGATGGTATAAAGGAGTATAAAAAGGAAGACGTTCTAGTTGTTTGAGTACGTGATCGATAGAGAAATTCCAGAGTCTGAAGCACCTTGATTATTAGTCGATACAGTTTGAGCGAAATTGTATACACAGAGAGTGTCTATACTTGGTGATACCTTGAGCGAGTATGGTAGATTATCTACACCTAGAAATCAAGGAAGATCAACGCTGTAACATCTCTTTGTTCATAGTGGAATCCAGCCAATTGGCTGTCAGTGCAGAAGAGTGGACGTAGGCTTGAATCAAGCCGAACCACTATAAACCGCGTGTTCAATTCTCTCTTTCCTTTACTCAGTCTTACGTTGATTATTACTTATCGCAAATCCTTCAACTGCCTAAGTATTGTGCAATTATCAAGAAAAATCTTTTATATATCTATTCACCCCCCTCTAGGTACTCGTACTAGCTATATCAATCGCTTTCTTCATTTTGAAATTATTGAATTTTATTTATTCATTCAAGATTCATTCTTGCTTTCATTCATTCAACACACTACTATTTTTTCAACTATTAAAAATCCGGTATGAAAAGTTCTTAATGTTAGTTGAGTCCCTGGTTCTCCAATAGATTGACCCGCAATAATACCTACAGCTTCTCCCAATTCGACCAGGTCGCCATGGTTCAACTAGGACCCCAGTTCCTTAATTTCTAGGTGAATTAAGATCGGGAAAAGGAAGTTTTCCAATCATTGACTCAAACTCAGTTAAATAAATAATAAGTTAGTCATAGTAGAAACCCAAGTTATCTGTCCAATTATCTACCATTGAAAAATTAAAAAAAAAAAAAAAAAGTCGTGGAAAGCAGCTTCCCTCTAATTATAATGACCTGTATTCTATTTGAGATGATTTTTCATTTGTAAATCAAAACGCGGATAAAATTGTACAAGTAATCAAAGTTAAAATGCAATATGTACTAATGTTGAGTGGACACCAATATCATCTCATCCTAATAGGACAAATTGACAGAGGGAAAAAGTGAAAGAAAATTACCTGGATTGGAATATCCTCTGATGTGATTTCAGCTTTGGTACAAAAGCTTGTCATATTTGGTAACTCATTCAATACCAGGCAACGTACATTAGGCAGCTCAACTTTGTTATTGGTAGAAACTATATCTTCTCCTGCATCATGTGTGACAATGGATTGCATTGAGTCACATTTCCACACTTCAATTTCTTCCAACTATACAAGTCTTTGCATATTTGAAAGACACCACAAGTATTTCAATTGGTCGCACTGTTCGACACTCACGGCTTTCAATTTGCTAAAGCACTCTGGTGCAACGGGGCCATGGAATATCTTCTCCAAATTAATAAGATTTTCAAGGAAAAAAGACTTTAACTTCCCAAAAGCAGTGAGAGGGAAGCTATTGGATGAATCGGCAATGTACTTGATTGAGGGGCTGTCTTTAATGTCGAGATACTTCACTTCGCGGAATCCTTGGGTGCAAAATTCATGAGGGCTCTCTTTGAACTCACTCAACTTGCTCAAATATAAGTATTGAGTCTTCTGCAGATTTTTCTTAACCCATTTTCTTGAAAGAATACTATCGCGCCCTTCCAAATCAAGCTTCATGGTTGTCAAACCTTCATATTCCATCCCCCCGACATTTCCTATGTTGATCCAAAATTTGTCCAGGTTCTCAAATGGTAGGTCATCATCCTCCATGAGTATGATGGGATGAGGAATCGATATTTCCAGAGATGCTAGCTTTGTCAAGTTCTTCAACTCGACAAGCCCAACACCACACGATTCCGACGGTATTTCATGCTTGCCCATCCACCGATCAAAGCTTTTCTTCATATGTAACTCTTCCAAGTTGATTAAGCCTTTTAGGGCTCCGGGCTTGATTATCTTAAGTGAGTAGTAATGGTTCAGTATCAACGATCTCAGATTCGTTAGTTTCCCAATTTCTTTAGGCAGCCTAGAAATTGTAGACCATGCGAAGCTGAGAATCCGCAATGCTTTGAGCTTGCCAAGATTTGCCACCTCCTCCACATCGCAATTTATGTTTAATGACCGAAGATTCCCAAGGATTTCCATCGAGGAAGGTAAACTGGTGATACGCATGGAGTGAAGATAGAGGACTCGAAGCTCCTCCATGTATGTGAAATCAATTCTTCTGCAATCTCCCATATCGTTTTGTTCCGACAACATAAGTATCTTAACATGGGGAAACTAACACAGCATTAGTTCAACAAGCCTATCACTGTCAACATTAGCTAGGCATGCCCAACATTTCTCAAGCTTTTCCTTTGGCCATGAGCCATCATTGTTGTTAATCATTAAGGAATCCTGACCACTAAATGCACTTGAGATGACCACCTTGCTGTAAAGATCATGTATGGTCACGTTGTCCTTGTGATTACCACCATCCAACAACAAACAAGCAGAACGGAGTTCATTGAGCATACTATTCAATCTATCCCTCGAATCTTGTATCGTCTTATTAAATCTTTCATACAAGCCCAACCCCATGGCTAGTACAAACAAAAGTTCGACTCGAATGGTCCCACCAATAAGACCACAGAGCACGAATAAGTACTTCGCGTCCTTACTCTTCAGATGCTCATAACTCCACCTCACTATCGTTTCTTTTTTTTCTTTATTTGAATCATCTATTTCTATCAGCGCGTTTCTCCATGTGGACTCATCGCTAGATTTCAAAGTGCTTGCAATAGAGATAATCAAAAGAGGCAAACCTGCGAGCTTCTTGACCAATTGACCCGCTATTGATTTCAATTCTTCATTGTCTTTGAGCCTGTTGCCGACCGTCTTTTCAAATAGCCCGAAAGCTTCGTCGTTCTTTAAACCTTGAAGAAGAAATGTTCGATCAGCACCCATCTCTTGCTCCTGCACATCTTTAAATCTTGACGTGAGCAACAACTTGCATTTGCTGCTCACGTCTCCCCAGAGAATTCCAACCGCCTCCAAATCAAGTTTTACCCACAGGTTGTCAAATATTATGAGAACCTTCTCATCCGGATTACTCTTCAATCTCTTCGACAGATCATCTGCTTTTCCCTGTGGGCTTTGCTTGTCCTTCAGATCCAGACTCAAGGCGTCAGCGATCTGGTCTCTGATACTATTCAAGTCTGGAATCTGCGAAACTTCCACTTTGACGATCATGTGGAACGGTCTCCCCGCTTCTCTGAGTTTCTTCTCAACTTCATTCAACAGCGTAGTCTTCCCCACACCACCAGGCCCGTACACCCCAATGACTTTGAGCTTCTCATCATCCAGAGCTTTCATTATGTCTTGAAAGATGGAAGCTCGCGAATCAGTGATAGTGTCGCCCCCAACACTGGCCGACGAATTCACATCGGAAGCACCGCCAACAAGCGCCGGAGGAGGATTCTCGAAGTCAACCTTCTCGAATTGACCCTGCTTAATGAGTTCCTGGATGTCCTTGACCGTCTTGCTCGCCCCTTTGCCAAGGCAATATCGCGCCTTCGGGTTGGGAAGCCACCCATAGAAGCAAGTTTTCTTAGCTCTTCCATTGTAATCCAGCACGTAGTGCGCCTTGTTAGCGACAGTCTCCACGTTTTTCATCCATCTCTCGACGTCAGCTTCAATCCGCTTTATGTTGTTTTGAGCTGCATCGACGGAATGCTGCACCCTATCCCTCGCGTCCCTCAGCTTCTCAACTTCATCCTTAAGTTGGCGAACGTAGCTGTTGGGGAATATCACGTAGCCTCATTGACGTCGGACGGGAGCCACCAGGTACTCTGCCGCTTTGGAAGCTAGAGGGAGACCGATATTCGCCATTTTCCCCTTTTTTGGCTTCTTTCTGGTTTTCTTTCCTTCTTTGTGGAGAAATGAAAGTTAAGAATTTATATATGCTAAGGAAGGCGGGACTGATGGAACCCAAAAACGAAATGACTGAAGAAGAGGACAGATTCAATGAGATGAATACAATGAACAACTGAGAGAGAGAGAGAGCTAGTGGCTTGAAGAAGACAATGAAGGACACAGAGTGGAAGTGCGAGAGAGGAAATGCCACAGATGTCTGGATGAAATGGGGTGAAGCTCCCAATTTATAGACGTAGGTGTTGGCCAAGAAAAGTCCTGAAGACAATCTCATTTTTCCTCGACCAAGAAAAGAATAATGGAAAATAATTTCCTACGCTGGAGGAAAAGAATCCTCTATCATAGAAGACAAGTATCAGAGATGAAAGATGAGAAGGAATCCTTAACTTGAAGGGCGAGAAAACATGAAGAATCCTCAGCCATCTCATGATTTCTTCACTTTGAAACCTTTAAATAAATCGACAAAGAATTCTCTAAACAGGAAAAGATAAATATGAAAGAGTCATCTTTCACGAGAGAAATCTCAGCCGCCTCTCTCTTTCTCTCAATCTCTCTCTTCACCTGTACTGCTCTTTGTTTAATCTTCCACCGTGATTTTTGCTACTTCGACCCGCCAAATGAGCCAGATTGGATTTGGGGTTAATATGAATCCGATTCTATTCAACTGGATTGTCCTTTATTCTTCTTTTTTCTTTTTCTTTTTTTTTTTTTTTTGGGGGGGGCATTTCTCCTTTCCATCCCATCCAAGATACTATTTTGGCCTTTGGTAAGTGAAATTTGACGCGACCTAACATATAGTGTCTTATTCTTTGCTCCGGATGACACAATATTCTTCTTCTAAAATTAGGGTAAATGTATTAAAAACTGTTGGAGAAATCTTTCCAGAATATTTTGAAGCTGACAAAACGTTTCTTTCAGTCTAGTCTGGATATCTGCAGATCGTCTAGTTTAAAGTCTGAAGACTTTCTGATCACCAGACTCAAGATTCAAGACTCAAGATTCAAGACTCAAGACTCAAGACTATTCTCATTGACAGTCTTTCTGATCCAGTGACGAAGGAAATCTAGAGCCGAAGTATATGGTTGAGGATTTTATCCTATCGTCTGGAGAAGATCCTTTTTGGTTGGATAAATATAACGGATTCTTTTGTTCGTATCTAGATCAATTGAAGATCCGATGGTCGACGAAGTATTCTTGCAAAGTTCTATTCTTAAAAACCAAGATCCTGATTGTATGGGCGAACAGGATTGATGGGCTATCGTCAGGTTCCTTTTATAGCTCGAATGATCTTCTTGATTGATTCCGTCCAACGGGTAGATTGGAGGAATTCCTTTGGTAAGTGCCAACGGTATGATGGCATAAAGGAGTATAAAAAGGAAGACGTTCTAGTTGTTTGAGTGTGTGATCGATAGAAAAATTCCAGAGTCTGAAACACCTTGATTATTAGTCGATACGATCGAGCGAAATTGTATACGAGAGAGTGTTTGTACTTGGTGATACCTTGAGCGAGTGTGGTAGATCATCTACACCGAGAAATCAAGGAAGATCAACACTTTGTAACATCTCTTTGTTCATAGTGGAATCCAGCCAAATTGGCTGTCGGTGCGAAAGAGTGGACGTAGGCTTGGATCAAGCCGAACCACTATAAACCGCGTGTTTAATTCTCTCTTTCCTTACTTAGTCTTACGTTGATTATTACTTAACGCAAATCCTTCAACTGTCTAAGTATTGCGCAAGTATACAGAAATTATCAAAAAAATCTTTGTATACCTATTCACCCCCTCTAGGTACTCATACTAGCAATATCAATTGGTATCGAGCACGTGTTCTTACTTTGTTTGAAGTGTTTTACTTGAGTAAAAGATCCATGGCTAGTATGCTAGCACCGGGGCTGATGGAAGGGCAAAGCAATACCAGACCACCCTACTTCGATGGAAAGGATTACAACATCTGGAAGAACAAGATGAAAGCTTTCCTACGATCAAAGGATCCTCTGGAATGGGACGTTGTGGAAAGAGGAATCACTCCTGCTGCTGCATCAATCTCTGAAAGAGGGAAAGACACTATTGATACCAGCGGAATGTCTCAGGAAGAGATAAACAAGAGACAAGCACTCGATGCGAAAGCAATTTACTCTTTATATTGTGCCTTATCTCCAACTGAATATAACAGAATATCTTCTTGTGTTACAGCAAAAGAAGTATGGGATAGATTACACATCACCTATGAAGGGACAGATCGAGTGAAGGAGACCAGAATTAACATTCTCCTCGATCAATATGAAGCCTTCAAAATGAAACCAGGAGAATCTATAACTGACATGTTTAGTCGTTTTACAGATATTGTCAATGGTCTTGAGAACCAAGGACAAAAATTTCTGATCCCATGAAGGTGAACAAGCTTCTGCGTGGACTCTCCAAGGATTAGAATCATATAAAGACTTCAATAAGAGAGACGCAAAGAATTATGCCTCTATCTGTCGACGAGCTGATTAGAACTCTTCAGTCTTATGAAGTGGAACGAATTAATGAGGACGAAGATCCAAGAGGTAAGAAATCTATTGCACTAAAATCAAATGATGACTCGATGATGCAGATTCGAAGATGATATGGACGATGAGGAGCTCGTCCTCATGATAAGAAGATTCAGAAAACTGAATAGAAAAGGCAGAAGGTTCAACTTAAAGAAACAAAGTTTCCGAGAGACAGCAGACCAAGTCTGTTGATGATGAGAACCAAACAAAGATGTAGTTTGCTTCGAATGTAAGAAGAAGGGACACATCGGACCCAACCGTCCTCTTCAAGAAGAAAAGAGGAAAAGCTGAGAAGTTTCGAAAAGCTCTCAAAGCCGAAACCTGGAGTGATACGAGAATGTGAAGAGAGTGATAATGAATATGCCAACATATGTTTGATGGCACATTCAGACTCAGACTCAGATTCTGAATCAGACTCAGACAGTGAATTTGAGGTAAGTGATTTTAAAATCCCTGTCAAAGTCTCTAAATATATTGATGAACTATGTTTCAGTCTTAAGACTTCTCTCAAAAGGATTTCCGAACTTAAAAAGGAAAACTCAGCTCTAAAACAAAAGGAAATCATTTTAGAAGAAAGAGTTAAAAGTCTAGACCTAAATGTTTCTGCTCTTAAAGAAAAAGAAGATGATCTTTTGAAAGAAAATGTTTTCTTAAAAACGGACTTACCAAATATTTCAAAGAAGTTTTCGATAGGATCCGAAAAGCTTGAAAAAGTTCTTTCAGTTCAAAGACCTTACTTCAATAAGTCTGGTTTAGGCATGACAGCGGAAACAATTCCCTTGATTGATTTTCCTAAAGTTAAAGAAAGAATTAAGAAAAGACCGTCGAGAGAGGCTTACAAAAATCATTTCAAGAAAGTTTTTGTAAAGTCTGTAGGTCGAAATGCTCTAAGGTGTTCAAAGTGTAACAATAAGGATCACTTTGAAAAAGAATGTCCTATGGTTTGAAAACCTGTTAAGAAAGTATGGCCTAATAATGCTTATCCTACTAACACCAAAAAACCCAAGAAAATTTGGGTACCAAAGAAAACTTGAGATTCTCTTTTAAATGCAGGTCTCCGTCAAGAAAAAGATAAAATGGTATCTTGACAGCGGATGTTCAAGACACATGACAGGAGACTCAAAGTGCTTCGTAAAGCTTGTTCAAGTAAACGGCGGAAATGTTTCATTTGGAGGAAACGGCAAAGGAAGCATCGTGGGATTTGGAACTGTGAAAATTGGAAATCTCACAATAAGCAATGTTTCTCTAGTAGAAGGACTCAACTATAACCTTCTCAGCATTAGCCAACTGTGTGATACTGGTTTCAAGATCTCTTTTCAATAAGGAATTTGCTATGGAATTAGTAAAGACTCTACTCAGTCTTTCATGGGTCGAAGACATGGAAACATCTACCTCTTAGACATGAAATTGAATGAATCTCAATGTCTAATTTCAATCCAAAATGAAGCAAGCTTATGGCACGAAAGCTTGGCCATGTCAATATGAAGCAATTAGCCAAAATCTCATCAAAGCGGCTTGTTCGAGGTCTACCCAAATTACCATATCAAAAGTCCGATCCATGCACACCCTGTATTCTGGGAAAAACAGGTAAGAAATTCATTTAAGCCAATAAATCATGTCTCCACTAATCATGTATTACAGTTACTGCATATGGATCTCTTCGGACCAACCAGAACTCAGAGTATTGGAGGTAAGAAATATTGCCTAGTAATTGTGGATGATTTCTCTCGCTTTACTTGGGTATATTTCCTTGCAAATAAGTCAGAAACCTTTTCCTATTTTGAGAAATTTGCTAAAAAGGTTCAAAATGAGAAAGGATGTGTTATCTCAAGTATAAAAATAGATCATGGAGGTGAATTTGAAAATCAAGATTTCACAAAATTATGTGATGAATCTGGTTTTAAACATGTATTCTCTTCTCCATACACTCCTCAGCAAAATGGAGTTGTGGAAAGAAAGAATAGATCTCTTCAAGAAATGGCTAGAACACTTTTCATTGAAAGCAAAATTTCTTCACGATTTTGGGCTGAAGTCTGTTTCAACAGCATGCTATATCATCAATAGAGTCTTCCTAAGACCTATTCTTGAGAAAACCCCTTATGAATTATTCAAAGGTAAGAAGCCTATTGTTTCATACTTTCATGTGTTCGGTTGCAAATGCTTTATATTGAAAAATGCAAAAGATCGAGTTGGTAAGTTTGAAGAAAGATTAGATGAAGGCATCTTCCTTGGATATTCTACATCAAGCAAAGCCTACGAGAGTCTACAATAAGAAGAGCCGTCTGTGGAGGAGTCAATGAATGTCAAATTTCAAGACTCTACGCAAGATGAACCCAGTCCGACTCGGTATGAAGAGTCCGAACCCGCTCCACCTTCCAAAGCTTACTACTCAAAAATATCTCGGACTGGAAGACCAGCATCAAGATGTTCATGAAGATTCAAATAAAGAAAGAGATCATCATCCAAAAAAATCAACCAGTAACTGGAAACACAAGTCCAGTCATCCTAAAAATCTCATTATCGGCGAAATTAATGAAGGAATTCGCACCAGATCCAAAAGACGTGAAGAGTCTAGTGCTGTGGCTCTCATCTCTGAAATTGAACCAAAAAGCATAGAAGAAGCTTTATCTGATGAAAGCTGGATCGAAGTTATGCAAGAAGAGCTCAGACAGTTCAACATTAACGATGTCTGGGAATTGACGTCTAAACCAAAAGGTAAAACTGTTATTAGAGCCAAATGGGTATTCAGAAACAAGATGAATGAAAAGGGAAAAGTCGTATGGAATAAAGCAAGACTCGTGGCCAAGGGATACACGCAAGAAGAAGGAATAGACTATAATGAGACTTACGCTCCTGTAGCAAGGTTAGAAGCTATTCGTCTATTACTTGCGTTTGCTTGTTACAAAAATTTCAGGTTATTCCAAATGGACGTCAAAAGTGCTTTCCTAAATGGATTTATCCAAGAGGAAGTTTATGTGGAACAACCGCCTGGATTTGAAGACCCAAAGAAGCCGGACTCGGTCTTCGACCGAAAATGCCCCGTATGGTCTAAAGCAAGCACCTCGAGCTTGGTACGACAGACTAAGTAAGTTCTTATTACAGAACGGATTTGTTAAAGGTAAAGTAGATACTACTCTATTCATCAAAAAGGAAAACAAAAGCTTTTTACTCGTTCAAATATATGTTGATGACATTATTTTTGGAACCTCTAATGAAAGTCTATGCAAGAAATTTTCTAAGTCTATGCGGGATGAGTTTGAAATGAGTATGATGGGAGAATTAACATTCTTTCTTGGCCTTCAAATAAAGCAATTGAAGGAAGGAACTTTCATTTACCAAGAAAAATATGCTAATGATCTTGTCAAAAGATTTGGATTGGAAAATTGCAAGAAGACTGATATACCAATGTTAAGCTCTTTGAAGATAGACAAAGATGAAGAAGGGAAGAAAGTTGATCAAAAGCTGTACAGAGCATCATCGGTTCACTTCTTTATCTTACCGCTTCTAGACCTCGACATTTTGTTGAGTGTTTGCATCTGTGCTAGGTTTCAATCGGATCCTAGAGAATCTCATCTCGGTGCTGCAAAACGTATCATTAAATACGTTGCTTCATCTTCAAGCATGGGTCTTTGGTATCCTAAGAATGGAGACTTTAATCTTCTGGGATATTCGACGCAGATCTGGCCGGCTGCGAGTCGATAGAAAGAGTACTTCAGAACTTGCCGGTTGCTTGGAAGGAGGACAGTGTCTTGGTTTTCAAGGAAACAAAGCACGTAGCTCTCTCAACAACAGAAGCAGAGTATGCTGCTCTTGGAAGCTGCTGTTCACAAATTCTATGGATAAAACAACAGCTACAAGACTTTGGAATTGAAGACTCATGCATAGAAATCAAATGTGACAACACCAGCGCAATCAATCTCACCAAAAATCCAATTCTTCATTCAAGAGCAAAGCATATAGAAATTCGACATCACTTCATTAGAGATCATATTCAAAGTGGAGAAATCTCGATTCAATTTGTTGATTCAAAAAGTCTACTAGCGGATATATTCACAAAGCCTTTGGAGAAAAATCATTTTGATTTTATCCGCTCCAGACTCAACATTTTGAAGCTCGAAGAAGTTAAAGTCTAAAGACTCTCCAACCTTCAGACTCAGAAAGTTGATAACCGTCAGACTCAAATATCTCAGACTCAAATCTCTACGATTCAGACGTTGATGACTATAGACTGTAAGTTGTTACTTTATCTAAACTCGAAAAGGTATGATCTTTCGTTTAGTTATTTTGTAGTCTCCGTGAAAATCGAAAAACTTGTCTTTTCAAAAGGATTAATTTTGGCAGTTATTGATTTCGAAAAGAGGTATTCGTACACTTTCCTTGTACCAATTGAACTTCCCCTTTTCAAAACTGAGTTATATATACACAGTTTTCTCTTTCAATCTTCAAAACCCTAAAAGCATTCTACTCTCAATCCGGTTTCTACTTCGAATTCATCCTCGAAAAAGTTGTCATCTTTTCTTGGGAAAGCAAGCAAAGGAATCTCTCAGCGACAAGAAGAATGTCTTCTTCAAGGAAGTCTTCAAGAATCGCGACAAGGGGACCACGAAGATGAAGGAGGGACCTACCCACTTCGATCTCACGAAAAGAAAGAACTATCGAGTCAGCATCAGAACCCGACTCATTCTCCACCACGTCATTCAACGCCTTCTACCCCACAAGGTGCGGGTCAACGTCCGGAGGAAGAGGTAATCGAGGATGCAGACCCTGTAAGAGTCCAAAAACCCTCTTATATTTACAAACTCTACCGTGCATTGAAAAGTACTGGGACTCCGATGAAATATGTGGATGATTTTCTTAAAGAAAAGAACTATGGGAATGAGTACATTTTTCTGAAGAAAATGGAGGATTTGGGAATTGCTCCCAAAGGTAAAGCAGAGGAAGCGCTTGCAAATATTCCGAGTGACCCTCGGATGTCGGGCCCAAATTTGATTGATGGGAACGACGATGACAAAATGTTCACGATTTTCAACCGAGATTGGGTGTTGCTGCGAAGGTGAAGGGAAAGAGGATGGAGTTATTTAAATCGAAGGAACAGAAACTTTGTTCTTCAAACTGCTGAAACGAGGGGTGATAAACCCTAGGAGTGTCGACTTCGATTTCCTAGATGCTGTGAATGTGAACTTGAGAGAAAAGTTCGATGCCGCTTCAACCGGAACGTTTTTGCACGTACACCACGGACGGATATGCACAACTCGACGCATATTTCTATTCAAATCTTAGCTTTATCGATGCGAATAGAATATCTTTCGGTGTTCGAGATCGGGGATTATGTGTTGGATGTGGACATGTTGGCGGACATACTTGGAGTTGAATGGGCACGGTATCAACCAGTCAAAGTCTCAGTTGCTCGTGCCACAATGGACCTTGTCGAAGATAGAAATATTGAGGGAAAAATCATCTATTCAAGGATGCGTGCCATCAACATTGTGTTGCACAAAATTGTTATCAATTGCATTAGGCCGAAGTCTACATCAAAGACTGATGTGTCTAATTCTGAAGCAAAATTGATGTACGCAATCAACTCTGGAAAGAAGTTCTCTCTCCCTCACACTATTCTCTTTCACATGTACAGAGCAATGTCGAAAGACAAGGGACAATTGCCTTATCCAGGTCTGGTGACCAGGATCTTCAGACACATGAATATTGAACCTCCACACACTCTTTGTGTTCGACCGTGCGATAAGATGGTGGTAGGTTTGAAGATGTTAACGAAGATGCGTCTGCAAGAACTTTCTAAGGCAATGGAGAAATTCAGAGTGAAGACTCCAGCTCCGTCTGCTACAAAGCGAAAAGGGAAGGAGGCCATTGGTGCCCCATCCAAAAAGAAGAGAACTCTCATCTTGGAAGATGAAGAGGAGGAGGAAGATCTCACCATCACTGCCTTGATAAGAACAAGACGTTCTGTTCCCCAACCAACAGAACAACAGAAGAAACAGAGAGAAGAAGAGGAGCAAGCCGAGAACAGAGAAGAAGAAGAGTAGAGAGAGAAGGAGACAGAAGCTGAAGAAGAAGGAGAAGAAGAGCAAGAAAAGTCTGCAGCTGAATCTGGAGAAAAGGATACAGAAGAGCATGATCATCACTCTTCTCCTGATGTCCTAGAGACAGGGGAGTTGGGGAGCAAGAGAGGTCCTCACCTCATGCTGCCAATAGTGAAGGTCTACGACAATCTCTAGCAGCACCAGAAGAATTTCAGGCTTCTCAATTGCCTAAAGAAGGTCACGATACGTCATAACCAAATCTGCAAGACTTTACAGAAGCGCCATCGTCTGCATTCACTCCATTTGAGAAAGTTAATGCTAGTACACAGACGGACAATTCTGCAGATTTTCGTCGTATCATGGATATTCTTCTGGAAATGCGTGGCCAAATCTATGCTCTGGACTGTGAAATTCAAGCCTTGAAGAATGCTGGACAAGCATCTTCAATTTCCCTGGAGGATAAGATGAAAGACCTCGCTCTACAACTTCAAGCCAATGCCAAGGGAGAAGAGGTAGCTCAATTGAGGGAAGACTTGAAGAAGCTCGAAGGAGTAATCCAGTCCATGGGGGATTTCCAGATTGTGCGCATTCCCAAGCAGACATGACCTCTTTCTCACCTTTTTAATGTTGACAAAAAGGGGGAGAAAGCAATTTGAACCAACCAACCAACTTTCTTTGACTTTAAATTTGTTTGAATGTGTTTGTTTTTGAACTTGAGTGAACTTGGATATGAACTTGAATCTGACTGAATTGGCTGTGGATTTAAATGCTTGACTATTTGCATTCATTTCAAGTATTGTTATATGGTATTACTCATGAAAGACTAACCAATTTTCTGTGGATGCAGAGTCTGGTTGCTTTGTTAATCTTTATGAGATTGCCATATTGCTTGAGAAATGTTTTTGCAGTCAAAGTGGTTCAAATCTACAGGAAAGTTTTGTCACCATCAAAAAGGGGGAGATTGTTGGAGAAATCTTTCCAGAATATTTTGAAGCCGACAAAACGTTTCTTTCATCTAGTCTGGATATCTGCAGATCGTCTAGTTTAAAGTCCGAAGACTTTCGATCACCGAGACTCAAGATTCAAGACTCAAGATTCAAGACTCAAGACTCAAGACTATTCTCATTGACAGTCTTTCGATCCGGTGACGAAGGAAATCTAGAGCCGAAGTATATGGTTGAGGATTTTATCCTATCGTCTGGAGAATATCCTTTTTGGTTGGATAAATATAACGGATTCTTTTGTTCGTATCTAGATCAATTGAAGATCCGATGGTCGACGAAGTATTCTTGCAAAGTTCTATTCTTGGAAACCAAGATCCTGATTGTATGGGCAAACAGGATTGATGGGCTATCGTCAGGTTCCTTTTATAGCTCGAATGATCTTCTTGATTGATTCCGTCCAACGGGTAGATTGGAGGAATTCCTTTGGTAAGTGCCAACGGTATGATGGCATAAAGGAGTATAAAAAGGAAGACGTTCTAGTTGTTTGAGTGTGTGATCGATAGAAAAATTCCAGAGTCTGAAACACCTTGATTATTAGTCGATACAGTCTGAGCAAAATTGTATACAGAGAGTGTTTGTACTTGGTGATACCTTGAGCGAGTGTGGTAGATCATCTACACCGAGAAATCAAGGAAGATCAACACTGTAACATCTCTTTGTTCATAGTGGAATCCAGCCAAATTGGCTGTCAGTGCAGAAGAGTGGACGTAGGCTTGGATCAAGCCGAACCACTATAAACCGCGTGTTTAATTCTCTCTTTCCTTACTCAGTCTTACGTTGATTATTACTTAACGCAAATCCTTCAACTGTCTAAGTATTGCGCAAGTATACAGAAATTATCAAGAAAAATCTTTGTATACCTATTCAGCCCCCTCTAGGTACTCATACTAGCAATATCAAAAACATCAACAAGAACTAACAGAAAACATCCGGTACGTAAGCCGAGTACATAAGTGATGGTTCTCCGAGAAGGGACCAACGAAAGCACCTTGCAAGATGCGAAGAAATCAGAGAGCTTGTTGCCACTTTCACTTTTCTTCTTCGACACGACGAGCCGTGACCATGCCAGCATCACGGTTCTAGCTTCAGTGAAACAACCATTGATGGTCTGTTGCGCTTTGCTGCCATCACAGAGACTATTAAGAGGCACGATGGAGCCTACCACGGCGGATGGCCTTCGGACTTTCTGATCGCCTTTCAAGCATGCCACTGGAAAAGCTATTGACCTCAGAACATGCAAGCATACCCAAGAAACACTAAGGAAACAAACGCCTAGCCTAGCCTGCGAATGTCATAGAGACAAGTGTTGACACCTAAATTTTGGTGACCTGTTTAGTCATTTATTGCATTAAAAAAATTAGGGGTTAATTTTATCCTTGAAAAAATAGTTAATTGCATAGCATATAGTTTTAGGTGCATTTATTTTAATTTGCATTTACATTGGGCCGGCGATGGATGGGTTCGAATTAATGCCTTAGAAACTTTAATTTGATGAGTCAGGCTAAGCTCATGAAGAAAGCAAATTGGCCTAAGCCCGTATCTTTGGGGAGATTTTATGGATTTATATTTGTGAGATTTCAATACAAAAGCAAATATTGCGTTTGAAAATGTAAATATTGCGTTTGGAAAAGAAATTTTTGTGGATATGATTTTGAAAAATTAAAAACCCTAATCCGTGGCCTATAAATAGATTAATACGCGTAGGGTTTTGGGAGAGCCACACATATCGATACACACGGCCGTACGTAGGGGGGGCTTCGCACGCACACACACTGAAAAAGAGAGAGACGAGAAGTCACGGCCAAGTCCCTTTGGCGGCTGTGACCTTGTTATCTCTGTAATCCTCACGTAGCCTCACCGCTAGGCCTACTCTCATCGTCGCTATTGCTAATCCATCAAGAATCCTGCCACCAACGACGCACCTCCAGTCGAGCTCCCAGGAGTGTCCAGCGGTCTCGGCAAGCTCCTCACCAGCACAACTCAGGATTGCTTGAATCACTTTCATCATGTTTTAGAGCCAGCAAGACTCCTGTGGAGTTCCATCTATGCCCGATGGATTCGCCGATGTCCAGCAAAGCCAATATCTCTCCACATACGTGAAAGTCACGCCAAACTTTTGTGGCCACCGCTCGCGAGCCTGAAGTCCGAGCTGCATCTCTCGTCGCCCTGAAGTCCACAGGCAAAACAAGTACCAAGATTTTGGTGAAATAAGCCCAAGTGGTGGATTTGTCTTCTTCTGGGTGTTATCCAGAGAAAATAAATTGTCAACGCTTCCTTGACGAGAAACTTCCTTGACGAGAAACCTTCACCATTGAGAACCCATGACGAGGTGCGACCTTTGACGATGATCACACGCCAAGGAGCCTCCGATGACGATGGTCGAACGCTCACGACGTTCAGATTTTGGCGGTTCTAACAAAGCTCCACTTGGCGATGCTTGGAGATCAACATGGAACGAGAGAAAATTTTCTAGGCGTGCTTAATGTGCCCGAGGCCTCCACCGATCCAGTTATTTTGCTTTCGTTTGAATTTTTATTATTGCAGGTCTTCCTTGACTGAATCCAGTCACCGCCCCGGCAGCCAGCGAGTTTCCCACGACGACTAACCTTGGTCAGGCCACATCAAGCTGCAACAACGTGTCTGGTCCCATACAACCGAGACCGATCCTGAAAAGTTCTATTCCTTATTTTTACTGCAGATTTTTTTTTGTTTTTTTTGGCACAGTTTCATCACCCATTACACGTAGAAGATGCCCCTTTCTTATTTCTTTCGATGTATAGAAGTGGCCTAAGAGGGTTGCTCGGTCAAAGTCTTCAGTGGAGGCATCCCACATTGACCTTCTTTTGGGAACAGACGAAAAGCAGGAATTAACCAAGGCATTCTTTATCATATTTCATGCTGGCGTTCCTTTAATATTATTAGTCGTGGAGTCCCTGGTGAGTTCATTGACTCGCTGTTGCCCTGCCATGCTGAGCTGTGAAGCCTCAACGTGAGCTGCTCCGACACCATCCTTTGGCCCGACGTCAAGACAAGCTGCGTCCCGTTGAGCTCGTCCCCTTGAGCTCATCCCCGAACCAAGTATCCCGCGAAATTTCTGTTTTGTAGGTTTGTCGATCGTAAGCACCACCGAGAGACCCATTGGCCAGCATCATTATGAACCACCACGTGACCAGCCTGCTCCAAGAGCCTTAGCCATGTTCGGTCAAGTTCCCCTGCAAGCCGTCCATTGACAAATTCGAATTTGGAACGTTTTCGGCAATTAGGTAAAAAAATCTCATCTTAATTTGATTTAAACGTCATATTGCCTAGATTGATGAGATTGATATCTAATTTAAGAGTTATAATATTCATTGGGATATATTTCATGATTCGCAACCGCACCTGGATTTTTTATTCCATCTATAAGGCTTTAATTAATCAAGTTGGAATAAAATTGATATTTTGATCTTTAAGGCTTAAGATCAATTTATTGATTTTATTAGCGAGATATTATTCCTTGATATGAATGATATATGATATCTTTGATGATTCTGAATGGCTTGGTGCTTGTCTCATCTTGATTGTTTTATTTATCTTAAAATATGGTTGAGTTAGAATATTGCATGCTTTAGGGTTATCTGCATATTTAGACTAAGCATTTTATTTATCATGAATTTTCGAAAAAATAAAAAGACATAAATTTAGGATGTTAGATTTTTGTTTCATTAGCTTAAATTGCATGATTAATTATTTGACATTTTAAATTATTAAAAAAAAAACACAAAAATCATCATGCATATGTCATGTAGAATTAGGGCATCATTTGTACGTCATTGCATATTAGGATAAATTGCACATTTCATTTTAAATTTAGATTGATTTAGATAGACTGCATCTTAGGTTAGAGATTGATAGGTTAAGATAATATCCTGGTTTAAATTAGGGTTTAGCCTGACCTAATCCTTAATATAAGTTGGATAGAATCTTAGTTTAGCTAGATAATTTTTCACATCTTTCTAATTTCGAATTTTATAAAAAAAGTACAAAAAATGGCATAGGTTAAATTAGTTTTATTATTTAGGATAAAATGCATTCTTTTACGAAAAAGAAAAAATGTCATATGCACGTCATTAGGGTTAGATTCACCGAGATGCATGTCATTTAGTATTTTTGCTAGGCCCAGTTAATATCGCATTGCATATTGCATGATTTTCATTAATTAAGTGAAAACAAAAAAGAAATTGCGTGTTAATTAGAAACCATATCTAGGGTTGTTGATGTGGATTTTAATTTAACATTGCAGATGCTTTCGTTACTTTGAGGTAATTTTTTGCAATTTATTTATTGTTTATTTGGATGTTAAATTGGTGGATTGCACACCCGCATGATCACCCCACATGTTAGGGAAATAAATTTAAAATCAATCCAAACTGCTTGCCAAACATTTTTCAAAATAAAAAGAAAGGTACCAAAAGGGCGTTAGAGAAATCTAGCGTAATCAAGTCCCCGAACTCATAAATTTTTGGTTCGTAGGAGTAAAGTAAATCTCCCGTTACTTTACTTGGGTTTCTAATCGACCCACCAAAAATATATTAGTGGCGACTCTTAATTGAAAATCAATTGCATGTTAAGAACTTGAACCTAAGTCGTGAATTGGTATGAGCTTGGGAGAGCTCGAGCTAAGTCTAGGCTTAGCAATCCATTAGCCAAACCCTAGGTGGTGCACCCAAAAAATTGGTCGCGACAACAAGTAAATACGCTTGTGTATCGATTTTATCAAATAGTTATTATGCATAGCAAGAAGAGACCAGTAGATTTCTACACGAGGTGCACCATGACAGCAGACAACATAACTCAAGATCGACTCATGTTGTCACCGCATGACAAAATAGTTGGCCAGGGACCCAAAAAACTGGAATTACTAAAAAGGCCAAGGATTATATCTTAGTCAAACTCATTAACTAAAAGAAATACCTGCCTCAGAGAGGAACTTCCCCCAAGAATACATATGATTCACGAATATGCATCAAAATATCTACGAAGGTTCCCGTAGATTTGGTTGGTAAACCTCCAGCCGAGTATGCTTGAGATCAGCTGTCTCTGCAAGTACACTAGGCCATGACGTTGTGATGTGTTGATTATGAGTCAAAGTTAATCCCAATTGATTTGAAATTGGACTCATAAATGAATCGCAAAGCAATTTAGGCCATATTAGGAAGTCCAAATTGGACTCTTGCCAATCGGAGTGTGGGTGATGGAAGAAGGGAAATTAATTTCTTACAAGAATTCTTTTCATTATTGAAGATGCAATCGACATTGTTGTCAAAGAGGGGCTGATAATTTCTTTGCATATAACTATTTTATTGTTGAGTTTAGTCTTTTAAGCATGTTGGGAGTGCTTAATATTTATAGAAGCTTGTGAGAGACAGAGACCATTGAGAATCATCATCCAAGAGAGCCGAGAGTGTGAGAAAACTCATTTCTTGTGACTGATTCTTGTGATACTCTATAATTGGGAAACACTTATGAGTGAGTGTAATTGAGCGGTTGTAATCCATTTTTCGCCAATTATCATGAAACCATCTTGTTAACTCTCCCCATAAGGTAGGTTCTACCATCGGACAATGTAAATCCGCTGTGTTAAGGTTTTACTTATGCAATTTTTTTTTCTTACTTAGACCATTTTCATTTGTTCACATTTCCGCATTAGTCATAACAAACTGGTATCAAAGACTGGAGTAACTGTCAATTGATTGTTCTGGGTATTTTGTCTGTTTTTAATTATTGCTATGGCTTCTAAGAAATTCAAGTTGGAGAAATTCACTAGTAGGTCTATATGGCTCATTACGATGTCCGCGTTGCTGGAGACATGGGGTTTGGATCTAGCGTTGGAGGGAGATGATGACTTTGAAGAAGAAAAGAATAATTTGAATAATTTGAGGAAGAATCCCTATGTTGGAGGAAAAGAATCCTCTATCATGGAGGCCAAGTATCTAAACTGAAGGATGAAAAAAAATTCCTCAACCATCTATCTCATCATTTCTTCACTTTGGAACCTTTAAATAAAGGGAAAAAGAATCCTCTATCATAGAAGCCAAGTATATGAACTGAAAGGTGAGATACTGAGAGATGAGAAAAAATCCTCAACCATCTCATCTTTTCTTCACTTTAAATCCTTTAAACAAAGTGAAAAAGAATACTCAAAATAGGAAAAAAAAAATATAAAAGAATCATCTTGCACTGAAGAAGTCTCTCTCTCTCCCTCCCCTTCCTTTTACGGCTCTTAGTTTAGTCTTCCACCGCATTTTATGGGACTTCGACCCCAGGTCATTTTAAACGGGTCAATACTTGATCAACATATACCGGGTCCTTTTCAACTAGATTTTCCCAAATTTTTGGCCCATTTCTCCCATCGATCAAGAATTATCTCTCTAGCCTTGGGTAAGTAAAGATTATGGTGTCTTGTACTTTGTTCATGATGACATGATATTGTTCTTCAAAAATATGTTTGAAACATCTACAAGACACCTGGAAAACGTGTGGTACGTAAGCTGTGCATGCAAGTAGTGGTTCACAGAGGAGAACCACCTTTCAAGATGCAAAGAAGCCACAGTCCATGTTCCTACCTTCGCTTTCCTTATGAGGGAAAATGAAACAAAAATAGTCCATAAACTTTGATTTAATAGGCAATATTGCTTATGAACTTGTAATTTGTTAGATGTGGTCTTTGAACTTTTGTAAATGTTCAATGTAGTCCCCAAACTCTAAACTATTTAACAAAGGTTCAATCTAATTTCTAAACTATATCAAATTATTTAATGTTGTCCTTTCGTTAATTAAAGTTAACGAAATATGCTAACGTGACTTCCATTCCATTAATTCTGAACTGTAGACAAAAAAAGTATATACATGGATCATCCACGTAAGATATTTATCTCAAATCAGAAAAAGAAATTTGCACATGGGATATTTAAAGTCCCTAAATTGTTTTTTCCTTTTCTAAAATAGATAGATAAAAAGATAGATATATTGACTCATCATTTCATAAACTCTTTCATTTAATTTCATAAACTCTCTCTCCCTTCCTCCCTCCTTCCTGCTAGGAAAGTTTGAAAATATCAATATCTGCTCAATACTAAATGAAGTTACGTTCTGTTTTTAAGAAGTTATCCTCGTCGGAAAAAGAGAGGAAAGATTGAAAATATTTAAGCGACTTAAAACAAGATGTTAAGGTAGTAAGGATGGAGATCTTTGGTCAAACGAGGATTTAATGATAAATAAGAATAAATAAATTGGGCACAAGTATGCCAAAATGGATCAGCATGGGCATCCGTATTTCTAAAAGCAAATTATCCTCACAAACAAGTGTAGTCGGGCAACGTGTATGACTAATTTTCATTGACTAATTATATTAAAATTTATCTCTACTGAAAAATAACTCAAAAGCATAATGTAACCTTAAAAAATCATTCAATGAACTAGGGGTTCCTATTGTGTACTTTTTCTTGATACAAACAAATTGTTCTGCTAAACAACCACAAAATAACGGCTTTCATTGGCGGGTTGGACCTATGCGATGGCCGATACGACACTCCTAAACACAGGCTCTTGACACCTTCTTTAAAAAATTGACAGTCACGACCCCACATTCGCAGTAGTTAATATGATGTTTACATTTAGCACCATAACATCATGGATATGTTATTTCCCGATCATGAGAATTAAGTGCTTTTTGTGATGAGTGTAGTCCACTGTCGATGTCCCAAGGCAACCGTGGCATGATCTACATTGCAAAGTTGAGGTGACATTTGATACTCGTGTTTGAATTTGGAGGAAGCAAAAAGAGAATTTGTGCATGTAGCACAACAACTTATCAGGCTGTGATGGACTGAAACAGAGTCAAAGCAATTCAAAAGCATCTTTGATGAGTTTCCTATCTACCGGGAGTTGTTTTCGTATTACCAATTTCCTACATTGATTTCCAAATCAGGGAGTATGGATGCATGACTCGACTCCACTGTGAATTTCACCTAGTTTACATCTCTGCCACATTTTCTCAGTCATTTAATCCATTCATCCTCTAATTCCATAGCCTCAACTCTCCAATGCATCTATGATTCGTGACGTGCAACACTTGTTGTTTTGTTGAGCTTACTAAGTCATTAGGTCACAAGTATGAAAATGGAGTAATTACTCAGACCACCTCTAGTTCAGTATGGGAGGCTGGGTGGGCAGAATGCGTGGATGCAATAGAAACTATGAAGGGCAAGGAGGTTGAATGGAAAATAGACAAGGGGCAAGGTGAAAGAAGAAATCCCATGCCAATGGGCAATATGGATCGTGCCCCCGATGGAAGGGATCCATATCAAGGACAGAGGAGAGATCTAGTGCATTCATACTAGGGAAACTATGGTTAACAAGGTTATAACAACAATTGCTATCAACAACAAAGAGACATGCCGCAAGGAGATAGATGGAGCTCTGCACCTCAAGTGCATTATGGTTTATAAGAGAGACAATCGGAACCATGCATCTACTCTTGGTAAAACATATGGGTAGGGTCCTGATGGATTTCAAGGGCAGGGTACTGGTAATGCTGGTGACTAATCTTCCCTTCCCCCTAGATTTTGCAGAAGCAACCCTCAAGTGAATTCTATGAGGGAGGGAGGAAAACAAAAATCGTATCTTTGAGACATCATTCTGAACAGCAGTGGCCAAAACTCTCATGGCAATATTAAGCATCCATCTCATCAATTTAATCATGCAATTACCATCCGAACAAGTGAAATTGACAAGGAACTGGAACACATGATATCAAAAAGGCAACCAAACTAAGACATAACCCATCTAATTCATTCTTATTCCACAACTTCCAGCACGCGTGCAGAATTGTAACAAAGTATACAAGACCGCAAATCATGATCATTTTAATGACTAATAGACATGAAATTGAAGCCATATCTTCCTACAAGCCATATGACTATAATTCTTGCAAAATTGGCATGAGATTCACCATAATACTTTCTCCTAGCATGAACATATATGATCCATAACTGAACTAGCCTCAAGCCGGAATCAAAAGCACGCCAAATCAGGGATATCAAGATAGTCAGCATCCACAGATCGATTTACAGTAGAATTTCATTCATTCATGCCATAATTTCTTTCTCGAGCGAACATGAAATTCACCATGCCACAATCTTATGTCATAGCACATGCTTAATTGAATGGAATAGCATAAAATCAAGTATCAAGCGACATCAGCTCAGAGCTGCAACAATCGCGAATCAGCATGTATCGACAAGGTTCCAACAAATTCAAAACAAGTTTGAAATTGAACACCTATGATTTTTTTTATGAAGAAACACAACCCAAATACGCTTACATGACCAAAATAGATCAACAATCTAGTAATGAAGGGAATTCTCAGTCAAGAACTGAACGAAAATACACACCAACTAAGTTCAGGAATTTCATCAAACAGGTGGTATGCATTTCGGCCAAGGGTCACCAGTTCAAATCATCAATATAGCCTCAATCACAGTCGATTTGCACACAGGCGGTAGCAATAGCAACAAAAAACAGAGAAAATGTGGTTTAGTTGATGAAGAGTGATTAGCTACAGAGCGATTGACATGGGGAATGAGTAAGGAGATAAACAGAAGCAATGTTAACGAGTCTTCTTCGCGGCTTGGCGGAACTGTTGGCGATCGGGAAGCTATGACGACCAGCAACGAAGAGAGTGGAAAGGATTCAACTGAAATCACCGAGAGAGTGGCTTATGGATGCTTAGAAATCACCTGAGTCCTTACAACCAACGCTTCTCAGCGTGCATGTCGTGTGGTGGCTAGCGATGGATTAAGGGCGACGGAGAGGACAATGAAGATCAAAGAAACCACCAACGACAGTGGCTGTTGGCGTGATGTTTCTGCAGAGCGCACCGAGCCTGAGTTTAAAGATTGTTAGATGCAGAGAGAGAAAGGAAGAGAGCCCGAGAAGTTTGTTGAGGGCCGCGTGATGCAGAGTGCGTGTGGGCCCCACTGAGAATTGGCATTAGCTATAAAATTCGGAGTACGACAAGCGACTTAAAATATTCTTGCACACTTCCCACGAAAGAATTCCTCGATCATCCTCTAGCTCACACCTGTCTACACTACGGAATATCAAGCATGGGAAGTAATTGGAGTGTGGGTATTCCAGGGAGTACTTCTCGGATGAGAACCTACTTAATTTCGGCAATTCAAAAAGTCTAAGAGTACGTAAATTGGAGAAGGTGACTTTCGTGCCGGTTCTTTCTTCCCCTTTTTCATCGCCAGCACCAGCCCTTTGATTCGCCCAAGAAATTTCACCGTGAAGGTAGGAAAAGGCATTTCCAAACGGGAGCACCTCACAACCTCTACTACACTCAAGTTTGAGAATGGGACATTTGGGACATCATCGGACTACCAAATGCACCTCAAATTTCCGAGATCACGCAAAACCACCTGCCATAATTCACAACACTTAGTATCTTTCCCATCACCTTTGTATATGATCTCGATTGAATGGCATGAAATCACTTCTAGGATCCGAAGAGAGCGCTGCAACATCTTCCACATATAGGACGGGGCAATACGTTGGAGATTGTCACAGTTCTTCAATACAAGAGATCTTAACTTCGAAAAGGAATTGGCAGGAACATGATTGTTCCCTAGCTCTTTGCATAGAACGCCTTCAATATTTAGACTTCTTATATTGGGAAGTGTGACCTGCATGAGGATAATGTGAGAAAGGAGGATAAGTAGGACAAATTTATTACATTCTTCATTATAAAACATGATAATGCAAGAATACAAATGATCATAGTAAAGGATAGAACGAACCATCTCATTGAACAACGGTTGTAGCGATTCATCATTTTCTTCAACCGTCTTACCTAGCTACCTCTTGACACTTGTGGCACTCGGGATAAACGCTCCAAAGTTACAGTATCCCATATTCTCATTGAACAATGATTGTGGCGATTCATTTTCTTCAACCGTCTTATCTAGCTGCCTCTTGACACTTGTGGTACTCGGGAAAAACGCTCCAAAGTTACAGCATCCCACAATTCTTAGATCTTTTAAGGAGGAAAAATAATATGAACAACTTCCTGAACCGAAACTAATCAAGTTATAGAGCTCCTCAAGTATTAATGTACTTAAGCGGGGGAAACTCATCACTTCTACCTCTGATCGACCAACTTCTTTATCGAGAATCACTTCCTTCATTTGTTCACATTTAGTGATTTCTAGCCTCTCAAGTTTCACTAAAGTTGTGGCCGTATAATTAGGGAAGAGATATCTCAGGTCAGAACAGTTCTCAACACTGACAATTTCAAGACTGGGAAAACCCAAAACTATTTGGGAGTGGCTCATGACCACGTATCTCAGCCTTTTTGCTCCACTCACTCTCACTTTTCCCAACTTGGGGAGCGATACAATTTTGTGTTTCACATTTGAATCAAGCGACCCACAATTAAACAACCATTCCAGGGAGGGACAGCTTTCAACATTGATTCTTACCAATTCGGGGAGCAACATCGTTGCTTGTTCCGTATTGGAATCCAAGGATCCACAATCAAACAATGATTTCAAGGATGAACATTGTTTAATGTTGACATTTTTTAGGTTGTGCAATCTCCCTATGATTGTTGAAGGGAAGATGTGGAGTAGGTCGGAGCAATTTTCAACGGTGATGGTGGCTAATTTGCCGAAGGAACTTTTGGAAAGTTCATGCCATATCCTTTCGAAGGATCCCACTGAGTCAAATTTTAAATGCTCCAAGTTTGGTAAACTAACCTGCTCATAAGAGTTATGCGTCAGATTATAGTTATGAAAACTTTGACAATTTGGCCTAATCCTACCACCTATCTAATGCGATGGAAGAATTAAGTTTCTCGACAAATGTAGTTATATTGTGAACACATTTTAACAAATAAAACCAAATAAGAATCTTCAAAGAGAAATTGTTACCTGCCCTAGCAAACCGAGCATCTAGGGCTATTGTGGATAAATTCTCAAGAGAAGGGATGTTTACCTTTCTATTGAAGAAGGAATCTGAATAAGTATCCTGTAAATCTGAAGTAGTGGTTACTAACTCTATCCCTTCATCTCCCCCTCCTTCATCCACAATCCCCGCCTGAAAGAATATGATTGGACCCAAAGTGTTTGAATGAGCTTAATGCTTTTAAAAACGTCGAAAACTTAATCGATCAATATAAAATATTTATAACTCAATTGAATGGAGAATGAAAGCTTAGGATCTTCTGTTGAGCCTAAAAAAATACATAAGGAAATATCTCCAAAATAACCCCAAAATAGCTTACGTTGACACGGTTATTTTGGCATGATGCATTGGAATCAGTTCCAACTTGCATGAAGTTGGGACGTGAATTATGTGGACTTTCTTTGTTATGTGGCTCTTCATTCGCCTTCTGTTTATTTTATCTCTGGAGGTTGCTTTATTCATTTTGAAATTATTCAATTTCGTTCATTCATTGAAGGTTCATTCGTTTAATACACTATTTCTTCTACTCATTAAAAATGTTAAATGAGCAATAAATTAGTCATAGTAGAAACCCTTAAACCCAATTTATTAGTGCAATTATCTAAAATTGAAAAAAAAAAAAAAAAAAAGGAGAAATCAAAAAGCAGTCGTAGAAAGAGGCTTCCCTCTACCTATAGTTGAATGTGAATGAAACTTATACCCTCTCAATAAGACAAACTAACACAGTGAGAAAATGAAGAAGTTACCTGAATTGGAGTGCCTTCTGAAGTCATCTCAACTCTTGTGCAAAAACTCGTCATCTTTGGTAACCTAGCCAAATCTAGACAACGTAGGTCAGGCAACTCAACTTTGTAATCGGCAGGGACTATATCTTTTCTTGCAATGGCTCGCATTGAGTCACATTTCCTTACTTTGCACTCTTCAGCTCTCACAGCTTTTAGTTTGCTCAAGCACTCTGTAGCGATGTGGCCGTGGCCGTGGCCCTGGCATATCTTCTCCAGATTGATAAGATTGTTGAGGAACAAAGATTCTAAAACCGTCATGCTCAATCCATCCAAAAGCAAGTATTGAGTCTTTTGGAGAGTTTTCTGGACCCATTTGTTTAAAAGAATACCATCATGCCCTTCAAATTTGATCTTCATGGTTCTTAAACCTTCAAATTCCCTTCCCTCAGCATTTCCTATGTTGATCCAAGATATAGTCAAGTTCTCAAATGGCAGGTCATCAACCTCCAAGGGTATGATGGGATCACGAATTGATATTTCTAGAGAATTTAGCTTTGTCATGCCCCTCAACTCGGCAAGTCCAGCATTACACAATTCTGATGGTTTTTCATTTTTGCCCATCCATCGATCAAAGCTTTTCTTCATGTGTAACTCTTCCAAGTTGATTAAGCCTTTTAGGGCTCCAGGCTCGATTATCTCAAGCGAGTAGCAGTGGCTTAGATTCAATGATCTCAGATTAGTTAGTTTCCCAATTTCTTTAGGCAGCCTAGAAATTGTAGACATTGCGAAGCTTAGAATCCGCAATGCTTTGAGCTTGCCAAGATTTGCCACATCCTCCACATGGCAATCTATGCTTAATGACTGGAGATTCCCGAGGATTTCCATAGAGGAAGGTAAATTGGTGATACGCATGGAGCAAAGATAGAGGGCTCGGAGCTCCTCCATGTATGTGAAATCCATTCTACTGCAATCTCCCATATCGTTTTGTTCCGACAACATGAGTATCTTCACGTGGGGAAACTGACACAGCATTAGTTCAGCAAGCCTATCACTGCCAACATTAACCAGGCATGCCCAACAATTCTTAAGCTTTTCCTTTGGCCATGAGCCATAATTGTTGTTACCGATTAAGGAATCCTGACCACTAAATGCACTTGAGATGACCACCTCACTGTAAAGATCATGTATGGTCACATTGCCCTTGTCATTGCCACCATCCAACAACAAACAAGCAGAACGGAGTTCATTGAGCATACTATTCAATCTATCCCTCGAATCTTGTATCGTCTTATTAAATCTTTCAAACAAGCCCAACCCCATGGCTAGTACAAACAGAAGTTCGACTCGAATGGTCCCACCAATAAGACCACAGAGCACGAATAAGTACTTCGCGTCCTTACTCTTCAGATGCTCATAACTCAAGCTCACTATCGTTTCTTTTTTTTCTTTATTTGAATCATCTATTTCAATCAGCGCGTTTCTCCATGCGGACTCATCGCTAGATTTCAAAGTGCTTGCAATAGAGATAATCAATAGAGGCAAACCTGCGAGCTTCTTGACCAATTGACCCGCTATTGATTTCAATTCCTCATTGTCTTTGAGCCTGTTGCCGACCGTCTTTTCAAATAGCCCGAAAGCTTCGTCGTTCTTTAAACCTTGAAGACGAAATGTTCGATCAGCACCCATCTCTTGCTCCAGCACATCTTTAAATCTTGACGTGAGCAACAACTTGCATTTGTTTCTCACGTCTCCCCAGGGAATTCCAACCGCCTCCAAATCAAGTTTTACCCACAGGTTGTCAAATATTATGAGAACCTTCTCATCCGGCTTACTCTTGAATCTCTTCGACAGATCATCTGCTTTTCCCTGTGAGCTTTGCTTGTCCTTCAGATCCAGACTCAAGGCGTCAGCGATCTGGTCTATGATACTATTCAAGTCTGGAATCTGCGAAACTTCCACTTTGACGATCATGTGGAACGGTCTCCCCGCTTCTCTGAGTTTCTTCTCAACTTCCTTCAACAGCGTAGTCTTCCCCACACCTCCAGGCCCGTACGCCCCAATGACTTTGAGCTTCTCATCATCCAGAGCTTTCATTATGTCTTGAAAGATGGAAGCTCGCGAATCAGTGATAGTGTCGCCCCCATTACTGGCCAACGAATTCACTTCGGCAGCACCGCCAACAAGAGCCGGAGGATCCCTCTCGTAGTAGACCTTCTCGAATTTACCCTGCCGAATGAGTTCCTGGATGGCCTCAACTGTCTTGCTCGCGTCCCTGCCGAGACAATAACGCGCCTTCGGGTTGGGAAGCCACCCGCAGAAGCAAGTTTTCTTAGCTCTTCCCTTGTCATCGAGCACGTCGCTTGCCTTCCGGGCGACTGTCTCCGCGTCTTTCACCCAATCCTTGACGTCGGCTTCGATCAGCTTCATGTTATGCAGAGCTTTATCAACGGAATGTTGCACCCTTTGCCTCGCGTGATTCAGCTTCTGAAGTTCTTTGTCGAGTTGGCCGACGTAGCGTTTGGAGAATATGACATAGCCGCATCGACGACGGACCCAATCCAGCAGGGGCTTTGCCGCTTCGGCAGACGCTTCGGCAGCCGCTTTGGAAGCCACAGCCGAAGCAATTTCCGCCATTTCCCCCCTTTCGGTTTTGACTTTTGTGGTTCTCTTGTAGGAGAAATGGAAGTTAAGAAATTATATATGCTGAGAAAGGCGGAACTGATGGAACCCAGTAATGAAACGGAAATGACCGGACTGGAAAGATTCAGTAGGATGAATCCGCAGCCATGAAAGATTGGGTGAAGAGAGACAGCTTTTAGCAATAGGCGTAAATGAAGATGGAAATCTAGAGGGAGGAAGTGATCATTAAGAGTTGCAACGATCTGAAAGAGCCAGAACCTGGCTTTAATAGAGGCAGCGTTAGTATGTTACACACAAATAAACCCACCCCTGGGCCCATGTACAGTGACATCAATTTTTAATTTCCTGAAGATGCCATCCCGTCCTCCAATGCGGGCAGGCTGTCCAGCTGTCACCATTGCTTTATGCTTAGAGGTGAGTGAGTTCTTGCGCAGTCTTGCACTGCAATTTTTTTTTTCAAGTATTGAAATTGATTTGTGCACAAAAAAAAATGTGTGAATTTTTACGGGACAGAGCATTGACCTCGAGTGATGGGAGCCTTGGCAAATATGCATCTGTTTTGATTCTGGCAACCATGACGAAACAATATAAGCATTTCCCTAAGATTAGCCTATTCTTAAGATCACAATTTTCAGATTAATCATTTTCATACTTGAGTAGTATCTGTCGCAAATCTAAATCAGTCAAGTTGTTGGAGAGTGAACTGAGTTTTAAATACAAATAGATGTTGTACATGACACCTAAAGATTAACATCACAAGTCTACTCCACCATAAACACATTAATTGTTATGGTATATAGTTACCAGAGTAGCTAATGTATTTGTTTGAAATCTGTAATAGGTTTTACATCACTCCTAAAACTTTTGGAAGAAAGCACTTCATGTGAGGCATCGAATGAAGCCTTTTGATTTCTTACCGTGGTATTTTGTTACTAGACATTGTTTATATTTATGTAAGACACTAAAAGGATTTGTTTTCTATGATTAGATGCAACATCATTATCCACCCAACGAAAGACAAACGATATAGTCAAGCAATGCTTACTTTTCCCCATTATTAAACTTTTCGGAACTTAGCACAACATTTCATAGACTTCCTCAGGGGAATCACCCGTGACTTTTTTAACATTTCCCCATTATCTACCACACCAATTTATCTTCACAATAAAGGAAGGAACCAATGACCTCAAGAGTCAAAAGAAACTTTTCTAAAGTTGAAATGACATGTTCTGAGAGACAATAATAATCATCCAGAGGCGAGTCTCTTGTTACAAATCTATCAAAAAGCTGGAGGGATTGATTAATGTACATTTCCCCTACTTCATAGGAATAAAAGGGGTATAAACACGCCCTCAATGCCCAAATAGTAATACCTGATTACATAATTCATTACGTGGCTATCCTTTATCGCCCCTCAAAGTAAGCCAAGTTGATCAGCTAGTCTTCGTCAACATAATAGCTGGGCTTCTTTTCTTGAGTGTTGTGATTTATTATATATTTGTTGATGGAGAAATCTAAAGCTTCGTGTGAACCGTTGAAAATAGAGTAATCAAAAGTAAAAGAAACGCTGAAGGTTGGTGTGAGATTTTGAATGGAAGCTATGTATGTCTAAGTTGATCAGCTAGTCTTAGTCAACATAAAAGCTAGGCTTCTTTTCTTGAGTTTTGTACTTTACTATAATTTGTTGACGGAGAAATCTAAAGCTTTTAAAAGTTCATGTGAACTCTTGAAAATAGAGTAATCGGAAGTGGACAAAGAAACGCCGAAGGTTGGTGTGAAATTTTGAATGCGAAGCTATGTATGTCCAGATAGTTGGTAGATAGAAGCATGCACAATTTTTTTTTTCTCGCGTTTTGATTTTGAGAGTTTTTGTCAAATTAAAATATTTTCTTCAATTGGAAATGTTCACTGAAAAGTTGAGTTCTCCCTGCCTCCGCGATGCATTGTGATCAAAAGCACGATGAATTCACTATTAATAAATAACCCTAAAATATTAATACTAAAATAAAAAGTAAAATAGAAAAAGTTAAAAGTCAGAAGTAAAATTAAACATCCGACGAACCTCATTTTCTGTTAGAGTCAATCAAACAGACTAAAAATTGGCACCGAGACGAGCCAAAACATGTTTAGGGTCTGAATTAAGTATCTCTCGTGAGTTTGACCGCTTATTTTCCTTCCTTTGCTTAAGAATGTCATGGTAAGGCCTTTTGTTTCTTTCTCTCACAATGAACCTTTTGCCCCCAAAAGTGAAATATCATAAAGTAAAGTGTGCCCCCGTTTTCTCTTTTAGTGGGAGAGCTCTTCACGATCAAAATTAAAGACTCATCAAAATCGGGTCGAATTCCGTAAACAGCTCAAATTTGAGATGTTAATTTAATAAAGTCTTCATGAAAGTCAAGTGAAAACTCATCAAAGTAGAGTCATAAACCAGCATCGACCGACATCAACAGTGACCATAATTTTCTTTTGCTGGGCGATTTTGTTTGGAGTTTCTCCAAGCCATTACAATTTTTAACAACAAACAAGTGAAGGCATTTACCACCTAATATTGTTCAATGTTCAAATTCATTTTGCTAAAGTTATTCACATACTAATTTAGTTCTCCCAAAATCGAGAATAAACTGGGAAATCTAATTTCCAACCTTAGACTTGCAAATCAAGTTCAAATTTCAATCCATATAATGCGCTCCGATCCCTGTCACTTCACAAACTCGGCTTTAATAAAATTGCACAAAAGTAGAATCTACAGAGTGCAATAACGCTTTTTCTTGTGGTACCATGTGGGGACCACTGGTTTCAGACGAAATGTTTTACTCATCAAAATGTGTTACTTTACTATAAAAGAATCTTGCATTTAATGAGTCCACAATGCCCCTAGATTGGGGAAACGCTATTACGAATTTCATGATTTTCGAGTTTTCATTTTTTTTTTTTTCATTGCTTGAGTGTTATAGTTATTTTTTTTCAATTACTTGAATGCCATGACTTCTAAAGAACGTTCAATAGAGTGCAGTAACTTTTTCTGAGATGTTAACTACAAGTGCTAGAAATTCAATGTATCATAGCACTCGTGGTGAATTTTTTTTTTTTTAAGTTATAACATTTAAATGATCCATTGAAAGCTTAGAAGTCAATGCACTCAAGTGAATATTTTTTTTTAATAAGTTATGGCATTCAATAATAATAATAATAATAATAACAATCATAACACTCAAGTAACCACCATTCGAAAGTTACATCATTTGTGATGTCCTTATTTCGGCTAACTTCTATTGGAAGTTGCATAAGAATTGGAAAGTATTTGAATTAACATATGCACTCTTCATTGGCCTACTACCCTCTTCAAGTTGCATAAGAGTTGAAGCTAGCAATAGTTGGGTAAAGATAACACCGGCAAAGTCATCTTACCGCCAAGACCAAACCTATAAATTACAACAAAACGTGCTCCTTCAAATTCGGCATCTGGTAGTTTTCACCATGCATTCTTCTTGATCATTCAATACGACCCCAGGCTTGGGAATGAACCGATGTTTGACCCCTCAGCTTAACTCGGAGCTCTTGAACGATCAATTTGATGAGTTCCCCATGTCCGTCAAGAAGAATTGCCAAAACAAGTCAAGTTCAAATAGTATATTTTCTTGAAAGTCATATTAAAATGTTTTTTTTTTTTCAAATAGGATGTTTTCTTGAAAGTCGTATTAAAATATATATTTTGTTAGTTCTCCACTGGACTTGAGTTGTGCAATAATATCTCCTGTACAGGCAGTGCAGTGCAATTTTCCACGATGCTTCGAGTGTTCGGGTCGGGTGTATTAAGCTCTACCCATCCTTAGGAGAATCTGATTTCTTTCTTTGTTTAAAAATTTTCTCTAACTTTTCTCGGTTATGGAACACAACTTTGTCGTAGCTCCTACTCATAACCGCACTTCAATAGTTCTAAAAAAAACCCAATTTCTTTTTATTGATTATACCTTGTTAACGGATCCAATGAATATGAAGTGTATTTGTATGTGATTATTATGTTAAGGGGATCATTAACTCCATATCAGTATTGCATACACGATAATCTCAGCTTATTTCGTGGATTATATGGATCTCTCTCTCCAATCTCTCTTTGCTAATACCCTGCACGTAATGACACTCTCAAATTCTCTGCAAGAAAATAAGGAACGTAACAATTCACAAAGCCAACGCTACTCATTGCCGAACTCCAAGTCCTTACGTGTCTGCCCCTCCCTGACACGTCCATCATCGTGAGTCACGTTGCAAAGATATTTTCCTCCAAAAAGTGGGAGGAAATGGAGGGAAATGCAAAATGAGTTCCTTGTTTTCAATTGAAATGCAAAATTCGAGTTCTGTCCAACTATTCCCCACAAGTGCTGCCTATCATAGCACTTGTGGTGTGGGAGTCACATAATTTAAATAATCAATTAAAAGTTATGATATTTAGATTAAAAAAATTTTTAAAAATTAAGTTACTCGAGTGAACTATTTTTAAAAAGTCATAATACTTATTAATAAAAAAAATGATACTCAAATAATCGCCGTACAAAAGTTACATCGCTAGTTGTATTCTCATCTTGGCTAACTTCTATTAGAAATTGCATAAGAATTGGAGAGTGTTTGAATCAAGATATGCACTATTCAATGGCCAACTACAGTCTTCAAGTTGCACAAGAGTTGAAACTAGCAGATAATTGGCTAAAGATAGCAACACCAAAATCATCTGGCCATTGCCACCAATGTTGTATATTACAACAAAGGGTACCCTTTCAGATTCGGCATCTAATAGTCTTCACTATGCCTTCTTCTTGATCTTCAATACGACCAGATGATTAGTAATGAACTTATGTTTGACCTTCAGCTTAACCCGAAGCTCACGAACGATCAATTTGATGAGTTCCCCGCGTCAGTCTGCAGAGAAGAATTGCCAAAACAAGTCAAATGAAGAATATACAACTTCCAAGAAAATATGGTATTTAAACTTAAACTATGGAAAGTTATTGTGCAATAATATCTCCCGTACATGCAGTGCAATGCAATTTTGCGCACTGGTTTGAGTATTACAGTCGGATATAGTAACTATTAAGCTCTACCCATCCCTAGGAGAATTTGATTATTTTGTCCATAAGCTTTTTCCGTTATTGAACCCAAATTTCTCATAACTCCTACATAAATTGTCATACCATACAAACAACCATTATCGAGAATTTGTAATTGTTTGTGTGGTATGGCAATTGTGTAGAAATTATGACATTGAATTTGGGCTCGATAAGATACAACGGGGGATTGACTTCTCGCGTGGCCTTAGTAGGCTGGATAAAACGAGCAACAAGTTGTGCGGCTATTGACTTGTTATCATAACTAGAGTTGTCTATAATATGTGATCGTTGTTTTGCAAAACAGGGTGACATCCACTCAACTAAATATTTATAAATTTTTGGAAACTAGGGAACTCACGTAACGACATATAGTAACTAAGAGGCCACGTTGTAGTGAGCTTAAACCTTGTGGCTCAACAGTGAATAGCAATTAGCACTATACTAGCCACCTCGATTGGGGCACTATACGCGCCCCTCGATTGGGGCCACTTTCCACTGCTTCGGTTCATCATAACCAAATTGTACCTCATTCTCAGTCAGGTCATTTCTATAGAGTTCGGCTTGAAGCTTAAAATCATTAGGCTCAATGTTGTAGATTATGGAAGAATATCTTTCTTCCCACTTAAATTTGACATCGGTTCCACACATAGACAATTTAAAAGATTAATAAAAACTTAGAAAAATAACCGCGTCAGATGGTAGACATCTACATCATTGATTTCCGATTAAAATTGATTGAGATGACTACATTGAGAAATCGTTAAAAAAATTTAGACTAAATCAACATAAATGAAAGGTTTAAGACTGAATTAACCATCGTATAATAGATCATGATTTTTTGAACAATTATCCCCATTATTAATGATAACGATAACAACAGCAACAACAACAACAACCACCAAAGAACCATTACCTAATTTTCTTACCATCAGTCACTAATTAAATTCAAGGACAAGCATGTTGTCAAATATTAATCCCAAGAATAGATAGATACATCTATAGATGAATCTCTTCCACCGAGCTGCATACACATTAACCATATTGTACTTGTGCTTTTGATACTTTCTGTTCATACCATGAATACAATTCAAACTTGCTTAATTAGAAAATGTCCAAATTAAGATCAACTATCAAATTGATGAGATACGTCATGAGGAATCAATTTTTGTAAGTTGCACTTTCTAGGTGGTAGCTCCAAGGGACATCTAATCCATCTCTTTTTTGGTCGATCTTGAAACCTTGGGCAGCACATTTTGAGAGATCGACAGCCTTTGGTCTCCAAGGATTCTAAAGACTCTAGGCTATTGCGGCTTTCCATGCTTCTTAGCTTAGGACAATCCTTCAGTTCAACACATCTAAGCTTCTTCAACTTCCGTAGATTAGGTAATCTCTCAATTGAATCGCGGTATGAAACTGTTAGGTGCAACAAAGATCCCACTGCTCATGAACCTTGAATCTTAACAAGTCTTTCTAATTGAGAGGGCTCCAAGGATTGTAGCATGACATATGAGGTGTCCATATGAGGCATTTGCACCTAGTAATTCACAGTTCCCTCAACTTCATCAAGCCTTTCCAAATAGGAAAGTGGCGAGCATTCATCGATAATGAGAGTTGACAAGTTTTCAAGTTTGTTTGAAATATGTGGTAGTTTTGCAACAACATGAAGTTTCGATGTCAACAGACTATAATGGTGCTGCCATGGGGAGAAATGTTCCTCTAACTTGCACCTCTCCTAAAAAGATAAAGATCCACGAGTTGTACTCAATTTCCATATAAATCTTAATATTTAAGCTAATTATGCCGTAACCATCAACTTCAAGTTCTACCAAGCTTGTGACCCATTACTTTTACCATTAGATTTTAATTGATCATGCCTCATCATTTGAATATAAACTTTAATGAAATATTTCGAATATAGAAGAAATATTCTCCAAACCTTCTCATGAGTAAAAAAAAAAAAAAAAAAAACATAAAAACATAAAAACAAAGAAGTGGGGCGCATCTCCCAAGTTTAAAACTTGGGATATGTGCATTTAAAGTCATAAAATTTATCATGCAAATGTAATTAAGTCATAAAATTTTTAAAAAGTACAATTAAGTTCTGAAACTTATCATGAAAGTATAATTAAATCCTAAAAACTTTAAAAGTGTAATTGAGTATTAAAACTTATCAAATTGGTCCAATCAAGTCCTTCCATTGATTGCATATTTTGAAATTTTTAGGACTTGATTACACTTTCTTGATCAATTTTAGGACTTGAATGCACTTTCATGACAAGTTTTAAGATTTAATTGCACTTTTTAAACGTTTTAGGACTCGATTGTACTTTCGTGATAAGTTTTAATATTTGATTATAACTTTTTGAAAATTTTAGGACTTAATTGCATTTTCATAACAAGTTTTAGGACTTCCATTGCATTTACTCCTTAAAAAATTAAGCTGCCAAATTCAACTTCCAATTGAAATTGAGAATAAAAATCAAGGGTAGCAACTAAAATATTTTCAAAAGAATGTAATGTAAAACCATGATCAAAATGGCAGGTATCATTTACAAAATCAAGAATTTTTTATAAGGAAAAAAATAAGCTTTCTTTGAAGAAAGCTAAGTGGCACCTATTTTTTAAATCTAAGAGGTTGCTCAAATTAGGTGTGTGCACCCTCCACTTGGACCAGACCAACCGGCATGTTTTGGGCATCCTCCTAAAGATGGCAGTCTCGATTCCCGCTTTTGGAAACGGTGACTATTCGATCCGGTTCTCGATTGAACCACCGACCAAACTGGACCGATTAATTATATATATAATATATTTTTAAATTTCTTTATAAAAAAATCCTAATTCCTTAGGGCCACCTCTTGGAGGATAGGCTTGTGTCTCTAGTATTTACTGATGTGTGTGGGACAAAAGGATCACCATACTTGATGTAGATTATTTGAGTGTTCAAAGAATTATAGACACTCCATTAATTTCTAAGAGACGCATATCTATGAATATATGTAAGTTTTGAGCTATCTATATAACCTGATTGGAATACCAAAGGATCATGGAAGTTGCCCTATAATTTAATTTTATAAAGATTAATAAGCATAATTGTCATTTATTTATGAGAATCTCACATTAACATTCCTAAAAAACCCAACTTCATTGATTAATTACACCTCATTAACTTTACCAGTGAATTTGAAGTGTATTGGTATGTGAATATGCATGTTAGGGGGATTATTGACTCCATGTTAGCTTAGCATGGACTTGATAATGAAAGCTTATTTTAGGAATTATATGGATATGACGCTATTCCATGGTCGAGCCGGACCACCTCTCTCTCTCTCTGGGACCTCTCTTTGCTAGTAACCTGCACGTAATGACCCTTTTTCCAACCCTTTGCATAATATAGCCATCTTTCCAACCCTTTGCATAATATAGCCATCTTTCCAACCCTCTGAATAATATAACTTAACAATTCACCCTGCTCATTGCAAACTCCAAATCCTTGCATGGCTCTCCATCATTGCTCTGATGCTTCTCTCTCTCTCTCTCTAAAGCAGAGGAGAAGGAAGATAGAACGAAGTGATGTCAAGAGTTAACCGGGGTGGAGTTAAAGTTGCTGCTTCGCCGTCGTTGGTCGCTCGCTCACCAATTAGTAAAGCTTCATGTTATGAGTTAACCAGGGTCAACTTGGCGCTGCAGGTGGGCAGTACAACTTATGCACGTGAGGCTACTCAGTTGATCACTGAGGGACCCAACTCCACCGAATTGTCCCATCCATCTTTCCTTTACTTAGATGCTGTGTACGTCAATTGTATAAGTAGCCAAATCTAAAAATCAAAAGAGGAGAGAAAAGAATATCTTTTATTTAAGAACATGTATTTATCTATATACATAGAAAAATAGAAATTAAAAAGGATTTGCTGAAAAAGTCTCAAAGCATCATGGGAAATGTGACAACTTATGCACGTGAGGCTACTCAATTGATCACTGAGGGACCCAACTCCACCGAATTGTCCCATCCGTCTTTCCTTTACTTAGATGCTCTGTACGTCAATTATAAAGGTGGCCAAATCTAAAAATCGGAAGAGGAGAGAAAAAAAAATATCTGTTATTTAAGAACATGTATTTATCTATATGCATAGAAAAATAGAAATTAAAAAGGATTTGCTGAAAAAGTCTCAAAGCATCATGGGAAATGTGACTGATGTCTGAACAAGTTTGGTTGAAGCTCCTAAAATACAACGAAGCTGTCACCAACATATTAAGGTTAGAATTTAAATAAGTGATAATTTATGGTGTAAAAGAATATGCTCCAACCCTACTTACGGGCGAAAAAATAAATGAGGAGGGGGCATTGGCTCCCGAGTTTAAAACTTTAAGCTGCAAAATTAAATTCGAATAGAAATTGAGAAAAAAAAATAGCAAGTGCAGCAACGAAAAGGTTTTCAAAAGAACGCTACACGAAACCATGAACGCTATGACAGGTTATCATTTAGGAAACTAAGAGTTATTTTGTAAGAAAAAATAATTAAGAGCTTTTGCTTTAAATTAGGTCAGTTTTCTTGCGAGAAAGCTAAGCGCGCACCTATCTTTTAATCCCAAGAAGCTGCTCAAGTAATAGGTGTGTACATATAAACAATAATATTAACATTCATCGCGTTAATGTGGGATAAACCATATCATGACTAGCTTCTTCACCTTAATAACTCTTTTTAAGTGAGCCAGCTCCAAAGATTGTACATTCCTCAAGCACGACAGATTGGGTTTTCTCGCGAGGCATTCGCACCTAATAATAATTTGCAATTCCCTCGACTTCACCTAGCTTTCCAAGGCAGGAAAGTGTACCGCCAAGGATTCATCAATAACAAGAGTCGATAGGTATTGCGTCTCCGGTAATGCCCAATTTCTTCGATAATGTAATGCACAAGAGCCACACTCAATTTCCCTATCACTCCTAAGATGTAAAACAGATTATGCTGCGGCCATCAACCACATGTTCTTCCAAGAAAACTTGTACTGGATTTTAATTGATCATGCCTCATCATTTGATTGTAGACTTTGATGAAACTAGTTTTTTAGCCCCATAACTATCCATGGATTGCATCTTAATTCTTTTAACACATGAAAAAAAAAAAAAAACATATATAATGTGAGATCAAGGTTCGAATTTAGATAAGCAATAGTTTCTAGTATAGAAAAAAAATGGAAAAAAATTCATAAAAATTTAAAATTTTGTCAACTGTAATACATTTATCATGATTTTTTTTTTTGTGATACAAAAAAACTCAAAAATTGACACTGAAAACCTTGAAGTTATACTTTTTTTTTTATGACCCGGGAACCCCCATATAGTTGGTAGCCGGCGGGGTAAACCCAGGGCGAACTGGGCCGCCACCACAGACCTAGCCGCAGGTGAGTCGCGCAACGGGGACGCGGGGTTTCGAAGCCCTCCCTCCTCGGTGGGGGAGAAAGCTCTAACCATCGCAGCCACCGCGGGCGGTGGTCTTGAAGTTATACTTGTATGACACATTTATTCCAAAATTTTTTTGGGATGAATGTATCACGCAAATACGAGTTTGTGATTTTTGGTGTTGCAAAAAGAAACTTGAGATAAATGTGTCACATAGATATAAGTTTGAAATTTTTTTATATCACGGTTTTTTGTTAAGATAAATATGTCACAATAGGCATAATTTGGAATTTTTTACCCAAAAAAATAATTACTAAACTTGCCAGCAATTAAAAAAGGGATTGGAAGATTTTTCCCGCTAGGATAGCTACCAAGTCTAAAATGGTAAAGCTTGGACCTGAGCAGGTCCTTAAACTGCTCCCCCTGTCGATGAAGGGGTTCCTAGGGAGACTTCCCAATGAGAAGGGAACCAGCCGAGGCAGAGGGGTCGCCTAGGGGGTAGCCCCCGTAGCCCCTAGGAGACGTTAAACAGGATCAGGGGTAGAGGCAGCTCCCGTGCCTCGATAAATATAGCGGCTGGGCTTAACGCCCGTAAGACTTTGAGAAGGGAACCAGCCGAGGCAGAGGGGTCGCCTAGGGGGTAGCCCCCGTAACCCCTAGGAGACGTTAAACAGGATCAGGGATAGAGGCAGCTCTCGTGCCTCAATAAATATAGCAACTGGGCTTAATGCCCGTAAGACTGTCGAACTGGAGATATAAACTTGAGTCGTTTCTCTCGGAATCAACTCTCTAACGTAAAAAGAGAGTAATGATAAACCACCGGGGGCTTGTAACCAACTTGGTAAATGGACCTGAGCAGGTCCTTAAACTGCTGGTAAAGCTACCAAAATCAACTTCCGATAGAAATTGAGATAAATATAGTTTCAAGTGCGGCAACTAACAGATTTTCAAAAGATTGTAATATGAAAATAGTGTGTCAACGGTTATTATTCGGTTTGTGCGAAATGGAGAGACCACTGCACATAATGAAGATTAGTCAAATATTTAAAGAATGCTAAATGGTTCATTGAGAAGAAAATGAAGGTTCATGGAAAATGCCTCGTCATTTTCTTTTCTCATCATCATTTATTTCCCAAAAACCTCACTTCAATAGTTCTAAGACAATCCAATTTCGTTGATAGATTACACTTGTTCAGTGGATCCAGTGAGTATGAAGTGTATTTTTTTTTTTTTTGGTAACCCAGGGAACCTCCGCACGCCGCTTCGCGGGGGAGAGTAAACCCTGGGGCGCCGAGGTCCCCACCGCTGACCCCTAGATACGCGGGTAATTCGCGCGTTATGCATTGAAGCATCGCGTCCACGAAGTTTCGAACTCCTCCCCTCCCGGATAGGGTACTAAGCTCAAACCAGCACGGCCACCGCGGGCAGTGGTGAGTATGAAGTCTATTTGTATTTAATAATATGTATGTTTAACGGGATCACAAACTCCATGGCAGTGTCGCTTGCATTCGATAATGCCAACCTCTTTCACGACTATATGGGACCACTGCTCTCTCTCTCTCTCGCTCTCGCTGACCTCTCTTTGCTATAAACCTCCACGAAATGACCCTCTCTCTTTCCGATTCATTCTATACAAAAGCAACGTAACAATTCACAAAGCCGACGCTTCTCACTGTAGACTCCCAAATCCGTACCGCATCTTTTCCTACATAACACTTAGGGCGCGTTTGATAACGATTCTATTCCCTGAAGTTGATTCGACTAAAAATGATTATTTTTATTACGTTCTCGGAATTGATTCGAGTAAAAACGCGTTTGATAACTGTCCAAAATTTTTGATTACGGAATAGAATTGCATTTGATACTATGCTAATTGATTATGCTCCAAATTAATTTCTTTTAATTTTTAAATGTTTTTTTACTTTTTTACTTTTTTTCTTTTCTTGTTTTCCCTTTTCTCATATTCTTCTTCTTCTTCATTTGGCCGGTCACTGGACCGGCGACCGATCAGATGAGGGCCGGTAACGCTCACCGGAGCGTCGCCAGCTCTCGGCAAAGTCGACCCTCGTCGGCCGAGCCTTGCTGGTAGCTGGGCGAGGTTCGGCCAGCCTCGCTAGTGGCTAGGCGAGGCTAGGTGAGCCTCGCCGGTGGCCGAGCGAGCCTCGTCGGGCCGGGCGAGGCCCGCTTGGCCACCGGTGAGGCCAAGCCTCGGCGAGGCGGGCGAGCCTCGCCCGGCTACCGGCGGCTCGCCCGGCCACCAATGAGGCTCACCCAAGCCCCGCCGGTGGTCGGCTGACCTCGCCGGGCTAGGCGAGGCCGGCTGGCCATCGAGAGGGCTCGGCCTCGCTAGAGCCTCGCCGGGTGGCCGGGCTTGCCTTCGCCGAGCTCGCCGAACCTTGCCCCCGGCTTGGCGAATATCCGGCGAGCTTGTCGAACCGAAGGCGAACGACGGCGGCGGGCGGTGGCGGACGGCAACGGGCGGTGGTGGACGACAATCACGGGATGTCGAAAGGAAAGAATGAGACATTTACTTTTTGATTCTTTTTCTGTTTTTCGGAAGGAGAATCACATTTTTTCTTTTATTCTTAATTCTTTTCCCAATCTATTCCCGAAATAAAATTTTTACTAAATGCAATTTTAGTCCCAAACGATTCTGAGAATAAAATATCAGAATCAGGCACTATTTGGAGCTTCTTACCAACTACCAACAACACCTTCTCTCTCTCTCGAAAATGCAGATGAGGAGGAGGAAAAAGACAGCGCAAAATGAGAATAAGAGTTAACCAGGGTGGAGTTAAGTTGCTTTTTGATGGTCGCCGGTCACTTGGGAATTATTAAAGCATCGTGTTACGTCAACCACGTGCTGCAAATGGGGTACGACCTAATACATCATGGGTCACGTGGAAATTATTAAAGCTCCTTGTTATGTCAACCTCACGCTCAGGGACTCCGCTCCGTACTACCTCTCTCTTTCTGCACGTCGTCCAGTCCAGAAAAATCCAAGTTGGATTTTCTTGTCCCAAGGAAGGGCACAACCAAACTGCACTAACCGACAAAAGAGACGTGAGCCCGTCTCAAGAAAGGGGACAAGCTCTCTGTCCTTGTCCAATGCATGCATGCGCTCGTCTTCTCCTTTTCAAGCTTTACATACCTGTTCCCAGTAGTCTAGATTTGCTTATCCATATAATAAACATCCTCTGAGCATTATAGAATATTTATAATCATTGTCCTTTTCTGGATCCAATTTGGTGCACCCTAAACCTGGGCTTTAACATAATCAATAAATCTCTTTGGCTCGAGAATGGAATGTATGGAAATTATTCTAGCAATTTTCACCACATTTCCATCTATCCCTTGGAAGAATTATTCATTTCTTTCCTTTTTTAAAGTATGACATTAGAGAAGACCATGCATTAATTACACTGCCCATGTTGATTGATCTAGAGAAGAGAACCGTAGAGAAAAAATTTCTTGTGGGTCCACAAAATATTTCCTCTTACTTGTGGGGGGAAACAAAGGAAAATAAGATAATTCAAAGTGGTCGTATAGCTTTATATTAATGAGACCTATATTCCTTTTTAAAGACATGATTGGAAAATTTTATTTTCTTCTTAATATCGTCTTGTCAGGTTCATATCCTATCATTATTATTTTACTTTGCAATCAAATATTTGTGTTCTTCCACTATAAATTATTGTTTTAATCATCGCTTCATCCCTCACATATAGTGTAATCAAGTCTCTTCAATATTCTTAATTATTGTTTTGTCTATTCCTTCTATTCAACCTCTTCATCATTTTTAACCTCTCTACGATATCGCTGCCAATTGCATCTCTCATTTCAGGCTACGTACAATTTCAGTCTAGAGTTTTGATCACGATTTCACTTTAATAGACGGAAAGATAAGACATAGTGCTTAACCAAAATGAAGACAAAAAGAAAGTGATCTTAATAGCTAACCATGGCAAATTCAAAGTTGCTTTTTTGTCTTCATTTTTCGTGCAGCAATTATTATGTTTCATGTTATATCAACCTCGCACTCTAGATGTCAATACAATATCATACACATACTATCCTATATGTCGTTTCATCGATACGAACACTAATATTAACTTCATTGTGTTAATGTGGCCACGACCATATAATGATTACATATCTAGTCCCAAATTCGTACCAATTATTTTACAAATAACAACGACTATTCTAAAAAAAAAGCCGCCTCTTCATTCAGTTGATCAACCAAAGCAAAAAATAATTTTAACTGATGGTAAAATATACTTACCCATACAATTCAACATATATATATATATATATATATATATATATATATATATATATATATATATATATATATATAAACAAATAGTTAGCATGCATGTATAAAATAGTGTAGTGTGGCAATAGCAGTCATTCTTCTATTGACCGCGGACATAATAAAAGTTCTAATTACAAAGGTATCACATATTCAATGTGTAACTATGATATTCAATAGTTATACCAAAAACAGGTGGCGTAGGATTAAATTAGAAATATATTAATTAGCCAGAAAAAAAAAAAAAAAAAAACAAACCCTTAGGGCCTTACCCCTATATAACGCATCTCCGTGCACAATTGCAGAGAGTGAAAACGTTGTACTGTTCGTCCACTTTGTTTCTCTATGCAAAGTTGCAAACCATCTGCAACTCATTTCTACTTCTTTCTTGTTATAGATTGATAGGCCTGGGCGAAGCTAAGCTATAATGTTGGTGCAAAGCACAATTTGAGTTGAGATACTTAACCCATACTACTGACAGTACAAAGTGGACATTGATCTCTAATAGTTGAGACCCTATTTATATGTATCTGCTTTAATGTCGGCAGTCCATGGTATAATTCAGTTTTGAATGTTTGAACTTTGATGAAACAAGACTAAAATCCCGATTCATTAATTAATAATTAAGTAGTATTACTCACAAATCTGAATAGGTTGAGTTATTGATAGCCCAAGTTTTTAATGCATACCTAAATCGTACAAGATGATACCTAAGATGAAGAATTAGAGTCCATGACACCCGAAGATTAGTTAAAATATTGCAAGTCTACCACAACCACCTCACGTATCACATTATTCTCTTGCCACAATAGCTACTACAGTTGTTACATTGGGCAACGCATTTCAAGAGATCTGCTACCTTTATTCTCCAAGTACTTTATAGACTCTAAGCTATTCCGGCCTTCCATGGGTCTTAAATGCAACCTTTCAGTTGAACAGGCCTTAGCTTCTTCAACTTGCATAGGTTAGGTAATCTTTCAATCGAATCAGATGCAACAAAGACCCCGCGTTCCCCCAAACCTTGAATCTCACCAATTCTTTCTAAATAAGATAGTTCCGATGATTGTACATTCCTCAAGCACGAATATATCATGTATCCTCATGAGGCATTTGTGCTGAATAGTTTGTAATTTCCTTAACTTCAACAAGCCTTCCGAGACAGGAAGGAGTATTGCCAAGGATTGATTCATGGATGATGAGAGTCAATAGGTATTGCATCTCCTATAATGCCCGAAAAAATGTAATAAAGATAAGATCAATGAGAGTTGCGCTCAATTTCCTATTGTTATTTAAGCTAATTATGATGCGACCATTGACCAAAAGTTCTTTCAAGTCCGTGCCCCAAAACTTCTACCGTTATATTTTAAGTAATCATACCTCATCATTTAGATCTAATCTTTAATAAAACTATTTTCAGCCTCATACCTTTGCAAGATTTATATCTTAGTCCTTTTTTCATATGAAAAGAAACATATATAATGCGAGATAAAGTTTAGAATTCAGATAAGTAATAATTTCTAGTATAGAAAAAAATATTCACAAAACCTTGCCGGGGGTTAAAACATATAAAAAAAAAGAGCGAATGGGAAGTCAGCTCTCAAACTCAGAAGATTGAGCTACCAAAATCAACTTCGATTATAATTTGAGATAAAAATACCAATCAAACGTGGCAACTAAAAAATTTAAAAAAATGTAATATAAAAATGATCAGATTTGTGTGAAATGAAGAGACCACCGAACTTATGGAGAATAGTAGGATGCTCAAAGAGTTAAAAGAATTCAATTGATATTTAAGAGACAGTTATCTATTAATCTTGTGCATGTGCATAGGTACTCTACTATAAGAAACCGAATGTTCATGGAAGATACACTTTCATTTTTTTGTATAGAAGTTACTAATTATATTAATCATTCATTGATCTAGTGGATATGAAGTGTATTTTTACGTAATTCTCTCTCTCTCTCTCTCTCTCTCTCTCTCTCACTTATCTCTGCAAATAATTTCCACGTAATGACCCTCTTTCCAATTCTCTGTAGAGTAACGTAACGATTCTCTGCAAATTCCAAATCCTCACGTCTCTCCTCTCCTAGCAAGTACCAACCCCGCTACACCCATCGTTACCCTGCTCTCTGTATCTAAAACGCAAACAAGGAGGAGGGAGTCAGGACAAAGCGAGGTTAAGAGTTTAACCAGGGTAGAATTAAGTTCCTCTTTGGCCATCGTCGGTCACTTCACAATTATTAAGGCTTCGGGCTCTGTCGACCTCGTCTGTAGATGGGGAGTAAGGCTTGATACGTCGTCTTGGGTCATATAATGATTTAAAGCTCGTTATTATGTCAAACCTCACGTCTAGGGACCAGCTCCACCGTACCATCCTTTCTGCCTTTTCACACGTTGTCTAGTCCAGAAAAATCCAAATAAGAGTTGGAAGGGCACAGCCAAAGCTGCACCGATCGACAAAAGTGACATGTGAGCCGGTCTCAAAAAGGGGACAAGCTCTCTGGCTTGTCCTTGTCTACTGCATGTGCTCGTCTTATCCTTTTCTTCCTTACATACCACTTGCTAGTAATCTTAATTCACTTATTTATGTAATATAAATCCTCCAAGCATATGCGATATGGATAATCGTTGTCCTTTTTTGGCTCAAATTTGGTTTTCCCAAATCTAGGACTTAACATTGGAACTGATCTGGTCCTTAAAAGGTTCAAGAGATAAAATGAAGAGATAACCCTCCTAGGGAGGGTGATTCCACATAGGCTCTCGTGTCCTCCGAGCAAAAAGATATGGATAATCATCCTCCTTTTGTAGCTCAAATTTGGTTTCCCCCAAACCTAAGGCTTAACATAATCACTAAATCTCTTTGGTTCCATATTGAAATATAAGGAAATTATTCTAACAACTACCACCTCGTTTCATCTCTTCCTTAGAAGAAATTATTCATTTCTTTTTTTTTCTAGAAGTACTGTATTAGAGAAAACCACACGATAATTGAAATGTCCATGTTTATTGATCTAGTGGAGAGAGCAGAAGATTTTTTTTTCCGGGCCCACAAAATATTAATGAGACCTATATTCTTCCAAAGACATGATTTGAAAAAAATATTTTCTTCTTACTATTGTATATTCAAGTTCAAATACTATCATTATTATTCTGCTTCATAATCAAATATTTGTGTTCTTCCACTTTAAATTGTTGTTTCCATAATCGCTTCATCTATAATGTATAATATAATTAAGTTTCTTCAATGTTTTCAATTGTTGTTTCATCTATTTCTTTGATTCAACTTCTTAGGTATTTTTAACCTCTCTATGAAATTGCTGCCAATTGTACCTCTCGTTTCAAGTCACATTTAATTTTAGTCTAGAGTTAAAAAAAAAAAAAACCATATATAATGTGAGATTAAGGTTAGAACTTAGATAAGTAATAGTTTCTAATATAGAAAAAATATCCACCAAATCTTTCCCGGAGTTAAAAAAGAAAAGAAAAGAAAAGAAAAAAGGATGGGGAGCTCAGCTCCCAAATGTAGAACGTTAAGCTGCCAAAGTTGACTTTTACTAGAAGTTGAGATAAAAAAAAAAAAAGAAGAAGAAAAATAACAGATTTTAAAAAGAATGTAATGTAAAAATTATGTGGCTTCAGTAATTATCTAGTGTGTATGAATTGGAGGAATTGCCGCATCTGATGGAGATTCTTCGGATCTCAAAGAATCCTAGACACTCTATTGATATAGTGCCTATCTATTAATCTTGTGAATATGCATAGGGTTTGAGCTACATACATAACTCCATTGGAATAAAATGAAAGTTTCATGGAAGATGGCCTTTTCATTTTCATCATTTATTTTTCAAAACCTCACATTAATAATTCAAAAATTTCCTTGATTGGTTGCACCGCGTTAACGGATTAGGGAATATGAAAGTGTATTTGTACATAATTATACATATGTTAAAGGTATCACGTTATTCCATGATTGACCCTGACCACATCTCTCTCTCTCTATCACTGACTTCTCTTTGCTAATAACCTCCACATAATGACCCTCTTTCCTATTAATTCTTTGCAAAAATAAGTGACGTGAACGATTCATCACAAGGCCGACGCTTCTAATTGCAAATTCCCAAATCCTTACGGGTCTCCCCCTCCCTAACATGTCTACGATCCTTGCTCTGATGCTGCTCTCTCTCTCTCTCTCTCTCTCTCTTTCTTTCTAAAACGCAGATGAGGAGGAAGGCAGAACAAAGTGAAGTGAAGGGTTCACTAGGGTGGAGTTAAAGTTGCTTTTTGGCGATCCATGGTCACTTGGCAATTGTTAAAAGCTTCGTGTAAAAGTCGACCGCATGCTGCGGGTGAGGAGTGGCCTGATACATCGTGGGTCAGGTTGCAATAATTAAAGTTTCTTGTTATGTCAACCTCAAGCCAGAGGACCCAGTCTACCGTACTCTCCTTTCTTTCTGCACATTGTGCTTTCCAGCTTCAAGTTAACGTGTCCGCAACCACCATCTATGATTAAATATCTGATGGCAAATTCGTATAAATTGTTTTATGAAAAACAGCAATAAATATTCTGGAAAAAGCAACTTGTTAATTCGGTCGATCGCCCAAAATCAAAACAGTTTTAATTGACGAGAATTTTTTTTTTTAAATCCAATATAATGAAATAATAATCTTGCACATATAATTATTATAGTGTCGCAATAGGAGCTATTATTCTATCAAACTGTGAACCTTATAATTTTTTTTTAGTATATTAGTCATTACATTCAATTTCTCTTTTGAGAGCAAGATTCACGAAAAATCGAATCGAGTTATTTCATAGAATGAAGTGGGTTTTAGGAATGGGGGTAAAAAGAAGGGAGGACAAAAAGATTCAAGGAATACGAAGGGAACGGTCTTGCAAGTTTTTCTTGTGAATCCACTAGATATTTTCCTCCAAAAAGTGGGAGGAAATAGAGGGAAAGGCAAAAATGAATGCCTTCTTCCCTTGAATGGTGAGTTCAGTGGGGGCCCATAATATTTATTGCATTTTCTCGACTCTGTCATTACGAGATGAGACACGTGACAGATGTCTGAATGAGATGAGTTGAAGCTTCGAAAATATCTACGAAAGTGTCGACAACCTCTTCAATGAAGGATCCCTGGCCTTTGAAAAGAATCGTAAGGTTCCTCCGAATGTAAATGAACCCCAATCGGATCTCAATTAGGTTGGCCAGCGGGTTGAGCCAGTCCGAACCCATGCTCCTGGGCTGAAAGGGGGCAGGCCTTGGGCACTTTGGTGTCGGTTGTTGGTGAGGCGAAGATGACAGCAACTACATTGAAAAATTGAGGAAGACAATGTCGACGTTTTGCTATGGTGGGAGGCCAAATTGCCGTGTTTTTCCTATTCTTTCCATGGCGGATGGTGACGTGCTCACTCCATTGGCTTCAATATACCGTTAAGAGTCCATTTTTAGTACTAGCAAACAGATTATTATAGACTATAAGCAAATGTTGAGTTACAAGAATATGGGAATGACCATCGTCTGCATCTCTTGGCCCATTGTCGATGTGCGCAGGCTGTGTAGCGTGTCATCTAATTATGTAAAACATCTATGGAATTACCCAAAAAAAAAAAAAAAAATGCCACGATTGGATTATGCTCTAATGCTTCTGTTGCTGTGTTGCTCTCTCTCCTCTTTCTGAAACGTTGACGAGGAGGAGGAAGACAGGACAGAGTAAGGTTAAGAGCTTAACCAAGGTAGAGTTAAGTTACTCTTTGCCCGTTGTTGGTCACTTCGCAATTTCGCAATTATTAAAGCTTCGACCTCTTCTGCAAATGAGAGTACGATATCACATGACAATTTAAAGCTTGTTATTATGTCAAACTTCACGTCCAGGGACCCAGCTCCGCCGTACTGTCCTGTCTCTCGTTTCACACATTGTCTAGTCGAGAAAAAACCAAGAGTTGGAAGGGCACAGCGAAGCAGCTTTGATCGACAAAAGTGACATGAAAGTCCCGTCTCAAGAAGGGGGACAACCTCTGTCTAGTGCATGTGCTCGTCTGATGCTTTTCAACCTTACATACCTGTTTCTAGTACTCTTAATTGAAGCTCCAAAATATCTACGAAGGTGTCGGTGACGATTTGAGCGAAGGATCCTCAGCTACCTAAAAATATTCAGAGGTTCTACCTAGTGTGTATGAGCCCAAATAGATTGGTTTTAGTTAGGATGGCTAATGGGCCGTGTCGGTTCAGACCTGTGCTCTCGCGCCACAAGCAGCCCGCCAAAAAAAAGGGCAGGCCTTGAGCACTTCGGTATTGATTGCTGGTGAGATGAATGGATATCCCAACAAGGAACTATGTTTGAAAAATTCGAGGAAGACAATGTTGACCTTTTGCAATGGTGGAAGGCCAAAGCGTCGCATTTTCCTGATTTTTCCCAACTTGACTCTACTTTACACAATTAAGGAATTCAATTGGAGATTTTTAACATTGAAATCCTATGGAAAAAATTTAGTGCACATGTATTTTCTAGGATTGTAAATTTTTACGGGACTTTCTGTTGAAAATTGCCACACGATCACCATTTAACTAGTTAACTCTAGGAAGTTTCATCTTCTCCTCAGTGAGCATCATGATATAAAGAGAACATTAATGCATCTTCTCTTAATGTACTAGAGGAATTTTTTGAGAATCCTAGATGGCAAGTTCATTGGTTGCTGTAAGAAGAGAACCAAAGCTCAACTGGACCAGCTTCAACAGAAAGATGGATCAAACTGCGGTGACTGCTAAATATAAACTAGTGTGTAAGTCAATTTGGAGGACGGAACAACAACATAACTAAGATTTTGAGTAATAATGCCTCATCATTTGAATCTAAACTTTAACAAAACTAGTTTTTCGGGTCTTGTAATGACGCACGTATTACATCTTAATTTTTTCTTTCACATGGTAAAACCAATATATAATGTGAGACTACTGTTAGAATTTAAATAAGTAATAATTTCTGGTGTAGAAGAAATATTCTCCAACCCTTCTTGGAGTTATAAAGAATAAGAAGAAGGGCTCGGCCCACATGTAAGTCAAGTGTGGCAAATAAAACCACGATCACAATGGCAGTTATCACTTGGGAAATGAAGAATTCTTTTATAAAGAAAAATAAAGAGATTCGCTTTATACTAGATTGGTTTAGCTATATTCCAAGAAAACTAAGCGATACTAATCTTTTCAACCCCAAGAGGTTGTTCAAGTGGTAAGTGTGTTTATCTTTCTTCTCAAAGCTTGTGATAGAATCACTACACTTGTACATTCTCTCGTGGCTACTCCCATGAGCACACATTTGTGAGTCTCTGGTGATTACCTGATGTGTGTGAGATGGAGGGACCATCACACCGTATGAAGATTAGTTGGATACTTAAAGATTTTTAGACACTTTATTGATATTAATAAAGGATCTATCTATTAATCTTGTGACCGTGCATAGGTTTTGAATTACATATATAATTGAATTGGCATGACAACTTCATATATGTGAATGCTAATATTATTCAAGTAAAAAGTATCTTTTTATCCAAGTATATGATACCTAGTAAAATAGAAATTAAAAATGAATTGCTGAAAAAGCTTGAAAGCATCACATTAAAGTGTGCATGACCATACACAATTACATATTTAGTCCCAAATTTGTACAGATTGTTTTACGACTAACAACAACAAATATTCTTACAAAAGCAACCCTCCTAATTCAAATAGTCACCCAAAACAAAAATAATTTTACTCGATGGTAAAATATACTTACACATGTACTCCAAGATTTAATTAACCTGACCTAATCGGACAGTCAGCATAGTATAAATATTGTAGTGTTACAATAGAGGCTATTTTGTATTGATTGTGGATATAATAAAAATTCTAGTTAAGAAGGTATATATTACATGTATATCCATGAGTAAATTCTAGTTAAAAATGTATCTAAATTCTTACAAAAGCAACCCTCATAATTCAGTTAGTCACCCAAATAGATAATTTAGGATAAAAAATTGAAATATATCGATCAATGAAATAAATTAAAAGATTCTCATGGGGCGCTAGGAGTGAAGCCACCCCTGACATCAAGTAAGCTCAAATTGGGTACGTGCATTTGAAGGTGGAATTAAAGTAGCACTGGACACATGCCTCAATTCAAGGGACAGGATAAATATTAGGGGCTTTAAGCCCTTTACCTCCTGGATCTCATGGTGAGATTCTAACCAACTAGGCATAGAGGTTATTTACAAATTAATCTGATATAAGTATATTAATTACATCGTTAAAAACTTATGAACAACACGTCTAATTTTTTTTAAATACGTAATTTGCTAATTTATTTTGACATTGGTAAATCTAATTTATTTCAATATTACTAAATCCCTTACAATGTTGATAAGAAGTTGTGAATTTATTAATCCATTCGTATGCTCGTAAAATTCTTCATAATATTGGTAGTTTATGACCACGCTTGTAAAATATCAAGAAGTTGGAAACCGAATCCTTCAGCAAGCTTTAATTTATTTATTTTTTATCGAATCGCAATTTTCAAGGTAACCCTTGAAGAGGAGGCCAAAGTGGTGTTGGACGCAAGAGCACAATCCCCGGCCTGCCACAGGCCATACGGTTGTCAATTAAAAACAAGGGCGCGTTTGGTAACGATTTTATTCCCGGGAGCTGATTCTGACTAGAAATGATTACTTTTTATTCTCGCTCCTGAACGATTCCCGAGTAAAAAAACGTATTTGATAATTGTCTAAAATTTTTGATTCTGGAATAGAATTGCGTTTGATACTGTGCTAATTGATTTTTTCCAAATTAATTTCTTTTAATTTTTAAATACTTTTAAATACTTTTTTTTTTTTTTTTTTTTCCCTTTTCTCCTATTCTTCTTCGTCTTCTTCATTTGGCCGATCGCTGGACTGGCGACCAGCCAGACGAGGGCTGGCGACACTCGCCAGAGGTAGCTGGCCCTCAACGAGGTCGGCCCTCGTCGGCCGAGCCTCGCCGGTGGCTGCCGGCCTCGCCCGGCCCTAGCGAGGCTTGCACCCACCGGCGGGCTAGGTGAGCCTCACTGGGCCGGGCGAGGCCCGCCCGGCCACCGGCGAGGCTCGGCCTCGCCCAATGCGGCCGGCCGAGCATCGACGGGGCTAGGCGAGCCTCGCCTAATCACAGGTGAGGCTCACCCGGCCCCGCCGGTGGCCGGGCGGCCTCGTCGATAGCCGGGCTTGCCTTTGGCGAGCTTGCGGACCTCGCCCGGCTCGGCGAGCTTCCGGCGAGCTCGCCCAGCACACCGGTGAATGGCGGCAACGGGCGGTGGTGGACGGCAATCGCAGGATGTTGGAAGGGAAAAATGAGACTTTTATTGTTTTGATTCTTTTTTTGATTCTCGGACGGAGAATCATATATATTTTTTTATTCTCAATTCTCTTCCCAACTGTTCTCAGAACAAATTTGTTCCCGGGAACAAAAATTTTACCAAACGCGATTCTCGTCCCAAACTGATTCTGGGAACAAAAAATTAGAGTCAGGCACTGTTTGGCACGTTGCCAAACAGGCCTTAAGTGGACCCCCTCCACCATTTCTTTATACTAACATTGCCTTTGGGACCCCACCGCCTCCAAAATGCTAGAACTATTCAGCTACCTCGCAATCATTTTCTCCACGAAAGCGCATCCACGCTAGACAAAAAGTAACTGCCAATCTGGCACTGAGGGACCCCCGATTGTCCCCTGCTACTTAGCTTGCCATCGGCTATAAACCCCGCTCCTCCTATGCCAACGATCCAGCTTCCGGGCGAGGGACCACAGCGTGTCCCTTGTGGCATTAATGTACTCGACTTGGTCGTTGAACAGTAAGGCCCGTCGGATATGAAAACCACAGATTTGCAGGAGATCGTGGACAAAGCACTGCTTCCCAGGTACAATTGAGGTGAGTGAGTTCATACATAGTCTCACGTTGCAAAAAGATTTTTCAAGAATAGAAGTTGGTTTGTGAAAAAACAACAGTGCCAAATTCCTCGAGAAGACATTCTCCATCAATAACAGTCAAAAGCTCTATTTCTCTTCAATGCTCCCTTTTAGTCTATACATTCAACGGCCAGGATCTAAGCTGATCCGCAGATAGAATTTTTTTAACTAAGATGTGGGTTCTTTAGGCCATGAGAACAACTGCTAGGATCCAAACTGACAACAAGAAAGTTGTCATCAGTAAGGAAGATTAGTGTTGAGTTACAAAACAAGACTCAATCATCTTGGATGCTATAACCAAGCATGTAGGTCGTTAAAGTTAGAACCAGATGGGAGCATCTGCTTCTAACTGCAACGTAGTTTCATGTGCAAATCTTAATTTCACGTATAGACACATTAATTCATCTCGATTTATTGTTTATGAAGCAAAGTTACACAATCAGGAGAGAGTGATTAGATGAGACTATAAGAAGTCCTGGCTAAACAACGGAGAAGTTAATCACAAGAGCAAAAGTGACCTTTTTGCCTCATCAGTTTATCCTTGTTTAAGGATAATAATTTCAATGGGTCATCTACTGCAGAATGATGGATGAGTAACACCCCGCCCATGGCTCAGAAGACTTGAATCAATATGCGTAGGCACTTCATCCTCACAGAGCTGAAAGCACAAAATGAATAAGATCAAATGAATGAAGAAGGATCTGATCATTCTAGCCGTGATCTGTCATACATTCCAAAAATGTTTGTCAAACACATAGCCGCATCAGCAATGCTCAATGATGCATGACAAACAGTGCAATGTGGAAGAGTCAACATTCCATTGCGTTTTCAGATAGGCAATCTATGAGAACAATATGTGGATGTAATTCTTCTGCACATGATCGCCAACCCCAGCAGGACATCAAGCTCGCATCTTTCAGTAAGAATAACGCATGAGATGCAAAACCATGAACTGAAATGAGCTTTGACATTGAAGAAGATAGCTATCCATCCTTGATTCAGAAGAACCAGAATCAAAATCAATCAAATACCTTGAATGCAGGCGATTCACTGAGAATGATCCTGCAGAAGATGCTGTCTTTGGTCGAGCACCCATCCTTGGGATCACGAGACCAGCAGAGTTCAGATTTGGTTTATTAAAAGCTCAACAAACCAACTATCTCGAGCGTAAGTCTATTCGACGAATTGAAGATTCCCAAACGCAAAATTTGAAGACTTTTGTCTGCAGAATTGAAGAATCCATCTCTAATTGTTTCGATTTCCAAAATTTTAAGAACAACAAAGCATCTTTTTGGTGAGTAGTTAGCTGACATGGATTTACAATTGACTGCCATGTTAGACCTTCAACAGTGATTTTGGACGGCAATTGAAGGGGGATCAAATTTGGGACTTAAGTGGAAGTTGATTCTTTCTAGACAAAAAAAAAAAAAAAAAAAAGTTTTACTCAGAACAGAGAGTCAACCTAAAGTTTGTGCTTTTTTGGGGAATTGAGACCCTTTGTTAATACATATCTGTTTTGATATGTAGTCCTTGATTTCATTCTTGTGGGACTAACAGCCAACTAGCACCATCTGAACACGTGAAATTGACAAGGAACTTGAACACGTGATATCACTTGCCCATAGGCAATAAAAAAGACAAGCGAGTTGAGGCAAAATCCATCTAATCTGTGCTTAATCCATGACTTCCAGCAGCAATCAGAATTGTAACAGAGCATACAAGACTGCAAATCGTGATTGTTTGATGACAAATTGACATGAAATTGAAGCCATGACCAAACTAGCCTCAAGTTGGCATGAGATTCACCATATTACTTTCCTAGCATGAACATATACGATCCCCTAACTAAACAAGCCTCAAGTTGGAATCAAACTCACACCCAATCATGGGATATCAAGACATGGTCAGCATCCAAGGATTGAATTCAAGTATAATTTAATTCATCCATGACATAATATCTTTTCCAAGTGAACATGAAATTTACCGTAACACAATCTTATGTCACTGCACATGCTTACTTGAGTGGAATAGCATCAAATGAAGGATCAATGGACTTTAGCCCAGGGCCACAACAGCTGCGAATCTGCATGTATTGACAAGGTTCCAGCAAATCCAAAGCAAGTTCAAAATGGAATGCCTATGATTTTCGATGAAGAAACAAAACACAACTAAGCTGATATGACCAAAATTGATGAAATCCCTAGTAATGAATGAAATTCTCAGTCAAGACTTGGAATTACACATTTATTTAGTTCAGGAATTTCATCAAACATGTGTTATACATTTCAGCTAGGGAGCTTAGATGCAAAAGTAAAGCAACGGTTCACATCCAAATCATTGCAAAGGAAATGCAGCACATTCAAATCATTAATACAGCCTTAATCACAGTCCAATATCACATAGACGATAGCAACAGCTCCTAGCCTCTGCTTCATACATAGAGCAACGGAAAATAGAGCATATGCAGTTTGGTTGAATGAAGAATGATTAGCTATATCGATTGACCTTGGATATGAGTTAATAGATAACAAAAGCAACGTCAAGGAATGGAATCGTTGAAGCAAGCAATTATGACCAAAGTCTGAGTACCGTGGCATTTCAGTCCCCGGAACTGTTGGCAATTGGATAGGAGACTAAATTATTGCTGGTGACCAAGCTTCCCTCCCCCCACCGGCGATAATCTTTTGTTGAGCTCATTTAGTGCTGTCGACACAGATGACAATCGATTCATGAGCATTCCAATGAATTGAGAAACATATCTTTGAAACATCATTCTGAACCACAGTGGCCAGCGAACACTTCAAGGAAGGAAAGGACAGAGAGATGTATGCCTTCATCTACCACATTGGAATTCACAACCAAATGTGAGTTCTAGCTTCCCTGAAAGATATTTCCAGTAGCAATTGGTGTTGTGCACAGTATATTGGCACAAGCGCACACACTTGAAGGATCAATCAGGTTTAAGCAATAGCTCTTATAAATAAGCCTTAAAGGTGAGTGTCGAAGGAGAGAGAGAGAGAGAGAGAGAGAGAGAGAGAGAGAGAGAGAGAGAGAGAGAATATTGGAATTCTGTTGGCAAGTGTTGTCCACGCAATATTTGGATGGGGCCTTGGCGACTAGTTTTGTTGAGAGATTTCCTCAAATCTGGCTAGTCTACCATATCACCTTTAAACGAAGTCAGTATTCTTCAAATTATTTAATATTACGAAAAATAGATGCCCCGGGCTTTGAAATCGCAAGAATCATGGAATTAAAGTTCAGTTAACATTGGAGTTCTCTAATTCAATAATCAGGCCAACACTCTCACGGCAATAACAAGCACACAGACATCAATTTAATCACGCAATTGCCATCCGAATGAAATTGACAAGGAACTTGCACACACCATATCTCTTATCCATCTAATTCATTCTTATTCCACAACTTCCAGCAGACATTCATAATTGTAACAGAGCATAAAAGACAGCAAATTGTGATCCTTTGATGATTAATCGACATGAAAATGAAGCCATATCTTCCTACAAGCGCATATAAGTCTATTTGATCAAAATGGCATCAATCTAGGGGCAAATTAATACCGAATTTACCCAAAGCAATCACGGTTAGCATGCAATACTTCGATTCTAACATATTCAAGTTTGGTGATGACCCTAATTCTTGAAAATCGGCATGAGATTCACTACAATGCTTTCCTAGCATGAGCATATACGATCCCATAACCAAACTAGCCTCAAATTGGAATCAAATGCACACTAAATTAGGTATATCAAGACACAGTCAGCATACAAGGATCGATTTCCCGTAGAATTTAATTCATTCATGACATAAATTCCTTTCAAGGGAATATGAAATTCGCTACACATGCTTACTTGAGTGGAATGACATCAATATCAAGGACCAAATGACATCAGGTCAGGGCTACAACAGTTATGAATCAGCATGTATCAACAGGTTGTAGCAGATCCAAAGCAAGTTCAAAATTAAATACTTATGATTTTAATGAAGAAATAGAACTCATATACGCTTATATGACCGAAATCGATCAATAATCTAGTAATGAAGGAAATTCTCAGTCAAGACTTGAATCAAAATACAAACTGACTAAGTCGCATTCAAATCATCAAAGGCAGTCAGCAAGTTCGATCATCAATACAGCCTCAGTCGAAGCCGTTTTGCACAGATGGTAACAATAACACTCAGCCTCTGCTTCGTATAAGAAGCAACGGAAAATAGAGCAAATGTGGTTTAGTTGAAAGAGGAATGATTAGCTATAGCGATTGACATCGAATATGAGTAAGGAGATAACAGAAGCAACATCCAGGATTGGAATCGTCAAAGCAGGCAGTCGTGACCAAAGTTTAAGAACTTCAACATTACAGACCGAACTGTTGGCAAAAATCACCCGAGTCCCTTCAACCAGGGCTAGAGAGAATTTAGAGGTAGTGACTGGGACTCACTAGCAACTCTTCCATGCCTATCAATTGACAGACTTTGTCTCGATGGACTGTCATTTATTAGAATTGCGCCTCCATAGCAACTCTACATTCTCAATCAGAATGAACAAGTGGCCTCGCTCAGCACGGCCTTAGATCCAAGGGATAGGAGACGGACCGAAGTGATGAACATTGAAGGAACTACTCACAAATTTTGTGGGGAGTGTACATGAGAATGCATAAACAGAATATCATATAACCGGACGCGTTATTCTATATCGCCAAACACCATTTTCCGTTGCAGATGTCCCAAAAGCGTTAGTCATAAAGTGCACGTCAAAACAACATTTCTTCGATGTCAAACATCTTGCAGGCTTGGTAGCTTTCCCAGTCATCAAGGCCTCGGTTCGGCACTGTTCCACAGCTTACCATACACAGGTGTTGCAAGGATGGGAATTCCACAGTCTCTTTCTCAGCTTGGATTGCCCTGATTTTTGGCAACTCGAAAAGTCTAAGAGCAGTTAACTCGGAGAAGGTGATTGTCGTACTGGCCGCTTCTTCACATTCTTCATGGCCAGCAATTAGTTCTAGATCTTCACATGACTACTACCAACTCTTTGATTTGCCCGAGAAATTTTGCTGTGAAGGTTGTGAAAAGCATTTCCAAACGGGAGCACTTCACAACCTCTACGTATCTCAAGTTTGGGAACGGGATGTTTGGGAAACCATTGGATTGCCAAATGTGCCTCAAGTTTTCTAGATCTCGCAAAACCAGCCTCGTCATTTTACCACTCTTTGTATTTGTCCCATCACTTTCCTATATGATCTTGATCAAACGGCATGATCTCACTTCTAGGAAGGCGAGACAGAGTTGCAGTCTCTTCCACATGTGAGATGGGGCAATACATAGGAGATTGTCATAGTGCTCCACTCAAAGAAGTTCCAATTTGCAAAAGGAATCATTGGGAATTTGATTGTTCCATAGCTCTTTGCACTTAGCGCCTTCGATTTGTAGTTTTCTTATATTGGGGAATCTAGCCTGTACGAGGATAATGTGAATAAGGAGGATCATTCTAAAATATAAAATGCAAGAATATGGATGATCATAGTAAGGGATAGAGCAAACCATCTCATTGAACAATGGTTGTAATGATTCATCATCCCCTTTGGCTGTCTCCTTAGGGACCACTTCCTTCATCTGTTCGCAATTGCTAATCCATAGGCTCTTGAGTTTCTCTAGAGTTGTGGCCACACAACTGGGGAAGAGATATCTTAGGTTGGAGCAACTGCAAACACGGACTTTTTTTAAACTAGGAAAACCCAAAATCATTTGGGAGTCGCACTTCACCGTACATTTCAACTTTCCTGTGTCCCTTACCGTCTTTACTTCTGATTTGTGGAGCAATATAGTTGTTTGCACAGTATTTGCATCAATGGACCCACAATCAAACAATGATTCCAAAGAGGGACAGTTTTCGATCTCAACAATTGTTAGGTTGTGCAATCTCCCTATGATTGTGGAAGGGAAGACGTTGTGTAGCTTAGAGCAATATCCAATGGAGAGGGTGACTAATTTGCAGAAGGAATTTTCCATAAGTTCACTATGCCATATTCCTTTGAAGGATCCTTCTGACTTAAGCTTTAACTCCTCCAAGCTTGGCAAACTAACCTGCTCATCAGATTGTAGCTATGAAAATTTTGTGAAATTGGCTAAATACCAACAATCTATCTGATGTGGTGGAAGAATGAATTTTGCATTAGTGGCATCTATCTGACAAATATAGTAATAAATCATAAACACATTTTAATTAATAAATCCAAATAAAGATCTTCAAACAAATTTGATTACTTGCCTTGCAAAGCATGTGCCTATGGCTATTATGGGTATAATCTTAAGAGAAGGGATTTATACCTTTTGATCAAAGGAGGAGTCGAAATAAGCATCTCGTGAATCTGAAGTAGTGGTTATTAACTCTTTCTTTCCATGAGGATATGAGAAGAATTTCTCTATGGGACAACGTGTTATAGATAGTCGCTTCAAGAGTGGTAACTCTATAATATCATATGTTCCTTCTTCATCCACAATCACCGTCTTCATATTTGGACAGTCCTCCACTTTAATGTCTCTAATTTCTCTAAGACATTTAGCCACCGACATCGAGAAATGATAACCCTGTTTCACGAACAGAGAGCTCCTTCAAGTTTTGAAATATCAATATTCCTTGTAATTGTACATCTTGTTTCAACATGCGCCGCAAGTTTGACAACTTAGATAACGCCAATGTACTTAGCTGAGAGAGAATCTCAACTTCTCTAATGACTTTCAGCTCCTCTAGGTCGAAAACTACTTCTGCTAATGGAGAGCTTGTAATTTCCATTGACTCCAAATTTGGTAGCTTCTGTATCCAATCTTTTAGAATACTCAACGTGGATTTTGATTCTTCTATCTTTAGCGATTTCAGACCACTAAATTTTATTGAGGGTTCACTGTGGAGTATCTTTTCTAGGCCAAGGAGTCCAACCATTACTAGGGATTCTAAGTGAGGCAATGAAACCTAACAAAGCGCCACAATCAAACTCGTTAAAGGTAAGTTACAAGTAAATCTATTTTTAGAAAAATGCTTTTAGAATTTTTTTGTATTTGGATACTAGAAAATGACTAAAACTCTCAGGCTAAAATCCAAGAAAATGAATTTCTCTTCCGTAAAAAGAAAAATCATTTTCAGGAGGATATCCTCACCACTATCATGCTGCTCCCGCATGTCATCATAGTTGTTATCTTTCATTTGGTTGATCTTCAAAGCTATGGCCATAATTTTTTTCTCTTTTCTTTAGAAATCATCTACTGATCTTCAAAACAACTGTCATTGTAATTGTTGTAATTGTTATCTTTTCTTTCATTTTTCTATTTTGACCTTCAAAATTAAAGACAAATTCATGTCGGAGTTAAATTTTTAATAAATTATTTGTTAACTTATTGCTTTTCATTATCAACAGGTAAATATGATCTATTTGGGTTAGTTTCTCTCAAATTGTGTTTTCAGCAGAACCAAATACAAGAAAATAAGAAAAGTGAATTGCCAGGAAAACATTTTTCAACAATGAATTTTCAGTATAACAAAAGAAACTTAAATATATGAATGAGTTTGATGTCTATCAAGAATGTCAAAAACTTAATTGAGATGAATGGATGACAGAAGCAGAACGATGTTGACATGGTGAGGTTGGCATGACGTGTTAGAATCAATTGCTAACTCGCATGTCGTGAAACATGAATTATGTGGACTTTCTTTGTTATGTGGCTACTGGTTTGCCTTCCATTTATTTATTCTCTCACTTTCTTCATTTTGAAATTGTTGAATTTCGTGCATTCATTTAAGATTCATTCTTGTTCTATACAATGTTTTTTTCTTCTCATTAAAAATGTTAAGTGAGTAATAAATTTGTCGTAGTACAAACCCATGTTAAAGCCCAAGTAATTAGTGCAATTATCTAACATTGAAAAAAATTGAAAAAAAATCGTAGAAAAAGGCTTCCCCTTGCTATAGTTGGATGTGAATAAAATGTATGGTCTGTGTTTTATTTGTGTTTCAAGATGTACAAATAATCAAACTTAATGCAATATGCATTGAGGCTCGGTGAACACCAATATCATCTTATCCTAAATCCCCCTGTAATAGTATAATTTAGGTATCGTTTGCAAGATTAAGAATTAAGGAAACTTATACCCAGAAAATGAAAAAGTTACCTGAATTGGAGCACCCTCAGCTCAATTGCAAAAGCTCATCATATTTGGTAACTTACGCAAATCTAGACGACGTACATTAGGCAACTCAACAATGTCATCAACGGCAACTTCTACTTTTCCCGCATCATTTATGATAATGGCTTGTAATGAGTCACATTCACATATTTCAATCTTTTCCAAATGTACCCATCTTTGCATCTCTAACTGGAACCGTAGATTTTTCAATTGGTGGCACTTTTCGATATCCACAACTTTCAATTTGCTGAAGCAATTTGGTGTGACGGGGCCATTGCATATCTTCTCCAGATTAATAAGATTTTCGAGGAACAAAGACTCTAAATCCGTAAATGCAGTGAGAATGTCATTTAATGAATTGATGATATACTTGATTGAGGGGCTGTTCTGAATGTGGAGATGCTTCAGTTGCGTAAATCCTTGAATGCACAACTCGTGAGCATTCTTCTTGAACTCTCCCAATCCGTCCAAATATAAGTATTGAGTTTTTGCACAGTATTCTGAACCCATTCTTTTGAGAGAATACCATCCAATCCTTTCAATTTGAGTTTCATGGTTCTCAAACCATGAAATTCCCTTCCAAAAGCATTTCCTATGTCGATCCAAAATCTGATCAGGTTCCCAAATGGCAAGTCATCATCCTTTAAGAGTACAATGGGATCACAAATCGATATTTCTAAAGAGGCTAGCTTTCTCAAGCTCTTCAACTCAACAAGCGTACCGTTATATGATCCCGTTGGTATTTCATCATCGACTATCCATCGACTAAAGCTTCCCCTCATGTATAACTCTTCCAAGTTGACTAAGCCTTTCAGGGCACCGGGCTCGATTTGTCACTCTCCGATCCTCGGGCGCGCACCCATCCCTTACTTGGTCGATTTATTTGCGACGTCCCAGGAAGGTCGTCGACCCATTCATTTATATACACATGCGGAAGCTTAATAAAATCCCCAGACAATCAAACAATGGGATAGAAAAGTAGGATCACATTTTTCAAACCAAGATAAGTCTTTAAGGACAAACTGGTTAATTACAAACTTAGGCTGTCTGCAAAATTGTCGGCTTATCAAAAAGGTGATTGTCTTAACATCCACTAGTCAGACCCATTTGCCGATTCTTCAGCCCCTCTCGGGATTATCTTCTTCTTCCAAAATTCTTCTCCTCAAGTTTCACCTCAGAGTTCTCTTTTTCAAATTCCTCCTCCTCATCTCCTCATCGGGGTCCTGAAATGTTTTTCCCCAAACCGGGATGAGACTATGTCTCAGCAAGTTCTACCCCACCAAAACCTAATTAGGAAGCCAATACGCCATAAGGGCTGTCTAAGCACAACACAGGTCAAAGGGCTTACCTTGGCATCAGTTCCTTCATGCACATCAGTTCAATTTAATAATATTTATAACTACATCGAACAACCACATTCCACCAATCAGATCGACTTAGCGATCAATCGACTTAATCGATTACATGTCACCACGACCTTTCCCTGGTCGGTACATTCAATACTATCTATAAAGTCCGACCATAGTCTAGGACTGCTCACCCAAAGCTGATAATAGATAGTATAGCTCGCCCAAAGCTGATAGATATAGTATACTATGTATATGCTCACCCAAAGCTGATAGATTAGGGCCCACAGGCCAATTCCAGTATACTATATATGCTCGCCCAAAGCTGATAGGTTAGGGCCCCCAGGCCAATTTAGTATACTATATATGCTAGCCCAAAGCTGATAATAGATAGCATAGCTCACCCAAAGTTGATAGATATAGTATACTATGTATATGCTCGCCCAAAGCTGATAATAAGGTATACTGCTTACCCAAAGCTGACATATCGCCCGAAGGCCGATATAGTATACCACTCCAACCATATAGTCAATTCATCATTTTTATCATTCACGATAAATAGCTGTGTGTGGGTACACGGTTGGCCTTGGCCAAAATATAATAAATTTTACTTAAAAATATCCCACCAATTTCATCAGCCCATTACATATTTTTGGCGTTGTAAACCGACGCCCGGTTATTTCTCCATTAATAAACCAAAATTAGATAATTTAGGAATAAATCCTAAATTCACAATTAATTCGATTCAGCACAAATTAACGCTCAAATAAATAAACGGACTGCACTATGATAATCAGCACGAAATTTCGATCGTCACCATCTAAATCTTAATTTCCGAAATTTAATTAATTAATTAATTAATTAATTTCGAAAATTAATAATTAATTACAATAAATTCAATTTAGCTCAAATCGAAGCTCAATTAAATAAACGGACTTCACCACGATCATCGGCATAAAATTCCAGTCACTAGCCATTCCGGTTGAATTTTTGGAAAATAAATAATTATTAATTAATTTCGAAAATTAAATAATTAATATTAAAAATTCATTTTAGCTCCAAATAAAGCCCGATTAAATAAACGGACTTCAGCACAATCATCAGCATAATATTCCGGTCACTAACCATCTCAATTGAATTTTCGGAAAATAATTAATTAATTAATTTAATTCCGAAAAATAATATTTAAATACCAAAAATTCCACTTAGGCCCGAAAAGCCTAATTGAAGCCCACTAAGGGTCGGGAAAAATCCCAAGATGCTAATTGCACAATCAATTTGTCTAATCTACATCACAATTGACTAATAAACACTAATCCATACTAATCTAACCACCTAAACCTAACTAATTAAAACTAAGCAACCCTTAAACGTGATTAACCTACTAAGCGGGATTAGTGAGTTAAACTCACCCGATTAACGATCCGAGTGGCTCAAATCGACAAGGACGACGCGAGGATCGATTCACTCCAAGGCGGGCCTAGCTTCCGGGGTCGGGAAGCCGGCCAAAACGGGCCACGAAGCCGCTGCCATACCCATTTTTCTCCTCTCCGTTCGCTGCTGGTTGAGGCCGGAAAGAGGGCAGATCCGAGCTCGGTTGGGGCATGCAAGGGCCGAGAGGGCTAGGCGGAGCTCCGGCGGTTGAGGCGGGGGTGTACGGTGGCCAGAGGGGCTGAACCGTGGCCTGTGTTGGCCAAACGGAGCTGGATAGCAGCTCTGGAACAGCGAGCTGGGCGAGAGGGCGGTCAAGGCGCGCGCGGCCAACAGCGGCGCGCGAGAGCGGCAGCACGGTGGCGAATGGCGGAGGGTGGCGGCGTCACGAGCGCGCTGGCTGCTTCGGCGTCCACCCCAGATCTGCTGGGGCGTCGGACAGCACCCAGGGAGAAGAAGAAGAGGCCGACACCAGCAAAAGGGGGAGACGAAGGCGGAGGGCGACGTGCGGCGTGAGGCGACGACGGCTGCTCTGGTTTCGGACGGCCTTCAGCTTCTTCCGCTTGCTGCGTTTCTTCGAGCAACAAGAAGAAGAAGATGGAGGGGAGGCTCGACGGAGGAGAGAGGGGGAGAAAGGAAGAGAGAGGAGAGAGAGAACAAGGGGGGCATTCCTTTTCTTTTTCTCTTTATTTAATCTCCCAAAAATTGGCCCACCATGACATCACTTGATGTCATGTTCCACTATCTCCAATTTCTCACAATCTTAGTCCAATGGGTCCAATTTCTTTTTCTGCCGTGGCATAAAATTTTGTACACTTAATTCAATCAATTATCAATCAATTCCATCCAATTGAAGCTCAATTAAATTAACCCATATGTCATCAACATTCTTATGACTTTTCCCCATCATATGATCCAACTTGCATCTCCAAGATTCAACTAAAAGCGGTCCTCTGACAATCCCGAACATAAACGGTCTTACTTTGCTTTTCCGCCAAAAATCTCGGTTGTAGAAAATCTTCTGAGGATGAGTCGATGTTCTTAAAATGAATTGTGACTTGACAGAACTCTCAATTTCTGAATTTAGGTTCGATTTCATGGTTAATTTCACTCCGACACGTTTTTAGCGTGACTTAGGCTACCGGATAGTTTTCAGAACTTTTTATGACAGATAACTCGTGGTCGATTTTCTTCGAGCCACAATGAACCCACTCGACACAATGGCGATTCTTGATTGTCGTGAAAATTTCGAGGATTCAAATACAAACACAGGGTACCAAAACGACAGTAAAATCAAATTAATGCCGGTCGACGAGAGTTTTCCAATTTAGTGGAGTTACCCACGATCGGTCACTCATCTCAATCAAACCGACCTATCTCTGATCTTAATTCGATTTTATACTGTGTCGCAATGACCTCTAAAAATTGTCATGGTCAAGAACTCGGTCATTGGTCGAATTCTCAAGTCTACCTGCCTTAAAGTCCTTGATAGCTTACCCAGCTAGTCCAGTTATCTCGTGAGTGGCCAACTCAGAGAAAAACACTGTAGTCGCGTCAATGAAATGCCCAATTTATTTAATCGAAATCAGGACCCGAAAATCTGGATGTCACACGATTATCATAAGCAAGTCACAATCATATAGATTCAACGATCTCAGATTCCTAAGTTCCCCGATTTCTTTAGGTAGCTTAGAAATTTGAGATCCTGCCAAGCCGAGAATTTGCAATGTTTTGAGCTTGCCAAGAATTGCCACATCGTCCACAATGCAATAGTCTAAGTATAATGAATGGAGGTTCCCGAGGGTGCCAATCGAGGAACGTAAATTGGTGATATGTATGAAGCGAAGATATAGCACTTGGAGCTGCTCCATGCTTGTGAAATCTAGTCCACAGCAATCTCTCACATCATGTTGGTGTATAGGCTCCTCAAGCAACCCTAGTTGAGACAACATGAATATCTTCAAGTCGGGAGACACACACTGCATTTTTTCAGCAAGGCTATCACCATAATCATTAACAAGGCATATTGCCCAACATTTCTCAAGCTTTTCTTTTGGCCACGAAACCTAATTGTTGTTCATCATTAAGGAATTCTGACTTCTAAATGGAGTTGAGACGACCACCTCACTATAAAGATCATGTATGGTCACAGTTTTCATGTCATCACCATCATCTTGCAACAAACAAACAGAACGGAGGCTATCGAGCATAGTATTCAATCTATTTCTTGAATCTTCTACCGTGTTATTGAATCCCTCAAACAAGCCCAACCCCATGCCTAGTCCCAGCAGAAGTTCGACTTCAATGGTCCCACCAATAAGACCACAGAGCAAGAATAAGGACTTGGCGTCCTCACTCTTCAGATGGTCATAACTCAGCTTTACTATGGTTTCTATATTTGCGTCCTCTATTTTTATCAATGCGTCTTTCCATGCAGACACACGGCTATATTTCAAAGTGCTTGCGATGGAGATAATCAAAAGAGGCAAACCTGCGAGCTTCTCGACCACTTGAGCTGCTATTGGTTTCAATTCCTCGTCTGAGGTTGTCGCCAACTATCTTTTCAAATAGCCTAAAAGCTTCGTCGTTGTTTAAACCTTCAAGACGAAATGTTTTATCCGCATGCATCTTTTGCTCCAAGACATCTTTAAATCTTGATGCTACCAGCAACTTGCATCCCCTGCTCTCGTCTCCCGAAGGAATTCCGACTGACTTCAAATCAAGTTCCGTCCAGAAATCGTCCAATATTATGAGAACCTTCTCATTCGGATCACTCTGCAATCTCTGGAACAAAATATCTCTTCTTCCCTGTTGGCTTTGCTTTTTCTTCAGATTCAGACTCAAGGCATCAGCGATCTGGCCTTGGATATTATTCAAGTCCGGAGTTTGCGAGACTTCCACATTGATAATCATGTCGAACGATCTATCCTCTTTCATGAGTTTCTTCTTGACTTCCTCCAACAACGTCGTCTTCCCCACGCCGCCAGGTCCGTGGACCCCAATCACTTTTAGCTTCTCATCATCCAGAGCTTTCATTATGCCCTGAAAGATGGAAGTTCGCGAATCGGTGATAAAGTCGCCCCCATCAACGGCTGACGAATTCACGTTGAGAGTCACGTTGAAAGCACCGCCAACACGTCCCGGTGGGGAAATCTCGTCGTAGACGCTCTCAAATTGACCCTGCTCAATGAGATCTTTGATCTCCTTGATCATCTTGCTCGCCTCGTTGCCAAGACATAACGTGCCTTCGGATTGGGAAGCCACCCGTAGAAGCAAGTTTTCTTAGCTCTTCCATCGTAATCCAGCACCTCGTGTGCCTTGTCAGCGACGGTCTCCACTTTTTTCACCCATGTCTCAACCTTGGCTTTGATCGGCTTCGTGTTGTTTCGAGCATCATCGATAGAATGCTGCACCTCATCCCTCGTGTCACCCAGCTTCTTAACTTCAACATTAAGTTGCCGAACGCAGCGGTCAGAGAATATTATGTAGCCGCAGTGCCGACGGACCGGAGCCAACAGGCACTTTGCCACTTCGCAAGCTACAGACACAGCAATCTCTGCCATTTTCCCCCCGTTTCGAGTTCTACTTTTCTGGCTTTCTTTCCTTCTTCTTGCCGAGAAACGAGAGTTAAGAATTTATATATTACGAGGAAGGGGAAACTGATGGAACCCGGAAACGACAATGACTGAAGAAGGGGAAAGGTTCAATATGACGCACACACGGCGGTTCCAACAAAAAGAACAGCCGCAGAAGATTTGGTGAAGGAGAGGGCTTCTAGAGCGAGGAAGAAACCATTTAGACGATACAATGGTAATCAGAAAGAGGAGCACGAGGCGTTAATATATGTGGCGTTACTGTATTATATTTCCAAAAGACGCCCCCTGCGTTCTCCAATGCGCACCGGCTATACGGGGGTGTCATGAGGAATCAGCACGAAAGGAATGATATTTGGCCACACATCTGACACGAGTCTCGGCCATTTTGGGAGGAGATAGTGGGATTTGTCGAAGTCAAGATATTCTCTAAAGGTTCGGAGGAGGTCAATTTGAGAAAAGAGGATGGAGCGAGTTGAGAATTCAATGTTCCAAGAAGATTCTCACGGTCATATGCTTCAGTGGAGAGGTAATATCCGAGTGATAATCCCCTTCAACTTAACGTGTGTATTTCATGAATTATTCCATGGTCGAGCCGGACCACTTCTCCCAGACCTCTCTTTGGTATTAACCAACATGTAATGACCATCATCTCTGCAAAATATAATGTAACAATTCACAAAGCCGACGCTTTTCAATGGAAACTCCAAACCCTTACGTGTCTCTCTCCCTCCCTAACAAGTACCAACCACACGTCCACCATCGGCGCTCCGATGCTGCTGCTCTCTCGATCTCTCTCAAACGCTGAGGAGGAGGAGGAGGAGGAAGACTGGCGTGGCGCTGAGCCAGACAGAAGAAAAGAACAAAGTGATGTCAATAGTTAAACATGGTGGAGTTAAGTTGCTTTTTGGCCATCATGGGCCGCGTGGCAATTAGTAAGCTTGGTCTTATGTCAACCTCACGCTGCAGATGGCAATTACTGAGGACCCTGGATAATTTGTGTAATTCTTTCATTTGGTTTCTTTAGTTAAATTAAATCGTTGATACTCAACTATTGTTCTTTCTTTCTCTTAATTAGATGCTCTACACGATAATCACACGTGAAAAGTATATGAAAATATTCAGCCCATTGATCAATTGTATAGAAGATAGACAAAACTCGGTCATCGGAAAATAAGAGAATAATATATTTCATTCGAGTACATGCATTTACCTATCCACCTAGAAAAACAACAGTTCAAAAGGAACCGCTGAAAAAGCCTGAAAGCATCACGTTAATGCGTGCACAATCATATTTAAGGACATATATAGTCCCAATTTGTACTAATTGTCTTATGAATGACAGCAGCACATATTCTAGAAAACACACGAACGAATGACCGAAGGAGAGGAAAGAGAACAGAACGAGAACAAGAATATCGAATTACCTTCAAGATATGGAGCTGGGAGGCGACAACTTGGTAGGGGCGAGAATCGAATTGGGAATAGAGAATCAAACAGAGAATGTCATCTTTTGGAAATCAAACGCTAACAGAGACAGAACAGGGCCGTGAGACGAGGCGAAGCTGATTAATGAAGCTTAAGAAAAGGAGCCACCGGGAACAGCCAGTATCCGGTAGCAGGTTGCCGCCAATCTACCAGCTCTGAGTGATCAATTTTTCTGAATTATGTGAAATTCCAAAGAAATTAACAACTTCAAATCGAAATGCAGATGAGAAATTAAAGGCACAGGTGAAAAATGAGTGGGGAAAATAGACTTGAATTGAGACCAACAACGTATTTGGAGAACATTAAACACGAAATTTACAAATCTGAAGTTACTTCATTTATCTAGAATTACCTTTCAATTTGACATTTTGCTAGCTACGTGAAAAAATTTACCAACTCTTTCTTTTATTTTTAGAGGTAATTTTACCTTTTTGAGATGTAAGTAGGGGGATATTTAATAACTCCATTAATTGCACTCGATAACTTTTAACTCTTTGCATCTTAATTAATTGGTTTAAGTAAAAAAATGACTTGAGGGATGAAGTAAGTGTTTTTTTTTTTTTTTTTTTTTAAAAAGCGGGGGGTTACTTAATTATTCAATTGATAAAGTATACAGTGAAAGTTAAAATCTTACCAATTATGTTGTTAAAACCTACTATTAATATCCACAGATCCATGTTTGGTAAGAAATTAATGATATTTATTACTCAACAATTCATTCATTGTTAAATAACTTTTCATTTCTCAATTCAATATCTGATTCTTAATAGATTGAAAGTTACTTTTGATTAAAAAAATTACTAATCAATGCAAAAATTACAGGTTAACAAGTATGCATTACTTTTTTCCAACATTTAACCTACATAGTGTTGTGGGGAAAAATAGTTGTCGTAATTATTTGATAATATGGAACTTACTATTCTATGAGAAAAATTACTGATCATTTCGGGAAGTTTCTTTTGTTCATATAGACTTACTAACCATCATGAATGGTAATAGTTTATAAATGGTGGGAACAAATATCCATCTTCCCACGCTACCAAATGCAAATAATATCATGTTTGGGCGATCTACCTGGATCATAACTCTCGTTTCACATGATCTAGGATATTTATGGGTTTATGCTTTACTAGCTAGGTTAGGCTTCCTTGTCATAGAAAAAGGGCACAAACTTACTTTTCAAATAAGAAAAGTTAGATTTCGACCAAAAAAAAAAAAGAAAAGTTACTTTTCGACCAAAAAAAAAAAAGAAAAGTTATTAGTTGGTGTTCGATAATTACAAATTTTATTTATTAACACTACTTTTTGTAGTTGAAAAGTTACTCACCACATGTGAGTTGAATGTTGCTTATGCTCCAAGAAACTGTTAGGAATAGTATAAGTTGCAAATGGGTGCAAAAATACCTCTTTCAATGTAAAAACTTACTAATCATTGTGAAAAAAATCACTTAGTATAACATCGTGATATATCGATATTTATGTTCATATCTATATTAACCACTTTGAGAAGTTGCTAATTTCCCATAGGTTGAAATTTATGTTACATAACAAAACATATTACTCAATCGAAGAATTAGTAGTTTATAATAAGGTCTAATGGAAGCATTTAGTTAGTATATTGCAAATCTACCACAAGTGTATTACATACACATCGTGGTATTTTCTTGCCGCCATAGCCACAACATTTTTTACAAAGCTATAATAGATATTACATGACCCAAATACTTTTGGAAGAAGTACTGAGGGATGATATGAAGCCTTTTGATGAGAGTTCTATTGGAATTTAGAGAAAAAGGCTTTACTATTGTTTGGCCCTGGCCATCCTATAGGATCTATTCTTGATCGCTACAACAAAACTATGATATCTCTGTAAGATCTAGAGAAGACATTGCTTTCTAAGTTGGTCACATCTTTTTCATTATTTAATGGAATTTATGCTCGGACATCACATTATAAACAGCGGTAGCAGCAGTAACAATAGTAACAAAGAAGAATCATTACCTAATTTTTCTTACCATCAATTACCAATTTTGATTCGAGGACAAGCATGTTACAAAAAAATTAATCTGAAAAACAAATAGATACATTGTTCATACCACGAGTATAATTTGAACTTTCTTGGTTACAAAATGTCCAAATTTTGATCAACCATTAAATGGATAAGATACCTTAGGAGGATGAATTTTCATAAGTTGCCACTTCAGATTGGTAGCTCTAGGAGACATCTACATTCCTATCTCGGTCAATTTCTACTAACACCTAAATTTTGACTCATTGATTATCATTCACCTAATAAAAAAATTAAGCATCGAGCTAGACCCCTAAAAAAACATAATTTTTTCATTCACATTGCAATTAAGCATTGGGAACATCTTTTGTTTATTAATAACATGTCCACATCTAATGAATTTCATTTAAATTGCATTCGAATTGGCTGGACATGTAAAATAAGCTTGAATTTGAAGGAGAGAGGACCCTATACTCATTTGAATTTCCAAGTCTAAGCTCACATGAGCATGGCCCCTACCAATGAAGCGGCCATGCCCCAATTGGCTTAGCCGAAGTTTTCACATGCATGTTGAGTGATGCTTCCAATTAGAGAATAAGATCGACGAGAATGTGACAACTCTTAAGCTATTGTCCATCATGGCACCTAATTCCGGCCAGCACCAAATCAGGCGATTGATTCATTCGGCCAACAAGAGGAATCCGCACAAAAGGGAATAATATTTGGCCGCCTATCTGACACATGATTCTCGGCCATTTTGGGAGGAGATAGTGGGATTTGCTGAAGTCAAGATATTCTCTAAAGGTTCGGTGGAGGTCAATTTGGGGGGCATTCTGCCAGTGGATAAAGGAGATATTGGGTGCTTTAGGAAAAAAATGGCGCGACCACCGTCCCTCGTTACCAGCCCTTCGGCTTGGGCATCCAACTCCACCAGTTCCTCCTTTTCCGATCTCGCTCACCTTCGCTTCTCTCTAGAGGTAATACGTCCTTTAACTAGGTAGATCAACCTCCACAAGAAGGTAAAAATAAGATATCTCCATCTACTGCCCCCAATTTTAGGCCACTCGAATCTGGTCGGCAAGGATGGCTTTGCGGATGCTCTCTACTCCATTGACATTGGCCAAAACGACCTCGTGACTCAATTCACCACCCTTCCTTATTCGCAGGTTGTTAGGAATATCTCGGCCTTTGTCGAAGAAATCAGATTCGCCATAATTCCATTTTCGTAAATTTTAATATATGTGCCTAATTATTTGTAGAGCATATACCAAAGCGGGCTGAAGAATTTCTGGGGCCACAACACCAGGCCATTAGGCTGTTTGTCTAACATATTGGTCACCACCACCTATGATGTGAGCAACATCGATGAGCTCAAATGCCTCCGATCTTGCAATGATGCTGCTCGAGAATTCAATCGGCAATTGCAATGCCTTTGTGAAGAACTAAGGTGTCGGATGAAGAACACCACAGTCGTGTACGTTGACATCTTCGCGATCAACTACGATCTCATAGCCAATCATGCTAAACACCGTACGGCTTCCATCGCCTCTGATCCGAGTCCCTTCAAGTTCTAGAGTCGACAATCGAATTGAAACTCAAGAGATAGTGAAAGTATCTTCTTAGCGTGTCTCATGCCATACGGGTAGTAACAATGATGGTCGATTTACTTAAGTTTGTGTGTTTTGTTGTATTGCAATAAGGGTAGGATTTGAGAAGTTGTTAATGGCGTGCTGCGGCAACAGTAGGCCACCATACAACTACAATCCCAACATTATTTGTGGCCAAAGCAGCTACACCGTGCTTGACAAGTTATCACCCTAGGCAAGCCAAGATGGCGTCCACTATACCGAGGCAGCCAATTCCTTCGTGGCCACTCGAATACTCTCCTCTAACTACTCCACCCCTCCCATTACTTTTGATTTCTTTTGTAACATTTAATTTCACTTGAAGATTTTTGGATAAATGTAACCATAACGTGAAAAAATCATAAATAAAGGTGATGAAATAGCTTTCCTTACCAAAAGATGGAACATCGAAAGGACCACATATGTCCATATGTATAATTTCAAGAAGCTCTGTGTTTCTTGTGGCACCTTTCTTAGTGTGTTTTAGTTGTTTACCTTTAATACAATCAATACACACTCCAAGGTCAGTAAAATCCAAATTTGGAAGAATTTCATTATTCACTAATCTTTGCATTCTTTTCCTTGGATATATGACCCAAACTTTATGCCACAAGTAAGCAGAATTCTCATTCACCAAACTTCATTTAGTGCCAACATTATTATGCAAAGTTATTAATGTCATAACAAAAGTATTATCAAGTACATCACATAAAATTCCAATTCCAATAAGAGTATCACTCTTAAATAAACTGAAAGATTCAGAACCAAACTTACAATAAAATCCCGCTACATCAAGTCTTGGCAAAGAAACTAAATTGCGAGAAAATGTAGGTATATAAAGGGTTTGAAACAAATTCAAATAATGCCCAGTATCTAAGATCAAATGGTAAGTGACAATACTTTCAATTGGAGTTTTGTTTCCGTTCCCCGTAATTACATAACTTTCATTTGGCTTTATAGTTTGGATCATAAGAAATCCATGCATTGTATTTGACACATAAGTGGTGGCACTAGAATCAATCCACCAAGTATTATGAGGAACCTCAGTAAAGTTTGATTCAAAATATACTAAAGCACGAGGCTTACCTTTCTTTTCGAACCAAACTTTACGTTTCAGACAATCTTTCTTCAAATGTCCAATTTTGTTGCAAAATGACACTTAATAAGACTGTGTTCCTTTTTGTGGATTTGAGAAGTACTTGAAGAGTCATTCGGGACATATAATCCTTTCTTCTTGCTCCTTTCGCCTTTCCTCTTGAAATTCCTTTGAACTTCTTGATGATTTGAGAGATGAACAGAATGAGCCTTTTGATTCTTTATCCTTGTTTCCTCTTGAACTAGCATACTGGCCAATTCATTCACATTCCACTTATCCTTTATAATGTTGTAATTCATTTGAAATGGCCCATATTGCTCATGAGGTAAGGAATTAAGTATAAATTGTACTAAAAAGTACTCATTCACGTTCATTCCTAAGGTTCTTAAATTTGCTGCCAAATTCGTCATCTCAAGTATATGCTCATGCATGGTACGTGAACCATCATATTTCATGGTGGTCAGTGTGCTCATTAATGTACTAGCAAGTGACTTATCAGCAGTTTGAGAACACTCTTCCACAAATTTCATAAATTCCTTAGCATTGTCAATCTTGGGAAGAAAAGTCTTTAAATTGTTTGCAACTATCATTCACATGAACATTAAGCTCAATCTATTCGATCTTTTCCAAGATTTATGAAAAGACTTTTCACTATCGCTACTTTTATCAGTAATAGCAGCTGGTTTCTCAACTTGAAGCGCTAAATCAAGATCCAAGACACCTAAATAAAACTGGACTTGTTCACTCCAATCACGAAAATTCATCCCATTGAATAAGGGAACAGATGAGGCATGCGAATGGAGTGAAACGAGTATAGATACTACAAATGTGCAGGAAAATACTCATACATTAATGTTTTGAGAATATCACATAATCATATTCAAACTAAACTACATATGCACATCATAATTCTCCTTTGGGCGATCCTATGATATACAAATATATATAAACCATAATGATACTAATAACTTTTATTTGGTAATTGCAAATATATCTTATTAAAATTTATTTGCTATCTTTGGATATACAAACACATTTAACAAGTCATATTAATTACCAACTATCATATTCATAAATTATAAGAAAATAATTAACCTTTAGGTTAATCCCTAAGTTCTTATAATAAATAAATTTCAATATACCCACAACACCAATAATGATATGAAACATATCAATTTCATATATAGCATCAATTAATCATGGGTAATTGAATAAAACAATTTACAATATCAAAATTCAAAATACTTTAAGATTTGGCCACTTTGGTGACTAACAAACCATTCATAATATGAATTTTTAATATTGTAAAATACAAATATTTACCAAATTGTACACAAGGACAAAACGTAATCAAAACACAAGGGCAAAATCGTAAAATCATAATTCCATAAAGGCAAAATCATAAATTTAAAATCCAAGGGCCAGATGGTAAATAATAAATTAGCATAGGGGCAGAAAAAAAAAAAAAAGCCCCTCGGTATGTCAGGCGCGTGCCTGCATCCGCCGCAAGCGTGTGCCCCGCACGCACGCGTCCAACGCGCAGTCGCGTCCAACGCACGCGCCTGGCATCTGTCGCGCGTGCGGCACCCATGTGCACAGCGGTTGAGCGTGCGTGAGAGCGTGGCGCGTGGGTCCACGCACCTGCAATTGCAGTGCGCACGTGAGGCCCACGCGCCTTCTTCCTCGTGCCCAAAATTGATTCTTTGCCGTTTTTCGCCATTCCACCGCGGTTTCGCCGCCCGTTTCTTCTCCGACAGCCCATCCCAGACACAAATAAATAATGGCTTTTCAAGAGCATGCCGGCATGACCACATGGGTCCAAGTTTCGGCGAAAATGACCAAGAAATTGGCCGCAAGTCAAACCAAAAATTTCTCATAACACAATCCTTTAACCACCGCGACTTCTTCCGCCTAATTAGCCTCTGGCGAACACCGATATATCGAAAAAACTCATGCCTAATGTTCCTCATGGCAGTGCAACTGTATGGGTCCGAAATCAAGTGATGGGTCGCCGGATTTTGCTCGGAATCAGCGAATTTCCATCTTGACCTTAAAACTCCGAATTTCTCCATTATTCGTCCTTTTTCATTCGGATTTTTTTTTTAATTGACAGAACCATCCGAAAACATTTTCAACAACAACAACAACAATAGTACGAATAGGATCATAATATTTCTATGAACGGAAAAATCATGAGATCATAAACCATGCTCCGATACCAAATGTTAGACAATACATATAATTCTTTAATGCGGAAATTCATCATAAAACAGTGATCTTTGATCTTCATGATTTTCACAAATAGATGAAAACATACCTTTATCCATAGTCATTGTGGAAAACCGATGAACTTGAATCAAATGAAGAAATCCGATTTCTCTCCCTTAACCCACTATTCTTTTATATATTCTATCAATGAAGGAGAGAATATCAATTCTTTTCTGTTATTGTTGTTCATCGTAGGCGAAGAGAGGATTGGACTCTATTTATACATTATTTCAATAGGTGCCTTCCATCAAAGCGCCTTTTCAACTTTCATAAAGGTCATACCTCTTCGTTTTATTAGAGTCGCAATTTCTCATAACCAATAATTATTTATTTTATAACATTTCAACAATTATTAAATCATATTAAATCATATCATGTGGGCCATAATAATTCTTACAATTAAATCGACTGACGTCCAACACTTCCAGACACTCGCTCCGATGACCGCAAAACAACAAGAAGGGAAAAAAAATTGAATTGAAGCTAACACTGGTAAACTCTAGCATTTTTAACAATCAAGCAATCACGAATGCACTTAAAATGAAGAGAAATGCTGACTTGAATGGTCTTGAACTGTAGAGCTAGCCAGCATGTGAAGGTTGGCTCCAACAAGTGGAGGATATGACCGACTCGAATATGATTTTTTCCACCAAATCGCATGAAAACAACATGAAAGACATAAAATCAAACACTCTTCAATAATATGTGAACAATAAAGCATTAAACCAAACTTCTAACGTCAATCAGACAATATGGACTTCAATATATCGTTCTGGCATTTTGTCGAGCATATGTTGTGCAGTCATGAGAATAAACTTTCGATTCAACTTTGGCATGATTTTCAATCTAGAAAAAGTTGGATATGATTCATGATTAGACTATTCAGAAGTGTGCTATTTCATACGAGCTTCCTCGTAATTTCATCATTCAAATTTTGTAGCTCATTCTCGATTAGAAACAGTTTGTTCACAAAACATGCTTAAGAGAGAGTGTTCACATACCTGGTTCATTTGGTGAAATGGAGTCACTGAAATCAGTAGTGATAGAGTTCAAAAACTTCAAGAGAGATCACCTGACTCTTCTCCTCCAGACGGCGAGACGCTCTGGCCAAACCTCGCGGGACAAAGTACATTAGATAGAAGTTGTCGGACAGCAGTGCTGGAAGCGGAAGGGAGGCTTCCAAGAATGGCTAACAAACCCCCAACATAGAATCCTATGGTCTCCTCCCCTTCTCTGGTTCTTCTCTTTTCCTCTTCAATGAAGCTCAATGTCGCTCTTCCTCTTCCTCAAAAACCAAGGTTTTCTCTCCTTCCTCCTCTTTTTGGTTCTCTCACCCTCTCTGAAAGAAAGCGAAGGTGAAGGAAAGAGGAACGGAGATTTTCTATATTTCCTTATTTTATTTGTAAACTGTACAGATCTTAAAGATATAGAGCTAGATTTGTACAATTAATGGAAATAAAGAATTCTATGTATCAATCTAGATCTAAATCTAATCTTTAATTGATATACACATAATCAAATCAAATCCAAATCTTCCAAAGGAATGTTGCATATCTTCTAACACTCCCCCTCAAGCTAGTGGCTTGTAGATATCCAAGATGCCTAACTTGCTCAATAGATATGCGTGCTGTCAATGACACAAGGATTTGGTAAAGATGTCTGCTGGTTGCTCTGCTGTCCCAATTCCTTCTATCTCAATTACCCCTTCTTGAATCTTGTCTCGTGTAAAGTGACAGTCCACTTCTATGTGCTTAGTCCTCTCGTGCACTATATGATTTGCTGCCAACTTGAGAGCCGCATCATTGTCGCAATATAATTTGGTTGGTCCCTGTACTTGTGTTCCGAGGTCCTTAAGCAACCCTCGTATCCACACCACCTAACAAGTGGTTTTGGCCATGGCTCGATACTCTGCTTTGGCCGAAGACAAAGATATAGTAGGCTACTTCTTGGTCTTCCATGAGAGGAGTGAATCTCCTAATTTGATGCAATATCTAGCGATCGATCTTCGACTAGTGGGACATGTAGCATAATCAGCATCACAGTATGCCTTCATCTTCATGTCACATCGTTTGGATAAAAGTATTCCCAGTCCTTGACACTTCTTCAAATACTTCACAACCTTCAATGCAACTTCCAAATGAGATCACTTTGGACTGTGCATGAACTGGCTAAGTGTCTGTATTGTATAGGAGATATCGGGTCTAGTCATGGTTAGGTATATGAGCTTCCCGACAAGCCTTTGATACCCTGATGGATCTCTGAGTATGGGATCATTGTTTTGTGATGTACCCTTATCGTATTTTGCAGTAGTCAACTTAGTGTTCTGCTCAATGGGAATCACGGCTGTTCTGCATCCTAATAAGCCTACTTTTGATATAATTTTTAAGATAAATTTTCGCTGACTAAGGGAAATCCCTTGATCAAATCAAGCAATTTCAATTCCAAGGAAATATTTAGGTGCTCCTAAGTCTTTAATGTGAAAGGTAGCATGTAAATAATCCTTGAAATTGTCTATGGCAGCCTTATCATTTCCCATAACAAGTATGTCATCGACATATATTATCAAATAAATGGATGACATACCTTTAGTCCGTGTGAATAAAGCATAGTCATGTTTAGACTATTGGAAGCTTGCCGTTGTAAAGGCATTTGCAAACTTGGTGTACCATTATCAGGATGCTTGCTTCAATCCGTAAAGGGATTTACGGAGATGACATACTCTATTCTCCTCCTGTCTCCGTAAGCCTTGAGGAATATCCATATAAATTTCTTCATCAAGATCGCCGTGCAAGAAGGCATTGTGCGCATCCATTTGATGTAGACCAATCATTAATGGCGGCAACAGTAAAAAAGGAACGAATTGTGACATCGGTGGCAACCGGAGAGAATGTCTCGTGGTAGTCAAAACCTTTCTTTTGGGTGAATCCTTTTGCAACCAATTGTGCCTTGTATCGTTCAATAGAACCATCGGCATGATACTTTATCTTGTAGACCCATTTGCAGCCAATTGGCTTGCGATCAAGTGGGAGTGGGACAAGATCCCATGTTTTGTTGTCAATCAGTGCCTGAAGTTCTGCCTTCATGGCCTGTTGCCATTTTGGGTCAATAGATGCCTCATCATAACCGGATGGCTCTTGTTCTTCTAATAGGCGACTAATACAACATCTATGTTCCTGTGATAATCTATGAAAGGAAACATATGATGAGACTGGATACTGAGTACCTAGAGAGTGGTGAGTTGCACAGATATAGTCTTTAGTCCAGGTGGGGGGTCGTGTGGTGCGATCGGAACGCCGTGGATGAGTGACTTCCGTATTTGTCTCATTGGGAGGTGGCGACTCAATGTGCTGACCTTCCTCAATACTATTAGGATCTTCGAGTCTTGGTTCCAAAATATCTTATGAGTAGTTGGGCCTCTCAGCGGGTGTTGATGTTGGTGTTGGAAGAAACAAATTAGTGGGAGGAATATGCCTTGATTCTACTATTGGTATATAGGTATGTCATTGAGGCATTGCTTTATCATGTAAGACACCATGGGAAGAAGTTGTCATCCCTGTATTTTCATCTAGAGCTATCTGCTCCGAAAAAGGAAAAGTGTCCTCATGAAAGATGACATCACGACTTACCAGAAATTCCTTTGTGGAAATGTCAAGAACCCGATACCCTTTCTTCAAATTGGGATATCCCATGAAAATGCATCGTTGGGCACGTGGACTCAATTTGTCTCTAGGTCCCACTGTTGCAACATAATAGAGACATTCGAAGACCTTGAGATGTTGTAGCTCTAGTTTCTTCCGGAATAATAACTCAAATGGAGTTTTCCCTTTAAGTATCCGAGTTGGCATACGGTTGATTAAGTAAGCAGCTGTGACCACACAATCTCCCCAATAATCATCTGGAACTGATGCTTGGAACTTCAAGGCTCGTGCGACTTCCAATAGATGACGATGTTTTCGTTCTACCACACTATTTGTTGTGGGGAATAGGCACATGAGCTCTCATGTTGTATGCCATGTGTAGTAAATAATAGAAAGCAATCATGGCTGAAGAATTTTCTTCCATTATCAGTACGTATCCGCTGAATGGATTTGTCGAACTGATTCATTGATAGTGCGAGAAAATTTTTTAAATGAGAATAAGCATGTTTCTTAGACTGCATCAAGAAAACCCAGGTCGCATGAGAATAATCATCTACTATGGTGAGAAAATATCGAGACCCATCATGATTTATTGTGTGGTAAGGTCCCCATTTATCCACATGAATCAAGGAAAAGATCTCACTAGTTCGAGAGTTACTAGACGGAAAGGGCGCACGAGATTGTTTAGCAAGAGGACATATAAGACATTGTGGACATGGAAAGGAGGCACTGTGACCCAATCTCAAATGCATAATAGAATTTCTATCATTGGTAGTCAAGTTACACAATGATGACTTATTCAAAAAATTGCAAGGAAAGTTGAAATTACTTGAGAAACTATTCCAAAAAAAAAAAAAAAAAAAAAAGGCCTTCTATGAGAGTACCCAAGCCCATCAGTTTCCCAGTCGAAAGGAAATGAAAGAAACGAGTGTCAGCATTAAAAACGACCCGGCATGAATTTTCTTGACAAGCTTTTGACACAAAAATCAGATTAAATTGGAATTCTGGGACATAGAGAACATTTCTAAGAGTAATCTGTGGACTGAGATTGACTGTCCTTGTCTCATTGACATGAGTAGTGTCTCCATTGGGCAATTGCACGGAAATAGGGAAATTCAATTTGTCATTTAAACTTGAGAAAAATCCCCTGTCACATATAATATGATTGCTTGCCCCTGAATCAATTATCCATGCCTTTCTAGATATTGAGTTAATCAAGCAATGTGTAATACCTGAGAAACTCGCTCCTTTGTTTGAGGTATCCATTTTTTGAAGTGCTTGCATCAGCTGATGATATTGACTATATGAGATAGGCTGGTCAGTTTTTTATCGGTTGGTCCAGTAACTTGGTAAGCTGCTGAAATTTTTTTCTCATTTTCACCGGGCTTTCCATGCAATTTCCAGCAATTGTCAATTGAGTGATTACTACGTTTGCAATAATCACAAAATAATTTACTCTTGCCTTTAAAATTCCTTCCGAAATTCCTTGATGACATGGCAAAGATCTGGCCGTCCATCCCTTTAAGCGCAGCAAAGATCTGGCCGTTCGATTCTTTAAAAGCGGGTTCCTATCCGCCGTTGGATCCAATCGAAAGATCGAAGACTTACGAGCTGTCCGATCTTCACATCCCATCTGGACTATCCATCTGATTCGTTTTAAGGAGTCTCGGCTCCTCCTCCGCGAACCCTAATTTCGCTCGCCTTTCTCGATTTAGGGTTTGAGTCTTGGCGGCCGCGTCTCGCAAATCTCCGTGGGCTGCAAGTGCGACGCTCTCGCTACTCCTGGTGTGGTCCGGCGTTGCGAGTCACCGACTCTCCTCCTGTACAGCCAATTGAAAAATCTGTCCAATCGGCAGCATGGGATCCACGGCGAGGATCTGTGAACAAAAGCCAAGGTATGTTTCGTTCAAAATGAGGAGAAAGCTATGCTTTCTCCTTGTCTTTGATGGATCTGTATTGTTTGAGTGTGGATTTTGGTCCCTCGAGCTTCTCCTCGGCCGCTTCGAGGTTGTTCCACAATAACGAGAGCCTATTGAAAATGGTTGTGACCGTCATGTTTCATTGCTTCAATTCACTGAGCTCCTGCATTAGGGTAAAAAATTTTGCCTGGTCCAGCTTCCCGTACATTTCCTTGATATTCTTCCACATGTTTTTTGCATCTTCCGTTGGTGGGAGTCCGACCGCGACCTCTGAGGAGACGTAATTGCTGATCCAGGTTCGAACTAGGTGGTTGCTCTTCCTCCAAAGTCGGGCTAGGCGTTCATCCACGGGAACTGGAATGGTTCCGTCAAGGAAACCATCTTTGTCTTTGGTTGCTAGGGCACGTCGGAATTCCTGCGACCATCTTGTATAGTTTTCACGCCCAGTTAGCTGCTGGCTGATTAGCTGCAATTCTGGCCCGTTGGCAGTGGAAACGAATAGTGGATCACTAGGTTCTGATCGTCTGGCGAGCGCCGCTGCTGGAAACGATAGAAAATTGGGTGCGAGGTTCGAGTAGGTATTCATTCCTTGACCCGATTCGCTCGACCTAATTGGATAACCCGCATGATAAAAACCCGGGTAGGGATTTGTTCCCATACTCGGCTCTCCCGATCCGCTCATCTGCTTCGATCCAATGGCTGGGCTTGCCCAATTCGTGGTTGGTGGGCCCCCATCGGCTTGGACGTAACTCTGGTGGCCCACATATGCAGACGATGATGAATTTGGGCTTGGCCCAAAATAGAGTGGATATGGAATCCATTGGTAAGGTTGGCCTGCCAAGGGTTGCCCCAAGTTGAGCTGAGTCTGCGTGGGTCGCCACTGTACAAGTTGAAGTTGAGTCTGCTGATCCACGACTGGGAGTGTTGTGGGGTGATGTTCAGCCTGCGAATCTTGAGGCATTGTTTCTCCAGTTGGTGGGTTGCTGGAGGTAGAGACACTGGCTCGCAGGGAGACCATGGTAAGTAAAAAAATTCCTTCGAGTACTGACTTTAATGCTGAATGCAACCTCTTTTCTGTAGGTTGAAGATCTGTCCGGCAAAGTGACAAGGCAAAAGCAAATCAAAAGCCTGGAGACTCTAATACCATGAAAGAAAGCAAAAGTGAAGGAAAGAGGAACAAAGATTTTCTGTATTTCCTCATTCTGTTTGTAAACTGTACAGATCCTAAAGATATAGAGCTAGGTTTGTACAATTAATGGAAATAAAGAATTCTATGTATCAATCTAGATCTAAATCTAATCTTTAATTACACATAATCAAATCAAATCCAAATCTTCCAAAGGAATGTCACATATCTTCTAACACTCTCCAATGGCCTTCTTCTCTGGTTCTCATTTCAGCCAACCCCCTTTTTAAGAACCTTAAGAATGTCCCCCTGCCTCATCCTCCGGAGAGAATCTTTCTCTGTTATTTTTCTCGTCGTTCGTCAATCACACTTGTGTCACAGACTAAAGAGCACCACATCATCAATTCAAATGGAGCTCATTGAGATCATTAGATTGTAAGAGGACTTAATCTTTGCCCTCGGATTTGCTTGATGAGGATTAACGATCTGAACCGTTAGATGATATCAATCTTCATTGTTGGAATAATGTGATAATGATCAATATTCTCCATCGTTAGATTGTGTAGAAGATCAATGGTTGTAATTCAACGAATTTTTGTATAAATAAAGGGTTCTCCCCTCATTTGTATCATCTTTATACTTTCTCTTCCTAAAAATTCTCTTCCTTGAGTGTGAAAATGTGAGTGAAAACAAGGCTTACTTAGAGCCAATTAGGTAATTTAAAGGTCTAAGTGCCACACGATTTGCAATCAAAAGAATCGTCCTGTAATGCTCGTGGCTACTCCCTCGGTCATTCCTATTGCGTCATAGACGCACGCTGGTCGTGCAAAAAGGGGAGGAGAGAGACCACGTGGGCCTGGGTCTTGCATCGCTTTTTCTTGGGCTCAAATTGAGGGCTTAAAAGAAACAAAGAAGAGTGGGCCAAAAAGAAACAAAAAAGATGGGCCAAGTGATTTAACAATGGGTTGGACTAATAGACAGAGGGGCTTAGAGGGCTGAGAATTTTGCTATGTGGGCCGACACGTGAGCCCACATGATTTTGTTATTATTCATTTATTTTCATTTTATTCATTTTTTAATTCATCATTTTTTAGATATTTTTTTTTTACTTTTAGGTTTTTTTTTTTTTTTTTTGTAAAATAAACAAATACATAAAATGTTGACAAAGATTTACAGGTCAACAAAGTGGTCGTTGAACTTTTGGTAATTGTTCTATCTAGTCTTAAAATATTATATCCACTTATCCAATCTAATCCTCAGATTATTTAGTTTATGGACTAACTTAAATACGTACCAAAAGTTTGGGGATCGAATTAAATAAATTAAAAGTTCAGGAATGTCACTACTTGAGAGATTAAAATTCATGAGTTACAGTAAACAAATAAAAAAGCTTATGGATCGCATGAAGTATTAAGCCAAAATTCACAGATTGAATGTATCATTGCCATTTCATTCGTAGGTAGGGAACAACGTCATAGTGAGCTTGAATTACACTTGCGTGAGTTCTCTCTACTTGACTCCTCTGCACTTGCCGGCACTGGGAAGAAGCAGCAGGAGGCTCGCAGGCCGGTGGGATGGGCTCCGTCGATCGGCAATCGAGGTGGCACGGCGGCGTCGAGACAGGAGCACCAGAGCTTCGGACCTACAGGCGGAGAAATCCCGACGTCTGGACCACGTATCTGCCGCGGCAGTGGCTCCACGAGCGGATCGGGGACGGGCGACACACAGCGGTGCTCTGCGTTGGGGCGACGTGGGTTGTTGGGGCTCAGGGACGAAGACAGGCGGCTGCGATGGCGCGGAGGAGGGCGGCTCGGACGAGGGGCGGCATTGCGGCTTCGGGTGGACTGGCGGGCGGCTCGGATTCCGGCGCCGGGCGGCGTCGCGGGACGGGGGTTTCACCGAGGAAGACGAAGCCCCTTTTCTTTTTTTCTTTTTCTCACTTTTCACTTTTTGCTTTTTGTGCTTTTTTTTTTTTTTAAAAGGAACCCCCCAACCAATTTACCGTACGTAAACCCTTTTATAAGCCAAAAAATTGTATATATTTCATTTATAATTTTGCTTGAGCACGATACCCCTAAATATGTCGCTGAAATATTTTTCGCATATTCCATCAAGAAAATTCCTCTTTTGTGCAAAAGTGCATCTCCTAGTGTATATTACCTAGATATGTGAAAAATCTTAACGAAATATAACAAAAAATAAAATTTTCCTAAACTATATGCCATGTGATTATGATTTTTTATTTAACAAAAAATTACCCCAAAAATTTAGGTGTCAACAATTAGTTCAGTTTTCAGTTTCATAAAATTGAAATCAGTGATTTTTTGTCTGAATTCTAGGGAGTGCCAAACCACCCAGACCAAATTAGATAAATATATATGTATAGATATGTATTCATTTCTTAAATGGAAACCTAATAACATCTCTCTTCCATCGCTTCTCACTCTCAGCCTCTCACCTCTCGCACATATAAAATTCTTCCTCTCACAGTCATTCTGAGTCTTCTTTATTTGCTTTTGCTAGAGTCTAGTGCTCATCAATTTCATGTTTCAATGCCGAATTTGACATCACGTGTCAAGCAAGAAACCCAGAAGAATAAGAAGCGAAGAGATAGAGCGTGGACACTACGAGAATTCTTGAAGATGGCATCCCAAGACGTGGTTCCTTTCATGGGCTTGTCCGACTTGTGCTTGGAGATGGCTGCTTCATTTCTTTGCATTGGATATAAAGTTCGGGCACTTCAAGCTAGGAATATCTATTGATTGATCAAATAAAGGTCCAAATTTTTTACGTGAAGATAATGGGGATTACTTTATTTCTGGGCTAATCAACCCTTTCCTTTGGGAGATTCTTGAGCTTTGCATTACTTCCAATCTAATTCGGCTTCAAAAGGAAGCGAAGGCTTCATTGGTTCCATTGAACCACCTAGGAATCGAACCAAACCAGTCAGTTCGCTCTTAGAAGCTAACGGTCCTGTCTTTGGTTCTGAAAAATTAAGAACTGTTCTTTTTGGTCTAGTTCCTTATTCCTAAGTGGGATCTAATCTAGTTGGATTCGATCACCCCTAAAAATCAATTAAACAAACTAGCCTTCCTTTTTAAGGGTGACGACTTGTATCATGACATTGCTCATTGTAATATGGCTCATTGTAATAGACTATTCCATGTCTCCCATCAATATATGCATTTCATCACCAAGTGGGGCATCATATCAATTCAACAAAATAACTAGTTTGGTAGCAGTATAAGAGCAAGTTATCTAGGAACCTTATTGAGAAGACCCAAATAATACTTCGATCCTTCAAAGAAAGAGAAAGCTACCAAAAATAAAGAAAGCATATAAGGCATTCAAATTTAGTCTACCCCACTATATGAAAAGTAGCTGTGTTTTGCCGAAAAAAGGCAAAAGAACTTTAACCAAAAGGAGATGATCAAATTGAATAAACAAAGGGTCCTTTGCTAATTTTGGACTAGAATATAAATGGGACGATATGTCAAAAGGAAAAATAGACGTGAAATTACCAGATTTGAAAGGTTTGTTTTTTTTTTTTTTTTGGTCTGTTACCGGATTTAATTGGTTGCAAGCAATGCAAACTTGTGAGGAAATTAGAGAAAAACAAATACGCTCGTATCATTAATTTGTGTGACTGTTCATTATAAAGATCATAAAGTGAGCTTTTATTTCCCACTAAAAGCAGTTATTACAGGCGGTTATGGATTTTGAATTCGAAAATAACTTCCTAATCTTTAATGTAGTTATAAGAAGTTACGATTACGGCCTCTTATTATCTATAACGATTATCTACGGGAAGCGTAACGGTGCAGTCATTAAGCTTTTTCCTTTCTTTTCCCGATCTAAAAAGCAGAGGGCAGTTGCCGCTCAAGAAAAGCGCTCTCTCTGTCTCTCTCTCGCTCACGTTCGCAGAGCGAGTGACGAGAAAGCGAGCGCTGCCAGCGATGCCCACGGTTGAACGGGTCGGGCAGCCCGAGGCGGCGGCGGCCGTGACGGAGATCAGGATCGATTCCGGCCGCCGCGACGGCCGCCGCCACCATGATCACGCCCTCGACCCTCGTGGCCCCGCTGGGTCGTCATCGTCTGGACAAGGTACCGTCTCTGTTTGCGCGGACGCTTTTTCTTGTTCGTGCGGGAAAATTGAAAAGTTTGAGTTTTTTCGGATTCTGGGTGGGATTACCGAGGAGAAAAAGGTAAGGCTTTTGCGGTTTCTCATTGTTCGTTGTCCGTTATGAATGCTTTGGTTTCTGAAAGTCTGATTAATTGGGTCGGGCTGAGTCACTAAACTGAGATTGAATCGGCGTTTACTTTGATTTTTTTGGTGGCATATTCATCGTCATTCGAGTTGGCCGTGACCGCCTCGCCGCCGGAGATGCCATTCCTTAAGCCGGAGAAGCCCGCGGTTAGAGACCGCCGTGGTTAGTTTCCTATCCACTCATTTGTGTGCTCGTTCCGTTGGAATGGATGCCGTTTTGTATCACGTGTTTCGGCGACATTGAAGTCGCCGGTGAGGTTCGGTTATGGCCGGCGAGGGACGGCCGGCGACCGAGTGATTGGCCGGCGGTGACCAGCGTTGTCGTGCTAAACGATGGACGCCGGGTGGTGGCTCGGCAGTGGCCTGAGCGCCGGCAAGGGCTCATGGGAAAATGGTGGGATTTGGTTGAATAGGAGGTTCGCAGGGAAGAAGTCGTTCTCGGGAAGAAGATGATGGACAGTGGAAGGGAAGAGAAAATAAGGAATAATGGAAAATAGGAAAAGAAAAATACAAAAGGGAAGAGACGGAAAGAAAAAAGGAGAAAAAAATTAGATAAGAAAAGAGGATTGGTGTAAGTGGGCTTAGTTTAGTTTAATGAACTTCGGGCGTAATTAGACTTGACGGATCTTGGACTTAAGTGGTTTTAGTATATTCAGGCTGGTTTTAGTCGTAGAGGTGTTTGGGCTGAGTTTTTTTTAGCAAGATGGGCTTAGTGTTTTTTGATTTTTTCAACAAATGGGCTTGGTGATTTTCTTTTCAAATGGGCGTGTTTTATATGAGCCCATTTGTGTCCATGGCCCAGACCCACGGACCGGAGCCAGCCCGAAGCCCTTATCTGAATTAAAAATATAAAAAAGTTAGAAATAATAATAAAAAAATAAAATCATTAAAAAATTAATAATCCAGAAATTCATTAAAAAAATAAAAAAATTCAGAAAAATTGGAAATCCTTGGAAAAAAATGCGTAAAATTTAGCTTTTAGATAGTTTTTGCTTAAAAAGTGAGAAAATCCTTAAAATAAAATTGAATCCCAATTGAACAAAGCTGCTTCACTATAGGATCTTTTGGATGGCATTTTCTTTTAGAGATGATGCTAGGTTACTGTTTACGTTGTTCATTTAAATTACATTTGATTGTGTCTTATTCATATATTGATTGTAATTTTTACTTTTAGAATGGTTAGGATGAATCTTAAAATCTTTGATGATAGGTCGCTTTTACTTTGGTTAGCAAATAGTCAAGTTTAGGTTATGAAGGGGCATTAGTTTTAGAACTAGTGTAATCAAGTCTCAATTTCCAAGATTGCTGGTTATGCAAAAAGTGAGATTTTCTTCCATATTTTGCATAGGGTTATGTCACGTGTGTGGAAAAACCCGCGTCAAATCGAATGCCGTTGGCTCGAATTTGGCACTACCTCTAAGTCTATATTCCCTTCTCAAAACAATAATAAGAAAACAACAACAACAACAACAACAACAACAATAATAATAATAGTCATCATAATCATCATAATCATAATACATAATAAAAATAATTTAATTTAATTTAATAACTAATGTACAATTCATGATGGACGTACAATATAACACATCAAAATAATAAAAATAATAATGAGCCATCCAATTAAGATGGACTTAGATTATGACTTAACACAATAGTATACATTAATAATAAAAATAATAACGAGCCATCTGATTAAGATGGACGTAAAATATGACACAACAAAATAATATAAATAATAACAAGCCATTCAATTAAAGATGACTCCTCAAAACTTTCGTACTTGAGATATTTTGAATTCCACAAGGGGATAAAATTTTTAAATTGGGATTGAGTAAGCCACCGCGGAGAATGTAATCGCAATCCAAATAAAAAGTATGACCCTTAATCCCAATTTAAATGTCATCCTCCTTGTGGAATTCAAAAGATTTCAAATATGAAGGTAGTGGTCTTCATCGGATGGCTCGTTATTATTTGCATTATTTTGTTGGGTCATTGTTATTTTTATTATTTTGATGTGTACTATTTCAATCTAGAAAAAGATGGATATGATTCATGATCAGACTATTCAACAATGTGCTATTCATACGAGCTTCCTCGTAATTTCATCATTCAAATTTTGTAGCTCATTCTTGATTAGAAACAGTTTGTTCATAGAAAATGCTTAAGAGAGAGTGTTCACATGCTTGGTTCATTTGGTGAAATGGAGTCACTGAAATCAGTAGTGATAGAGTTCGAAAACTTTAAGAGAGATCACCACTCTTTTCCTCCGGACAGCGAGACGTTCTGGCCAAACCTCACGGGACAGAGTACACCAGCTAGAAGCTGTCGGACAGCGGTGGTGGAAGCGGAAGGGAGGCTTCCAAAAATGGCTGACAAACCCCCAACACAGAATCCTATGGTCCCCTCCCCTTCTTTGGTTCTTCTCTTTTCCTCTTCAATGAAGCTCAATGTCGCTCTTCCTCTTCCTCAAAAACCAAGGTTTTCTCTCCTTCCTCCTCTTTTTGGTTCTTTCACCCTCTCCAATGGCCTTCTTCTCTAGTTCTCGTTTCAGCCAACCCCTTTTTTAAGAACCTTAAGCATCCCCCCGCCTCATCCTTCGGGGAGAATCTTTCTCTATTATTTTTCTCGTCCTTCGTCAATCACGCTTGTGTCACGGAGTAAAGAGCGCCACATCATCAATTCAAAGGGAGCTCCTCGAGATTGTTAGATTGTAAGAGGACTTAATCTTGGCTCTTGGATTTGCTTGACGAGGATTAACAATCTCCAACCATTAGATGATATCAATCTTCATTGTTGGAATAATGTGATAATGATCAATATTCTCCATCGTTAGATCGTGTAGAAGATCAATGGTCGTAATTTGACGAATTTTTATATAAATAAGGGGTTCTCCCCTCATTTGTATCATCACTATATTTTCTCTTCCTAAAAATTCTCTTCCTTGAGTGTGAACATGTGAGTGAAAGCAAGGCTTAGAGCCAATTAGGTAATTTAAAGGTCTTAGTGCCGCACGATTTGCGATCGAAAGAATCGTCCTTTGATGCTCGTGGCTACTCCCTCGGTCATCCCTATTGCGTCATAGACGCACGCTGGTCGTGCAAAAAGGGGGAGGAGACAGGAGGGAGACCACGTGGGCCTGGGTCTTGCATCGCTTTTTCTTGGGCTCAAATTGAGGGCTTAAAAGAAACAAAGAAGAATGGGCCAAAAAGAAACAAAAAGATGGGCCAAGTGATTTAACAATAGGTTGGACTAATTGACAGAGGGGCTTTTCAAGGGCTGAGAATTTTGCTATGTGGGCCGGACACGTGAGCCCACATGATTTTGTTATTATTCATTTATTTTCATTTCATTCATTTTTAATTCATCATTTTTTAGATTTTTTTTATGTTTTTTTTTTTGTAAAATAAACAAATACATAAAATGTTGACAAAGATTTATAGGTCAACAGTGGTCGTTGAACTTTTGGTAATTGTTCTATCTAGTCTTAAAATATTATATCCATTTATCCAATCTAATTCTCATATTATCTAGTTTATGGACTAAATTAAATATGTACCAAAAATTTGGGGATCGAATTAAATAAATTAAAAGTTCAGGAATGTCACTGCTTGAGAGATTAAAATTCATGAGTTACAGTAAACAAATAAAAAAGCTTATGGATCGCACGAAGTATTAAGCCAAAATTCACGGATCGAATGTATCATTGCCATTTCATTCGTAGGTAAGGAACAGCGTCATAGTGACCTTGAATTACACTTGCGTGAGTTCTTTCTGCTTGACTCCTCTGCACTCAAGGGAGAGGGAGAGGGAGAGGGAGATGGAGATGATGGATAGGACAAAGATGAATGCGATGAGGATAGGGCTAATTGTGATTGGAGCATTGGCGTTTGGATACCTCACTCTGCAACTGGGTTTCAAGCCACTCCTCGAGAAAGCCCAGGTCGCCGCTACTGAGGCTTCTACCTCTTCTCCGCAAGATCGCGCTGCTCTTCGCAACAAGTAGAGCATGGTAGCTACTCGCATTTTTTCTTAATGTTGAATGTTTGGCAAAAAGGACTGGTAAACTTACCGTTGAATCTCCCGAGGTCCAGCTTTTATCACACGGTAATTCAATTCTTGGTTGCCTGATTGTCGAGTTCTGGAGGTTGATGATGAAAGAAGTCCCACGTTTTATGGTTAAATCGATTATCTGCGAGTCTCTGTGACAGCTTTGGCTGCAATTTTTCACTGGTTGAAGTGAGAAAGTTTGTTTTCTCGGAAAAGACGGTTCTTTTTAGTCCAATTGGTATTTAATTTTCATTTGATACATTGGTATGAATGGTGACATTGTTTAGTTGTGCAATTCTATGGAAAATTGCGTTATCTTTAGTTCTACTCGATTTCATTTGCTGTTTTGCTGATTATCTTTGACTTCAGCAGTTGCGATTCCACTTTCCATGGAGTGGTGTTTATTGGAGTTTGTTGAGAGGCTCGTTATGGAAATATAAGCTTTGAAAAGAGGCGATAAACATGTACATGTTCGGTTCTTTAGGACTGCCAGGTATTGCTTTCGCTGATGTGTTGATGAATTGTTGTTGCTATTGCTGTCAGTGCCATGGGTGGTCGTGCTAGGGTAGAGAAGCAAAGCCAAGGAAGAGGGAAAAAGGCAAAAATGCGGAGAGCGAAAAAGAGAAAAAAAAATACAAATAGATGTAGAATGTCTAATATACCTAATAAGTGATGTTTCAATATCTTAAGGATAATTTGTACACGCATATACAATTCCTAAATTTATATGATATCAATCCGAATTTACATAGCAAATGGTTCTGTCTGTTGTATGACTAAACAAAGAAGTAGCAACATGCAAATAAAGAGTTCGAAAGTCAGAGGCTGCCAAGTATTGTGCCCAATAGTTTAAATTCCTCGACCAGAAATGTATGTACCTCATACTCATGTGGTCGCAGACAAAAAATTTTATATCATGATTGAGTCAATAGGGTAACCACAACGTAAGAGAAAAGTATAGTCTCGTGGGTCACAACAAAGGAAATAAAAATCAAGCAACGAGTTCACTAAAAGCTGACCTTTCAGCAATTAGCTGCACCCATCGTTACCACTTTGACCTAATTATCGGCTACGTTTTGATTTGTACGTGTGGTAGAAATTTCTCGAAGAAGACCCCCCTTAATGACATCCTATGGGTATGAGCTCTCTCGCGTTATGTTCGAGTTTCTCTCTCGCGTTATGTTCGAGTTCTTATTTCTCAACCTCCTTCTTCCGATCCTCCGCAACTCAACTTCTTCTTTTCTTCTGCTATCTTCACTTCCGTTCTCTATCAAGTTTCTCTGCTTCACCTTTTTCCACCATAGCTCTGGGATTGTTCATTCTGAACTGTATCTCTAGTGGAATTCTGACGATTTTCCATTTGCATGTTGCCGATCTTCGACATGCAACCCTCGAACTTTTGTGTTCTGGTCTGGGTTCCTCTCCATTAATCTTCATCTCTCTTACCAACAACGCCATGACTACGGATGATAAAGATGACTCATCCCGTATCGCTTCCTTGTGTCACCGACTCGGAAGACTTTGTGCGGAACAAGAAATTGAAGCACAGGGAAGACATACAAGCCACCGACAAAATTAAAGAGTGTCGCCTCATCCTGGTTGGTAATATTTTTACTAACCCCACTATCAATTTACCTGCTTTTCAAGTTGCTATGATGAAGGCCTGGCGTGTTGATCATGTGGATATATCTTCAAGCGATGGTGGCATCTACATAATCAAATTTCGCACTGAAACAGAAAAACGAAGAGCATTAGATGGAACCCCCTGGCTGTTCTCTGGTCATCTAGTTAATTTACGACCTTGGAAACCAAATACCCCGGTACATTGTTATGATTTTTCCACCTGTCCATTCTGGGTTCATGTCATAGGTTTACCTTTGGAATGGAACACCCCACAACTTTTAAGCCACGCAGTACAGCAACTGGGTAGTGTGAAGGAAGTCAAACATGATACATCTGGGAGAATTCGTGTCGAGATTGACCTGCAACAACCATTAAAATCAGGGAAGCTTATTAGTATTGCTGGAAAACCCCTTTGGCTTGATTTTCGGTATGAGCGACTATCCCATTATTGTTACTCATGTGGGAAATTAGGACATTATGCAACATCATGTAAGGACTTCCCTTATGAGGACTCTCAATTTGAGGGCCGTGAAACAATGGTGTATGGCCCTTGGTTATGAGCAGAGCTTAAACAGCACAGCCCCTATTGGGATGCCTTTTACAATCCTCTATCACATGTAGAATCAATGGAAGAAACCATACCTGAAACTCCTCCCACTATCCACCCCCCTCTATTAGCTTTACCTCCAACAGATTCAGCTCCTGCGATCCCCACCCCTTCCTCTGTTATCCCACCTGCAACTGCTGCGATGAACCCCAGAACCACTGATTTGGTCCCTACAGATGCAAAGTTGAAGGGTACTCAAACTTCATCCTCTGGCTTTATACATTAGAAAAAACATACATCTCCTAGATCACAGCTAGGAATCGGATCTAGTAAGAAACCTAAGCGATACTCCCCTTATGAGATCCGATCAAATCCTATACCTGAGTTGGATGAATCCACTTTACTAGACACCCCTGTTATTGAGGTTGATGACCACTCTTCTTGGGCTTTGGTGGCTGGCCCTAAACAGCCCCCACAGTCAAAATGAAAATGTTAAGTTGGAATTGTCAGGGGTTGGGCACTCCCCTGACAATTCAAGCCTTACAGGCTTTGATAGCCTCTGAAAGGCCCGACCTTATGTTCTTAATGGAAACGAAAAATAAAGCTTCAGTTTTGCAGCACTTACAGCGTCGCTTTCCTTTCTCCCACTCCTTTTTGAGGAATCCTAAAGGCTTATCTGGAGGTCTTGCAGTATTTTGGAATGACCTGTTTGACATTACGGTTCTTTCTTCGGGTCAGTATTATGTACATATGTTAGTTTTGGATACTCAGACATCAATCTCCATGCAAGTTACCTGTCTTCATGCTCCTGCTTCCTTTCTTCCTAGGTAGGATTTCTGGAATACGATCCGAATAATTCATGAATCCACTAACTTACCCTGGTTATGTATCGGGGATTTCAACGACTTCCAATACCCCTGGGAGAAGATGGGACGAAAACCAGCTAATTATCACAGAATGTCATCATTTCGGCAGTTACTTGATGATTGTGCTTTAATAGAGCTGGATAGTAAAGGTTGTGAGTTCACCTGGTCTAATAATCGGGATGGGGATGAGTTAGTGAAGGAGAAGCTCGACCATGCCTTCTGCTCTTCGGACTGGAATTTTCTATATCCATCAACCACGGTGTTTGCTTTACCATCGATTGGCTCGGATCACTCCCCGCTTGTGTTGCATACCCATTATCTGCCTGTTAAGCCACAAAAGAGATTTCACTATGAAGCTTACTGGAGTCAACATACAGAATGTACTGAAATAGTTCAGGCAGTATGGGAGAGAAACCACTCTTCCTTACCTTCTAAATTGCAAGCAGTATCTCACAAGCTAACTAGCTGGAGTCGCTCTCGCTTCAGTAATGCCAGGTAGCAGATTCTGCAACTAAAGCAACAGCTTCAGACCATTACAAATCAAAAATCCTATCGAAGTGGAGATAAAGAGTTAGCCACTACAATTCGTACTGAAATTCACCAACTCGGAATCGGGAAGAACAATGCAGGGGCGCTGCGTTCAAGACTTAACTGGTTAGCATGGGGAGACAAGAACTCAAAATTTTTCCATGCTTGTACTGTGCAAAGGAGACAGAGAAATAGAATTTGCTTACTTAAGGATGAAGACCAGAACTGGCATAGAGAGCCCGATCAGCTTAAAACAATGACACTGGGTTTTTTTATTCAACTTTATCACTCTGTGGGTCCCAGGGATTTTCTTCCATTCCTCTGCAAATGTCCAACAATAGTTACTTCACAAATGAATGCTCATCTTATGAGTACAGTAACAGAAGAGGAGGTCTCCAATGCTACCTTTCAATTGGGTCCTTCAAAGGCCCCTGGTCCAGACGGCCTCAATGGTCTCTTTTACCGGTATCACTGGAACATCATCAAAAAACAAATAGTCAAGACTGTGCAAGACTTTTTCCAATCTGGTCATATGCCTCCTCACTTAAACCGAACGATACTAACCTTGGTCCCCAAAGTTCATCGCCCTGAAAGCATTGACCAGTATCGTCCTATTAGTCTCTGTAACTTTGCATACAAGATTATTGCAAAAGTCATGGCAAACAGATTGAAATGTTGGCTCCCGGTCGATTAATCCGAACAAGCAGCTTTTGTCGGTGGCCGATGATTCAAGATAACATTATGATGGTTCAGGAAGTACTCCACCGCTTTAAAGTTAGATCTAAAACAAAACAATTCAATCTTATTCTCAAGACAGACATGCAGAAAGCCTATGATCGTGTGGAGTGGGACTTCCTCGCAGCATATTTAACACAGTTGGGCTTCACAAATCAATGGGTAAAGATGGTTATGGCATGCATCACAACGGTTTCCTATAGTATTCGTTTCAATGGAGAACAACTACCATATTTTACACCTACTAGAGGAATCCGTCAAGGAGACCCCCTCTCCCCCTACATTTTTACATTAATGGCTAATGCTTTATCAACAGTTATCAAGCAAGCAATCAATATGGGTCATTTACAGGGGATCCAATTTAACAGAACCTGCCCTAAGCTTTCCCATTTATTTTTTGCTGATGATGCAGTGTTCTTTCTCAAAGCTTCACTCTCTGAATGCCAAAATCTCACTCATCTATTGCATCAGTACTGCCATGCCACTGGTCAACTTCTTAACAGGAATAAGTCTGCCATCTTTTTCAGCCAGAATTGTCCTTTAACATTACATGAGACTTTACAAGGAGAACTTCGAATACCTGTGGTGCGAAGATTCGGCAAGTACCTGGGCATCCCTTCTGATTGGGGGCGTTCAAAACGTGAGATGTTCTCCTGGATTTTGGCAAAAATGAATGCAAAATTAGCTGGTTGGAAGGAAAAGTTTTTATCTAAAGGGGGTAAGGAGATTTTACTTAAGGCAGTCATACAGGCCTTACCTCAATATGCGATGTCCCTTTTTCTGCTCCCCTTGTCTCTCTGCAGATTAATGGAAAGCAAGATATCACGTTTCTGGTGGAGTAAACAGCAACATGAGTCGGGCATACACTGGATGAAATGGTCAGAGGTAAAGCAATCGAAAATAGATGGGGGAATGGGATTCAGAGATCTAACTACTTTTAATAATGCGATGATCGGAAAACAAGCGTGGCGTTTTCTTCAGCAACCACATGCACTTTGGACTCAGTTGTTTAAAGGTCTATATTTTAAACATTCTTCTTTTCAAAATGCCACTTCAGGCTATAGACCTTCTTGGGGGTGGAAAAGCATATTAAAGGGTAGGGATGCTATCCTTCCTAAAACTCGATGGCTGGTGAAAGATGGATCCAACATAAACATCCGAACAGACTATTGGCTATCTATTGGTAAATTAGGAGGCTATGCAGCTGCAGGGGAACCTATCAAAGTAGCTGATATTTTAGACTCTTCGTCGGCAACTTGGAAACCGGAGATTATTACAAACTATTTCAATGACCAGGTTAGTGAAGCTATCCAAAACACTCCTATCAATTCATCACTCAACTCAGATCAATTAGTATGGACAGCCACATCATCAGGAGCTTTTACAGTTAAGAGCTGCTATCACTACTTACTTTCAACATACCGAAACTTACCTGTAATGGCCTCATCTTCTTATCAGCCTCCTCATCAACTGTGGAAAAGAATCTGGCATATGAACACAGCTCCTAAAATCCGAGTCTTTCTGTGGTTGGCCTGCAAAAATGCCATAGCAACAAAAGAAAACCTATACATTAGACATCTATCTCCCAATCCCTACTGCACTCTTTGTGCACACAAAACCCCAGAAACCGTTGAACATATATTTTTCTATTGTAACTGGACTCGCAGCATATGGTCAAACGCCCAGATCAGAATACCTGTCTCTCTTACCTCAGTAAAACGATTGGATGCCTGGTTGGCTACTCGCGCCACTCATCCTCACTCCTCCCCGACCTTTGAAGTCATTGCTAACCTGTTGTGGGAGATCTGGTGCCATCGCAACAATGCCATCTTCCGGCAGAAAGTTCCGAATCCCATCCAGGCGGTGGATAATGCAATAACCCAGTGTAGAATCTTCAACAGTCTTCAATCCCCAAAAACTAGGGTTCCAAAATCACAAGTTAGCATGGATCACCGATGGAAACCACCAGATACAGGCATAATCAAATGCAACATAGACGGGACTTTCGTACCAGGCAATCGTCACGGAGCTATCGCTTGTATTTACCAAAATAGTAAAGGTGAACTCACTGATATGTTTACCAATACTGTACCCGGGAAGTCGGCGTTCCAAGCAGAGATCTTCGCCATGATTAGGGCTCTTCAGCATCTCATCAAGTAGGGACTGCACCTCCATCGTGTAGCGTTTGAATCCGATTGCCTCATACTGCTGGAGGTCCTTCAACAGAAGCGGCCGCAGCCCTGGGAAGAACGACACCTTTTCGCCACTCTCCACGATCTCCTCTCCCAGTGCCCTAATGTGTCGCTCAATCATGCTAGTCGAGAGGCTAACCTAGCTGCGGATTGGGCCGCCAAAGCCCATAGGGCCCAAGGCTTATCCAGTAATTGGATCGTTTTCCCTCCCCCTCCTTTCCTGAATATTGTACTCAGTGATGCTCTTCTAGCTGGTTGTATTTCTCCTTTCATCTAATATATCAGTTATTTCGTCCAAAAAAAAAAAAAAATTGACATCCTATGCATTGAATACGACATGGAACTTATGCAATTATACGACTATATTATTTTTACAAAAATCTAATTGCATCCTTTGGTAGCTGAACCTCTACACCTTTTACACCTTTTTCAAAGATGAATTCCAGCTCAAACGCAATCAGTAGAGATAGGTTGGCGAAGATACTTGTGCGCTTTTCTTCAAAGTGTTGATCGGGCATATGCTAGTATAAACAGTTGCATTATTTCCTTCCATATTCGATCGCTTAAATAGTGCACTGGACCACTTATCTACAAAACCCATAATGCTACTGAGACTACTCTTTTTTCGTTTGGGGATGATTAATAAGGCGATTCTGCTTCTTAATTATCCTTAGAAAGCAATTGTTTTACCAGGTAATTATCCGCAGCACTCTACTTCATATGCGTGAGATTGCATTATATCGAAGTCTCATAGTAAGTGAATGTCTAGAAGATAATGTTGCCTGAGGAGGAATTTGTATCGATTCTAATACCATCAAGATCATCTATGAATCTCTCATATCAACTGTTAAAATAAAAATTAAGAACAAACTTACACAGACAAAAATGGGGCACAATAGATGCTGAATCCAGATATGAATCAATGAGTCATAGTAGCGACTTACCGAGAGTGTCGTTGACATAAAAGGGGCCGTTCTCGTGAGCCCAGGCGCTGTAATCAAATCCGAAATGCCAATTCTCCGACCCTTCAACAACGACCTTCTTGAATCTTGGGAGGGACCTCGGCAGTACTGTCATCTTGCTTTGGAGGCCAAGCGTGGCCGTTGTGGTCGTTCCACCCGGGATAGGCCACTGAAGCACCCATCATCTCCGAAGCTATCACGACAAGCTCCATCGCTCCTCCAAATTTCATAGCCATTATTCTGTGTTTTTTTCTGATTTGGAGGGTGATTAAGGAACTGCACAAGTACAAAAATCTTCAGATGCTGGGGAATTGGTTGGTGCATTTGCGGAATGTCGGAGCTGGCTTCTTATAGGAGTAGCTTCGTGGATTTTTTTCCCTTCTTTTTTGGGGTTTTCAATGAAAGTGGTGGTGGAAAACGGTCGAATAAACCTTTTGTACCTTGCTTTTTCAATAGATTGGGTTGGTGTGAGACGGCGATGTGTTTTCAGTGTTAAGAGTCAAACTCGAGTCGTTCATTTCTGGTTTTTGATTATATCTCCCTAAGAAATATCAGCATAGGGCGACTGTACATGTAGAGTACTCTATGATGTCGATAGTACCCTGATGGTGACAAACTATACTAACATCCGGTCAAATAGATCCATATTGGGCGACTCTGAAATTTTAAAGAGATAAGTGTATCAAAAAATTTTAAACTTATCGCAAAAATGTAATCCACTTTTAAAAATTTTAAAAATCTTATTAGATTGGCATAATAAAGTGTCTACGTTAATTTTGTTTAATTTAGCTAACATAAAAATGTGACGTGGCTTTTTTTATTACTTTCTGGAAGATACATGTTGCCTACAAGTGATGCATGAAAAAAAAAGTTGAAAAATTTAACAAAGAAAAAGAGAAAAGAGTAAAAGAAAAAAATTAAAAGAACCTGATAAAAAAGAAAGAGCAAGAGTTTGATGGCTTGAATGTCAACTTCTTCGGATCTTCATCTTCTCAATCTTTTATGATAAAGTGTGAGATTTTGTGCTACCACTAACAACTATTCCAATAACATGGCAAGGGAAGTGAGATAATAGGTAAATTTTAAACTGTGCATTCATCTAATAATACAATATTTAAATATCTACGTTAATTTTGTTTAATTTAACTAACATAAAAATGTGATGTGGCTTTTTTGTTACTTTCTGGAAGATACATGTTGCCTACAAGTGATGCATGAAAACAAAATTGAAAAATTTAACAAAGAAAAAGAGAAAAGAGTAAAAGAAAAATTAAAAGAACCTCATAAAAAAAAAAAAGAGCAAAAGTTCGATGGCTTGAATGTCGACTTCTTCGGATCATCTTCTCAATCTTTTATGATAAAGTGTGAGATTTTGTGGTACCACTAACAACTATTCCACTAACATGGCAATGGAAGTGAGATAATAGGTAAATTTTAAACTCCGCATTCATCTAATAATAGAATATTTAAACGTTAAATATCACATTTTATGGGAGCATTGCCAACTATTTAAAAAATTTAAATTATTAGATGAATGTGTGATTTATTATTTGAATATTTTAGCACTTCTCATCATGCTTAGTTGGTCTTTTGCCTAGTACTAAGCGTGAAAAAATTTAATTAGGAATGCAAATAAGGCCTAGAAAGATTTAAACTTATGACTTTATGCTCTAATATCATGTGAGAATTTATAGGACTACTATCAACTATTTTAAAATTTTAAGTTATTAGATGAATATATGGTCTAATATTCAAATATTCTATCACTCCACCTCATGCTAAGTTTAATTTAACATGCCAGGGGGAGTGAAAGACTAATTAACTATTAAACAGTGCCTTTTATCTAATAATAAAATATTTAAATATTAATCACACATTTATCTAATTGCTTAAGTTTTTAGAAGAGTTGGGAATGATCAAACAAAATTTCACATGGTACTAGAGTAGGAAGTTCTAAATTCAAATGTTTCTAGAGTTCTTTCAATTGCTTAAACTTCAACAGATTTCTTCAAGCTCATGGCCATGGCATCTAGAATCTAGTTGTTTGATACTCTCTCGCTTTATCTCTCTATCTATTTCTTTGTTTGTTGTGCTCTGTATGCTTTTTTTTTTTGCTTATTCCTATTTCTCTAATTTTGATTTTAGATTTTTTGCTTGCCAAATGAATCTGGATTTGCTTTCATGATTTCAAAACAAAAAAGGGTTGAGAAGATGAAATTTGGAGAAGTTACATTGAACCTCGAAGTTTTCCTCTTTCTTTCTTACGATGATCTATTTTTTCCTTATTTCTCCTTCTTCTATTTAAATATTTTCAATTTTTTTCTAATGTTGCACTTGGTAGAGACAATGTGTTTTAAAAATATTTAATAAAAAAATCATGTCGGTATTTTCCGTTAACCAAATTAAATGAAATGGAGAGTTTACATTGTACCAATTTAATAAGTTTTAAAAATTTTATTGCATTTCTCAATTTTAAATGTGCACATGCATATTTTTGAGAGAGAGAGAGAGAGAGATTTGGAATGACGAAACATGTTAACAAACTTATATAGGAACAATTCTTCAATTTGTAAATTTTTTCATTCTAGTGAGATAGTCATTATTGTACCAATGGGGCTTTTCGAAGGGAAAGAAAGAAAGAGTTGAACTGAAAATCTTTCGTCAAGCTGAAGCTGTGGGTTTGTACCCTATTAGTCTATTATCGCAAGGCTACTGGAAAAATTGGCCTGGTTCAACTTATAATAATTACAACTGTAAAATGGAATTTTGCGGCTTTATAAAATGTTTGACAAGTTTTCACGATTGCATCCATCTCAAGTAACTTTTAGAAAGTTGTCTCAACCAAATTTGAAGTGTAGCGAATTTAAAACATGGATTACCAAACACACAAATTACAATACTCAGCATAATAACAATGCGACATAGCTACAGATACAATCATTGCTATATAAATCAGACACTTTGCCTGTAGATTATACACATGATATTGGTTTGATAGTCATACTACTAAATGAAAACAATCACGTATTGCAGCCAAATTACCAAATTTTGATGGGTCTCTTATCTAGTTTATGAGGTCAGTGGAGCTCTTCATAGATGGGGCTCTTGCTCCTTACATAACGTACTCCCTTATTAGTCGTCATTACAACCCCGACTCATCGTTGTGCACGTCCCTCATAGCATCATGCATCGACGCATCGGCCTGTGCAGTGCTGCCCTTGGTGCGTGGCTTCGCAAACCCTCCGAGGTGCAATCTGTTCATCGAGAGCCGCCACATTAGGGACGGCAACGGCGGGGTTGGAAGCGTGCGTGACATTGCGGAGATCTTGGGATTGCTGGCCTTGATGAGTATGCGGAGATTGGAGGTCCTCGACGACGACGGCGAGAATGAAGAAGAAAGGAAGGTCGTGACTTTGTCTTTGGTAGTCTTTATGTTTTGCAAATCCCCGAAGGAAACACTCGTGAAGATAACAAGTCGTTCGCTCACACTATAATGAAGCGGAACCCGCGAAAGCTTGATGAAAGAGTCACGGCACGGCTTCTTCGAATAAAGAGAAAATGAAGGAGAACATGCGTGATGGTGATAAGAAGGGTTGATGATTTCATAATGATGGTGAATTGATGAGCACATACGATTTTGAGAACAGTTCGCATGTAAGTGTGCTTATTGACGTTGCTAATTATATATGTGAATTGTTAGACGTTACGTGTTAATTATGCATTTTACTTATCATTTTAAACGGATCACCCAAGTTTTTCTTCCTCTTTTTTAATTTTCTCTATGGATTGACAAGTTTATATATATATAACTCAAACTAGATATTTCTTTTAAATTTTCTCAAGAAAAATAAGAAATTGACGCCTCGACATATTGATGAAAGTTCAGTGAACGGTTACTAGATAATGATACACGTTGATAATGATAAGAAGACAAGAAAGCGCTCTTAGTTCAGTTTAGTTGAAGGTGAGTCTCCAAATCCCGATGTCCTAGATTCAAATTGTACAAAGCATGATTCTATTCTTGGTTCAGTTAGTCCAAAAATCACAATTAAATAATCAAATAATAATCTTTACTTGACCTCTTTTGGATCATAAAAAGAGGAGAAGAGTTCAATTAAAATAATATTAATTAATTTAATCAAAATCCAATCGATCACCACATCTACATTATAAATATAGAGTTACAAATAATCTAACTAAAGTAATAGAAATTAAACCTAAGACAATTCCATCGAGAAAAATGACACCCGATTTTTTGTGCGAAAATATAAAAATGAAAATGGTAAAACAATTAAAAAATATAGTATTAAAACGACAAAAAAATTGATAAAAATCAAGCGGGGGCGGTTTGATTTGGCCCGTTCTTTTAGCAAAATTCTTGGCCCGCTACGTGTCTTTTAAGTAGGCTAGGGAACGGTTCCGTCCGTCGGCTCCTCGCTATCAAAAGCCAAAAACCGTCGCCGCTCAAGAAAAGCTCTCGCTTTCTCGTCACTCGCTGCGGTGATGCCCACGATTGAAACGGCCGGGCCGCCCGAGGCGGAGGCGGCCGTGACGGAGATCGAGATCGATTCCGGCCGCCGCCACCATAATCACCCCCTCGACCCTCACGGCCCCGCTGGGTCGTCATCGTCTGGACAAGGTACCGTCTCTGTTTGCACGGACGCTTTTTTCTTGAATATGGGCGTCTCTGTCTGTGTCTTGTCCGTGCGTGAAAATTGAAAAGTTTGAGTTTTTCGGATTCTGGGTGGGATTGCCGTGGAGAAAAAGGCGAGGCCTTTGCGGTTTCTCATAGTTCGTCGTCGGTTGTGGGTGCTTTGGTTTCTGAAAGTCTGATCAGTTGGGTCCAGCTGAGTCGTTTAAACTGAGACTGAATCGGCTTTTTCTTCGATTTTTTTTTTTTTTTTTGTGGCATATTCCTCATCGTTTGAGTCGGCCGTGAACGCCTCGCCGCCGAAGATGCCATTCTTTCAGCCGGAGAAGCCCGCGGTTAGAGGCCGCCATGGTTAGTTTCCTATCCACTCATTTGCGTGCACGTTCTGTTAGAATGGATGCCGTTTTGTATCACGTGTTTCGGTGACATTGACGTCGCCGGTGAGGTTCGGTTATGGTCGGCGAGGGACGACCGGCGACAGAGTGATGGCCGGTGGTGACTGGCGTTGTCGGATTAGGTGATCGACATGGGGTGGTGGCTCGGCAGTGGCCTGAGTGCCGGCGAGGGCTCATGAGAAAATGGTGGGATTCGGTTGAAGGGGATATTCGCAGGGAAGAAGTCGTTCTCGGAAGAAGATGACGAACAGTGGAAGGAAGAGAAAATAAAGAATAATGGAAAATAGAAAAAAAAAAAAAAAAAAAAAGAAGGGAAAATTAGATAAGAAAAGAGGATGGGTGTAAGTGGGCTTAGTTTAGTTTAATGAACTTCGGGATTAATTAGACTTGACGAATCTTGGGCCTAAGTGGTTCTAATAGATTCAGGCTGGTTTTACTCTTAGAGGTGCTTGGGCTGCGTTTTTTTATTTTTTATTTTTTAGCAGGTGGGCTTAGTGCCTTTTAATTTCAACAAATGGGCTTGGTGGTTTTCCATTCGAATGGGCTTGCTTTGAACAAGCCCATTCGTGCCCATGGCCCAGACCCACGAGACCGGAGCCAGCCCGAAGTCCTTATCTGAATTAAAAATATAAAAAATTAATAATAATAATAAAACCTAAGAATCATTAAAAAATAAAAATCCATAAAATCCATAAAATTTATAAAAAAATTAAAAATTCAGAAAAATCGGAAATCCTTGGAAATAAGCCTAAAATTTAGCTTTTAAATAGTTTTTGCTTAAAAAGTGGAAAATCCTTGAAAAATTGAATCCTAATTGAACAAGCCGCTTCACCACAAGATTTTTTGGATGTCTTTTTAGAGACGATGCTAGGTTATTGCTTACATTGTTCATTTAAATTATATTTGATTATGCCTCTTTATATTTCGATTGTAATTTCTATTTTTAGAATGGTTAGAACGAATTTTAAAATCTTCAATAGGTTGTCCTTACACCTTGGTTAGCAAATAGTTAAGTTTACATTTTGAATGGGGCATCAGTTTTATAATTAATGTAATCAAGCCTCCGTTTCCAAGATCTCTAGTTATTTCCCTCATATTTCACTTAATTTCTCATTGATCTCAATTGGCTAGTGGCAACTTCTTATATGGAATTCACATGAGTTATGTCATGCGAGATTGGGTTTGGGAGAACCTGTGTCAAATCGAAAGCTGTTGACTTGAATTCAGCAATAACTCCTATATTCCCTTATGGGAGGGGTAGGTTGCAATACTAAGGAACCTAGAATTGATGTTATATATGTTAGGATTCAATGAGATCTTGCTTGGTGGCATTATTGTATCTCTAGTTTGCTATGTTGACATCTTGCCCATGATCGAGTTTTAATGGTAAAGGTACCTAGCAATGGCATGGAGAATATTTCGCATTCGCATTATTTTCCTAGTCCAATGTTTAATTCTGTTTTTTTTTTTCTTTTTGAATGTCACTTTCCACAAATCATAATTAGGAATTAAAATGGAGAAAGTTCATGCATCTTTTTTTTTTCTTTGTGTCTGCCAAGTTAAACTTATTTGGTATGTTAATATTTAATTTTTTGTGTCTGCCAATGTCAACTTATTTGGTATGTCAATATTCTCCACCAAATATTCTTCCACACTTACACATGTACACAATTTGATGAGATTGTTAAGTTAGGCTAGCCATTCATGATCAACAATCTAATAATTAACATGAGGAAAAGGCCACTACAATATTTCCTAGCTAACACGTGATAATTATTTGGCATTAAATTGCTTTATCAAAGTCTTTACTCATGAAATGCGAAAATTGTGATCTATGTCATTATCATGGTAGCATTAGTGAATATAGTATATTTTAAAGAGACACCACATATAAGTACAATAATGTTAAGGGAAGTAATGAAGGAAATCGTGTTACAAGTGATATAAAATTCATAAGCCCATTGATAATTAGATGCCCTAGCATGCTAGGTAGGGTGATTTTGCACCCGAGTTATGCTAGACTCCGCTTGGGGGAGACATCGCTTCTTGGAATGTGATGGCAGCCAATGGCACAGCTATGATCATGATTGCATTCTATATGATTTATCCCAGTTTTCTTTTTTGAGTTCCCTTTCTTCAGGTGGAGCGATGGCCATGTTGCCGAGAGACTTTTTGTTTTGTTTTGTTTTTGTTTTTTTTCCTTTTGAGCGTTGTATTGGGAGTATCTTGGCTTTTCACATGAATCTTTGTTTTTAATTTTAATGTATGATTTCTCAAGAGATTTCTTCATTAATTCTTGGTTGCATCTTTTATTTACTATTTCATCCCTTTTTTCATCATTTAATGTATAAGAATGAATTGTCATAAAATGCAAAAAAGAATTTTTTATTAGAATAGACTCTCCAAGGTGGAAGCTTCCGCATTGTGAAAAAATATTTTAGAAAGTTTTCGCCTCTCTCTCTTTACCTTCACATGGATTGTCTATGGTAGGAGGAACCAACTAGACGGATGATGCCCTCGACATAGAGAGAGAGCTTTTTGAAATATTTTTTCGCAATGCAGAAACTTTCGCCGTGGAGAGACTGTTCTGATATTTTTTTTGAACTTCTTTTTGCATTTAATGACAATTTATTCTTATACATTAAATGATGAGAAAAAAGGAATGAAATAGTACATAAAGGAAGCAACCAAGAATTAATGAAGAATCTCTTGAGAAAATATATATTAAAATAAAAAATAAAGAAGGATGTGAAAAGCAAGAGACTCCCAATACAACGTTCAAAAGGAAAAAAAATGAAAGAAAAAAATCTCCCGACAACATGGCCACCGCTCCACGTGAAGAAAGGGAACTCGAAAACGAAAATCGAAATAAGTCCATGTAGATGTAAAAATGTTCATAGCTGATCCATTAGCTGCCATCACATTTCAAAGAGCGATGTCTCCCCCGAGCAGAGTCTGGTAGGACTCAGGTACAAAACTACCCTAACTGGCACGCCATTAATGGGATCTAATCATCAACAGGTTTATGAATTTTATATCTCTTGTAACATGACTTCATTTGTTACTTCCCTTACCATTATTTTACTATTTATAAGTGGTGTCTATATAAAATATGTCATATTCACTAGAGTTACCATAATAACAACCTGGATCAAGATAATGTTTGCATATGACAAGTAAAGACTTTGGTAAAGCAATTTAATGCCAAATGATTATCAAGTGTTAGGAAAAATTTGTAGGTATGCATTGAACAACAGTGTTTACTTCTTAAGTTAGATGCTTGAATTTATTGAAATTGTTAGGTGTTTTGGAGACTTTTTTATTTTTTGGTTAATTTCAAATTAGTATTGAATAAATATGTTTTTCACTTTTCTTTTGCGTGTTGGATAAAGTGCTTTGAATTTTGGAAGGGACATGATGCGAATTCCATGTTGATCGCTAGGTTGATGTTGGAAGCCATAGCGGAAGGGATCTGTGACGAGTAGAAATACCACAGTGATCCTCTGTTGGATGAAACTATGGAATATTAAATTCTTATTTGTGAAGGAGTGGGGAGAGAAAGAGATCATAGGCGGATACTTAGTGAATTAGCAAAAGTGGTCATCTCATCACTGATGATTGAGTTCATTTGTTTCCTCTCAAGCATATATTCAATATGACATCTTTTGCTGATGCAAGTCTACTTAATGCAACCACCTAGGTCCGAAGTATGCCTTTAACGAGAAGCTCACCGACAAAATTGTTATCTTTTTCTTATTATTATTTTTAGGGTGGATCGGTAGAGCATGTCATTGGAAGAAATATCGTGGATCTTAATCGACCCAATGGCTAGTAGTGTTTGACAAAGTGAATATGAAATGAATGAATTTTCAATCTATTCTCAACTTGTCTAACTTTCGGTTTTCAGGACCATGACTCTTTCTTATATTTAACTAATATTCTCTATAGACAAGCTTATCATTTGAGTCCGCAATTCATGAACCGATTGACCCTCGCTTGGGAGATCAATTTTTAGAGGAAGAGGTTTCATGCATGTGCCATGCTACATTATTGTGTATTCGATAGGATCCTAAGTCAAGATCTCGCATATCACAAGGAAAGACTTTGATAAATAATTTAATACCAAATGATTATCACATGTTAATTAAAAAACATTTATAGGTATGCACTAAACAAAAGTGCCTATTGTTAAAGTTAAATACTAAAATTATATAAAAAATGTTAATTGTTTTAGAGACTATTTGTGTAGATAGTTTCAAATAGTATTGAATCTATATATTATATGTGTAATTTTTTTCTTTTCATTTACGTGTTGGAGAAAATGCTTTGAATCCCGGAAGGGGACATGCACGTAGACACGAATTCCATGTCAATTAGCAGGCTGATGTTGGAAGTTATAGCGGAAGGATCGACAACGAGTAGAAATACCACAATGGTCCTCTGTTGGATGAAACCAGGCCAATGTTCACTAAAAAATTCCCTCTCCAGACATTGAATTCTTATTCACAGAGGAGGGGGAGAGGGGGAGATCGTATGTGGATGCCTTTGAATTAGTTAAAGCGATCATCACATCACTGATGATTGAGTGCATTTGTTTCGCCTCCGAGCATATATTCGTTGTGTCATCTTTTGCTGATATAATCTACTTAATGCAACTACTTGAGTTTGGCGAATGCCTTTGATGAGAAGCTCACTAAAAAAATGATTATGTATTCATTTGGGGTGGTCTTGGTAGAGCTGGTGACCAGAAGAAAAATAGGGGATCTTAATAGACCCAAGGATCAGTATTTTTTGCTTATATGATTACTTAACGAACATCTCAATTTTTTTTTTGGTATTATTTTTTCGCAATTTTTTTTTCATTTTCAATTAGAGTAGGCCCAGGTTGTTAAGTGGCAACAGCAACTGGCAACAGCAATGGTTCAGCTAATAAAAGGCCCGGTGTAACCACTTCAGAAGCATTACCAAAGACAAAAAGAAAGGACCGACTACTGCAGCTTCTAACCACGACTTCTCCGGCTAAGGGTATGGATTTTCCGGCAAGAAGTTCGTCCATGGCCGACTCGATGATGTGTAAATGGCAACATAAAAAGAACAAAACGAGGCAACAACATCAGTATGAGCAAGCAATTCAATGAAAAGGGATCAAACTCAGACTAAATAAAGTCAAAAGCGAAACACACACAATCTATTTCGAAATCTCACTTATGCATTTTATCGAATGAGTGATGTGCAACTTCAACAATTGTGCAACTTCAACAATGATTTTCCAATTTGACTTTCTAGTGACTCTCGGCCTAATCATGGTATACAGAGACTTAGATCAATGCCACAGCCAGTCGATCCCAGCTTATCATGATTTACTAATTAACTTGCCGATCGAGTTCGGGCTCTTGAAAGACAGGGCTAAGACAGAGCATGTTCGAGAAAGGGGAAGCTCACCTTACTTGGGCAAGACTGAGAGCGAAGGATCAAGGCAACTGAGCTCCACAAGATCGTCGATTGGACGAACGGCTTCAGAAAGTATCTAGGTCGCTCGGCCGTAGAGAGATATGGCGACCGGTGACCAAAAGACTCGAAGCCATTTCCGGCCAAATTCAAAGAAACTCCGGCAAAGTACTCTGGATCGGACGAGTTTCGTGAGTTTCTTAATCTCTGTTTCTCACCTTTTTGGGCTCAAATTGTGGGCTGAAAAAAAAAAAAAGGAAAATCGGGAAGTTGGACTGAAATTTTAACTAAAGAAACGGGCCTGGTATAAATGGCCCACCCAAGCTTTATTAGTGCTTTTATTATTTTTTTTTACTTTTCTTATTTATTAATTTTTATCAAAAAAATCTCTGCTCTCTTCTATTTATCCATGCTTAGTACTATAGCCCCCCCTTTTTATTACTATATAGTTTTTTTTTACCATTTTTTTATTTCTATGTAAAAAAATAATAATATGGTGTCAATAATCACATATTTCATATAATGGGAATAAACATGGTTTATGGACCAACTTGCTTAGATTTTGATTAGTCAATGATTTTTGCTCCCTAATGAAGTCATCAAAAAATAAATTGAACTCCCAAGACATTTTCTTTTCTAGATGATCCTCAATGGGGACAATTCAAATTGTCAGCAATCACGGAATTTTCGCTTTTATTTTTTTATTTTTTTGCTACATAATTTTTTTGGTCATTTTTACCATTTTTTTTTATGTAACAAAAATAAGATGTCAACAATCACGTGTTTTGTCTAAGGGGATTGAACACCGCTCATGGATCAACTTGCTTAGATTTTGATTTGTCAATGATTTTTGCTCCCCATTGAACAAAAAAGAAAATGAACTCCCAAGACATTTTCTTCTCTAGATGATCCTTGATGGGACAATTTAAATTGTCAACAATCGCAGTATTTTCACCTTCCTATTTTATATTTTGTCGTTTTTACCATTTTCTTTTTATGTAATCATGTGTTTCGTCTAATTGGAATAAACATAGTTCCCAAACCAACTTGCTTAATTTTCAATTTTAGTCAATGATTTTTGTTGCCCATTTAAGTCATCGAAAAAGAAAATAAACTCCCAAGACATTTTCTTTTCTAGATAATCCTCAATGGGGACAATTCAAATTGTTAGCAATCACGGTATTTTCGATTTCCTTTTTTTTTTTTATTACCATATAGCTTCTTCTTTTTTTTTTGCCATTTTTACCTTTTATTTTTTTTAATTTTTTAAGTAACAAATATAATGTGTAAATAGTCTAGGAAGTATCAACACTCTCTAAAAACCTTTGTGTCATGTCGAACACTTCGACACATGTCAAATGCCCTCCACCACTTTTGGACACTTTTTGACACTCGATCAATACGTGTTGAAAAATTCAACACTTAGTTAACTTTCCTGACACTCTCTAACACTTGAGTTAAAATTCTAACATGTGAGTTTTTGACATATGATTCTGACACGCAAAATCAATTTTAAAAATTTTCAATAAATGATAGGTCAAAATATATATGTAAAAAAAATAATAAATTGGAAAAGAAAAAAAAAATCTAGTCTTATTTTATTTTTTGACTTTCACTTCTCGTGATACACAATTCACCACCAAGTTTTTTCTCTCTCTTCTGACATATCTAGCACATAAGTCCAAAATGTGAATTGCTTGTTTTTTTCTTTTCAAATTTTATAAATTATTGGAATGGAGTTGAATTTGTCAAAATGATATTAATAAATAGCATATTAATGTTTTTAGTGTAAATTCATGCTAGACTTTTTATATTATTTATTTATGGATTTGAATTAAATTAATTTGATTGAAATAATCATAAAAATAATAATTATATATATACACACACACACACACAATGTGTCTCAACATATCGAAATTTTCTAATTTTTTAGAAATAATGTGTTGGTATGTTGTGTCATGTATTGATGTCGATACTACTTAGTCAACAATCATGTGTTTTGTCTAATGAAAATGAACACGGTTCACGGACCAACTTGCTTAGATTTTGACTAGTCGATATTTTTGCTCCACCATTTCAGTCATCAGAAAAGAAAACGAACTCTCAAGATATTTTCTGTCCCAAGATCTTTTCTTTTCTAGATGGTCTCCGGTGGGACAATTCAAATTGTCACAATCAGAGGAGAAGACGATCACAAGATTTCCACGAAGGGATAGGACCAAATTGCAAGAGCCCGTTCTGCCCGATCTCGAGATCCACAACTTAGACCCCTCTGAATTTTTACATGAACAGCTTCTCTCTTGCACTTTTACAGTCAACCTAGCGACAAGAAAGAAAGCGGAGGAAAGAAAGCTGAGGAGAGAAAGAAAATGGAGAAGAAGAGAGGAGGGGGCTGTTGCGTTCCCAGCCTCCGTGCTTTGAGGTGCTACGCCGTGATGTTTGGACTCTGTCTTGGCCTTCCAAGCTCGGCTGCTTCTTCGTGCAAGAGGAAGCCTGTCATCTTCAACTTTGGTGACTCCAACTCGGACACTGGCGGCTGGTCGTGGGGCTTGGGATCAACGTCGCGTTGCCTAACGGGCGCGCCTTCTTTCATGAGGCCACTGGCTGGCTGTGCGACGGGCGGTTGACCATTGATTTCCTCTATGAGTTCTCACTCTCTTTATCCTGTGATTTCCCGAGGCATCCTCCCTAAGAAGGAGGGGCTTCAGCACATGATGAGCACTAGTTCGAACCCTTTCTTTTGATGTTCTTTGAAGAAAACACATGAAACAAAATCTTTTGTTGTAATGTTAATTTTAGGTCTAACAAAAAGTATTTGAGCTAGAAATAGGAATCATTACGATTACGCAAGATAAAACTTTAAAGATCAAATCGCATAAATCCAAAAAGTTAGGTGACTTTATTGAATAAAAGTTAGAGGACCAAATCATGTAAATGTCAAAATTTTTTGGACTATATCTATTATAATAGGATTGTCTTAAGTACACACTATGAGATTTTGTTGAGATTTGCATAAAATCCAAAATAGGTGAGAGCCTGAACACAAGCTTCTGGAGTCCATACTTGGAATCATTGGGCCCAAATTTCAGCAATGGCGCCAATTTCGCCGTGTCCCGCGCGGCCACCATCCTTCGCGACCAGCCCTTCAGCTTGGGCGTCCAACTCCACCAGCTCCTCCTTTTCTGATCTCGCTCTCCGTTGCTTCTCCCGAGAGGTGATCTATCCTTTAACTAGACAAATTAACCTCCACAAAGGCATAATTATGATATCTCAATTTGGTGTCACGAATTTCAGGCCATGCAAATTTGGTCGGCAAGGATGGCTTCGCTGATGCTCTTTACACCATTGACATCGGCCAAAACGACCTCACAGCTCAGTTCACCAACCTTTCGTATTTGCAGGTCGTCGGGAACATCCCGATCTTCATCGAAGAAATCAGATTCGCCATATGGGTCAATCAACAATTACCAAAAGATTAGACATAATCCCATCTATGTAAATTTAATTTATAAAACTAATTTTTTTTTTTTGTAGAGTATATCTAATTTTTTGTAGAGCATATCCCAAAGTGGAGGGAAGAATTTCTAGGTGCACAACACCGGGCCATTGGGCTATTTGCCTAGCATATTAGTCACCACCGCCCATGATGCGAGCGACATCGATGAGCTCGGATGCCTCCGATCTCGCAATGATGCTGCTCGGCAATTCAATCGCCTATTGCAGTCTCTTTGCGAAGAACTGAGGAGTCAGATGAAGAATGCCACATCTTCGCGATCAAATACGATCTCATCGCCAATTACACTATACATGATACGGATTCCATCGCCTTTAATCTAAGTCCCCTCAAATTCTGTTAGGGCTGATTGTCAAGTCGAAACTCAAGAGTTAGCGAGAGTATCTTGCTCATTTGTTTTGTGCCCTAGGAGTGGTTACAAACTTACAATGATAGTCGACTTACTTAAGTTTGTGTTTTTTGCATTCCAATATGAGTAGGATTTGAGAACCCATTAATGGCATGCTACAACAATGGCACCGTGTGCGAGGAGTCGTCATGCCACGTGAGCTGGGATGGCATCCACTACACCGAGATAGCAAATTCCTTTGTGGCCTCTCGAATACTCTCCACTAATTACTCCACCCCTCCTGTCACTTTCAATTTCTTTTGTAACGTTTAATTTCACTTGAAGATTTCTGGAGTTTTTGTTGATTTAGTTCCCTCCCGTTACATGAGGGAAATAATAATAATTTCATGTGCTCGCGGTCATTGCCAATCAAATCTAGAACATCTGCCAGTGATGGCAAGAATTTTTAGTGCATAATTTAATGAAAATATTTCATGTTGTCACTGAACTTAAATTAATAAATTGTGGCACCCTAAACCCCCTTAGGTCGCCACAGGCACCTAATGTTACACCTAATTACACCTCTTAGAAGAAGCGTCGTAAATCATAGACATTTTTTTTTTTTGAAAACGGTCCTAGCGCGACTCGTTAGCGGAAGCAAAATATAATATCGCCATCTCTCCCTCCATCAACCATGATACAATTGCACACCACTAAACATCATAAGAAAAGATAAAGCCACGACACTTTATTTACATATTTTCTAAGATGGGTTTCATTGGATCGGTACATCAAAAGAAATGCCAGGACATGTAGCCATACTCGGCCATAAACCCAAAAAGAAACACTTGACCCACTACGTCTATCGTGCAAGATCCCCCATCACTAGTGTCGGCTAGTCATCCCAAAAAGTTTCAGCTCATACTTCTCACGCACGGGCCCTCACACCCATCCCGGTGCATCAGGCAGTGGCGGCAGCAACATCCCACGCATCACTCTGTCTCAACGAACATGGACGGATATGAACTCTTGAATGACAAGGCCCTCAGCCAGGCCCACGTCATACATCACTAAGGCGCGAACTCGAATAAACGTCAGTCCAGGAATGGTGGGACAGTTGATCTCCACACACTCGACCTCTACATCCGAAGGAAGACTGTAAAATATGCCTCGTGTGACAGTAGGAATCGGCATTCTGCTAATCTGAAATGTTGGTCCCCGAAGAGGTGAGTACAACCACTCAGCAGATAAATGACCAATAAACTACTCAATACATCATGCCCCACAATTATCACAATCATAACATCACATGTCATTAAGGCATCCATGCACAACTTACCTTGGCATCATGCACATGTCATCATACCTCATTACCATGCATCCATGCACTCATCATCATCATATCACATGTACCATCATCATTGCCATGCATCCATGCATGTAACATCATCATTGCCATGCATTCATTGCATGTAACATCATCATCATACCACATGTACCATCATCATGTCATGCATCCATGCATGTAACATCATCATCATATCACATGTACCATCATTATTACCATGCATCCATGCATGCAACACCATCATCATATCACATGTATCATCATCATTGCCATGCATCCATGCATGCAACACCATCATCATGTCATGCATCCATGCATGTAACATCATCATCATATCACATGTACCATCATCATTGCCATGCATCCATGCATATATCCTTATCATCATGTCATGCATATATCATCATGCATCATATCATGCATATATCATCATGCATAATTCAATTTCAATTTTTATCTTGGACCGCCACATTTCTCTTTCCTGAAATCAATGTTTGCATCCCACATGTATCCAAGATACAATTAAGACCATCCGACTCCCCCACTCTCCGGGCATCTCGTACCCTAACTGGCGTCATGAGAACCCTCCGATTTTTAGCCATTTAAGGCCACCGGGCAACCGGCTGTACCCTTCTAGCTAGGCATCTCGCACCCAAACTGGCATCGCGAGGTATCCCTCGGTACAATACCTGCCGAGCTTCCGGCTCCCCCACTCTCCGAGCATCTCAACATCTCTCGGTGCTCTTGAGGCCCTCCGGTATCCAGCCATTCATGACCACCGGGCAACCGGCCGTACCTTTCTAGCCAGGCATCCCAACACTCCCGGGGCATCGTTGGCTCACACCTCCGACGGCCTTCTCATTTATCTCAATTCTCATCTTCGATTATAGTTCAATTTTTTAACATGGCATGTGATGTAATGGCAATTAAGATCATATTCATCATTGAATTCATACATGCATCTCAATCCATTATCATGCATGCATCAAGACACTATCATCCAATCAATACAATTCATGGAGTTCATGCAATTTAAAATGGTCCATATTTCATGCCTTTTACAAAATTCCAGCATGTACCATTTTTAGAAAATATTTAAATTAAATATCCATATGCTTTTCAAAAATCATGAAATCAAGGCATGTGATAGATAAGACAATAAGATAGCAATTTCATGAAAAGCACATGCCCAATAGAGTTCCACACAAGAAGATACAACTCACACAAATACAGCATGCAAATTTCCGATAGAAACAGAATGCACAGTTTCCGAAGTAATTCGATTAAAATATCTAAACGACCTCCAAAAATTATGAAATTTTACCGGGTTCTAGCTAAGACACTAAATTAGATTTTTCATGGAGACTTCTAGGCTATATTCGTTTTATAAAATTTTCTATAGTCGTATGAAGCTTCTGTTTCTCGCACCCAAACGTCCAGTGTAGTCATCTCCGAAATATCGAGTTTTCACCCCTTTCTTCTTCTTCATTTCCTCTGAAAGTTGGATATGTTTTACTTAAAGATGTCCCCTACAACTTTCATTAAGGGATCTAAGTCAAATTTCCAAAGAATAGTCACCATATGAGTCCATGAAGTCTTGGGTGTCCTGTACCGTGTCTCCAGATTTACCGTCTTCAAGAGTAAGTCAATTCACTAGGCTACACTTGCTCATTTTACTTCAAATTTAAGTATGTTAATCTTTGGGATGTTCTCTACAAGTTTTATGAAGAAGTCGAAGTGAGATTCTCAGTAAAAATCGACATGCAACCACAAATCTACCAAAAGGTCAGCAAAACTGTTCCAGATCTAGTGTCTTCGTAGGATGAGATTTTGACCCATTAAATCTCCACTATTTTGTCCTAAATTTTATTATGTTGTAGTTTAAGATGTTTTCTACAACTTTCATGAAGAAATCAAGGTCAAAATCAAACTCGAAACATGCATGCAAGCTCTCACAAGATTCTGGTTCAGGCGGTTCATACGAAAACAGCATGCAAACTCAGGAACAAGTCACATTCTAGCTTCGGTTTTGCCTATCCTAAGATCCGAAACCTACCACCAACGAATCACACATACAAGAACAGAAATCAGTCCCAACTTGCCTCTAAACTCAAGAGAACGACGGCACAGGCGGACGAACGGGCAGCAAACGGGCGGCGACGGCTCCTCCTCCTCCTCGGTTCCTCTCCTCTCTGCCTCACTCTCTCTCGCAACTCACTCTCTCTCTCTCTCTCTCTTTCTCACTTGGCCAAATACCACCAACCGGCCACCCTCTCTCTCTCCTCTTCCTTTTATTTCCCCAAATCCTCATCATTAGCAATCATGACTTGCCTCTCTACAAGCCAATGCATGAAGACCTCCTCTTGCCACTTGTCTTGACACATGCATGATGGGCTTTGGGCTTGGGCTTGGATTGGAAGAAGTGGGCCGGCAACTCCTTCCCCTCCTCTTGGTCGACGGTCACCTCATGGGCCTCAATTGGGCTGGCCATTCGGCCCACCAAAAGCTTAGGCCATTGGGCCTAAGGCCCAACCTAATTAAATCCACAATTTCATTTTCAATTATTCATTTTTAGTTATTTCTTTTATAGATTTCAAATTTTAAATTTCACATGGCCAAGAATAAATCATTCTTATTAATTTATCCCATATTACTAATTTAAAAACTCATGAACACAAGCACATATCACTTAGTCTTAAGAGGAGACTAATGGCTAAAGCATAAACCATAGGTAATTTTATTACCTAATGATGGGCTTTAATACACCTTAGAGCTTGTCTTGAATTTTTGGGATGTCACATAAATAGATATTATTAAATATCTTTATACATTCTAGGGATTAAATTGAACATATACAAAAAGTTCTAAAGATCATTTTAAATAAATTAAAATTTCAAGGACAATATTGCACATTTAGTTGAAGTGTAAGAACCACGTTAAACAAACTTAAAGTTCATAGATCATATTATATATTAAGCCAAAATTTACAAATCATTTAAGTCATTATCCCAATAAAGTATTATCATTGTTTGACTTTAATTTGTTGGTTAACATTCACGGACGTTTCCAACTAAAAATTGCCAATAGTCACAAGGAAACCATTTTTTTTTTTTGAACTTCTATGTCCTGTACTCCGCGGTAAAAGACAAAGAGGCCCACTCCACCATTTCTTTTGTACTAAAACTGCCTTTGGGCCCGACCGCTTATGTCCAAGGCACGACCAAGGTGAGTGATTATAAAAGCAAATGCTACCCTCTAACAGTTTAGACCCCTTATTAATATATATCTGCTTTGATGTGGGCAATTCACGATTTAATTCAATTTTGAATGTCTGAGCAAAACAATTATTAACCTTGGTGTTATGTCAACCTCATGATCAAGATGGTTGTATGTCTTCATAAACATGAAAGCTAATATGACGCCTCGGTGAATTGGTGGGGGACAAAACTCCATTGTATTGTTGTATTTGTCATCTAAACTTCATACATATAAATGTTAATATTAACTTCATCATATTAAGTGGGCACAATATAATGATTACATATCGAGTTGCACATTCTTACTAGATGTGTTAAATGGGTTGTGCAACCCATTTATGGACCAATTTATGGTTAAATGGGTCATTAATGGGTCAAGCTTTATTTCATAAAGCACCCATAATGGGTTTTAATGGGTTATAACTAAGATATATGGATGTTAAATGTGTCAACTTTCTGATCCGTTTATGACCCATTTATCAACCCATTAAAAATGAACCCATTTATTTTCACTCAAAACCTCACTATCTCTCTCTCTTCTCTTTAACTTTACAATTTTTTTTAATTATAAAAACTGAAATTATAATTATTTTTTTTATTATAATTATTTTTTTCTTTCTTCTTCCTTTGATCGCCGGCACGGCGATGGCCGTCAACCGGCTAAGCAAGCCTTGAGCTTGTTGGATCTGGCCTCCGCCTCACCGACGTCCATTGAGGCCCGAGCCTCGCCGATCGAGCGAGACTCGAACTCGCCGGCATCGTGAGGCTCCGGCCTCGCCATATCCGGCGAGGGCGAGCTAGCTCGCCCGTGGCTGGTCGCTAGCCATAGTTGTGGCCGATGGCCGGCCAAAGAAGAGGAAGAAGAAAAAAGAAAGAGAAAAGAGAAAAAGAAAATAAAAAATAAAAAAAATAATTAAAAATTTAATTTTTAAAAATAAAAAAATAATTATTTTAAAATTATAAAAATTATCCATTAAATTTGTATTGTATTAAATCATGTTATCAATACCATTTTTAATATATATATATATAAACTTTTTTAGGTTTTGTTAAATGTGTCAAGTATGGGTCAAAAAATTTGCACTACAATAAATGGGTCATAAACGAGTTAAATGGGTTGATTTGGGTCGGTCATTTATGACCCGACTTAAACCCGACCCGACCCACCCGTTTAACGGGTCTACTTGGTGACCTCGAGTGGCGGGCATCACCGGCGACGAGGTTGAGAATGGCAACTCCAAACTCGTGTCCATAGACGACCGGCACAAGGAATTGCAAGAGCACGACATAAACGAAAGGGAAAAACACAGACTCAGATTCAGTTCAACAACTAATGAAGTGGACATGAATCGACCATGAATCTAGACACCGTCGGACAACCGATTATGCAAGAAATGGCGTGCGGTTTTGAATGCAAAACAGAGAGCGTCTAGAGTTCTCCGAAGATGGGGCTAGCGATGACGATGAACGGCTATGAGCGGATGGTGTTCGGGAGGAAGCGGACGACGTCGATCAGCCGTGGCTGCAAGATTTTAGATGGCGCTGGCTTCGCTCTCGTCACGGCTCTCGCTCACAGCCCCGCTCCTGCGCGCGCACAGACACACCCTCCTCCGTTACCCTTGCGTGGCTCTTGCTTCTCTCTTCCTTGCATCACCGACGCTCTTCTTCTCACGGGGGTGAGCGCGTGCAAGGAAAAGGAGAAGATGGGCTGGGCTTCTTCTCCTTGCACCCGGTCTTGAAGGCAGACTTCCACGTGAAGGACAACGATGAGCTCATTGGGGTCGTGGAGATACTGATGGCCTAGATCATTATTGTCAAAAATATATATATTTTTTAAAATTATGATTCTGTATGTGAAGGAAGTCCCTCGAAATCATCATGGAAATAGAAAATTGTCAAAGTACAATTACAGCCCGTCATTGAAGGGCATCAACAGCAACTCAGATGTTTTTGCTGGACATTTTATTTGGAGTTTCTCCAACCCGCAATAATCTTTGGCTACCAATGGGTGAAATGCGTTCGCCACCAAATATTGTTCAAATTAATTCTGCCAAGTTATTCGCATAATTCTCCCGAAATGGATAATAGATTGGGAAATCAAATTTGTGACCTTGACTTGCAAATCTAGTCTTGGACCACTTGACCAATCACGGTCGGTTTTTTAGGTGAAATTTTATAAAAATTGGTTTTACTTAAACTAATGTTATTCTCGACATATTTATTCATTTCTTTTGCTTTTTCCTCGACTCTTTGCCATGTTTAATCATTTCTTCACTTTGAGAACTTTCAATAAATTGAAAAGAATCCTCAAACAGGAAAAATAAAACACGAAGGAATCAATTTTTACTAAAGAAAACCATCTCTTTCTCTTGCCTTGTACTGATCTTTGTTTAATCTTCCATCGTGATATTCTCGGGCTTCAAACTGCCAAATGGGCAAGATTGGAAATCGGGTCTATATGAATCCAAGTCATCAATTAAGTCATTTTAAATGAGTCGATATTTCATCAACACATATCCGATTTAATTCGAGTGGGTTATCCCATTTTTTTGGCCTATTTTTTCCATCGATCAATAAACTACTCTAGCTTTTTGGGAAGTAAAGAATTGACGCAACAAAAACATACAATATCTTGTACTTTGTTCACGATGGCATGATATTCTTCTTTAAATATTAGAGTAAATATATTCGAAACTGTCGACACTTGAATTTAGTCAAAAAATTAAGCACATATATTTTTTTTAAATGATCATGAAAACAACGAATGGAAGTAAAAAAGAACAAACGAAAAAGAGTAATAAAAAGATTAAAAAAAAAAAAACAAATAGAAAAGGCCAAGTTGGTCCAACTGGCACGGCCCACAAGAGCAACCCATTGATTTGATCCACAGCCCAGACCCACAAGCCCCATTACTCCCACCTTTCAACCTTTTACCCTAGCTTGGCCTGGCCTTCTCTGCCTCGAAGTTGAGCTCGGAGTAGACAGAAATTCCAAGTCACGTTCGTTGTCTTCGGCTAGCAATGTCTCTACCAGAAGACCTTCAGTGGCGTCGGATGCAGATCATTGCCGCCACCGTTCGTTTCCATGAATTCAAGCTCTAGCTGATGTCATTCCAGTTGCTTCCTTCTTATTCGGTCGGTTTGCTATCCAGGTGAAACTGCTTTTAGATGATGTTGCTAGTATCAAAATGGCACATCGATAATTACCGTTACGTGTGATGCATCAATGATTATTGTTCTTTGTGGAAGGTTTTAGTCGACTCGATCCCTCTGATGCAGTGAGCTACGCAAGCGGAATTGTCAAAAGCAATTGCGATCGCATTTCCTTGGCATCTGCCGTCGCAATCCCGCTTCTGGGTTTTAGTGATGAGGAGTGTCTCGGCATGACGACGCAGCAAATGTCTGACGACGAAGCAGTCAAGTAAATGGCGAGGAAAAGGAAAGAAAAAAAAAAGAACAGAGATCAAGAGAGACGAGTCTAGAACAAATCGACACCAATAACGGATGATTTGGTGGCGAGGAGGGCGCGAGCTCGAGATGACGACTCAGCCTTTCACGGCGATTATCAGCATTGATTCTAACGGCCACCAACAGGACAGAATAACGGATGGATTCCTTCAGTCATTTCATTGAACACTTCCTGAGCAATATCCGTACATTCATTGGACGAGATGACGACTCTTGGGCTTGATTTAGAGTAAGAATTGAAGAGCTCAATCGGTGGAGAGAAGATTCGTAAGCGATGGTTGGAGTCAACTGAGACGGGGCGTCCTTTTCCGTGCGATTCGAATCTACCGAAAACTTCCACCGATCACTGAAGCGAAAGAATGAATCGCAGGAACGCCTCGTGGTCAGAACAGCACACGATCGGAACTGCAACCAGACGACACCGGAACCGCAATCGAAGTCATGAACAGTGGAATCGACGTCGATTCACCTCCGGTGAACCTCGAATCAACGACAATGAACTTTGGATTCCAAGATCGAGCTTCGTTTCTTGTGCGTGTGCGTTGTGTGCCTTCCTTCGTGCATATGCCGTGATCGGAGATGGAAGGCCGACGGCGGCTTCCGGTGGAGCTGGCGGCCGGCGGTGAAGCTAGGGAGGACGGTAAAGGCTACGAACGCGAAGCAGAATCGAGAACTTCCTTGTCAAATGACGATAGTGCCCTGATTTAAAACGGCGAAAATGTCCCTTTGGTTATTACTGTCATAACCGAATTCAAGGGAGAAGGGAAAATCGGCCGTCGCGTATGACAATTTTTATTATTATTGTTATTCTTCTTTTTATTGTTTCATTGTTGGTACAGTTCAAGTGTCAATAATCCCGACCTATAAGAACCCTTGCAAAATGAGCACTTTATGTGTGAATGACCACGCTGCGTTCGACTTGAGTTGATCCTTTTGAAGACAGTAATACTAGACTATACTCACATGTAATTAAGCATCGCTAAAACATGGAAATGTCTCTATGGTTTTTGGGATGATTGGAGTACTACTAGGTTGAGAAAATTTGCCCGCTTGTGGCTTCCATCACTGTTGATTTGTTGGGCCAATGCAATAGAGTAAGGATCATCCTTTTATCAAGGGTGCGCAATCAATGAAAGATTTTCCTCTTTTACTGTTGGCTTAATGAACGTTTACAGTATAAGAAGTTTTCTGTTTTTTTTTTAACACAAATTCTTGACTTTAATAGTTCTTTCTTTCGGCTTGCCTTTACAAGATGCAATTGAAAAATATGTTATATAATGGCTCTTTCTTGAAAAAGTATCCTCATTTATGGTGCAATGCACCGTTTGGCCAAAAAATTTCAAATTCATGACTTAGGAAAGGATAGTTCTTTATTGAGATCTCTCATCACTGAGACTTGGCATGCCATATTGTGGCGTAGGATGGCGTGATGCAAACTCATGACGAAGAGATGAAGAAGTTTGTCCGACACTCTGGCATTGGCTGTGTGCCTTCTCCTCGTTATGCAAGTACCAAACTCAGCATTTTCAAGCAACAAGTATGTATCCTTAAATGTTTAGGTCAATTCTTAATCAAAATCTAATCGTTAGATTGCATCAAAAACACCACTTTTGTTGTATATTACCTGATTATTACAATCGGGTATAATTTTATAACAAAGATTTTCTCTCATCAGGCAATCCGCAAAAGTTCATTGATCTATCTCATGCTGTCCTAGATCATATCATGTGTTTTCCGAGATAAATGTACGAAAATGTTATGTTTGATTTGTTGGTGTATGGATCTTTGTAGTCCAAGTGGGGGACCTTGTACTCGCACCACCAAAAGTGCGTGGTTCTTGACACTCAAGCCTCAAGAAACAACTACAAAATAACAGCATTCATTGGCAAGTTAGACCTATGTGATGGCTGATATGACTATCCAAAGCACAAACTCTATAGCGATCTTGATACCATCTTTAAGAATAACATTCACAACCCCACGTTCATGGTAGTATGCTAATGTTTACCTTTAGCATTGTAATAACATGAATATGTTATGTTCTGATCATGAGAAGAAATTGCTTTTTGTGATGATTATAGTCCATTGCCAATGTCCCAAGGCAACTGTGGCATGATCTACTTTGCAAAGTTGAGGGACAAGCTGCGTATACACAAATTGAAGAATCTTGCACAGAGATGGAGAAAGGCAGCGAAGTGGCCTGAGTTTAAGCCAAAAAATGTTAGGCGTTGGCATGAGAATGCTCTCTTAAGGCTCGACAGGATTTCGTGGATACTTTGTCCCTCGACAAGCCCTGATGGCGAAAAAATAGTACAAGTCAGGGACGAAGACGACCCGGAAAATTGGCATGTGCAGGTCGGGAGAATTTACTTCAAATTAATTACCATTTTCAAGGGACTTCAATTGTAAACAAATGAAGTGTGACAACCATCTTTCATTTTTATTTTTTGTTGGCATAGGTCTTTAGATCGATTGATTCAGGTTCTGTAAAGGGATTCCTGAAGAGCGTTGAAGAAGCTGCAAAGCAAGTAAGTTTTAGCTGCTAATACCATGCTGGTAGATTTGCAATTGGCTGTTATATGTGTATAACTTGAAAAATGTTCTTACATTAGAAAGTCACTCTTCTTTTTTATGCAGAGTCTTTAGTGTTTTTGAGTAGAGATTGAATTCCACATTGATAATGTTGCTTCTTTCAATCTCTTCATGGTTGCAGAATCTTATATGTGGAAAGAACTTGAAAGTAGACAAGAGTATTCACAAGATGTACGTGAAAGCAATTAGATCGGCACAACACTTCATTTACATTGAAAACCAATATTTGCTCGGCTTCTTGCTATCGTTGGCCACCATACAAAAATGCAGGTATAAGATGCCCGTTTCTATTCATTTTGACTGACTGAGTTGAGCGAGCAACAATGCCTCCAGTAAAGAGTGTATGGATTTGGCTCCCTCTGCGGATTGTGTATCAGCTAATAATTGCTAGAACTCACTGTATAAGACATTAAGAGTGCATTCTGATTCAATATGTTATATTTCTGAGACCGACTCTCTGAACTTTTTAAATGCATATTTTTCCTCCTTTTTTCTAGTTTTGTCTTGGCCTATCTAATTTCTTGAGTTCAATTTTTTATGGCAACCAACGCTTGATTTGGTTTTGACATGCAGCTGCAAATAATTTAGTGCTGATGGAGCTGGCGTTGAAGATCACAAGCAAGATCAGTGCAGACGAGCGCTTCTGTGTGTATATAGTGATACCGACGTGGCCAGAGGGTGTCCCTACTAGTGCTGCAGTGCAGGAAATTCTCTTCTGGCAGGTCAGATCAAGGATAAACTCTTTCATCTTGTAAAGAAATAGTGATGACACATGTAAATCGATGATGTCCAAACAAATCGAAACTGAATAACATGACGAACGGAATTAAGCAAAAAACGAAGTGATCCAAGCAGACCAAGCCGAGCTACTTAAAGGGGAAATTTGGGACCCGACCCCGTTTCAGTCATTTTAGTATTTTTCTCCAGGAGATATGATGATGTAAAAATATTAACATTCACTATTCTCGTATGTGTATTGATGATGTGGACAAGAACAAACGATGGCGATGATGTACAAAATTGTTGGCCAGGCTCTTGAAAAAGCCGGCTTGTCACACAAGTACCATCCACTGGATTCCTTGAACTCATACTGACTAGGCAAGCGGGAACCCCTGTCCTCTTCACAGTCTTCATCCCGAGCAATGAATCAACAATCCGAAAAAACGCGGTGGTATATGTCTATACTCTTCTCATGGATTCTTCCTTTGACTCATCCGTTAAAAAAGCAAAACGAAAAAATGTCATTAAGAGGATGAGTGGTAAAAAGACTTTTGGTTGAAGCGTGCTGTTGTTTCTATCCATGCAGGCGTTGGTTCAAAAGTTTTCGCAGATTCATGATATATGTGCATGCCAAAGGAATGATAGTAGATGATGAGTATCTGATCATGGGATCGGCAAATATCAACCAAAGATCTCTGGATGGCTCAAGAGACACCGAAATTGCAATGGGGGCTTATCAGCCGCGTCACACTTGGGCCGGGAAAAAGAGACATCCGCATGGCCAGGTTAGTTACATCGAGTTAGCCTCTCATCTGAGTAGTGTATACAAAGTGTATGCCCGAGCCAGTGCGGCGACATTCATTCAAAAACTTGAGCTTGTGTAAAATTATGTTGACTTACGTTATGCAGGTTTACGGTTATAGGATGTCACTTTGGGCAGAGCACTTGGGAGATTTAGAGGACAGCTTCAGGGAACCTCGAAGCATTGAATGTGCAAAGAGGGTGAACAAAATAGCCAAACGGAATTGGAAAGCTTATGTGGATGAGGACCAACATGATCCCAAGGAAATGAGAGGGCACTTGATGTAGTATCCCATCCATGTTAGCAGAGACGGTAAAGTCAGTCCTTTGGCCAGTTTCGAAATGTTTCCCAATGTGGGGCAGCAAAATCCTCGGATCGCCCACCACTCTTCCCGATGCTCTCATGACATGATCAATCATGTCAAATTAGTGGCATTTGATTCCGACAATGTGCAAATGCAATAATATGTAACAAAATTTTCTAGTGATTTTGGGTTAAATCGCAGTGTTTTGAGCAGCTGAAATTAAGAAATATGAGTGGAATGAGCATTCATGAGCATGACAAAGTAAGTTGTGATTCAGATAGATACTCTCTACTAATTAAAGCAAGTTGTGGAAAGCAAGTTGTGGAAAGGACACGCGATGCCATTGTTGTATAAAATGCTTCAGATGAGTTGATGTTATCATGTGGACATTGAGATAAATTCATATGGTTCATCAAGTTCTTGGCTAAGCATTTTCCATTCGAGATTTATAGCATAAACTTCTTAGAGGGAAAGATTCAATTCTTTCAGATCAGGGGACCTACAATCAACGGGGAGACCTGCTGCAAGGAGATAGATGGAGCTCTGTAGCTCCGTTGCAGAATGATTTATAGGGGAGATAATCTGAACTATGCACCTACTCCTGGGGAAACATATGGGCAAGTCTTGATGGATTTCAAGGGCAGGGTACTGGTAGTGTTGGTGAGGGTTGCTTTTGTGAGTTCTATGAGGGAGGGAGGAAAACGAAAGTCATATCTTTGAAACATTATTCTGAACAGCAGTGGCCAGTGAACACTCCAAGGAAGGAAAGGACATCATGAATGAGTAGGTCGCAATTGGTGTTGTGTATGGTATGTTGGCACAAACACACACACTTGAAGGATCAATTAGATTTAAGTAGTAGCTCTTATAAATAAGCCTTGAATGGTGAGCGTCGAAGGGAAGGGAGAGAAGATATATACTTGTTGGCAAGTGTCCTACACACGATATTTCAAGGGGTCTCAATGACCAGCTTTGTTGAGAGATTTCCTTGGATCTGGCTTCGTCTACCAAATCACCTTTAGAATATGTGTACTAGTAGAGGAATCACAAGAATCATGCAATTAAACTCAATTAACATTGGAGTCCTCTAAATCGAGCTATGAGGCCAAGACTCTCATGGCAATATCAAGCACACATCTCATCAATTTAATCATGCACATGCGATATCATTTGTCCACGGGCAATCAAAAAGGCAACCAAACCAAAGACAAAATCCATGTGATTCATGCTCATTCCAAAAATTCCAGCACACGTTCAGAATTGTAACAGCGCATACATGACCGCAAATCATGATCATTTGATGATTAATAGACATGAAATTGAAGCCATATCTTCCTACAAGCCATATGTATAATTCTCACAAAATTGGCATGAGATTCACCATAATACTTTCCTAGCATGAAAATATATGATCCCATAACCAAACTAGCCTCAAGCTAGAATAAGAAGCACACCAAATCAGGGATATCAAGTCAGAGTCAGCATCTACATATCGATTTCCAGTAGAATTTCCTTCATTCATGCCATAATTTCTTTCCCGAGCAAATATGAAATTCACCATAACACAATCTTATATCACTGCACATGCTTACTTGAGCACAATAGCATAAAATCAACGACCAATCGACATCAAGTCAGGGCTGCAACAGTCGTGAATCAGCATGCATTGACAAGGTTCCAACAGATTCAAAACAAGTTCAAAATTGAATACCTATGACTATTTATGAAGAGAGAGAACTCAAATACGCTTTTATGACCAGAATAGATTACCAATCTAGTAATGAAGGGAATTCTCGATCAAGAACTAAATCAAAATACACACAGACTTAGTTCAGGAATTTCATCAAACAGGCAGTATACAATTCGGTGGAGGAACACCAGTTCAAATTATTAATACAAACTCAATCACAGTCGATTTGCACACATACACTAGTAATAGCAACGGAAAACAAAGCACATGTGGTTTAGGTGAATGAAGAATGATTAGCTATAGCGATGGACATCGGGCATGAGTAAGGATATAATAAAAGCATCGTCAAGGAATGGAATCGTCGAAGCAGGCAGTCATGACCAAAGTTCGAGCACTTCGGCACCACAGACCTCCTTCTCGGCTTGGCGGAACTGTTGGCGGCGATCGGGAAGCGGTGACGATCGGCAACGAAGCGGGAGGAAAGGACTCAATTGAAATCACCGAGAGAGTAATCTGCGGATGCTCAACAATCACTCGAGTACCTTCGATCAATGCTCTGTGTTCGGCGGTGGCTGTTGGTGGATGGAGGGCGACGGAGAGGACAATGAAGATCAAGAGGAATCGGAATGACCGAGGGCTAGAGAGAATTTGATTTAGCATAAAAGGGAATGAACAGGTCGTTAGATGGAGAGAGTAAGGAAGAGAACCACGTGATGTAAAGTGCGTGTGGGTCCCACTGAGAATGTGCATTAGCTGCCCTCTCTTCGCCGAAGGCGGACCCTAATCCTCTTCAAAAGCCGGTAAAAAGACCAAATTAGAGAGTGGCCTCGGTTCTTCTCTACTCCACAGTTTACCGTATGCAGGACTCGCAAGGATGGGAAGTCCTCAGACCATGGTAGTTTCAGAGAGTATCTCTCAGGTAAGATGCCCTTGAATTTTGGCAACTCGAAAAGTCTAAGAGCATATAGCTTGGAGAAGGTGATTCTCGTGCGGGTTGCTTCTTCCCCTATTTCATGGCCAGCAATTAGTTCCATATTTTTACACGACTCCACTATCAGCTCTTTGATTTGCCCAAGAAATTTCACTGTGAAGGTAGGGAAAAGTATTTCCAAACGGGAGCACCTCACAGCCTCTACTTCTCTCAAGTTTGGGAACGGGACATTTGGAAGACCATCGGACTGCCAAATGCACCTCAAATTTTGAAGATCACGCAAAACCAGCCTCCACAGTTCACCACACTCAATATCTGTCCCATCACCTTCGTATATGATCTCCATCGAACGGCATGAAATCACTTCTAGGATATAGAGAGAGCAGTGCAACCTCTTCCACATATAGGATGGGGCAATATGTTGGAGGTTGTCACAGTCCTTCAATTTAAGAGATCCCAATTTCGAAAAAGAATGGTCGGGAATTTGATTGTTCCATAGCTCTTTGCATTGAAGGCCTTCAACTTCTAGACTTTGTCTATTGGGAAATGTGACCTGCCGAGAATAATGTAAGAAGGGTAAGTAGGGCAAATTTATTATATTGTTTGATCTAAAACATGATAATGCAAGAGTACATATGATCATTGTAGGAAATGGAACAAACCATCTCATTAAACAATGGTTGTGGTGACTCATCATTCAATTCTGTTGTCTCGCCCAACGAACTCTTGACATTTGGAGGATTTCGGACAAACGCTTCAAAGTTACGGCAATGCAAAATACTTAGATAACATAAGGAAGGGAAACTCATCACTTCTGCCTTTGATTGACCACTTTCTTCCTTGGGAATAACTTCCTTCATCTGTTTGCATTGGCTAATGTATATATTCTTGAGTTTCTCTAGTGTCATGGCCGTGAAATTAGGGAAGAGATATCTTAGGTCAGAGCAATTCTTAACTCTAATAGTTTGAAGACTAGGAAAACCCAAAATCATTTGGGAGTCGCTCTTCACCATGCATCTAAGTCTTCTTGCTCTATCAACCTCCACTACTTCCAGTTTGGGTAGCAATACAATTTTTCGTTCCTTATTTGCATCGAGGGACCCACAATCAAATAATGATTCTAGGGAGTCACAATTCCAAATAATAACTTCTTTCAGGTTGTGCAATCTCTCTATGATTGTCGATGAGAAGACATTGAGTAGCTTAGAGCAATTTCCAAGGGTAAGTGATCCTACTTTGTCAAGCTTTAACTTCTCCAAGCTTGGTAAACTAACCTGCTCATAAGAATTATGCGTTAGATTATAGTTGTGAATAATTTGACAATTTCACCTAATCCTTTACCAATCTATGTGATGTGGTGGAAGAATGAATTTTTCACTATTGGCCTCACTTTGACAAATATAGTTATAAAATACAAACGCAGTTATAACTATGATGTTGTCAATGGCAGCACTGACTGCACAAGTATTTTTCTCTCTAACAATTGTGATGGTCATTGTTATCATTTATTTAGCTGATCTTTGAAACTTTGACCCACAATTTTTTTGTATCTTTTCTTTTGAAATCGTTTATTGATCTTCAAAACAGTGACCAAAATTTTTTTAATCTTTTTTTTTCCTATTTTAGCTTTCAAAATTGAAAACAAATTCATGTCTGAGTTAACTTTTGATAAATTTGTTGATAATTTATTGGTTTCATAATGAACATGTAAATACGATTGATTCGGGCTAGGATCCATAAAATTGCTAATTTATTGGTTTCATTATGAACATGTAAATACGATTTATTCAGGCTAGGATCCATAAAAGTGTTCGTCTTTACTTTGTAAATTTTTTCCCTAGCATTGTAAAACATTTTCTCGAAACTGCATTTTCAACATAACCAAAAATAAGAAAGCAAATCATTTTCTTAAAAAAACGATTGACAATGAAGACGTTATTCAGCAACAAAGATTTTTTTTTTTTCCTGAAACAAACAGATCATAAATAGATGAATGGGCTCGGTGTGTCTCTTAAACATTTAAAACTCAATTGATCATGTTAAGATCTTCCGTCGTGCCGGAAAGGATGGAGAAGGAAATATCCCCGAAGTAAGCCGAGGAAAGAAATGACAAAAGCAGAAGGAGGTCGACACAGTGACGTTGGCATGACGTGCTGGAATAGGTTATAACTTGCTTGTACATGGGACATGAAATATGTGGACTTTCTCTATTATGTGGCTTCTCGTACACCTTCCATTTATTAATCTCAGGATGTTGCTTTCTTCACTTTCAAATTGTCGAAATTCATTCATTCAGTACATTGTGTTTTCTTCTCATTAAAAATGTTAGAATGAGTAATAAATTACTCACAATAAAAAATCAGTCGTAGAAAGAGGCTTCCCTTTAACTATAATTAAATGTGAATCAAAATGTACGGTCTTTGTTTTATTTGAGAAGATTTTTTCTTTGTGAATCAAAATGTACAAATAATAAATGTTTACTGCAATATGCACTTATATTCGGTGAACACCAATTTCATCTTATCCTAAATCCCCCTGTAATAGTATGATCTAGGTAGCATTTGCAATATTACAAATTAAGGAAACTTATACCCATTCAATAAGACATATTGACACAGTGGAGAAAATGAGTAAGTTACCTTAATTAGAGCATCCTCCGATGTGATTTCAGCTCCACCGCAAAAACTCATCATATTGGGTAAATTTTGTAAATCCAGACAACGTACATTAAGCAACTCAACTATGTCATCGGCAGCAACTTTATCCTCTCTCACATCATCTAAGATAATGGCTCGCATTGAATCACAATCCCATACTTTAATATCTTTCAATTGTATAGTTCTTTGCATCTCTGAAAGACACCACAGGTTTTTCAATCGATCACACTTCTTGACAATCATGTCTTTCAATTTGCTAAAGCACTCTAGGACAAGAGGGCCATGGCATATCTTCTCCAAATTAATAAGTTTATCAAGGAACAAAGACTCTAACATCACAAAATAAATGGGAAAGAGGTCATTGGATGAACTTGCACTAGATACTCTTGCAATGTACTTGATTGAGGGATAGTCCAGAATGATGAGAAGCTTCAGTTGTGGAAATCCTCTGATACACAACTCATGAGCGATCTCGGACTCTCTCAATCCATCCAAATGCAAGTATTGAGTCTTATGCATAGTTTTCTTAACCCATTCTTTTGAAAGAATACCATCATTCCCTTTCAATCTAAGCTTCATGGTTGTCAAACCTTCATATTCCATCCCCCCAACATTTCCTATGTTGATCCAAAATTTGTCCAGGTTCTCAAATGATAGGTCATCATCCTCCATGAGTATGATGGGATCAGGAATCGATATTTCCAAAGATGCCAGCTTTGTCAGGCTCTTCAACTCGGCGAGCCCAGCAACACACGTTTCCGAGGGTATTTCATGCTTGCCCATCCACCGATCAAAGCTTGTCTTCATAAGTAACTCTTCCAAGTTGATTAAGCCTTTTAAGGCTCCAGGCTCAATTATCTTAAGTGAGTGACAAGGGCTTAGATTCAATGATCTTAGATTCGTTAGTTCCCCGATTTCTTTAAGCAACCTAGAAATTGTAGACCCTGCAAAGCTGAGAATTTGCAATGCTTTGAGCTTGCCAAGATTTGCCACATCCTCCACATGGCAATTTATGCTTAATGACCGGAGATTCCCAAGGATTTCCATCGAGGAAGGTAAACTGGTGATACGCATGGAGCAAAGATAGAGGGCTCAGAGCTCCTCCATGTATGTGAAATCCATTCTACTGCAATCTCCCGCATGGTATTGTTCCAACAACATAAGTATCTTCACGTGGGGAAACCGACGCAGCATTAGTTCAACAAGCCTATTACTGCCAACATTAACTAGGCATCCCCAGCATTTCTCAAGCTTTTCCTTTGGCCATGAGCCATAATTGTTGTTAATCATTAAGGAATTCTGACCACTAAATACATCTGAGACAACTACCTCACTGTAAAGATCATGTATGGTCACATTTTCCTTACCATCGCCACCATCCTGTAACAAACAAAAGGAATGGAGGCTATTGAGCATCGTATTCAATCTATTCCTTGAACTTTGCATCTTGTTATCGAATCCCCCAAACAAGCCCAAACCCATGCCTAGTCCCAGCAGAAGTTCGACTCTAATGGTCCCACCAATAAGACCACAAAGCAAGAATAAGCACTTGGCGTCCTCACTCTCCAAATGGTCGTAACTCCACTTCACTATTCTCTCATTATTCGGGTCTTCTATTTTTATTAACATGTCTTCCCATGTGGACACATCGCTAAATTTTAAGGTGCTTGCAACGGAGTTAATCAAGAGAGGCAAACCTGCAAGCTTGGTAACCACTTGAGCCGCCTTTACTTTCAATTCCTCATCATCTCTGAGCCTGTCGCCGACTATCTTTTCAAATAGCTTGAAAGCTTCATCTTCCTCTAAACTTTTCAGACGAAATGTTTGATCGGCGTGCATCCTTTGCTCCAGCACTCTTTTATCTCTCGAAGCGAGCAACAATTTGCATTTCTTGCTCTTATTTCCCAAAGGAATTCCAACCGCCTTCAAATCAAGTTCCGCCCACAGGTCGTCCAATATTATGAGAACCTTCTCACTCGGATCCATCTGTAATCTCTTGAACAGAAGATCTCTCCTTCCCTCTTCACTCGGCTCATCCTTCAGATCCTTTAGACCCAAGGCGTAAGCGATATCGAATTGGATTTTCGTCAAGTCTGGAGTCTGTGAGACTTTCGATTTGACGATCATGTCGAACGGTCCCCCCTCTTTGTTGAGTTTCTCCTCGACTAACGGTTCCCCCTCTTTATTGAGTTTCTCCTCGACTAACGGTTCCCCCTCTTTCTTGAGTTTCTCCTCTTTCTCTTTCTTGAGTTTCTCTTTCTTGAGTTTCTTCTCGACTATCTCCAATAAAGTAGTCTTCCCCACGCCGCCAGGCCCGTAGACCCCAATCACTTTGTGCTCCTCATCATACAGAGCTTTCATTACGTCCTGAAAGGTGGAAGCTTGCGATTTGAGAATAGTGTTGCCCCCATCACCGGCCGACAATTTCACGTCGGAGGCACCGCCAACAAGCCCTGGCGGAGGATTCTCGTTGTAGACCCTCTCGAATTGACCCTGCACAATGAGATTTTTGATCTCCTCGATCATCTTGCTCGCCTCGTTGCCAAGACGATAACGGGCCTTCGGGTTGGGAAGCCACCCGTAGAAGCAAGTTTTCTGAGCTCTTCCGTCGTAATCCAGCACGTCGCGCGCCTTATTAGCGACGGTCTCCACTTCTTTCACCCATGTCTCGACCATGGCTTTGATCGGCTTCATGTTGTTTTGAGCTTCATCGATGGAACGCTGCACGTCATGCTTCGTGCCAACCAGCTTCTCAATTTCAGCATTAAGTTCGCGAACGTGGCGGTCGCAGAATATTACGTAGCCGCAGTGCCGACCGACCGGGGCCTTCAGGCACTTTGCCACTTCGACAGCTACAGGCACACCAATATCCGCCATTTTCCCCCCGTTTCGACTTCTTCTACCTTTCTGGCTTTCCTTCCTTCTTCTTTGCGGAGAAACGAGAGTTAAGAATTTATATATTCCGAGGAAGGCGAAACTGAGGGAACCCGGAAACGACAATGACTGAAGAAGGGGAAGGATTCAATACGATGCGCACGCGGCGGTTCCAACAAAAAGAACAGCCGCAGAAGATCGGGTGAAAGAGAGGGCTTTTAGAGCGAGGAAGAAATCATTTAGACGATGCTATGGGGGCGGGAGAAAGCGGCACGAAGCGTTAATTTATACATGTGGCGTTACTAGATTGATGTTCCCTAAGGTGCCCCTCGCGTCCTCCATTGCTTGACCTTAAGGACGCTAATTTAAAACAAGTGGGCCCCACTCCACCATTTCTATATGGACTAAAATTACCTTCAGACCCCACGTCTTGCGGAATGCGAGAATTGTCCAGCTGTCTACCGCCATCGCCGTCCATCGATCGTCAGCAGCTCCGTGGCGCCAGGGCTGGAGGCTAGCCCGTGGTCGGTCATCGGCCTTCGATCGCCACCGTAGCCAGCACAGTTGAGAAAAGGAAAAGCAAAAAGGAAGAAACAAAGAAGCAAAGAGTAAAAAATTTCGAGTTTGAAAAAAAAATAAAAAAAGAAAGAAAGAAGTAAGGGCTAATAAGAGCGTGAGATAAAAGAAAGTGAATGAATGAAATGTTTACTCTTATTAAACATTTTTCTTTATTTTAGAAGATTTTATTCCCCTCCAAGAAAAGATTTTTCTCGATTAATTTATTTTTTGAGAAATGAATAGAATATTAATTTTATAAAAGATTAACAAGCATAATCATCAATTATTCTTGAGAGCCTCATTTAGACAGTTCCCAGAAAAACCAAATTTTATGGATTAATCACACCTCATTAACTTTACCAGTGAATTTAAAGTGTATTTGTACGTGAATATGCATGTTAAGGGGATCATTGACTCCATGTTAGCAAAGCATGGACTTGATAATGCGAGCTTATTTAAGGGATTATACGGATGCCACACTATTCAATGGTCGAGCTTGACCACCTCTCTCTGTTAATAACCTCCCCGTGAGGACCATCTTTTCAATTCCCTGCAAAAATAGTGAAATAATTCAAGCTTCTCATTGCAAACTCCAAACCGTACGCGCATCTCCCTCTCTAACACGTGCCCACAACACGTCCACCATCGTTGCTCTGATGCCCTCTCTCTCTCTCTCTCTCTCTCTCTCCCTCTCTTAAACGCAGAGGAGGAGGAAGATAGAACGAAGTAATACTAAGAGTTAACCAATGTGGAGTTAAAGTTGCTGCTTCGCCATTGTCGGTCGCTTAGCAGAGATTAATGTTATTTATTTTTTTGTGATCCCACATTTATACCCAAATTTTCTCCTAAAGGTTACGACTATTTGACATGAAGTTTTCCACGCTTCGTGCCTTTTCATTGACAACCGTTCGTCTTGATGGGAGACGGTGTATAAATAGAGACGTACGTTCATTTCTGACGGGTGATCAAGGTCTAACACAAAATCCTCACATTTAGAATACACCATCGACGTGAGAAATTTGGTTAGTAGAGTGCGCCTATTACCTTCTTGATTTCAGGCTTTTCGACGAACGCGAACAAGAACAATGGCTGGAGGTTTGTCTTCAATTAATCTTGGCTTCCGCATATGAATTATTTATGTCTTTCAATTAAAGCTTCGGGTTATGAGTTAACCGGAGTCAATCTGGCGCTGCAGATGCGCGGTACAACTTTAAGCGCGTGAAGGCTACTCACTCGAACAATGGACATGTGAAAAGTATAGGAAAATTTTCAGCCCCCACGTCAATTGTAAAGGTGGCCAAATCTCAAAATCGGAAGAAGGGAGAAAAAGGATTTGCTGAAAAAGCCTCTATGCATCATGGTAAATGTGACAGATGTCTGAACAACTTTGGTTGAAGCTCCTAAAATACAACGAAGCTGTCACCAACATATTAAGGTTAGAATTTAAATAAGTCATAATTTCTGGTGTAACAGAATATGCTCCAACCCTTCCCACGGGTTAAAAAATAAATAAGAAGGGGTCCTCGGCTCCCAAGTTTAAAACTTTAAGCTGCAAAATTAACTTCGAATAGAAATTGAGATAAAATAATAATAATAATAATAATAATAATAATAATAATAATAATAATAGCAAGTGCAGCAACGAAAAGCTTTTCAAAAGAACGCTATACGAAATCATGAACGCAATGACAGGTTATTATTTAGGAAACTAAGAATTATTTTATTAGAAAGAATAATTTAGAGCTTTCGCTTAAATTAGGTTAATTTTCTTGCAAAAAAGCTAAGCGCGCACCTATCTTTTAATCCCAAGAAGTTGCTCAGGTAATAAGTATGTACATATAAACACTAATATTAACTTTCATCGCGTTAATGTGGGAAAAATCATATCAAGATTAGCTTCTTCACCTGGCTTCAAAGATTGTACATTCCTCAAGCACGACAGATTGGGTTTTCTCATGAGGCATTTGCACCTAATAATAATTTGCAATTCCCTCGACTTCACCTAGCTTTCCAAGACAGGAAAGTTTACCGCCAAGGATTCATCAATAACAAGAGTCGATAGGTATTGCATCTCCGGTAATGCCCAATTTCTTCGATAATGTAATGAAGATAAGATTCACAAGAGTCACACTCAATTTCCCTATCGCTCCTAAGATGTAAAACAGATTATGCTCGGCCATCAACCACATGTTCTTCCAAGAAAACTTGTACTGGATTTTAATTGATCATGTCTCATCATTTGATTGTAGACTTTGATGAAACTAGTTTTTTAGCCCCATAACAATCCATGGATTGCATCTTAATTCTTTTAACACATAAAAAAAAAAAAAACATATATAATGTGAGATCAAGGTTAGAATTTAGATGAGCAATAGTTTCTAGTATAGAAAAAAATGAAAAAAAAAAAAAAACCATAAAAATTCAAAACTTTGTCAACTATAATATATTTACCCGAATTTTTTTTGTGATACAAAAAATTAAAAAATTGTACCCGAGTGACACTGACATATTTACCCTATACTTTTTTTTGTGACACTAAAAATCTTGAAGTTATACTTGTGTGACACATTTACCCCATTTTTCTTTTTTCTTTTTTGGGATAAATGTATCACATATATACAAGTTTGAGATTTTTGGTGTTGCAAAAAGAAGTTTGAGATAAATGTGTTACATTAAATGTGTCATATAGGTATAAGTTTGAGATTTGTTGTGTTACAATTTTTTTTTAAGACAAATATGTGACAATAGGTATAATTTATGGACATGAATTGAAGCCATATCTTCCTATAAGTGCATATGAGTCTACTTGATTAAAATGACATCAATCTAACATCTTATGGAATGTGAGAATTGTCCAAGTTGTCTACCACCATCGCGTTCCATCAATCATCAGCAGCTTTGACGCCCCAAGGCTCGAGGCTAGCCCGCGGTCAATCGTTAGTTGCCGCCATAGCCAACACCAGTCAAGAAGGAGGAAAAGCAAAAAATAAATCAAAAAATTAAATCAAATTTAAAAGAAAAGAAAATAAAGAAGTGGGGGCTAGTAAAAGTGTGAGATAAAAGAGAGTGAGTATAGAAAATATTTTCCTTCGCTTATTTTAGAAGTTGTTTTTCCCTTAGGGAAAATGTTTTTTTCAATCAATTTATTTTTCGAGAAATGTATGAAGTCTTAATTTTATAAAGATTAATAAGCATAATCATCAATTATTTCTGAGAACCTCACTTTGACAATTCTAAAAAAATCCAATTTCATTGATTAATTACACCTTATTAACCGTACTAGTGAATATAAAGTATATTTGTATGTAAATATGCATGTTAAGGGGATATTGACTCCATGTTAGCGACGTGAGCTTATTTTAGGGATTATATAGATCTCACACTAATCAATGATCGAGCCTGACTCCTTTGTGACCTCTCTATGCTAATAACCTCCCCGTAATGACCATCTTTTCGATTCTCTGCAAAAATAATGAAATAATTCACGCTTCTCATTGCAAATTCCAAATCCGTACGTGCATCTCCCTCCTCAACACTTGCCAACAGCGTGTCCACCATCGTTGCTCTAATGCCGCTCTCTCTCTCTCTCTCTCTCTCTCTCTCTCTCTCTCTAAAACGCGAAGGAGGAGGAAGATAGAATGAAGTGATATTAAGAGCTAACCAGGGTGGAGTTAAAGTTTGCTGTTCGGCCATCGTTGCTCGCTTGGCGATTATTAAAGCTTGTGCTATTCAACCTAGTGGTGCGCATGGGCAGCATGGCTTTATGCACGTGAAGGCTACGCCCAACTCCACCGAACCATCCCATCTGTCTTTGCTTTTACTTAAATGCTCTGTACGACAATTGACATGTGGAAAGTATATGAAAATGTTCAGCCCCCGCATCAATTGAACGGAAGATAGGTGTTGCGTCTCAGATAACGCCATTTTATTTGACGAAATTTAATAAAGATAAGATCCATCGGAGTCGTGCTCAATTTCCCTATCAATCTTAAGCTAATTATGCTACGACCATCAACCACAAGTTCTTCCAAACGGTGATCCAAAATTTATTTTTAGATTTTAGTTGATCATGTCTTGTCATTCGAATGTAACTTTAATAAAACTAGTTTCTCATTCTCAACATCTTAATTCTTTTATTTTTCAAATGAATAAACACGAGTAATGTGAGATTAAGGTTAGAATTTAAATAAATAATAGTTTCTAATATAGAAGAAATAGTCACAAACCTTCGAAGGAATTAAAGTAAAAAAAGGACAGGGGCTCAACGACCAAGTAAGCTGCCAAAAAACCAACTTCATGCGATCTTTGTCTTTTGTATTATCATACACCACTAAATGATGTACTTGCATGGGTGCACAATCAATAAGTAACCAATCATAATCAATGCAATAAAGGTAAAGTGCGACAGAATAAACCCGATATGATGTTAGGGTTGAATATACATGGCCTCATTATTTAGTCTCGGGACAAGAATCCCCATGAGCCAAATCCAAGATTTATTCTATTTCTAAGCTATCAAATAGATATCCCCCAAATGACGACCAATAATGAAATTCCAAGGAGAAACATATAACAAATAAGCACGGAATGATCCAGTAAACTAAAGAATCTGGCCCAGGGTCATGGCCAATTACAGAAACTAAGCCGGGACATGTTATTTAACTAAGAACAAGTCCGATACTTGTAGTCTATGGTTCGGACAATGGCACGTGACCTTTATTTATTCAAGCAAATCACTACTAAAACATTAAGGGCCTGCATGGAATTGTTCTTTATTTCTGTTCTTGAACACTTTTTTTGTTTTTTTGTTTTTTTGTTTCCGGAACGAAATAGGAACAAAAAAAAAGAAACAACAAATTTTTACTTCTTGTTTCGAAACAATTTTGGAGAAACGTTTCTCTTCTCTCTCTTCTTCTTCTCTTCTTCTTTTCTTCTTTTTTTCTTCTTTTTTTTTGGCCGGTCGCCGGCCTCGGCCATGGCCGGCGACCGGCCCGTCGAGGGCCGCGACGCCCTTGAGGGTCGGTAACCTCATCGGAGCGTCGCCGGCCCCCGGCGAGGTAGAGCGTTGCTGGCGCGGGCGAGGCCGAGCCAAGCCCAACCACGGCGACGCTCGGCCTCACTGGGGGCTGGCGAGCCTCGCCGTGGCTGGGCGAGGTTGCCGGCCTCGTCGGTCGGTCGCCGGAGGCCGGCGACTGGCCGAAAGAAGAAAAAAATAAAAAGAAAGGAAAAAATGGAAAATAAAATAAAAATATTTAAAAATTAAAAGAAACAAAAAAAGAATAAAATTTACTAAACGTGTTTCTATTCATTTTTTATTCCCGGAACAAACGTTACCAAACGCATTCTTTTGTTCAAAACCGTTCCCGGAACAGAAACACTTTTTTTTTTTCTATTCCCTGAACAAAAAAATGTAAACGTTACCATTCGCACCCTAAAAAAATGACGAGAAATCATTTGCATGTCGATGTACCATCGTGTACTACCAAACTAACCCTTGTATGAAACCAAGATCTATCAAATCCAATCCTAGCCAGCATATGACGCAAAAAACACATTAAAGTTCTATAAAAATCAGCATGGATATCCAAGGTAAATTGACAATATGACTTGAATAATTTGGAAACAACTCTGATTTTACACAACAGGAACTCTTGGGACCAAATACTAAAGACCACGTTCTAATTACCCACAGGCGGCTGCAGCGGAGACATTTTTGAAGAACATCATGCTGCAAAAACCGAAATGCATAGCAACATAAACACAGGAAAACAGAATTGAGCCGCATTCTACTGTAAATTCTCATGGTTGAACATGAGACTCATTCAGCAACAACTGAACCTGTATACAAATCGGCAACGTCCACCGACAGATTCACGAGTAAAACAATATCCAAATCCAGTGAACATAACTCCTCAGATGCCAACAATTTCATGACCACTAGATTCTACTATGCTACTGCCACAAGTTGACATGCTTTGGTCATCCTGAGAATTGATTGACAAGAATATATCAGGATCAGAGACAGCATGTGAGGATGGATTTGAACAACAATCGAGTAGTCATGGCATGTTGACGTCTCAGCCATAGGCTTAAATCACTGGAAGCAGAGATGCTGCAAATGAATCGAACATGTGTATTATACAACCATCATCCCAGACTAAGACATGAGAATGCTTCTCAAATTTGCACACGAACTTCATTTTGGCATTTTAACGAACATATGGTGATCGGTTCGAACAAGAGATCAAATCGCAACATTAAAGCAATTATTGCAATCCAAGTTTATCACAACAGCATCAAAATTAGTATAGATCATTAAAAATCCTAAATTGAAGGATATATCGCAGATATCTCGACCGGAATTCTTAGCCTGTACTTTGTACAAAAGAATGACAAAAAACAGAGCATTGAGAATTTACCAACTCCTCTCTCTCATTCACCTCTCCACGAGATTGTTGCCGATTGTACTTCTCATTTCAAGCCACAATCAATCTCAGTCTAGAGTTTCGATCACGATTTTAATTTAATTTCTCAAAGCAGTCTTTTTCGCTTCGTAATATTAGTTTCAACTTCAGCTCTAAAACTAAAGTCGATGGCTCGCATGACAATTGCTAAGTTTCACGCTTTTGTTTCACAAGTTACACACGTCTAAATGAGAGATGAAAGGTTGAAAATATTTAAGCGATAGAAAACAAAACGCTAATCTAGTAAGAATAGGAATTTTCATTCGTACCAAAATGCCGATAACGGCAACAAAACGAATTTATAGTGCAATCAATCTCGAGATATCCCAATGCGTTTTCCAGTTGCAGCAAAAATTTAAGAAATGAAATAAACTGTCCATAATCTAGATCGATTCTCAAAAGCTTCTTTTGAACCGCTCCTGTACATCTTCCATATGTTCATTCGCACCAAAATGCTGACAACGGCAACCCCTATCACTTCATCATTTCTCCATCTATTCTCGCATCTTCACACGACATGTTTCTCGATCCTTCTGTATATTTCCATTTCAGGCAAGGACAATAATGCGATTCAAGAATGAAATTCCATGACCAAATAGACATAACTTAGTGACGGAGACAAGAAAAATATGAGAGGGAGGGGGTGAATCCGTGACGAATGACAGAGAGGTAAATAGATAAAAACTCTCCCCTCATGTCATCTAATCCTTCCGTCCACTCATCGTCTTTAATCATAAATGTTCATTATTAAACCGCTATATCTTCCCCGCATAAAATAATTAAAAAAGATTATCATATTCCATGGAAAGAAGCGATAAAATGATGGACAGAATGTCAACAGAACAGGGATCGGCATAGTCTATTTTTTGACAGAAATAAACATCCAATAAAAGACAAACAAGGACTGGAACGATTTGCGCCTAGAACTCATCAATCTATCAATGTTTCATCCATCTCATGCGTCACATACACTGTCATGCCAACAATGAAGTCCACATTTGGACGTTACAATGAAAAATATATTTATTTCAGAAAGTGGGAATTCAGGGTCAAGCGTAGTCAACAATTGTCACCAATTCAATTGCCTAGAGTAAGTATTATCCTCTATGTCAAGTTGTTGCAACTCCAAGAAACAATTGTAGAACATACTAAAAATAAAGGAACGAAAATAACTAGTAACGAGAATTGACTATCTGTTTATTATGAACATTCTAATGAAATAGGAAACATATCTTTCAAACATCATTCTCAATAGTAGTGACCAGTGGACCCTTGGAGGAAGGAAAGGCATCATGATTGAGTGGCTCGCAAATGATGCTGTGCACAGTATGTTTGCACAAACACACACTTAAAGGATTAGTTAGGTCTAAGCTATAGCTCTTATAAACAGCCTGGAAATTGATGAGCATCAAAGAAGAGGGAGAGAATATCCGTATTTTGTTGGCCAGTGCCGTGGATGCAATCTTTTGAGGCCGGTTTGTTGAGAGATTATAGGGAAAAAGTTTGGGAAAAAAAAAAGTTTGTAAATGTATAGAGAAAAAATAATTGGAAATTTTGAATCATTTTTAGAGTCAAATCTATATGATTTTAAATATAAAATTTAAGATTTGTGAGAGATTTAGGAATTAATTTTATATTTTTATGTATATTGACCTTGTTATTAGCTACGTGATTTAGCCGTAAGACAATGATTAGATCATGCATGAGCTACGTGTGTGAGGATGACAAAATATTTAAATTATTTTGCTAATCGTTTTTTTTTTCCCGGGAAACCAACAGCTTTCATTACTTGTTAGCCTCAAAGCAAACGAGGTTTGATAAAACTTGCGGGAGATTAGGGACCCAATTGCAAGGAGGGATTTTGCAACAATGAGCCTTGGTAATCCAGTCCATCACTTGATTTTCCATCCGAATGTGCTTATAATGTGCCTTTAGGACCTTGCACTCGGTGATAAGTGGCTGCACTTCTCAGAATGGCAAATTGCAATCTATGGTTGTGCTTATCACTCACCTCCTTTGCAAATTTATCAATTAACCTTTCAGTTTTGCCGCGACTCACTCCAACCATGCTTCCCATTGAATCTCCGGCTGCAAAGGACCTGCCTATGTTAATTTTCAGCACTCTCTTAGATAGTTGGTTCCAGGCTGCATGTGAGGTTTCTAGCCGTCGTTTTTTTGCTTTTCCTTCCTTAATTCCACTTCATGAAACTTTTATGTGTAGCCATGGCAGGTATCATCACCCATCTTAGGTCTAGGTGCGGCGATCGGAAACCACTAAATATTTCGCCCTAATTAGTGCCCATAATGGGATGGCCTTTGGCATAAGCAATTTATAAAGGAAGGTCCCACACACGGCTCTAAAACAATAATTGTTTTATTATTTTATATATTTGTATCGACTTGGAGGAGAAGAAATATGCAACAATTATGATAAAATAAACATTTCATTAATCAAATTTTTTTAAGCTTGCAAATGAGCAAAAACTATAAACAAATTAAATATTACAGCTGTGAATTCATTAATAATCACTATTTTGAAAAGTAAAACTTATTCTGCAATCCAGGTCCGCAGTAGATTGTGGTAGACAAAGAAAGAGAGTTTCGAAGAGAAGACGAGTGACTGACGTGGTAAAAAAATGGGTTCTGAGAGCGTCAAAGCCGAAATTGGAGTGGGAAGTACCTTGGCACAAAACGATAATGAATAAAAGAGGATAAATTCGGCCCCATCGCTCAAGCATTTTGGTTCGATATGACCCATTAAACCATGCCCATCTCACACCTGGCCCAGATCCACAAGCTACGTATGCTCAAATTGATTACCTAGGTAATGCTCGTCAGGTATTTGATGATACGCCGTTGAGATATAGGTTCCCGGAGTGCAATGGCTTCTAGGTGTTGTTAGAATTGGGATGTCACCGAAGCATTAGATATTTTGTGTGCTACGGAGTCATAGGAACTAGAGATGGATTCTTTTGTAATTCTATATAGTCTGTGCACCATTTTTGCTCGGTTTGATTATGATGCTCTAAGAGGAACAATGAAGGAAGCAACCGAAGCAGCATGTCACCTGATGGAGGAGTGCGAAAAGATTTCTCCAAATAAAGGGAGTGAAAAGATGAGATTTCTGATTCAATTTTTATACAAATTCATCGAAATAATTGGGAGAATCAACACGATACAGATATCAACCGTGCGATCGACTTTTTCAGAATTATGCGAAATTTTTCACCAACAGCAACAGGTGAAAACTCAAATAGGGAAACAAGACTTATAATTGAAATCAAACAATTTATTTAGAAAAAAAAAAAAAAAGCCTAAACACCAACATTGAAACTTACGGATGCCAAGGAAGTTACTTACTTTATTTATTTAAGGTTAATACCCTGAAAAACTCAAAATTGATATACTTATGACAAATTTAACCAAAACTATTTTTTTTACCATGAAAAACTCCAAACTAGTACTTCCGTAACAAATTTACCCCGACGACCATAAAAAAAAAAAAACCCTAAGCTGGTACATTTATGACAAATTTACCCCCAATTAATTTATTTGACCACAAAAAACTCCATACTGATAAATTTGTGACAAATATACCATCTACTAAATTAGATTCATACCACAAAAAAATCATAAAAATTGTAAATTGTGATAAACGAAACATAAAATCCCAAATAGATATACCAATCAACTGTTACATGTTATTTAACTTAATAATTTGACAGTAAAATTTAACGAAAACTAACAAAGGATAAATTTGTTACAAGTATATTAGTTTAGAGTAAATTTGTCACAAGTATATTAGTTTAGGGTAAATTTATCAAAGTTATATCAATTTGGGGTTTTTGGTAGTCCAAAAAATAGTTTAGGGTAAATTTGTCACGGATGTACTAGTTTGAGGTTTTTCAGGATATTAACCCTTTATTTAAAGTTACCATTCTATTTAAAGATTTTACTGACTACATGAAACAAAAATTACCAGCAGCTTTACCACCTTTTCTCTCTCTCTCTCTCTCTCTCTCTCTCTCGTTTTGTCACTTGCCATGGCACCCATTTTTCCTCCTCTCGCCAGCATCAATAGATTTTCCCAAGAAAATCCTTGAGGTCTAACATATGGGACGCCCTTGAGGAGAGTCATAGCATTAAAATGTCACCTTGCATGTTGGCGAACTAGAAAAGTATCTTTAAAGACTCGGGGGCATGTTTTGACAAAATTCTAACTTATTTCAGCAAGACCTTGGCATATTCAAGCGAGTTTCAACAATTCCAACCAATTACGGCAACTCCAAGTAAACTTTTAGTGAATTCTAGCAAAGCTACAACAATAATCTTTTGGCAACACCTCGACAAAAATTCGGCAAATTCCAACACATTCCAGCAAAAAATCAGGGGTCCAGTTCGTGGAATTTCATGATTCAACTTGCAATGCGAAAGACAATTGATCGCACCACCACTTTAGGATCAAATATCGACAGAACTTTTCTATAAATGGAATCCTAGAATAAGCTTCGGCCGACACGAAAAGCTATGGCCTCAGCGAGCACATATAACCTCCCGAGTAAATACCGTTCCGGCCATCTCGAATGCGTACACAGAGGAAGGTCCGAAGAAGGCAACCGGTATTATCGAAAGCGATCCCGACTGCACCTCCTTGGCTTCTAGGTAAAGCCAGCTACTTGCACCGTGTCTTCTTTCTTATATAACCTCTATGTGGTCCAAATCTTTGTCATCTCTTTCCACGTCTTTGAGGTCTTCCCTTCCCCCTTCGAACCCGAGTCTTCGTACCCAGATCACCTCTCCTCATTGAAGCATCAAAAACCTTTGTTCAATGTGACCAAATCATCTCAGACGAACTCCTCTCACCTTATCCTTAATTGGAGCCACATGATGCTTGGTCACCGTTCCCCAGAATTAGAAGAGCAAATGGCTTCTTCCAAGCACCAAAAGCATAATAAAGTCTTAAACGCATAAGACAAGCTTGGATGTCAGAGAGAGATATATTTAGGAGGCATGACAAACCAGAATTTCTATTCCAGAAACAATTTTTCTATTCTAGACTTGTTTATGGAATAGAAATCCGTTTGATAAACCTATTCCATTTTTCTATTTCTGAAATAGATTCTTGTTCCAAAAATAAGTTTGGAATAGAAATTAGAAGCTAAAATTTTCTACTTCTCTATTTCTGGAACAGAAATGAGAAATAAAAATTCTTCTCAACGTTCGTCAACCGGTCCTTCATCGGTCGCCGTCGACCATCTTTCGTCGATTCGGCCGTCGATTGCTTGTTGCCGCCCGCCGCCGCCGTCGGCCACCGCCGCTCATCGGCCACCGGTCGCCGGCCACCCGCCACCGGTCGGTCCACCGCCATCCGAAAAGAAAAATTTTTGTGTCGTTATCAAACGAATTTCTATTTTTAGAGTAGAAATTTTGTGTTATTATCAAACAATTATTTTTGCTTAGAAACTCTTCTAGAAATAGAAATAGAAAAATCTATTTATGTTCTAGAAACTATTTCTAGAACAAAATGGAATGGGGTGCATGACAAACTAGAATTTCTGTTCTAAAAACAATTTTTCTATTCCAAACCTTTTTTACGGAATAGAAATCCGTTTGATAAACTCATTCTGTTTTTCTATTTACGGAATAGATTTCTATTCCGAAATAGGTTTGTAATAGAAATAAAAAATAGAAATTTTCTACTTCTCTATTTCTAGAACAGAAATGAGAAATACAAATTTTCTCATCCTTCGTCAATCGGTCCTTCATTCGTTGTCGCCGACCACCGTCCATCAGTCGCCGGCCGCCCGTCGGTAGAGGCTGCCACCACCGGTCGCCAAATAAATTATTTTTATAAATATCATTTTAAAATGAAATTTATTCGAATAAATAAAATGATATTTATTTTTTATTTTTACGAATAAATTAAAAAATCCTTTAAAATAAAATATTTTAAAAAATAAAATGAATAAATTTTTATTTTTAAAAATAAATAAATATCATTTTTTAAAAAATTATTATAAAAATATCATTTATTCATTTTTATTTTTATTTTTTATTTTTATTATAAAAATATTTCTATTTTTAATAAATAAATAAATTTAATAAATTTAATCGAAATAAATTTATTTATTAAAAATAAATTTAATTAAATATCATTTTATTAAAAATAAAAATAAAAATGAATAAATGATATTTTTATAATAATTTTTTAAAAAATGATATTTATTTATTTTTATTTATCATTTTATTTTTAGTTTATTAAAATTAAATTTATTAAATTTATTAAATTTATTAAAAATAATTTATTTATGATAAATAAAATAAATTATTTTTATTTGTCTTTAGTGTTTTGCCAAATAAATTTAATTTATTTTTTATTCATTTTAAAATAAATTTATTCGTAAAATAAAATAAAATAGAATAAATAAAATAAATTTATTTTTAAGGATATTTTAATTTTAAAATAAAATGATATTTTTATTTTATTTTTTATGATTTATTTTATTTTATTTTATTCTTTATTTTTTTGTTAATAAATCATTTTTATTTTTATTTTTTATATTAAAGGTCGCCAATCGTCGTCATCGCCGTCCGAAAGGAAAAATTTTATGTCGTTATCAAATGGTTATTTTCTTTGAAACTCTTACGAAAATAAAAATAGAAAAATTTATTTATGTTAAACTATTTAAGAACAGGATAATGTCATGTGCGCTCTTAGAATTTGTGAAATAAATAGTGAAGGCAGTATGGTAATAGAAGCTCAATTAGCAATAGTCACCCCATATAAAATCAAAGAGCTAACGCAAAATGGTAAAAACTGTGTTGCATAATATTGCCAATTCCAACATAAAAATAACACTCCGAAGATGACACCCTTCCACACACAAATGATTCACTTCAATAAAATATAGGTTCTTTCACCAGAAGAAACACAGACACATGACAAATCACACCAAAAAAAAAAAAAGCAGTCCGAAAGCATAAACGCTACTCACTTTCACAATATCTCCAACTTGTAGCTTTTCCCAGGGGATGGGCTCCCACCGTTGATCTCATACACATCCACCGTTAATCAAGTCATTTTAAATGGGTCGCATATCATCAACACCTATCCGATTCTGTTCAACTCGATCGTTCCATTTTTTTTGGTCAATTTCTCCTATCGATCTGAAATAACTCTCGACTTTGGTAGGTAAAGATTTGACACAACAAAACATACGTCTTGTACTTTGTTCTCAATGGCATGAAATTCTTCTTCAAACATTAGACTAAATAAATTCGAAACTGTCGACACCTTAATTACATTTTTGTAAAAAATAAAAAAAAAAAATGAATGGTAGTAAAAAGAACAAAAAAATGAATAATAAACAAATAGAAATAAATAACAAATAAAAAAGGCCCAAAGTTGGTCCAACTGGAGTGGCCCACAAGAGCAACCCATTGATCTAATCCGCGGCCCAGACCCATCAGCCCAATTACCGCAACGGTTGATCTGACCGAAGAAAGGAGCGCTCGCTCTGCCTCGACGCTGAGTTCGGAGTAGACAAAGATACCGAGTCACGTTCCTCGTCTTCGGCTAGCAATGTCTCTGCCAGAAGACCTTCAGCCGCACCAGATGAAGATCATTGCCATCGCTGCTCGTTTCCATGAATTCGAGCTCCAGGTGATGATGTCCTGCCGTTGCTTCCTTCTTATTCGGACGTTTTGCTATCCAGGCCAAACTGCTTCTAGATGATCTTGTTCGTATCGGAATGGCACGTCGGTGATTTTCGTTACGTATGATGCATCGATGATTATTGTTCTTCGTGGAAGGTTTTAGGCGACTCGATCCCTCTGATGCAGTGAGCTACGCAAGCGGAATTATCGAAAGCAATTGCGACCGCATCTCCTTGGCTTCTACCGTCGCAGTCCCGCTTCTGGCTTTTGGTGACGAGGAGTGTCTCCGCATGACGACGCAGCAAATGTCTGACGATGAAGTAGTCAAGCGAAAGGCGAGCAAAAAAAAAGAAAAAAAAAAAGGAACAGAACAGAGATCGAGAGAGGCCAGTGTAGAACAAATCGACACCAACAACAAAGCTTAATTGGAGAAGAGACGACCTGATGATTTGGTGGCGATGACGGCGTGAGCTCGAGATGACGACTCAGCGAGTTTCCAGACAGCGAGCACAGCCTCACTATTATAGCATTGATTCTAATGGCCAGCAACGGGACAGAATAACGGATAGAGTCTTTCGGTCATTTCGTCGAACACTTCCTGAGCAATATCCATACATTCATTCGACGCGAGGACGACTCTTGGGCTTGATTCAGAGTATGAAGTGGAAGAGCTCAGTCGGTAGAGAGAAGATTCGAAAGTGATGGTTGGGAGTCAACTGAGCCGGGGCGTCCTTTTCCATGTGGTTCGGGCTTATCGCAAGCTTCCACCGATCACTGAAGCGAAAGAACGAATCGAAGGAGTGCCTCGCGGTCAGAACAGCACGCGATCGGAACTGCAAGTAGACGACATTGGAAACCGCAATCGAAGTCATGAACACTGGAATCGACGTTGATTCACCTCTGGCGAACCTCGAATCGACGATAATCAAGTTCGAATTCCAGGATCGACCTTTGTTTCTTCTGTGCGTGTATTGTGTGCCTTCTTCGTGCGTCTGCCTGTCGTGGTCGGAGATGGAAGGCCGGCGGTCAAGCTAGGAAGGACGGGAGAGGCTACGGACGCGAAGTAGAATCGAGAACTTCCTCGTCAAATGACGAGAGTGCCCTGCTTTAAAACGACGAAAATGTCCTTTTAGTTATTTGCTATTTTAACCGAATTCAGGAGAAGAGGGAAAATCGGCGCTGGGCCTAGGGAATATGACAAATTCTATCGTACTAGCTATGGCGCATGGCAAAATTCATGATAAATGTTAGGAAATATTGTACATTAAATATATATTATATATAATAAATTATCATTTTTATAATTATTTTCAATTAAATTAATTTGATTTAAATCCATGAATAAAATAAATAATAAAAATAGCCTAATTTTGGGATGGGTATATGACATATATATATATATATATATATATAAATTATAGATTTACATTTTGACCCTTAATTTATTAAAAATGTTTAAAATTGAGCTGTGCATGTCAAAATGGCATGTGAAGATGCTAGACTCGCGTGGCGTTAATGTGTTTAGAGTGCTAATCACATGTTGGATGTTTGACATTTGTTGGTCGCATGTTGATGTCCGACACATCCAACATGTGTTCAACACTGACATGGAGGTCTTTGAAGAGTGTCCATGCTACCTAGGTGGTCAATGTCTATGCAGGCAAAGTAGTAGTAGAGCCATTCATTGCCGCCAAAGTGGAAGTCGGCAGAGATGACAACATTGAAGACCAGCGAGTCCGAGACATGTTGCTTGGGGTTTCTCTGTTTGCTATTTCTAAGAACAGTTGTGTTTGGTTTGGCTTGGACCGAGGACCCAACGCGAGAGATACTTTCTAGTTGAAAGTAGCTGAAAAGAAAAAATGAAAAATAAAGAAGTGGGTCTTGCACTGACCTTGCTAGGCATTCTTCCACTACGCAATGATGTACCTCTCGGACAAGTGAATATAAAGCGCATTAGTATGTTTTGCATTTGTATGTCAATTGGATCATTAACTCTGTATTGGTGTAAGTCTATTTCATGGATTGTCCGGATCTCACGTTTTTTCAATGGTTGAGCCTGACCACACAAACCCAACCCCCCGGGCGGCTTTTCTCTTCTCTCTCTCTCTCTCTCTCGAAGCAATTTAAGGTCATATCAGGTCTCCCAGATTCATTCTCTGCAAAAGTAAGGTAACAACTCACAAAACCGATGCTTATCATCGCAAACTCCAAATCCTTATGTGTCTCTCCCTGCCTAATTCATCCACCATTGCTGCTCTGATGCCTCTCTCTCTCTCTCTCTCTCTCTCTCTCTCATGCAGAGAAGGAAGACAGTTGTGGTGCTGGACCAAAAAGAAGAAGAAAGTTATTATAATCAATCGCACCTAAAACAGACCAAAGTTGAAATCAGAAAATAAATACAATAAAGTTGCTTGGAACAGTATTAAAATATTGCTAATGCAAAAATGCAATTAGAAGGGAATGGAAAATTGACCAAATTTTGCATTTTCAAAAGTCATAATCTACATTTAATACTAAATGAAGTTACATGCTGCTTTTGAGAAGTTACACACGTCTAAATTAGAGGGGAAAGTTTGAAAATAATCAATCGATAGAGAGCAAAACGTTAAATCTGTAAGGATGGGGATCTTTTGTCAAACAAGGATTTGTAATGATAAATAATAATAAATGAATAATTTGGCATAATTATGCCAAAATGAATCATCATGGGCATCCGAATTTCTCAAAGCAAATTATCCTTGCTAGCAAGTGTAGTTAGGCAACGTGTATGACTAATTTTCATTAACTAATCATATTTAAAATTATCTCTATTAAAAAATAATTCAAAAGGATAATGTAACCTTAAAAAATCATTCAATAAAATGGGGGATCTCTATTGTCTACTTTTTCTTGATGCAAATAAATTGTTTTGGGAAACAACCACCAAATAACGGTTTCATTGACGGGCCTATGCGATGGCCGATATGACTCTCCCAAGAGCTCTATAACGATCTTGACACCTTTAAAAATTGACATTCATAACCCCACATCACAGTAATTAAGCTAATGTTTACATTTAGCATCGTAATAACATGGATATGTAATTATCTGGTCATTAGAATTGATTGCTTTTTGTGATGACATTTGATCCTCGTGTTTCAGTTTGGAGGAAGCAAAAAGAGAATTTATGCATGTAGCACAACCACCTATCAAGGGTTTCAGGCTGTGATTACTGAAGCATATAAGAGCAATCCAGAGGGAATTTCATCATCGTTAGGCACTAATATAATGAGCTATAAACAGAACTCCCTGGAGATGTCTTTATATTACCTGATTCCTACATTGATCCCCAAAACAAGGAGTACGGAGGTATGACTTGGCTCCACAGAAGAGCATCTACTATACATCTCCGTCAATTTTTTTCAGTCATTTAATCCATTCATCCTCTAAATTCCACAAGCTCAGCTTTCCAATATGTCTATGATTTGTGATCCTGCACCGCTGCTTGCTTTGTTGAACTTACTAAATCATTAGGTGACAAGTATGAAAATGGAGTACTTAGTTACAGACCACCCCCAGTTCAGTATGGGAGGCCTGGAGGTAGAACGTGCAACCGCAAAAGAAACTACGGCCAACCTAGATATGACCGGCAAGGTGGTCAAGTGGCAAATACACAAGAGAGCCCTCGATATGGTTATCAACGACCTATGCAGCAACCTATGCAGCAGGATACTCTGCAAAATTATACTCCTCAGCAAAGTCATGCTACCCTTGGGCAAGGTGAAAGAAGAAATCCCATGCTAATGAGCAATATGGATTATGCCCTCGGTGGAAGGGATCCATATCAAGAACAGAGGAGAGATCCAGTGCATTCATACTAGGGAAACTACAATCAGCAAGTTCATAACAACAATCCTGTCAGCAACACAGAGACCTGCTACAAGGAGATAGATGGAGCTCTGCACCTCCAGTGCATAATGGTTTATAGGAGACACCATTGGAACCATGCACCTACTCTAGCGGAACATATGGCCAGGGTCCTGATGGATTTCAAGGGCAGGGTACCGGTAGTGCCGGTGACTAATCTTCCCTCCCCCATAGAAATTCGCAAAAGCAGCCCTCTTAAGCTGTTGCAGTAAGCTATGAGGCCACCTTGCTTGAGGGTTGCTTTTGCGAATTCTACGAGGGAGGGAGGAAAACAAAAATCATATCTTTGAAACATCATTCCAAATGACAGTGGGCAGTGAACACTCCAAGGAAGGAAAGGACATCATGAATGAGTAGGCCACAATTTGTGCTGTGTAGATGTACAGTATGTTGGCACAAACACATGCACTTAAAGGATCAATTAACTCTAAGCAATAGCTCTTCAAACAAGCCTTGAATGGTGAGCATCTAAGGAGAGGGAGAGCATTTTGGTATTTCAAGTGTCGTCCATGCAATATTTTGAGGGGCCCCAATGACCAGCTTCGTCGAGAGATTTCCTCAAATCTGGCTAATTTATTAGATCACCTTTAGACAAAGTTGGTATTCTTCAAAATGTTCAATATGACAAAAAATAGATGCCCCGAGCATTGAAATCACAGGAATCATGGAAATAAACTTCAACTAACATCAGACTTATCTAAGTCAATAACCAGGCCAAGACTCTCATTGCAATATCAAGCTTCAATCTCATCAATTTAATCATGCAATTGCCATTTAATTATGTGAAATTGACAAGGAACTTGAACACAAGGTATCAAAAAGGCAACCAAACTAAGACAAAATCCATCTAATCCATGCTTATGCCACAAATTCCAGCAAATGATCAAAATTGTAATAGAGCATACAAGACCACAAATCGTGATCCTCTGATGACTAATTGACATGAACTGAAGCTACATCTTCCTACAAGCGCATATGAGTCTACTTGATCAAAATGGCATCAATCCAAGACTAAATTAATACCGAATTCAAACAAAGCAATCACTATCAGCATGCAATGCTTTGATTCTAGCATGTTCATGACTATAATTCTCGCAAAATTGGCATGAGATTCACCATATTACTTTCCTAGCATGAACATAAATGATCCCATAACCAAACTAGCCTCAAGCTAGAATCAAAAGCACACCCAATCAAGGATATCAAGACAGAGTCAGCATCCACAGATCGATTTCCAGTAGAATTTCATTCATTCATATGCCATAATTTTTTTCCCAAGTGAACATGAAATTCACCATAAGACAACCTTCTATCACTGCACATGATTACTTGAGTGGAATAGCATAAAATCAAGGACCAATTGACATCAGTTCAAGGCTGCAACAGTTGCGAATTAGCATGCATTGACAAGGTTACAGCAGATTCAAAACAAGTTTGAAATTGAATACCTATGGTTTTGTTATGAAGCAACGGAACTCAAATACACTTATATGACCAGAAGAGATCAACAATCTATGAATGAAGGGAATTCTCAGTCAAGAAAAATACACTTGTATGACCAGAATAGATCAACGATCTAGTAATGAAGGAAATTCTCAGTCAAGAACTGAATCAAAATACACACCAACTTAGTTCAGGAATTTCATCAAATCGGTGGTATACATTTCGGCCGATAAGCACCAGTTCAAATCATCAAGACAACCTAAATCACAGTCGATTTGCATACAGACAGTAGCTATAGCAATGGAAAACGGAGCATATGTGGTTTAATTGAATGAAGAACGATTAGCTATAGTGATTGACATTGGACATGACTAACGAGATAACAGAAGCAATGTCAAGGAATGGAATCATCGAAGTACGCAGCCATGACTAAAGTTCGAGCACTTGGGCATTACAGACCTTCTCCGCGGCGGCAAAATTGGTGGCGGGAATCGGGAAGCAGTGACGACCAGCAACGAAGCGAGCGGAAAAGGATTCAGTTGAAATCACCGAGAGAGTTGACTCATGGATGCTAAAAAAATCACCCGAGTACCTTCGATCACCGCTCTTTGTTCTTTGCTCCTTCTCAGCGTGCATGTCGGGCGGTGGCTGTTGGTGAATGGAGGGCGACAGAGAGGGAGAATGACGAAGGAATGAAGATCAGATGAGCCACCACTGCAACTGCGGATACTGAGCATAAAAGGGAATCGACAGATCGTTAGTTGAAGAAAGGAAGGAAGAGAGCTAGAGATAGAAAGGAAGAGGGCCACGTCATGTAGAGTGGATGTGGGTCCCACCGAGAATTTTGCATTAGGTAAGACCAATTGATTTTTTGATTCAAAGGGAGGGGACAGCCAAACCAAAAAGCAATGAAATATTGAAGGAATACCTGATCCCATGGTAACTTGCGCCTTAGTCGTTCGAAATAGTGTTTTTTCCAGTCAACATTGACTTGGTTCAGCTCTGCTCCACAGCTTTCTATACTCCAGACTTTCAAGGATGGGTAGTGCTCCAAGTCCTCAGGGCACGGCAATTTCAGAGAGTATTTCTCAGGTAAGAAGCTCCTGAATTTGGGCAACTTGAGAAGTACAAGAAAAGTTAACTTGGAGAAAGTGATTGTCGTACAGATCCCATCTTCCCCTTTTTCATGGTCAGCAATTAGTTCCATATTTTCACATGACTTCACCACCATCCCTTCGATTTGCCCAAGAAATTTCGCCGTGAAGGTAGGGAAAAGTGTTTCCAGACGAGAGCACCCATCAACCTCTATTTCTCTCAAGTTTGGGAATGGAATGTTTGGGAGACCGTCGGATTGCCAAATGTGCCTCAAGTTTTCGAGATCACGCAAATATAGCCACCTCAATTCACTACCTTTTGTATCCATCCCATCACCTTCATATATTATCTTGATCGAATGGCATGAAACCACTTTTAGGTCCTCAAGACAGAGCTGCAACCTCTTCCAAATATTGGACGGGGCAACACGTTGGAGGTTGTTGCAATTCCTCAATCCAAGAGATTTCAATATCGAAAAAGAATTGGCGGGAATTTGATTGTCCCATAACTCTTTGCACTGAAGGCCTCCAAAACATATACTTCTTATATCGGGAAATGTGACCTGCACAAAGATAATGTGAGAAAGGAGGATAAAGAGGACCACATTATTACATTGTTCATCCTAAAAAATGATAATTTGAGAATACGAATGATCAAAGTAAGGGATAGAGCAAACCATCTCATTAAAAAATGGTTGTGACCATTCATTATTTTCTTCGGCCGTTTCACCTAATGGCCTCTTAGCACTTGTAGGACTCCGGATGAATGCTCCAAGATTAAGGCAGTTCCAAATACTTAGATAGCTTAAGGAACGGAAACTCATCACATCCGCCTTTGATTGACCACCACCTTTCTCGAGAACCACTTCCTTCATTTGGTTGCATCCATCAATACTTATCCTCTCGAGTTTCTCTAGCGTTGTGGCTGTGAAATGGGGGAAGAGATACCTCAGCTTCTGGCAATTTTCAACGTAAACTTCTTTTAGACTAGGAAAACCCAAAATCATTTGGGAGTCAGCCTTCACTATGCATCTCAGCTCGCTTGCATACTCAATCTTCATTCTTTCCAATTTGGGGAGTGATACAGTTGGTTGCTCAATATTTGCATCAAGGGACCCACAATCAAACAATGATTCTAGGAAGTCACATCTCTCGATAACTACTTCTTTCAGGTTTTGCAATTTCCCTATGATTGTGGAAGGAAAGACGTTGAGTAGCTTTAAGCAATTGCTAATTCTGACGGTGGCTAATTCGCAGATTGAACTTCTAGGAAGTTCACTGTGCCATATCCATTTCAAGGACTCTCTCATTTCAAAACACCCGTCAAGATCTAATGTGTCCAAGCTAGGTAAACTCACCTGCTCATGAGATTTATGCGTCAAATCATAGCAATGAAAAAATTGACAATTTAGCCTAATCCTAACCAATCTATTTGATGAAATGGAAAAATGAATTTTTACCAATGCCCTTACTCTGACAAGTGTACATATAAATTATGAACACACTTTAACTAATGAACGAAACAAAAATCTTCAAAGAGATTTTATTAATCACCCCCACCAAGTGCTTGCCTATGGCAATTATAGGTATAATCTCAAAGAGAAGGCATTTGTACCTTTTGAACAAAGAAGGAATTGGAGTTAGCATATTGTGAATCTGAATTAGTGGTTACCGACTTTTTCTTTCCATGAGGATATGAGAAGAAATTCACTCTGGGACAGCCACGCATAAATAGACGCTTTAATAATGGGAACTTTATAATATCATCTATCCCATCACCTCTTCCTCCTTCATCCACAATCGCCATCATATTTGGACATTCCGTCACTACAATGTCTCTAATTTGTCTAAGACATTTGGCCACAAACACCGGAAAGAGAAATGACAGCCCCGTATTGTTGATATAGAGCTTCTCTAGGTTTCGAAATATTGATATTCCTTGTAACTGTACATCTTGTTTAAACATGCACTGCAGTTTGCGCAACGAAACTAAGGTCAATTCCGTTAGCCGAGAGAGAATCTCGGCATTTCCGATGACTTTTAGCTCCTCCAGGTCAAAAACTACTTCTGTTGATCGACAGCTCACAATTTTCACTGACTTCAAATTCGGCAGCTTCAGTATCCAATCTTTCGGAATACTTGACGTGGATTTAGACCCCTCTATGTGTAGCAATTTTAGATTGTTGTATTTTAATGAAGATTTGCTCGAGAGTATCTCTTCTAGGCCAAGCAATCCAACCATCACTAGGGATTCCAAGCGAGGCAATGAAACCTAGCAAAGCACCACAGTGAAACTCATTGAAGGTGAGTTTGTTAGAAGTAAAGCTATTTTCACGAGAAAAAAATGATACGCTTGGGCTAAAATACCAACAAAAAAATTAAAAAAACTTGTCTTCCGTTAAAAGCGAAATCACTGTCACGAGGATATCCTCGTCGCTATCATGCTACTAACGCAGCACAATTGCAGAACTGCACAACTCTCTCTCTCTCTCTCTCTCTCTCTCTCTCATTCATATTATATTTTATTATATTTTCAATTTCTCTCTCTCATCATAATTTTTTTCTCTTTTATTTTGAAATCATTGACCGATCTTCAAAACAACTACCATAATTTTGTTTTCTTTTGTTTTTCTATTTTGACCTTCAAAATTGAAAACAAATACATACTGGAGTTTTTAATAATTTTTTTGTTAACTTATTGCTTTCCATTACGAACAAGTAAATATGACTTATTTGGATTTTTTTCTATTGAGGATCCGTGAACAATGTTTTTCTTTGCTTTGTAAAGTTTTGCGCTTCATTAATAAACACCATTAAGCACTTTCTCGATTTGCATTTTCAGCATAACCAAATACAAGAAAACAACCGACCAAAAAAAAAAAATACAAGAAAACAATTCATTTTCTAGCAAAACGATTTACTAATAAAATATTTTTCAGCAACAAAGAATATTCAATGAAACAAACGAATCCTAAATAAATGAATGGGCTTGACTTCTCTTAAGAATGTCAAAAACTCAATTGATCAAAACTAAATATTTAAAACTCAGTTGATCGGAGGGCGAAATATGTAGATCTTTCGTTGTGCACTGAAAGAATGGAGAAGGAAATATCCCTGAAGTAGCTTACGAAAGAAATGTCAGAAGTAAAACGACAGTAGCACGGTGATGCTGGGGAATCAATTGCAACTCGCATGTAGGTGAAACATGAATTATGTGATGTCACGTGGTTCAACGTTCGCCTTCCATTTATTTGATCTCTCAGTTTCGTCATTTTGAAATTGTTGAATTTCGTTCATTCGTTCAAGATTCATTCTCGTTCACTACAATGTTTTTTGTTCTCATTAAAAATGTTAAATGAGTAACAAATTAGTCATAGTAAAAACCCAAGTTGGAGCCCAGGTAATCAGTGCAATTGTCTAACATTGAAAATAAAATGAAAGAACAAAAAACAGTCGAAAAAAAAGGCTTCCCTCTGGCTAAAGTTGAATGTGATAAAAAATGTATGGTCTGTGTTTTCTTTAAATGGATTGTTTATTTGTGAATCAAAATGTGCATCAAATTTAACGCAACATGCATTAATGTTCGGTGAACACCAATATCATCTTATCATCCCCTGTGCTAGTATGATCTAGGTATCGTTTGTGAGATCAAGAATTAAGGAAATTTATATCCTTTCAATAACATAGACTGACATAGGGAGAAAACAAAGAAGTTACCTGAATTGGAGCACCCTCAGCGCCAGTACGAAAGCTCGTCATTTTTGGTAACGCACACAAATACAAACGACGTAAATTAGGCAACTCAACTGTGTCATCAGCACGAACTTTTATTTCTCCTGCACCATCTGTGATAATGGCTCGCATTGAGTCACATCGAAGGACTTGAAGCTCTTCCAAATGTACAAGTCTCTGCATCTCTGGTAGGAACCACAAGTTTTCTAATCGGTGGCACTGTTCAATAGTCACGGCTTTCAATATGCCGAAGCACTTTGGTGCGACAAGGCTATTACATATCTTCTCTAGATTAATTAGATTTTTGAGAAACAAAGACTCTAAAATTGTAAAAGCGGGGAGACCATTAGATGAATTGGCAAGGTACTCAATTGAGGGGCTGTTGTTAATAGCAAGACACTTCAGTTCTCTAAATCCTTCTGTGCACAACTCGGGAGTATTCTTCTTGAACTTTTTCAACCCGTCCAAATATAAGAATTGAGTTTTTTGCAGAATTTTTTGAACCCATTCCTTTGAAAGAAAAATATCCCATTCTTCCAATTTGAGCTCCATGGTTCTCAAACCTTCCGATTTGAGCTCCCTGTTTCTCAAACCTTGAATTGTCCTCCCTTCTGCATTTACTATGTTGATCCAAAATTTGATCAGATTCCCAAATGGAAAGTCATCATCCTCCAAGAGTACAGAGGGATCACGGATCGATATTTCCAGAGTGGCTATCTTTGTCAAGCTCTTTAATTCAGCAAACCTGGCGTTACATGATTCCGACAGTATTCCATCCTTGCCCATCCATCGATCAAAGCTTCCCCGCAAATATAACTCTTCCAAGTTGATTAAGCGCTCCAGCACACCAGGCTTGATTGTCCGAAGCTTCTTGCAATCGCTTAGATTCAACGATCTCAGATTTGTCAGGTTTCCGATTTCTTCAGGCAACCTAGAAAGTGCAGACCCTGCGAGGCTGAGAATCTGCAATGCTTTGAGCTTGCCAAGAATTGCCACATCCTCCACATTGCAATGGCCTAAGTATAAAGAGTGGAGGTTCTTGAGGATTTTAATCGAGCGAGGAAAAATAGCAATATGCATGGAGCAAAAATATAGGACATGGAGCTCCTTCATGTATGTGAAATCTGGTAGGCCCGAGCAATCTCCCACTTCACGTTCGTGTACTTGTTTCCAACGCCAGCCTTCCGGTTGAGACAACATGAGTATCTTCAAGTCAGGAAGAAACCGACACTTCATTAGTTCATCAAGTCTCTTTTTGTCAACATCAGCTAGGCATATAGCCCAACATTTCTCAAGCTTTTCCTTTGACAATGAGCCATAATTGCTGTTCGTCATCAAAGAATCTTGACCCCTAAATGGAGTTGAGACAACCACCTCGCTGTAAAGATCATGTATGGTCACATCGTTCTTGTCATCACCACCATCCAGCAACAAACAAGCGGAACGGAGTTCATCGAGTATAGTATTCAATCTATCCCTCGAATCTTGCATCGTCCTTCTGAATTCCCCAAACAAGCCCAAACCCATGCCTAGAACCAGCAGAGTTTCGACTTGAATGGTTCCACCAATAAGACCACAGAGCAAGAATAAAGTCTTGGCATCCTCACTCTTCAAATGGTTGTAACTCAACTTCACTATCGTTTCTTTTGTTTCTTTATTTGACTCATCTATTTCTATTAGCGCGTTTCTCCATGCGCACTCATCCTTATCTTTCAAAAAGTTTGCAACAGAGATAATCAAAAGAGGCAAACCTGCAAGCTTCTTGACCACTCGATCCGCTATTGTTTTCAATTGCTCATTGTCTTTGAGCCTGTCGCCAACCTTCTTTTCGAATAGCCTGAATGCTTCGTCGTCGTTTAAACCTCCAAGACGAAATATAGAATCGTGACACTCCATTTGCTGCAGAACATTTTTAAATCTCGATGTTAGCAGCAACTTCCATCCCTTGCTCTCGTCTTTCGAAGGAATTCCGACCTTTCTCAGATCAAGATCTTTCCACAGATCGTCCAATATTATGAGAACCTTCTCACTCGGATCATTTTGCAATCTCTTGGACAGAAGTTCTTTTCTTCTCTCTTCATTCGTCACATCCTTCAGATTTTTTAGACCCAAGTCGTAAGCGATATCCTCTTGGATTTTCTTTAAGTCCAGGTTCTGCGACACATTCACTTTGACGATCATGTGGAACAATTTCTTCTCATTCCTGAGTTTCTTCTCGACTTGCTCCAACAGCGTAGTCTTCCCTACACCACCCTCCCCATAGATCCCAATCACTCGGTGCTTTTCGTCATCCAGAGCATTCATTATGTCCTCTAAGATAGAAGCTCGAGAATCGAAGATAGTGTCAACTTGATCACCGGCGGAGGAAATCACGTCAGAAGTGCCATCAACGCGCCCTGGAGCAGGATCTTCGTAGACCTCCCCGGATGGTTTCTGATCAATAAGGCTCTGGATGCAGTCAGCTTTCCTCCTTGCCTCCCTGCCGAGACGATATCGCACCTTCAGGTTGGGAAGCCACCCATAGAAGCAAGTTTCATTAGCTCCTCGGTCGTCATCCAGAGCACGGCGCGCCTCCTCGGCATCCACATCTTCCATCCATTTATTGACACGTGGTTTGATAGGCTTCACGTTGTTTCGAGCATCATTGATGGAATCCTGCATATCTTGCCTCGCGTTGGCCAACTCTGCAACTTTGGCCCTAAGTTTGCGAACGTGGCTGTCGTAGGATATCACATAGCCGCAATGACGATTGACCGGAGCCACCAGGCACCCTGCCGCTGCGGAAGCCACACACAGAACGAATTCCGCCATTTTCCCCCTTTTTGAATTCTTTCTGGTTTTCTTCCCTTCTCTGTGGAGAAACGAGAGTTAAGAATGTATATATGCCGAGGGAGGCGGAACAATATCCGCCATTCTCCCAAATCGAATTTCTTCCACCGAAATATTTGAAGACAAAAGCCAACAACAACAAAATCAGACAAGTGCCGACTATTCGTTTCAACGAAATACTTCGACATCGTCTCCACTATTACCACGCATTCGTTTTCTGCCAATCTCCCCGGTTTCGCGGAAACTTCCAACCATTCGTTTCGCCTCGTACTGAAACTCAGCGCTAGCCTAGACACACCAACCTCCCAAAAATCACAACACCGGACACTCACGGGCAAAACTGCCGACTCGATAGCCAAGCTCGTGCAATCACCCACCAACAAAAGAAACTAAAACTATAAAAATAAAAATAAAAAGAGGCAAAACCAGCAAAGAAAAGGAAAAGAAAAGAAGAGTACAAAAATCAGGGAAAGAATCAACTCACTGTTATGAGCCGCGAACGTAGCAGATCCGAAGCCGAATCGTAGAGAGCTGGAACTTCTTGTCGCTTGGAGTTTGCGACTTACAGCAAGAGTATTCCTCGCCGTCTTGCGCAGGGAAACCACACCGGAGCAGACGGCGGAGAAGGAACACAACGACGCAGGACGAAGAAGCAACGAGCTCTGGGGCAGAGAGCGAAGATGACCCGGCGCCGGAGCAAGGCGGAGGAGCAACGTGCTTTTGGGCTAGAGAGCGAATTCTCACACAAAATTTTGAAGTGAGAAGGAAAGAAATGACGAGGGACAAAGCTCCTTTAATGCATGCAGGCCTACTCCATTAGAGAGGTGAGAGAAAAAGGCGGCAGCAGATCTATTAATGACTGTAAATTTTTAAGCAGAAAAGGGACAATAATATAATATATTTTGTGCATAAAAACCAGTGGAGGAGCTAGCGCATCGTGGAGCCACGCGTCATTTCCTCATTGGTAAGGGTACACGCTGGCTTGGCGGTCGGGACCCTCAAATATTTTCTCCCATTTGATTAATGCTTAACCGTTTAACACATCTGACCTCAGCTCCAGAAATCAGCAGCACTGCAGCAGCGATGCACAAATCTCCGCTTGGGACCGAGCTATGGTCCAGATTCCGATTCAGATGATGCACCTCAATGGAGAACCTCAATCCAGTCCACCATTTCTTTTTGGACTAAAATTGCCTTCGCAGCCCACCGCTTGTAGAACGTGAGAATTATCCAGCTGTCTATGACTATCATTGTCCATCAATCATTTCATACGTGCTCAGCTCCAGCTAAAGTCCAGAATACAATTCGGATGATGCACTGCAATTTCAGTCGCTTCATGAGCTCTTTTAAGGATCAGCTTTAATAAAGTTGCACAACAATAGAGTCCGCTAAGTGCAATAATGCTTTCTACTGTTGTATTATGTGGAGACCACCAATTTTAACCAAAATGCTTTTCCCGTCCCTTCTTCATAAAAGTTTGTATCATTTTCATGCAAAAGCATCTTACACCGCTTGCGTGATTGTATTGTCATAGCATGGAGAAGTCTGTAATGCCCTAGCTTACAAGGTTAATTTTGAAAAAAGGTCACCACATATGACGCTTATTTAAGTATCATAAATTCAGTTTTTCCGATCATTTAAATATTTAAAAACCTCTAAAAGAAATTCACTTGAGCATTACAACCTTTTCAAAGATGTTGCCCAAAAGTGCTAGCATCACGACACTTGTGATGGGAGTTGTAGTCTTTAAATGAGCAATTGAAAGCCATGACACTTAAATGAAACTTTTTTTTTAAGTCATGACACCCACTTAATTGACAAAAAATTATGATACTCAAGTAACCGTCATAGAAAAGTAATGGGACTCAGCTCCCAAGTTTAGATCGTTAAGTTGCCAAAACCAACATTCAAATAGAAACTCGATGATAAAATCAAATGTGGCAACTTGCCCTTTTTAAAAGAACGTAATATAAAAGATAAATTTATAACCAATATATTAACAAAAATTGTTTGTCTTCAGTAATTATCGATGTGTATAAAATTGAGAGACCGCCATATTTGATGGAGATTCACGAGATGCTCAAAGAGACCTAGGCACTCCGTTAATATCTAAGAATCACCAATCTATTAATCTTGTGAACCTGCATAGGCTTTGAGCTACATACACAACTTCATCGAGAGGATTTGAAGGTCCATGAAAGTTGCCTTTTCATTTTTCTTTTTTCTAGAAATTGCTTATACTCATCATTTATTTCTCAAAACCTCACTTTAATAGTTATAAAGAAAACCTGATTCCATTGATTTATCATACCTCGTTAGCAATTTAGGGCTTGTTTATTCTAATTTTTGTTCCCAAAATCAATTTGGGACGAGAATCACGTTTGATAAAATTTTTGTTCTTGGAAACAGTTGGGAAGAGAATTGAGAATTAAAAAAAATATGATTCTTCGTCCGAGAGTCAAAACAAGAAAACTCTCATTCTTCCATTCTATCATCCCGCGATTGTCGTTCGCCACGCCCTCCGTCGCCGTTCGTCGCCGATCGCCGGTCCGATGAGCTCGCCGAGGCTGGGTGAGGCCGGCCTGACCACCGACGAGGTTGGGCAAGCCTCGCCCAACTGCTAGTGAGGCACGACCGATGAGGGCCGACCTCGCCGAGGGCCGGTGACGCTCCGGTGAGCGTCGCCGCCCTCGTCTAGCCGGGCCGTCGCCTAGCGACCGGCCACATAAAGAAGAAGAAAAATAGGAAAAAAGGGAAAAAAAAGAAAGAAAAAAAGGAAAAAAAGTAAAAAAATATTTAAAAATTAAAAGAAATTAATTTGGAACATAATCAATTAGTATGGTATCAAACGCAATTCTATTCCAAAATAAAAAAATTTGGACAGATTACCAAACGTATTTTTTTACTCGAATCGGTTTTCAAGAACAAAATAAAAAATAATCATTTTTTATTAAAATTAGCTTTCGAAAATAGAATCATTATTAAACGCGTCTTTAATGACCCTCCTACCGATTCTCTTATAATCCAAATCCTAGGGAGTCTCTCTCCTTCCCTAATACGTACTGACCACACACCTACACTATCATTGCTCCCTGCGCTCTCTCTCTCTCTCTCTAAAACAGAGGAGGACAAAACAAAGTGATGTTAAGAAATTAACTGGGGTGTCATGTCAACCTCGTGATGCAGATGGACAGTATGACTTTATACATTGTGGATCGTGCTGTAATTATTAAAGCTTCATGCTTTTTGAACCCCACGTCGAGGGACCCCACTCAACCGTACTATCCTTTTTCTCCATCAATTTAAACGTTGTCCCACTAGCTTCGACTTAATTTGTGCAAAGCCATATATGATTATACGTCTGGTCCCAAATTCGTACAAATCGTTTTATGGATTAGAGCGACAAATATTCTAAAGAAACCAACCTCTTAATTGGGTCAATCATCCTCACCTAAAAAAAAAAAAAACATTCGATTGATCACCCAAAACAAAAACTGCTTTATACGACAAAAATTGCTTTAAACTTCGGGAAAATATATTTATAAATACAACCAAAAAATTTAAATAACCCGATATAATCAAATAATCATCATGCACATAAAGTTATTTTGGTCTCGTAGTAGGATTTGTTATTCTATAGACCTAATTAAATTTCTAGTTAAAAAGGTATATATTCCATATGTAGCCATGATATTCAATTTCTATATGGAAAAACAGATAATATAAGATAAAAAATTACAAGATATTGATCAACAAAAGAAATGAAAAGAACCTCTGTCTCCTATGTAAAACATTTGCATGCACCATTGCTGAGGATAAATACGTTGCCTTGTTCATGCACTTTTTACATCTACATCTCTGTCTTTACTTCATTTTTTAATGCAGAGTGCAAAACATAATCTGAGTTGAGAAGTTTGCTGATATTATTGACATTTTGTTGAGTAACATCTACTAATGCAACTATAGTCAAGTCTATACATATTATTTTTATTAATGAGGATATCAATACTTGTGGGCGAAGTCTTACATTTTGAGTTTCCCATCAAACCAAAGATGTTTACGGACGAGGAGCCACTCCAAAAGTTTGCTACCTTGATTTTTATTTTGAGAGCAAGACCCGTATGTATAGAATCGAATGAAGCCATTCTGTAGAATGAAGCGGGTTTCAAGAATTGGGTGAAAAGAAGTGAGGAACATAAGGGTGCGAATGGTAAAGTTTCTGTTCTTTTTTTGTTATAGGGAACAGAAATAAAAAAAAAAGTATTTCTGTTCCGGTGAACGGTTTTTGAACAAAAGAACACGTTTGGTAACGTTTGTTCCGGGAATAAAAAATGAATAGAAACACGTTTGGTAATTTTTATTCTTTTTTTGTTTCTTTTAATTTTTTAATTTTTTAATTTTATTTTTAATTTTTTCCTTTCTTTTTAATTTTTTCTTCTTTTGGCGATCCCCGGCCTCCGGCGACGGCCGGCCGACGGGGCGGCCCTCGCCCGGCCACGGCGAGGCTCGCCGGCCCCCATGCGAGGCTCGGCCTCGCCCGGATTCGACGAGGCTGCCGGCGAGATCACCAACCCTCGACGGCCGGTCGCCGGCTATGGGCGAGGCCGGCGACCGGCCAAAGGAAAAAGAAGAAAAAAAAGAAGAAGAAAAGAGACGAGAGAGAAAATGTGTTTCTTCAAAATTGTTTTAGGAACAAGAAGTAACTTTTTGTATTTCTTTTTTTTGTTCCAATTGTGTTCGAGAATAAAAAAAAAAAAAAAACAAAAACGCAACCAAACGTGTTTCTATTCTTTTTTGTTTCCGAGAACAAAAAAAAACAAAAGTATTCAAAACACTTTTTGGACCGTTTCTATGTAGGCCCTAAAAGATTCAAGGAATACGAAAAGAATGGTAGAGAAAGATTTTCCTGTGGGGGCCTGCAAGATATTTTACTTCGGAAAGGGGGGAGAAAATAGCGGGAAACGCAAAATGGAGCTCTTGCTTTTCCTCAAATGACGAGCTCAGTGGGCCCATAACGTGTTGCATTTTCTGGACTCTTGGTCATAATAAGAAATCAAAGGCCCCTTGACAACAATAGCCAATTTTTGATCAAGTGAATTCATTCCCCTAGGATAAAAAATTGTGTTGTTACTAAAATGTCAATAAATTGATTAAATACTCATGTCGTTATTTAATATAATTTAATATCCATAAGCTGACCCGACTTGCCTCGCTTTAGAATTTCTAGGCTTAAATAATCATAAAATTATAATGTAGAGATTGGATATCCTGAATTTTCGTCTTGATTACTGTTCATATTATCTTGTCTTTGTGTGATTTTGAAGCTACCGAAGGATGCATGTGCTGACCAAAACCGTGGATCTAATTGACGTGTAATCTTGGAGAAACAACGCCCTAAAAGTACTTATTCTTACCACCGGAACACACGGAAAGAAAAAGGACGCTTTGCAAGCGCGAAGATGTGAATTTTTTCTGGAGATTTTTAATAAATAAAAAAATATTTTGATTTTCATAAATTATGATTTTTTCAGAAGAACGAGGAATTAGTACACCTATATATACCACACTTTATATACTTAATACAAAGCCCTTCACTCACTTCAATTTTACGAAGTTTGAGATCTCAATTTCGATTTACAATATAGCAACTTAGACTAAGTGACGAAAGTGGAGTTTCTTATAGATTTCTCGAATCAACAAATGTACATTTGCTCCTTTTCAATCGTGAGTTAATTTCTTTTATTAGATCACATTATGTGATAGCGACACAACCAAATGTGTGAGATAGTATGTTACATGATGGCTACATGATGTAATAGTGACCCGTGTTATGACAAACCAATCAAAAGTGACAGACAACAATACTTAAATACCATTTACGATGATATCCATTTAATTTGGGTAATGTGATTGGTTGATTACGCCACATAAATTGTGTCGCTAACATGTAAAACACTTTTTCCTGACTTGGACGTCCTCAAAAAATATCTCAATCATGATCGGGTCCGACTCCCGACTCCCGACCACATTACTGATAAGTACTGTCTTTCTTAAAACATCCCTCTCATGTATTTACATATTACTTGCTAAATTCTGAAGCAGAAAAGGTTGATTTAAGCAACTCAAGCAGCATTTGGGGAAAAAGTCAATTTAGTTTGTTAAACCATGGCTTTAACAATAATTGGCGGAAAAGAAACAGAGAAACGCATACAACATTTTTCACCGGTTGAATAATTGTTGAGAGGCCAAAGTCATGTCGATCTTAGAGAGAAAAGATTCTGCCATGGGCTTCTTATTATCTTAGAGGGAAAAGATTCAACCTTTTCAAATAATGAAAAACAATGTAATGCTAGCTTTGTCGATGAAGAGGGAAGAAACTTGTTTCGATCTTTTTTATGAGATACAAAAATTAAATGATATTATTAAACTTGTAACTGAAGTTAGTAAACTCCTTCCAATCTATTTTGTGAAACTGTCGAAAGAGCATAAAAAGCTAATTATATGCGGGCGCGCACACACACTCTCTAAAATTGACCTTTGTACGTTAAATGCATCCATAATTAATTTAAATGATTCTTTTTTATTATAAAATAAAAATTTGAAGAGCTTTGTCAAGATCAAAGCAAAAGTATAATGGGAAAATCACTAGATGATTTATGATAATAAGTATGCTTTATGCTCATTAAATGCATTCAATGGCAGAATTCATTATTTGTGGTTGTGGCTCCAGTTCTGTATCTAAAGGATTTTCCCACGTTAAAGCTCATCATATGTCTACATTTGTTGTGTTGTTGGCTATCGAATAAAGACGGCGAGAATGAAGGTTCAGTAGAAGGGATTTAGAGGGAGAATTTGAATATGTGTTATAAGGTTTAGACTCAAGCTTGCTATTTCTAGGATGAAGGTACATATTATATCTGTCAACCGTTGACAATATTAAATGCACTATCGCAAGAATGAAGGTAAACATGACTGAATGATTGTGGGGTTACATACTATTTTGAAGATGCGACGCGCATCTTCTTAAGAAAGGAAAGGTTGAAATCATTTGAGCAATAGAAAAGCAGAATCTCAATTTTTATGTATGCTATTATGTTAGATCATTTTTTGCACCTTTTCTTTTTCCTTATGTCAAAGTAGAGCCACTTTTCTTTTACATGTCTTTTGGTCTACTCAATTGACTATTTGTACCAATGGATGAAGATATTCAGCCCCTACATCTCAAGGGGTATAATCAGTTTGCCAAGAAGAGTGAAGAATATCTTTAATTCAAGTACATGTAATTTACCAGTATACCTAGTGAATTTTCTATACACTCCCACCTACACAATAGGAATAAAAAAGGAATTGCAGAAAAAGCCTGAAAGCATAACGGTAATGTGTGCACAACTATTTATAATTATATATTTAGTCCCAAATATATCATTTGGTTTGCACTAGCCTCCAACCTTGGATACTGTGTAAGAGAGAAGTTGTGGCATCGACTACTGAAAAAAAAAGTTAAGTACGCATGGTTTAAAGTACAGGAAACAACTTTTGATTGATGAGTCAAGTGCATATGGCTAGCCAATCGATCGTAGCAAAACCTGGACACCCAATTTTGAGTACTTTAATGACCTAAAGTACTTACCTAAATTTATTTTCATCGAAAGTTGTTCATAAAAAATTATTGAGTCTCCAGAGAAGCCGAATACATCAGTATTTTAGGGATCATAAAGAAATCAAAGGCCCTCGACAACAATAGTCAGTTTTTGACCAAGTAAATTCATTTTCCTAGGAAAATAAAGTTGTGTCGTTACTAAAATGTCCATAAATTGATTATAAAATCATATCGCTTTTAATTGCTCCAACAAAGGCTTAATTAAATATTATTTAATATCCATAAGCTTATATAATCATATTACGTCTTGATTAGTGTTCATATTGTCTTGTCTTTGTGTGATTTTGAAGCTAACGAAGGAGGCATGGATCTAATTCACGTGTCATCTTGGAAAATCAAGGCGCTAAAAACACTAACTCCAAAAGATGCCCCACACGTCCTCCTCCAATGCGCGCTGGCTGTATCATTTGAATATGCTTGACCTCCAAGAACCTAAAATTTTTTTCCAGTGAAATAAGTCTCTACGACATCCTCTACTCCAAACACTAGTTAGCGTAATGCAAGTCTATCAAGAAAATTATTCAAAAAATCATTAATTTTTTGTACGGCGAACAACTCAATCCTTAATTTTTTTAATTAGGTTAATTTAATCTTAAACCTATTATACGGTAGCTAATGTAGTCCTAAACATTTCAAACGTGTTAATTTAATCTTAGACCTTTTGATGATTTGCCAACTTAGTCCTAAACATTTTAATAACTTATTGATATAGTCCTTCAGCAATTTTCAATTAAAATTACTCAGAAAGACTATATTGGCAATTCATTAAAAGGTTTATAACTAGATTGACAAAATTTAAAATTTTCTTACTTAATTGGCCATCGTAAAATAGGTTAAGGACTAAATTTGCACTACTGAAAGGTTTAGGATTGAAATAGTTGTCACTCATTAAGTTTATGATCGAATTAACATGATCGAAAGGTTAAGGACTTAATTGTCCGCCGTACAAATGGTTTATGATTTTTTGGACAATTATCTCCAAGTGTATTATGTATCACAGAGTTGTCTTAATGCCATACCTGCTACAGTCCTTACGCAATGTAATAGATATTACATAATCCCTAAAACTTTTTAAAGAAAGTACTTCAAACAAGAGATGAAATCATGACTTTTGATAACCAATCTATTAGAATTTAGCAAGAGGCTTTAGTATCAAATCCTATAGGATTCCTTATTGATCACCATAGCAGAATAGTGTTTCATATATTGGATCTGGAGAGAGACTTGACATCGATATCTAAAGGTGCTCACATCTTTCTCATCTTCTAATGAAATGCATCTACATGCATCCAACATGATATTAACGATGATTGCGATGACAAGATACAGAGGGAGATCGTTCCTCAAGTGGCCATAAAAGGCTAGATAGAAACATGCAATAAGTTGTTTGGTGATTGAATTATTATGGTATTGAGAGTTGTCTATTATATATGATTTTGTTTGTGCCATTAAGTCCTAAAACTTACTCACATTTTTCATTTTTCAAATTGAAAAAAATTAATAGAAGGACTTGATTGTGTCAACTTAATAAGTTTTAAGACTTGATTGTATTTTTTAAAAATTCTAGAATTTAATTTCACTTTCGTGATAAGTTTCAAGACTTACAATATACTTATTTATTTTTAGAAATATGGAACTCAGGCAATCGCATTTTTTTTTTTTTTGGTTAAGATTATCACACTCAATAACAATAGACACTAGAAAAGTTTAGGAGCATTACCTTTGGTTTTTAAGTCCCATCCTATTACACGTGCAACCTCGATGGGGGCCTTTTTTCACCGCTTCATTTCATCATAACCAAACTTAATCTCATGCTTGGTCAGGGCATTCCTATACAATGGCCTCTAATGGAATTATGTGAATTAATGGCCTCTAATGGAATTATATGCACTCTAATTATATCATCCACTCTCAATTATTCAACCTGATTTTGTCTGATGTTAATGAACTTTCGCTAACGACTTTAGATTGCGAGTTTGGTTTGCACCTAAGACAGGATGAAATTTTTAATTGGATTGATTCTTAATGGTGTACGATGCCGAAGGGTGATAACACATACGTCTGAAGGAAACTTGTCAGGGCAAGGCCTCTTCTTAAGCCACACATTGGATGCATTATTAGTGTTAGAGCGCATATTTTTGTCTGTGGTAATTATCCGGTAAGTGTGGGACGAGGGACTGCCACACCTAATGGGAACTAACTGAGTGTTCAAAGAATCCTAGACACTTTATTGACATTTGAAAAATACCTATCTATTAATCTTGTGAATACACATATGTTTTGAACTACATATATAACTTTATTGGAAGAAACTGAAGGTTCCATACAAAACCCAATTTTCTTTATCAATTACGAAACAAGTTTATTAGATTAAGTTTTGCACTTTTTTTTTCTTTTGTGTAAATAGAGCCGTCTGTCTTTTACACAGCTTTTGCCTTCTCAATTGACGATTAGTACCAATAGATGAAGATATTCAGCCCCTACAGTTTAAAAGATATAATCAGTTCATCAAGAAGAGCCAAGAAGATCTTTAATTCGAGTACATGTATTTACCAATATACCTAGTAAATTTTCTATGCACTCCCACCTACACAATAGGATCTAAAAAGTAAGCCGATAATTTGTGCACCCCCATAGTAATTACATATTTATTCCCAAATGTATTAAGTTGCTTTGCACTTGTCTCCAACCTTTTTTTTTTTTTGGTCGGAAAGATAGGTATTTCATTGCATTACAAAAAAACTGGGCATTACATAAGAGAGAAGTTATAGCATTAACAGCCAAAAAAAATTAAGTACGCATGGGATTAAGCACGTGAGGCAACTCTCGATTGACGAGTTGAGTGCACATGGCCGACCAATCCATTGTAGCGAAACTTGGGCACCCAATTTTGAGTCTTTAATGACCTAAAGTACTTGCCTAAATTTATTTTCACCAAAAATTGTTCATAAAAAAATTATTGAGTCATCACAAAAGTAGCACACATCGGTATTTTAGGGGTCAATGGTCCCTTGACAATAATAGTCAATTTTTGACCATGTAAATTCATTCCCCATGGAGAGTAAATTGTCTCGATTACTCAAATGTCCATAAATTGATTATATACTCATATCGCTTTTAATTGTTCCAAGAAAGGCACAGTTAAAAATAATTTAATATCCATAAGCTGACTCGACTTGCCTGGCTTTGGAGCTTCAAGGCTTAAATAATCATACAATTATAAAGTAGCGATTAGATCTTCTGAATTTGCGTCTTGATTAGTGTTCACATCGTCTTGTCTTTGTGTGGTTTTGGAGCTACCGAGGCAGGCACATGCTGACCAAACCCATGGATCTATTTCACGTGTAATCTTGAAAGATCAATGCCCTAAAAATGCTAACTCTTACCACCGGAAGTGACATTATTTTAATATTCCCAAAAGATGCCCCTCCCAACAAGGGTGTAATTAAATATAGTTTGATATCCATAAGCTTATATAATCATATTGCAACTTGATTAGTGTTCATATCGTTTCGTCTTTGTGAATCTTGGAAAATCAAGGCCCTAAAAATACTAATTCTTACCACCGGAAGTCACGGAAAGAAAAAGGGACGCAATGCATTGAACTTTGATCATTTAATAAATGAAGCGTGACTAAGATCATTTAATAAATGAAGTGTGACTAAATTATACACACATAAACTCACCGACATTAGCAGTGACATTATTTTTATGTTCCTAAAAGATGCCCCTCCCGCCCCTCCCGCCCCCCCAATGCGCACAGGTCGTAAAGTGAGTCATCTAAATGAATGTGCTCAATTTCCATCCATTTGAATATGCCAACACCTAAAATTTAGTTAGTATTCACGTGTCACGGTGTTTACTTAACCCAATAACTACTGCATTTGTCACAAAGTTGTAATAGATATTACGTGACCCCTAAAACTTTTGGGAGAAGGTTATTCAAACAAGGGATAAAATGAAGACTTTTGATAAGAATTCTATTGCAATTTAAAGAAGGCTTTAGTATAGTTTGGTCCTTGGCATCCCACGGGATCCCTTTTTCATCACTATAGCAGAACAATGTGTTTCATCTATAAGATCCCTGAGATAGACTTAATATTTATTTCTAGGGGTGCTCAACTCTTCTTCATCTTTTAATGCAATATGTTTATATGCATCGAAGATCACATTATTATAACAAGATTAAGAAGAAGAAGAACCATTACATAATTTTCTTACCATCAATCACTGATTTTGATTGGAGGACAAGCATGTTATGAATTATTAATCTCAAGAACACAGATATTTCGATAGAGAAATCTCTTCCATTAAGCAGCACACACATTAATCATGTGATACTTTTTCATTTCATGCCTTTCTTTAAAATCCCGTGCTTTTACTTGCGCAACCTCGATTGGGGGCTTTTTCTTCATCAGAACCAAACTTTATCTCATGCTTGGTCAGGGCAATTCTATACATTGGCCTTTAATGGAATCATGCTAACTCTAGTTAAATAATCCGTTCTTGATTATTCGGGCGGACCTTATTTTGTCTCGTGTTAATGGACTGTTGATAATGAAATTTGATTACAAGTTTGATTTTGAAAAGATTGATTGCGCTTCACTTCATCAGTACTGAATTTTACTCGTGCCTGGTCAGGGCAATTCTATAGATTGGCCTTATTAAATTATGCGAACTCTAGTCAAATAATCTGCTCTCGATTATTCGGGTGTACCTTATTTTGTCTTTTTTTGATGCGTTTTTTATAATGAAATTTGAATACAAGTGTAGTTTGTTTGTGAGAGAGGATGAAATTTTTGAATGGATTGATTGCGGTTCACTTCGTCAGAACCGAATTTTATCTCATGCCTGGTCAAGGCAATTCCATACATTGGCCGCTAATGGAATCATGCGAAACTCTAGTTAAATAATCCGTTCTCGATTATTTAGGTGTCCCTTATTTGGTCTGGTGTTAATGGACTTTTGATAATGAAATTTAATAACAAGTTTGGCTTCGCATGAGAGAGAATGAAATTTTCGAATGGGTTGATTGCGCTTCACATCATTTGAACTGAAATTTCTCATGCCTGGTCAGGGCAATTATATACCCTGGCCTTTAATGGACTCATGCGAACTCTAGTTAAATAATCCGTTCTCGAATATTCAGGTGCACCTTATTTGGTCTGGGGTTAATTGACTTTTGATAATTAAATTTGATTACAAGTTCAGTTTGCACGTGAAATGGAATGAAATTCTTGAATGAATTGATTGCTAGGTTCATATTTTGGATTTCAACAAGAACCATGTAGGGTTTGGTGTCCAAATATCACATCTCAATATGGGCAAACTTTGATATGTTCGCATTCTTTTGGCAACATTCACTTTTAGTAAAACATGGAGGGACTATTGAATGGTGAACATATTCATGTGCTATATAACTTCAGCAGAACATAGATACTCGCATCGACCATTGGGCTGCTCATAATCGAAAAGAAAATATACAACATATGTGCACTTTATTGGGTCAGATTGATATTATTTATGCCCTACTATGCCTAAGGGTGGATAGTACATATGTCTGGAGGAAACCTGTCAAGGCAAGACCAGTTCTTAAGCCATACATTGACTGCATTATTGGAAGTCAGAGCAGAGTTTTGCGTGTCTCTAGTAATTATCTGATATGTATTGGATGTCGGATTTGCCGCACTTGATAGTGACTTGTGGGATGCTCAAAAAGCTCTAGACAGTCCATTGATATCTCAGAGACATCAATTTATTGGAAAAAGTGCCAAAAAAGTCATAAATCTTTTGTCTTTGTGCCAATTTAGTCCTAAACCTTTTTTTAGTGCCGATTTAGTCCTAAACATTTTTACATTGTGTCAATTCAGTCTTTTCCAGCCAATTTTGCTGACTGGACGCCGGCCGGCTGACGTCGTATAATCGGCGTTAACGTGGATAACTTTTAATAATATTTTAATATATTTTTTTTTTTTTCCCTTCCCCTCCTCCGGTCGGTCGCCGAACCTCGGCGACCGGCCGAGGCGACAGACGGCCACCTCGCCCTCGCCGGATCTGGCGAGGGTCGAGCCTCGTGCGGCTTGCCCTCGTCGACGCTGCCTAGGTCGCCCTCGCGGCTTGGGCAACGCGGCAAGGCTCGCCCTCGCCGGATCTGCGAGGTCGAGCCTTGTCGGCCATGGGCGAGGCTCGACCCTCGCTAGATCGGGCGAGGCGAAACTCGCCACCCAATGCGAGGCTGCCCTCGTGGCCACCGGCGAGGTGGCCGACGAGGGTCGAGCCTCACCGGCCATGGGCGAGGCCCGACCCTCGCCACCTCGCCAACGCCGCCCAAGCCGCGAGGGCGACCTAGGCGGCGCCAGCAAGGGCGAGCTGGGCGAGGCCCAACCCTCGCCAAATCTGGCGAGGGCGAGGTGGCCGGCGAGGTCCAGCGAGGTTGACCTCATCAGCGGTCGCCTCTGGCCGATCGCCAAGGTCAGGCGACCGGCTAGAGGAGGGGAAGGGAAAAATGAAAAATGAAAAGGAAAAGAAAAATCAAAATCAAAATCAAAAATATGAAAATATTATTAAAAGTTGTCCACGTCAACGCCGATTAGACCACATTAGCCGATCGGCGTCCAGTCAGCAAAATCCGGCCAAAATTGGCCGAAAACGACTGAATTGGCACAACGTAAAAATGTTTAAGACTAAATCGGCACCAAAAAAAGGTTTGTGACTAAATCGGCACAAAAACAAATGGTTTATGACTTTTTTGGCACTTTCCCCTCAATTTATTAATCGTGTAAATATGCATAAGTCTTGAACTACCTATATAACTCCAATAGAGGAAACCGGAGGTCCTATAAGCCAATTTCATTGATTAATTACACCTCATCAACGGGACCAGTGAAAATTGGTGCGCACACGCTATTAGATTCGATTATTTTTGCACCTTTTCACTTTCTTTTGTGGAAATAGATCAGCCTTTCTTTTACATATCTTTTGTCTTCTCAATTGAGGATTTGTACCAATGGATGAAGGTATTCAGCCCCTACATCTTCAAGGATATACTCAATTGTACAGAAAATAGACAAAACTGAAAATTGGAGAAGAAGAGTGAAGAATATATTTAATTCAAATGCTCGTAATTACCTATATACCTGGTAACTTTTCTATACAGCTCCAATCCTCACTATAGGAATTTAAAAGAAATTGCTGAAAAGCCTGAGATCATCGCATTAATGTGTCCATAATAGTATATAATTTGGATTGCACAAGCCTCCAACCTCGAATACTACATAAAAGAGAAGTAATAGCATAGACTGCGGAGAAAATGTTGAATAGACATAGAATTAAGTACATGAGGCAACTCTCAATAGACGAATTGAATGAACATGGCCGACCAATTGGCCGCAACGAAACTTGGGCACCCAATTTCGAGTACTTTTTTTTTTTTTTTGTTCGAAGACGAAATTATATTATAAGCGTAGAGTTGAGGATACATATAAGGGCATATCACAATACAAAAGATCTTGTAAAAAGGAAGGAGGATGCTGCACCCAATCTGAGGAAATCAAAGAAGCCCGATGGGCCTTAGCCACCCGGTCCGCCACAGAATTCGCTACCCTATTACAGTGAACGATGGTGAAATTAGGGCACCGAAGCTGCAGATCCCTTATCTCTTGAAAGACGCCTCTGTGCTCCCAAGGCGTCAAGGCTGGATCGTAGAGAGCGTCTACAAGGGTGGAGCGGTCGATTCCACTTGAAGATGATCCGATCCTCGCCGTCGTTGAAGCAAGAAGTGCAAGGTGTGATGTAGTCCGAGCACCTCGCCCGCAAAGCCGAAGATGCGAGACACTTGTTTGCGCGAAACCATCAATCAATACACCAGATGAATCGCGGCACACACAAGCGACGGATGCATCATGACACTGAGATAGGTAAGCCGCATCAATATTAACTTTGATAGAACCGTTAGCTGGTGGATGCCATTGCTGATGCGAATCATGTAGATTTCTGACATGCTGTTGCCGCGTCTGACGGAATCTCGCACTGGATCGTGCGTCTACTAAAGCAGATTGCACAACGTAGTCAACATTAGGACGTTGCTTTCGGAACAAGAAGTTGTTTCTGGCTTTCCAGATATGCCAGAGTATAGCCGCAACTGTTTCAAGCTCAGGTAAACCGTTCTGTTTCTCAATAACTGCAACCAGCCAACTTTCCATGCGATTCACTTCTGTAAGATTCTGCTTGAGGTCTATTTCTGAGTGTAACCAGACATTTAAAGTCCATGGGCATAACAAAAATAAGTGCTCAGATGTTTCGGGTACCTGTGTAGTGCACATACAGCAAGTAGGGTCTGAGATAATGTGTCGAAAGTACCTAACAAAATTTATTTTCACCAAAAGTTGTTTATAAGAAAATTATTGAGTCGCCGTAGGAAGCCGAGAACATCAGAATTTTAGGGGTCATAAAGAAATCAAAGGCCCCTTGACAACAATAGTCAATTTTTCACTAAGTAATTTCATTCCCCTGGGAGATTAAAATTGTGTCGTTATTAAAATGTCCATAAATTGATTATAAAATCATGTCGCTTTTAATTGCTCCAAGAAAGGCGTAGTTTAATATAGTTTGATATCCGTAAGCTTATATAATCATATTGCAACTTGATTGCTGTTCATATTGTCTTGTCTTTGTGAATCTTGAAAAATCAAGGCCCTAAAAGTACTAACTCTCACCACCGGAAGTCACGGAAGGAAAACGGATGCAATGCACGTGCTTATTTCTCTTTGATAAATGAAGCGTGACTCAATTATACACACGTAAACTCACCGGCATTTGCAGTGTGATATTATCATCCGGGTGTTTTCTTAATGCGGTAGCTACTACAGTCCTTATAAAGTTGCAACAGATTCTACGTGTTCCCTAAAACTTTTGGGAAAAAAAAAGTACTTTAAGCTAGGGATGAAATCGTAACTTTTGATAAGCAATCTATTAGGATTTAGAAAAGGACTTTAGTATCGTTTGGCCCTTGGCATCCTAGAGGATTCCTTCTTGATTACCATAGCAGAACTGTGTTTCATACGTCGGATCTGGAGATAGAGTTGGCATCGATATCTAAAAGTGCTCACATCTTTCTCATCTTTTAATGAAATGCATTTATAAGCATCCAGCATCACATTGATGATGACGATGACCAGGTACAGAGGGAGAGCAATTCCTCAAGTGGCCATAGAAGGCTAGATAGAAACGTGCAATAAGTTGTTTGGTGATTGACTCATTATGATACCGAGAGTCGTCTGTGATATATTATGTTGTTTATGTAACCAAGTTCTAAAACTTATTAATATTTTCCCTTTGTCAAGTTAGAAAAAATTAATTGAAGGACTTGATTGTCTTAACTTAACAAGTTTTAGGATTTTATTATACTCTTTGAAAATTTTAAAACTCAATTCAACTTTTATAACAAGTTTTAAGACTTGTAGTGTACTTATCCATGGAACTTAGGCAACGATACTTTTTTTGGGGGTAAGATTGCAGGGGTATCCCACTCAATAACAATAAACACTAGAAAAGTTTAGGAGCATTGCCCTTTGACTTTCGAGTCCCATCCTATTTCGTGTGCAACCTCGATTGGGGCCTCTTTTCACCGCTTCGCTTCATCATAACCAAGCTTCATCTCATGCTTGGTCAGGTCATTTTTATGCAATGGCTTCTAATAAAATTATATAAACTCTAATCAAATCATCAGTTCTCGATTATTTTACATGATTTTATCTTGTGTCAATGAACTTTTGCGAATGACATTAGATCGCAAGTTTGGCTTGCGTGTTCGACAGGATGAAATTTTTAATTGGATTGATTCTCAATGGTATATGATGCGGAAGGGTGATAGTACATACGTCTGGAGGAAACTTGTCAGGGCAACACCTGTTCTTATGCCACACATTAGAAGCATTAGTGGCAGTGGTTAGCGCACATATTTACCTTTTTTGTATCTCCGGTAATTATCCGGTAAGTGTGGTACAGAGGGATTGCCGCACCTAATGAGAACTAGTTGGATGTTCAAAGAATCCTAAACACCGTGTTGATATCCGAAAGACACCTATCTAGTTAATCTTGTGACTACACATGTGTTTTGAACTACATATATAATTCTATTGGAAGAAACCGAAGGTTCTAGACAAGACCCAATTTCTCGATCAATTGCCGAACAAGTTTATTAGATTATTTTTTTTTCACTTTTTTTGTTTTTTCATTTTGTGGGAATAGAACATCCTTTCTTTTACATGGCTTTTGTCTTCTCAATTGAAGTACCAATGGATGAAGATATTCAGCCCCTTGATCTCAAAGGGTATAATTAGTTTACCAAGAAGAGTGAAGAATATCTTTAATTCATGTACATTTATCTATTAATATACCTAGTAAATTTTCTATACACTCCCACCCGCACAATTGGATCTAAAAAGTAAGCTGGTAATGGGTACACAGCCATACTAATTACATATATATATATTCCCAAATGTATAATTTGCTTTGCACTAATCTCCAATCTTGGATACTACATAAGAGACAAGTTAAAGCATCGATGGCCGAGAAAAAGTTAAACTACACATGGGATTAAGTACACGAGGCAACTCTCGATTGATGAGTTGAGTGCACATGGCCGACCAATCCATTGGGGAAGAGATATCATACCTCGAAGCAATTCTCAACCTTGACTTGTGTTAGACTAGGAAAACCAAACCGTTTGGAAGTCGCTATTCACGATGTCTCTACCTTCCTGCCTAGTCACCTTCACTACTTTAAGTTTTGGAAGCAATAGGTCCACATTAGAATCAAGGGACCCACAATCAAACAACGATTCCAAGGAAGGACACCCTGAAACTTTGACGTATACCAAATTGGGGAGCAATGTCCTTGTTTGTTCTGTAATTGAATCAAGGGACCCACAATCAAACAAAGATTCCAAGGAGGAACAATTGGAAACCATGACCCCTTCCAGGTTGTGCAATCTCCCTATGATTGTTGAAGGGAAGACATCAAGTAGGTCGGAGCACTCTTCAAGGTAGAGATAGGCAAATTTGTCAAAGGAACTTCTGGGAAGTCCACCATGCCATATCCTTTTTAAGGATGGTAATAATTTAAGTGTTAACTTCTCCAAGCTTGGTAAACTAACCTGCTCATAAGAGCTAAGCGTTAGATCATAGCTATGAGTAATTTGACAATATCTATCTGATGTGGTGAAAGAATGAATTTTCCACTAGTAGCGCTACTCTTAAATATAAATTCTGAAAATGTAGTAAGTAATAAAACCAAATAAAAATTTATAATGAGATTTTATTACTTGCCCGACAAATTGCGTGCCTATGACTATTATGGGTATTATCAAAAGAGAAGGGATGCATACCTTTCGATCGAAAAAGGAATCGGAATAAGCATCTTCTGAAGTGGTTACCAAGTCTTTCTTTCCACTAGGACATGAGAAGAATTTCTCCATAGCACACTCCTTTATACATAGTTGTTTTAGTAGTGGGAACTCTATAATATCATCCGCCCCGTCATCTCTTCCTCCTTCATCCACAATCATGGCCTTCATATTTGGACAGTCCTCCACTTCAATGTCTGTAATTTCTCTGAGACATTCAGCCACAGACACCGGAAAGAGAAATGCCAACCCTATCTCACTGACCTTGAGTTTCTTTAGGTTTTGAAATACCGATATTCCTTGTAATTGCACATCGTGTTTCCACATGTGCTGCAGGTTGGGTAACACCTTTAATGTCAATTCCTTTAGCTGAGAGAGAATCTCAACATGTCCCGTGACTTTTAGCTCCTTCAGGTCGAAAACTACTTTTGGTGATTGAGAAAACCCAATCTGCAAATTCTCCAAATTTGGCAGCATCAGTGTCAAATCTGATTTCAGAATACTCGACGTGGATCGAGAGTCCCAGATCGACATCCATTTCAAATTGCTATATTTTAATGGAGGTTGATTGTAGAGTATCTTTTCCAAGTCAAGGAGTCCTTGTACCTTGAGGGATTCCAAGCGAGGGAATGAAACCTAACAAAGCACCACAATGAAAATTAGTAAGGACTCTGCAGTTTCTACTGAGGATGCATAAAAGTATTTTTCTTTGCTTTGTTATTTTTTTTCACTAGCTATTCTGATCGTTAATGAACATCATGTATCATTTTGTCAAACTGCGTTTTCAGCAGAACCAAATATAAGAAAACAGTTTTAAGTGATTTACCGGGAAAGCATTCTTTCGCAAAAATGACTTCAGTAAAACAAATGGACCCGAAGTATATGGATGGCCCGGTGTCTTTTATAGACGTCAAAAACTCAATTGATCAGAGAATTATTAGGAGGAGGAAATATCCTCAAAATAGCTGACGTCGACACGGTGAGGTGGGCATGACGTGTTGGAATCAATTGCCACTTGCATGTAGGTGGGACATGAATTATGTTGACTTTCTTTATTAGGTGGCTTTTCGTTCGCCTTCCGTTTATTTAATCTATGGATGTCACTTTCTTCATTTTGAAATTGTTGAATTTCGTTAATTCATTTAAGATTCCTTCTCACATTCATTCAATAAACTCTTGTTTCTTCTCAATAAAATCGTTAAATGAGATAAATTAGTCATATAAGAAACCCATGTTAGAACCCAAGTAATTAGTGCAATTATCTAAAATTGAAAAAATAAAAGAGGCTTCCCTCTAGATATAGTTGAATGCGAATCAAAATTTGTGGCCTGTGGCTCATCCGGGATGATTTTTTTTTTATATTTTATTTGTGATTCAAATATCAAAATGTACAAATAATCAAAGATTAATGCAATATGCTACATGTTCTGTGGACACCAATATCACCTTATCCTCAACCCCCCAATAATAGTATGATCTTGATAGCCTTTGCATAATTAAGAATTAACGAAACTTATACCCTTTTGATAATACAGACTGACACAAGGAGAACATGAAGAAGTTACCTGGAGTGGAGCACCCTCTGATGTGATTTCATTTGTGCAAAAGCTCGTCATATTCGGTAGCCTCCCCAAATATAAACTATGTACATTGGACAACTCAATTATGTTATCAGTAGAACCAATATCTTTTTCTTCATGGTCAATGAAAATGGCTTGCATTGAGTTACAACCCACTACAGCAATCTCTTCTAACTGTACAGGTCTTTGCATTTGTGAAAGACACCACAAGTATTTCAATTGATCGCACTTAAAAACCTTGACAATTTTCAGTTTGCTTAAGCACTTTGAGGCGACAAAGTCATGGCATATCCTTTTGAAGAATCCTACCGAGTCAAGCTTTAAGTCCTTCACATTTGAATCAAGGGACCCACAATTAAACAACGATTCCAGGGAGGGACAGTTTTTAACGTTGATGCTTACCAATTTGGGGAGCAATAACGCTGTTTGTTCCACATCTGAATCCAAGGACCCACAATCATTTAATGACTTCAAGGATGGACAGTTTTTAACCTCGACACTTTTCAGGTTGTGCAATCTCCCTATGATTGTCGAAGGGAAGATATGGAGTAGGTCGAAGCAACTTTCAAGGGTGATGGTGGCTAATTTGCAGAAGGAATTAGTGGAAAGTTCATCAGTGGAAAGTTCATCATGCCATATCCTTTTGAAGGATCCCATCGAGTAAAGCTCTAAGTTTTCCAAGTTTGGTAAACTAACCTGCTCATAAGAGTTATGCATCAGATTACAGTTGTGACAATTTGAAAATTTGGTCTAATCCTAACCACCAATCTAATGCGGTGAAAGAATTAAGTTTCACTGACAAAGGTAGTTATAAATTTTGAACACGTTTTAACAAATAAACCAAATAAGAATCTTTGAAGAGATATTGTTACCTGCACTAGCATACCAAGTTTCTGTGGCTATTGTGGGTAAAATCTCAAGAGAAGGGATGTTTACCTTTCCATCGAAGAAGAAATCTGAATAAGTATTTTGCAAATTTGAAGTAGTGGTTACTGACTCTGTCCCTTCATCTCCTCCTCCTTCATCCACAGGCCTCGCCTAAATGAATATGAATGGACCCAAAGTGTACCAATGGGATTATTGCTTTTAAAAACCTCCAAAACTTAATTAATCAATATAAAATATTTAAAACTCAATTGAATGGAGAGTGAAAGCTTAAGATCTTCCGTCAAGCCTAAAAAAATGGAGAAGGAAATGTCCCCCAAATATCCCCAAAATAGCTGACGTTGACACAACTATGTTGGCATGATGTGTCGAAATCAGTTCCAACTTGCATGAAGTTGGGACGTGAATTATGTGGACTTTCTTTGTTACGTGTCGCTTTGTTCGTCTTCTTTTCATTTAATCTCTGGAAATTGCTTTATTCATTTTGAAATTATTTTATTTCGTTCATTCTTTGAAGGTTCATTCGTTCAATACACTGTTTCTTCTACTCATTATAAATGTTATATGAGTAATAAATTAGTCATATTAGAACCCCTAAGCCCAATTAATTAGTGCAATTATTTAAAATTGAAAAAATAATAGAAATAAAAAGGCAGTCGTAGAAAGAGGCTTCCTTCGACCTATAGTTGAATGTGAATAAAACTGTGTAGTATGTGAATGAAACTTATACCCTCTCAATGTGACAAACTGACACGGATAAAATGAAGAAGTTACCTGAATTGGAGCACCTTCTAATGTAATTTCAACTCCTATGCAAAAACTCGCCATATTTGATAAGTTAACCAAATGCAGGCAACGTAGGTACGGCAACTCAACACTGTAATTGGTAGAGACCACATCTTTTCTTGCAATGGCTCGCACTGAGCCACAATTGCATACTTCAATCTTTTCTAACTGTAAAAGATTTTGCATTTGTGAAAGATACCATAAGTATTTCAATCGGTTGCACTCTTGGACTCTCACAGCTTTTAGTTTGCTGAAGCACTCTGCTGTGATGTGGCGGTGGCATATCTTTTCCAAATTGATAAGATTGTTGAGGTACATAGACTCTAAAATCATAAAAGCACCATTGGACGAACTGGCAATATACTTTATTGATGGGCTGTTCTGAATGTCGAGATGCATCAATTGCGGAAATCCTCGAATGCAGAACACATGAGCATTCTCAAACTCTCCCAATCCATCCAAACACAAGTATTGAGTTTTGTGGAGAGTTTTTTGGACCCATGTTTTTGAAAGAATACTATCATGCCCTTTCAATTCGATCTTCATGGTCCTCAAACCTTTAAATTTCCTTCCGACAACATTTCCTATGTTGATCCAAAATCTAGTCAAGTTCTCAAATGGTAGGTCATCAACCTCCAAGAGTGTGATGGGATCACAAATCGATATTTCCAAAGAATTTAGCTTTGTCATGCTCCTCAACTCGGCAAGCCCAGCATTACACAATTCTGATGATTTTTCATTTTTGCCCATCAATTGATCAAAGCTTCCATTTATATGTAACTCTTCTAATTTGATTAAGCGTTTTAGGGCAGTAGGCTCGATTCTCTGAAGCTGTACGCCTTGGCTTAGATTCAACAATCTCAAATTTGTAAGTTCCCCCATTTCTTCGGGTAGCCTAGAAATTGTGGACCATGCGAAGCTGAGAATCTGCAATGCTTTGAGTTTGCCAATATTTGCCACATCCTCCACATTGCAATCATATAAATATAATGACCGGAGGTTCCCGAGGATTTCGATTGAGGGAGGTAAATTGGTGATATGCATGGAGCGAAGACATAGGACTCGGAGCTCCTTCATCTCCGGGAAATCTAGTGGTCCCAAGCAATCACCCACATCATGTCGATGTTGTTGCATCCAGCCCCGGAAATTTGGTGTAGACAGCATAAGTATCTTCAAGCTTGGAAATTGACACGGCATTAGTTCAGCAAGCCTATCACTACGCACATCATCTAGGCATATTGCCCAACATTTCTCAAGCTTTTCCTTTGACCACAAATAATTATTGTTGTTGATCATTAAGGAATCTTGATCACTAAATGCATCTGAGACGACCGCCTCGCTGTAAAGATCATGTATGGTCACATTGTCCTTGTCATTGCCACCATCCAACAACAAACAAGCAGAATGGAGTTCATTCAACATATTATTCAATCTATCCCTCGAATCTTGTATCGTCTTATTAAATCTTTCAAACAAGCCCAACCCCATGGCTAGTACAAACAGAAGTTCGACTCGAATGGTCCCACCAATAAGACCACAGAGCAAGAATAAGTACTTCGCGTCCATACTCTTCAAATGGTCATAACTCAACCTCACTATCGTTTCTTTTTCTTCTTTATTTGAATCATCTATTTCTATCAGCGCGTTTCTCCATGCGGACTCATCGCTAGATTTCAAAGTGGTTGCAACAGAGATAATCAAAAGAGGCAAACCTGCGAGCTTCTTGACCACTTGATCTGCTATTGATTTCAATTCCTCATTGTCTTTGAGCTTGTTGCCGACCTTGTTTTCAAATAGCTTGAAAGCTTCGCCGTCCGTTAAACCTTGAAGAAGAAATGTTTGATCGGCACCCATCTTTTGCTCCACCACATTTTTAAATCTTGACGTGAGCAACAACTTGCATTTGTTGCTCACGTCTCCCCAAGGAATTCCAACCGCCTCCAAATCAAGTTTTACCCACAGGTTGTCAAATATTATGAGAACCTTCTCATCCGGATTACTCTTCAATCTCTTCGACAGAACATCTGCTTTTCCCTGTGGGCTTTGCTTTTTTTTCAGATCCAGACTCAAGGCGTCAGCGATCTGGTCTCTGATATTATTCAAGTCTGGAATCTGCGAAACTTCCACTTTGACGATCATGTGGAACGGTCTCCCCGCTTCTCTGAGTTTCTTCTCAACTTCCTTCAACAGCGTAGTCTTCCCCACGCCGCCAGGCCCATAGACTCCAATCACCTTTAGCTTCTCATCATTTAGAGGTTTCATTATGTCCTGAAAGATGGAAGCTCGCGAACCGGTGATAAAGTCGCCCCCTTCACAGGCCGACGAATTCATGCCAGAAGCACCGCCAACAAGCACGGTTGGAGGATTCTCGAAGTCAACCTTCTCGAATTGACCCCGCGCCGTGAGTTCCTGGATAGTGTGGCCCCCATTACTGGCCGACGAATTCACTTCGGCAGCACCGCCAACAAGAGCCAGAGGATCATCCTCGTAGTAGACCTTCTCGAATTTACCCTGCCGAATGAGTTCCAGGATGGCCTCAACTGTCTTGCTCGCGTCCCTGCCGAGACAATAACGCGCCTTTGGGTTGAGAAGCCACCCGCAGAAGCAAGTTTTCTTAGCTCTTCCCTCGTCATCGAGCACGTCGCGTGCCTTATGGGCGAGCACGTCGCCTGCCTTCTGGGCGACTGTCTCCGCTTCTTTCACCCAATTCTCAACGTCGGCTTCGATCAGCTTCATGTTATACAGAGCTTCATCAACGGAATGTCGCACCCTGTCCATCGCGTTCTTCAGCTTCTGAAGTTCTTTGTCAAGTTGGCCGACGTAGCGTTTGGAGAATATCACATAGCCGCATCGACGACGGACCCGATCCAGCAGGGGCTTTGCCGCTTCGGCAGCCGCTTCGGAAGCCACAGCCGTAGCAATTTCCGCCATTTCCCCCCTTTCGGTTTCGACTTTTGTGGTTCTCTTGTAGGAGAAATGGAAGTTGAGAAATTATATATGCTGAGAAAGGCGGAACTGATGGAACCCAGTAATGAAACGGAAATGAATGACCGGACTGGAAAGATTCAGTAGGATGAATCCGCAGCCACGAAAGATTGGGTGAAGAGAGACAGCTTTTAGCAATAGGCGTAAATGAAGATGGAAATCTAGAGGGAGGAAGTGATGATTTAGAGTTGCGACGATAAGAAAGAGCAGCACCTGGCTTTAATAGAGGCAGCTTTAGTATGTTACACACACATAAGCCCACCCCTGGGCCCACGTATAGCGGCATTAATTTTTAATTTCCCGAAGATGCCATCCCGCCCTCCAATGCGGGCTGGATGTCCAGCTGTCACCATTGCTTTATGCTTAGAGGGGAGTGAGTTCATACGCAGCTTTACACTGCAAAAAGTTCTTTTCAAGTATTGATGGCATTAACTTCTAGTGATCGAGAGCCTTGGCAAATATGCATCTGTTTTGATTCTGGCAATCCACAATTTCATTCTATTCTGAATAGCTGAACTATGATGAAACAATATAAGCATTTCCTTAAGATTAGCCTATTTTTAAGATCATAATTTCCCGATTAATCATTTCCATACTTGAGTAGTATTTGTCTCAAATCCAAATTGGTCAAGTTATTGGAGAGTCAATTGAGTTTTAAATAAATATATATGTTGTACACGAGGACATCTAAAGATTAGCACGCACGTCTACTCCACCACAAATACATTACTTTTTACGGTATTTAGTTACCAAAGTAGCTAATATATTTGTTTGAAATTTGTAATAGGTTTTACATCACTCCTAAAACTTTTGGAAGAAAGCACTTTATGTGAGGCATCAAATGAAGCCTTTTGATTTCTTACCGTGGTATTTTGTTACAAGACACTGTTTGTATTTATGTAAGACACAAAAAGGATTTGTTTTCTATGATTAGATGCAATATCATTATCCACCCAGCGAAAGACAAACGATTTAGTCAAGCAATGCTTGCTTTTCCCCATTATCTAACTTTTCGGAACTTAGCACAACATTTCCTAGACTTCCTTAGGGGAATCACCCATGACTTTTTTAACATTTCCCCATTATCTACCACACCAATTTATCTTCACAATAAAGGAAGGAACCAATGACCTCAAGAGTCAAAAGAAACTTTTCTAAAGCTGAAATGGCATGTTCTAAGAGACAATAATAATCATCCAGAGGCAGGCGGGTCTCTTGTTACAAATCTGTCGAAAAGCTGGAGGGATTGATTAATGTACATTTCCCCTACTTATAGGAATAAAAGGGGTATAAACACGCCCTCAATGCCCAAATAGTAATACCTGATTACATAATTCATTACGAGGCTATCCTTTATCACCCCTAAAGTAAGCCAAGTTGATCGGCTAGTCTTCGTCAACATAAAAGCTAGGCTTCTTTTCTTGAGTTTTGTAATTTATTATATATTTGTTGACGGAGAAATCTAAAGCTTTTGAAAGTTCGTGTGAACCGTTGAAAATAGAGTAATCGAAAGTGGACAAAGAAACGCTGAAGGTTGGTGTGAAATTTTGAACGGAAGCTATGTCGGTCTAAGTTGATCACCTAGTCTTTGTCAACATAAAAGCTAAGCTCCTTTTCTTGAGTTTCGTACTTTCCTATAATTTGTTGACGGAGAAATCTAAAGCTTTTAAAAGTTTATGTGAACTCTTGAAAATAGAGTAATCGGAAGTGGACGAAGAAACACCGAAGGTTGGTGTAAAATTTTGAATGCGAATCTATGTATGTCCAGATAGTCGGTAGATAGAAGCATGCACAATTTTTTTCTCGCTTTTTGATTTTGAGAGTTTTCGTCAAATTAAAATATTTTCTTCAATTGGAAATGTTCACTGAAAAGTTGAGTTCTCCCTGCCTCCGCGATGCATTGTGATCAAAAGCACGATGAATTCACTATTAATAAATAACCATCAAATATTGACGCTAAAATAAAAAGTGAAATAGAAAAAGTTAAAAGTTAAAAGTAAAATTAAATATCCGACGACTTCATTTTCTGTTAGAGTCAATCAAACATACTCCCAGAACGACTTCCGCCATTTTCCCCTTTTTGAATTCTTTCTGGTTTTCTTCCCTTCTCTGTGGAGAAACGAGAGTTAAGAATGTATATATGCCGAGGGAGGCGGAACGATATCCGCCAATCTCCCCAATCGAATTACTTCCACCGAAATACTTGAAGACAAAAGCCAAAAACAGAAAAATCAGACCAGTGACGACTGTTCGTTTCAACGAAATACTTCCAAATCATTTCCAATATTACTAAGCATTCGCTTTCTGCTAATCTCCCCGGTTTCGCGGAAACTTCCAACCATTCGTTTCGCCTCGGACTGAAACTCAGTGCTAGCCTAGACACACCAACCTCCCAAAAATCACAACACCGGACACTCACGGGAAAAATTGCCGACTCGATAGCCAAGCTCGTCCAATCACCCACCAACAAAAGAAACTAAAACTAAAAATATAAAAATAAAAAGAGGCAAAAACAGCAAAGAAAAAGAAAAGAAAATAAGAGTACAAAAATCAGGGAAAGAATCAACTCACTGTTATGAGCTGCGAACGTAGAAGATCCGAAGCCGAACCGGAGAGAGCTGGAACTTCTTGTCGCTTGGAGTCTGCGACTTACAGCAAGAACATTCCGGGCCGTCTTACGCAGGGAAACCACACCGGAGAAGGGCGGAGAAGGAACACAACGACGCAGGCCGAAGAAGCAACGAGCTTTGGGGCAGAGAGCGAAGATCACCCGGCGCCGGAGCAAGGCGGAGGAGCAACCTGCTTCGGGCCAGAGAGCGAATTCTCACGCAAAATTTTCAAGTGAGAAGGAAAGAAAGGACGAGAGACAAAGCTCCTTTTAATATGTGCAGGCCTACTCCATTAGAAAGGAGAGAGAAAGAAGCAGCAGCAGATTTTTAAGCAGAAAAGGGAAAATAATTTATTTTGTGCAGAAAAACCAGAGGAACCACCCCGCATCGTGGAGCCACGCGTCACTTCCTCATTGGTAGGCGTACACGCTGGCTTGGCAGTCGAGACCCCAAAATCATATTGCAGTGATTGCGTGATTGTATTGTCATAGCATGTAGAGGTCTGTAATGCCATAGTTATACAAGGCTAATTTTGAAAAGAGGTCACCACAAATTTTCATCTACGCTTATTTAAGTATCACAAATTTATTTTTTCTGATCATTTAAATATTTTAAAACCTCTAAAAAACGTTCACTTGAGAATTATAATATTTTTGAAGACATTGCCCAAAAGTGGTAACATCATGACACTTGCAATAGGAGTTACAGTCTTTAAATGAACAATTGAAAGCCATGACACTAAAATGAATTTTTTTTTAAGTCATGGCACCCACTTAATTGACAAAAAATTATGATACTCAAGTAATCATTATATGAAAGGAATGAGGCTCAACTCCCAAGTTTAGACCGTTAAGTTGTCAAAACCAACATTCGAATAGAAACTAAGATGATAAAATCAAGTGTGGCAACTCGCCATTTTCAAAAGAATGTAATATAAAAGATAAATTTATCACCAATATATTAATAAAGACACACCCGTGGTGGCGGCGTAGGTGGTTGGGTCTTTGGTTTCTCTCACGAAAGGTCCAGCATTCGATCCAGCGTCGTCTGCTTTGATAGAAAGGAATCCACAACTCACCCTAGGCAAGCAAGGGTGGTAGTGACTCTACCCGTCGTCTAGAGTTTACTTCGCCGCCGCCTGTATGGGGTTCCAGGGTTACCAATGGCATATTTGTTTGTGTTTTTGTTTAAAAAGTGTTCCGGGGAACAAAAATAAAATAAAAAATTATTTATGTTCCGATGAACAATTTTTAATCGAAAGACACGTTTGGTAATTTTATATTATTTTTTTGTTTCTTTTAATTTTTTAATATTTTTATTTTATTTTTCCTTTTTCATTTCTTTTTTTTTTTTTTTTTTTTCTTCTTTTGGCCGGTAGCCTCCTCGCCCGGATCCGGCGAGGCCGAGCCTCACCAGGGGCCGGCGACGCTCCGGCAAGGTCGTCGGCCCTTAACGGCTAGTCGTCGGCCATGGCCGAGGCCGGTGACTAGCCAAAGAAAAAAGAAGAAGAAAAAAAAAAAAAAGAGAAGAAAAGAAAGGAGAGAGAATTTTTGTTTCTTCAAAAGTGTTTTACGGAACAAAAATAACTTTTTTTGTTTTTATTTCCGTTCCATTTTGTTCTAAACAAAAAAAGATTTTAAACAAAAACGAAATAAACGCGTTTCTACTTTTTTTTTTGTTAGGAAACAAAAAAACGAAATTTTTGTTCATAAACAAGAAAAAAGAACATAAACATGCACACCCAAAAAAAAAAAAAACCGTTTGTCTTAAGTAATTATCCGATGTGTAATCAAGGGACCGCTGCATTTGATGGAGATTAATGAGATGCGGCACTCCATTAATATCTAAGAAACACCAATCTATTAATCTTGTGAACGTGCATAGGCTTTGAGCTACATACACAACTCCATTGAGAGAAATTGAAAGTCCATGAAAGTCACCTTTTCATTTTTCTTTTGTATAGAAATTGCTAATTATGCTCACCATTTATTTCTCAAAACCTCACTTTAATAGTTTTAAAGAAAACCTGATTCCATTGATTTATCATACCATTATTAGCAATTTAATGACCCTCTTTCTTGTTCTCTGCAAAATCCAAATCCTTGAGTGTCTCTCTCCTTCCCTAACATGTACCGACCACACACGTGCATGATCATTGCTCTGATTTTGCTCTCTCTCTCTCTCTCTCTCTCTAAAACGCAGAGGGGGAGGAGGAGGACAAAACAAAGTGAGGTTAAGAGTTTAATTGGGGTGGAGTTAAGCTGCTTTTTGGCAATTATTCAGGTTTTTTCGTGTCATGTCAACCTCGTGATGCATACGAGTATGACTTTACACATTGTGGATCGTGTTGCAATTATTAAAGCTTCTTGCTTTTACAACCTCACGCGGAGGGACCCCACTCTACCGTACTATCTTCTCTCTCTTTTTTTTTTTTGTCAATACTATCTTCTTCTCTCTTTATCTATCTAAATGTTGTTCTTGCTAGCTTTGATTTAATATGTGCGAAGCCGTATATGATTATGCGTTTGGTCCCAAAATCGTACAAATTGTTTTATGTAATAGGAGCGACATATATTCTAAAAAAGCAACCTCTTAATTCGGTCAGTCATTCTAACCGAAAAAAAACACACATTCGGTCGATCACCCAAAATAAAAACTGCTTTAAACGACAAAAAACTGCTTTAAACCATGGAAAAACATATTTATAAATATGACCAAAAAATTTAAATAACCTGATATAATCAAATAATTATCATGCACGTAAAGTTATTTTAGTCCCGCAATAGGATTTGTTATTCTATGAACCTAATTAAATTTTTAGTTAAAAAGGTATATATTCTATATGTAGCCATGATATTCAATTTCTATATGGAAAAACATATAATATAAGATAAATAAATTACAAGAACCTCTGTCTCCAATGCAAAACATCTGCATGCACCATTGTCGAGGATAAATACGTCGCCTTGTTCATCCACTTTTTTTTCTTTGTGCAAGCCATCTACACCCCGTCTTTACTTCATTTTTTAATGCAGAGTGCAAAACATAATCTGAGTTGAGAAGCTTACTGATATTATTTGACATTTTGTTGAGTAACATTTACTAATGCAACTATAGTCAAGTCTATACATATTATTATTAAGGAGGACATGACACTTGTGGGAGAAGTCTTACATTTTGAGTTTCCCATCAAACGAAAGATTTTTACGGATGAGGAGCCGCTCCAAATGTTTGCTGCCTTGATTTCGATTTTTCTTTTGAGAGCAAGACCCGTATACAAATCCGAATGGAGCCCTTCCGTAGAATGAAGCGGCTTTCAGGAATTGGGTGAAAAGAAGTGAGGAAAGTAGAAGATGCAAGGAATACGAAGAGAACCGTAGAGAAAGATTTTCCTGTGGGGGCCACAAGATATTTTCCTTTCGGAAAGTGGGGAGAAAATAGCGGGAAACGCAAAATGGAGCTCCTTCTTTTCCTCGAATGACGAGCTCAGTGGGCCCATAACATGTTGCATATTCTGGACTCTTGCTCATTTGGAGATGCGACAAGGGACAGATGTCTGAATTATGGTGGAGGATAGAAGACAATGAGGACACGGATTGAATCGGGGGATGGGGAACATGGATAATGTCTGAATAAAGATTGGTCGAGGCTCCTAAAACGTCAACAAAGCTGTCCCCAACAATTTTCGGTGAAGGATGAAAGGACACAGAGTGATTGCGAGATGGGAAATTTTACAGATGTCCGAATTGATGGGCTGAGGTCCCGAAATTATCTGCAAAGCTGTCGGCGACACTTTCGGTGAAGGCCAGAAAGATAGTGAAGGATGGACATAAGGTGAATGCGAGATGGGAAATGTGATTAGATGTTGGAATAAGATGGGTTGAATATCTATGAAGCTGTCGGCAACACTTTTTTCTAGTTAGGATGGCCAATGGGGCGTGCCAGTTCGGACCCGTGCTCTCCCACACATACACACTCTCTCTCTAAAACGCAGAGGAGGAAGATTGAACATAGCGATGTAAAGAGTTAAAACCAGGGTGGAGATTACGTTACTGGTTGGCTATTATCGGTCGCTTGGCAATTATTAAAGCTTCGTGTTTTGTCAATCTAATGTTTAGCATGGGCAGTACGACGCGGGTGAAGGCTATCAATCAATCACTGGGGGACCCGACTCCGTTGAATTTTCCCATCTTTCTTTACTTAGATGCTCTGTACTACAATTGACACGTGAAAAATACAGGAAAATGTTGAGCCCCCTACAATCGTCTGAAGATAGGTATTGCGTCTCTAATATGCCCAATTCATTTCACAAAACGTAACGAAGATAAGATCCACGAGAGTCACGCTCATTTTCCCCATCAATCTTAATATTTAAGCTGATCATACCTCGACTGTGAACCACAAATTCTAAGCTGGTGACCCAAAATTTTTATCATTGGATTACAATTAATCATGGCTCATCATTGTAATATATAAACTTTAATGGAAGTAGTTTCTCATTCCCAACTTCTTAATTCTATTTTCACATGAAAAAACATGTATAATGTGAGATTAAGGTTAGAATTTAAATCATTAATAGTTTGTAGTATAGAAGAAATGCTCACCAAACCTTCCCCAAAATTACAGGGGAAAAAAAGGGAAGGGGGCTTAGCTCCCAAGTTTAGACCGTTAAGCTACCAAAATCAACTTCAAATAGAAATTGAGATAAAAAAAAAAATCAAGTGTGGCAACTTGCCCATTTTCAAAAGAATGCAATATAAACGGTAAATTTATCATAGGTGTTTTAATAAAAATTGTTTGTGTTCAATAATTATCCGATGTGTATGAAATGGAGGGACTGCCGCATTTGATGGAGATTCGTTGGATGCTTAGAGAGTTGTAGGCACTCCATTAATACATAAGAGACACCAATTTATTAATCCTATGAAAATGAATAGGCTTTGAGCTGCATATGCAACTCCATGGAGATAAATTGAAGGTCCAAAAAAGACGCATTTTCATTGTTTTTTAATAGAAATTACTAATTATACTCATCTCTTATTTCTGAAAACCTCACTATAATAGTTTTAAAGAAAACCGAATGATTGCAGTGATTGACTACGCCTAGTTAACAATTTAATGACCCTTTTTTGATTCTCTACAAACTCCAAATACTTGCGTCTCTCTCCTTCCCCGATAAGTGCCGACCACACATGTCCACAATCGTTCCTCTTATGCTACTGCTGCTTTCTATCTCTCTCTCTCTCTCTCTCTCTAAAATGATGATGAGGAGGAGGAGGAGGAGGAGAAGGAGAAGGGAAGAAGACAAAACAAAGTGAGGGTAAAAGTTTAACCGGGATAGAGTTAAGTTGCTTTTTCATCATCATGGATCACGTAGCAATTATTGAAGCTTCGTGTTATGCCAACCTCATGATGCATACGGGCTGTATGACTTTACGGACTGTGGATCATGTCGCAATTATCGAAGCTTCTTGCTTTTTTCAACCCAACTCCACCGTACCATCCTCTCTCTCTCTATCTAAACATTGTCCTGTCTAACTTCGACTTAACATGTGCATAGCCATATATGATATTATGTTTGGTCGTAACTTCCCTCTCACATTTGTGAAAATCCCAACACCGTTATTTGGTCAATGTGATGTTATCTTTCATCAGAAGCTTGGCAACTCTTACCTTACCGGTATTTTTTTGCATGGACCCTACGAACCTTGGCTTCATTTCGTACTTTTGTTGATGGATGCAAGCTGCCTGCACTTACATGTATCGCGTAAGGCTTCATCATATCTAGACATGTGATCGTTAACCACTAATACAACTGTAAAGGATAATATACGTGTGTATTTGTAAATAAACAAGTAAATAAACCAAGAACCATGTACATATCAATTGCTTGAATATCCTAATAAATGAATAACTTGATTCTAGTTATATCTTTTTTAAGTTGTATTTCTCTGATGTATTCATATTTGTATATCAGCGTATCGTCCTATCATCTTTACGCAACATCTACAGAATTTCCAAAAGAGCAAATGCTCCGTGTGATCACGCTTCATTGAAAACAAGAGGGCCCACTCCGCCATTTCTTTTGTACTGAAAATGACTTCAGGCCCTGCCAGCTAAAAATTACGAGAGCAATGCTTGGCTCTAGCAAATCAGCAGCAGCCAAAGTCCAAATTTCGATTCAGAAGAATGCACTCCAATCTCGGTCACTTCACGAGCTCTATAAGCATCAGCTTTAATAAAGTCGGACAATAACAGAGTCCACTTATGCTTTCTTCTGTTGTACTATATGGCCACCACCAGCGTTGGCCGAGATGCTTTTCTTATAAAGAGATTGTATTATTTTCCTTGTAAAAGCATCTTGCATGCAATAAGTCTGCAATGGCCTAAGGCTAACTTCAGAAAAATGTCGTCACAAGTTCCCTTTTTTATTTCTTAATCTAATTTAATTAATGGAATATGCATAGGTTATGACCTGCATGCACAACTTCATCGAGAGAAATTGAAGGTTCATGGGAGATGACTTTTTCATTTTTTGTGTAGAAGTTACAAATTAAGTTACAAATTATAATCATCATTTATTTCTCAAAACCACACTTCAATAGTTCTAAAAAAACCCAATTTTATTTGATTGATCACATCTCGTCAATGGATCCAAAGAATACAAATTGTATTTGTTTGTAATTATGTGTTTATGTTAAGGGATCGTTAACTCCATATCAGCGTTGCATGCACTTGATAATGTCAGCCTCTTTCATGGATTATATGGATCTCTCTCTGTCTAATCTCTCTTTGCCAAATAAACTGCACGTAACGACGTTCTTTCAAATTCTCTGCAAAAAAATAAGTAACGTAACAATTCACAGGGCCGACGCTTCTCGTTGCCAAATTCCAAGTCCTTACGTGTCTTCCCCTCCCTGACACGTCCATCATCACGTCCATCATCGTTTCTCTGATGCTGCCGTCTCTCTCTCTCTCTCTCTCTCTCTCTCTCTAAAAAGCGCAGGAGGATGAAGACAGAACAAAATGAGGATAAGAATTAACCAGGGTGTAGTTAAGTTTGCTTTTAGGCCATCGTCGGTCACTTGACAATTATTACAGCTTCATGTTATGTCAATCTCATTCATGCTGCAGATGGGCAGTACGAGTTCGATGCATCGTGGGTCACGTTGCAAAAGATATTCTTCCGCCAAAAGTGGGAGGAAAGGAGGGAAATGCAAAATGAGTTCCCTGTTTAGATTTGAAATGCAAAATTCGGGTTCTGTCCAACTATTCCCCACAAGTGCTACCTACTACCTGTCATGGCACTTGTGGTATGGGAAGTATATAATTTAAATAATCAATTAAAATTTATGATACTTAGACAAAAAAAAATTAAAAATTAGGTCACTTAAGTGAATTTTTTTTTTTAAAAGTCATGATACTCAATTAATAAAAAAAATCATGACACTTGAATAATTGCTATACAAAAGTTACATCACTTGCCATATTCTTATCTCGGTTAACTTCTATTAGAATTGGAAAGCGTTTGAATCAAGATATGCACTATTCAATGGCCAACTGCACTCTTCAAGTTGCACTATTTAATATGACCAAATGATCAATAATGAACTTATGTTTAACCTTCAGCTTAACCTGAAGCTCACAAACGATCAATTTGATGAGTTCCCCCGCGTCTATCTGTCGAGAAGAATTACCAAAACAAGTCAAATGAAGAACTATAAAATAACATTTTAATACAACTTCCAAGAAAATATGGTATTTGAACTTAAAATATGGAACGTCAATGTGCAATAATAACTCTTGTACATGTAGTGCAGTGCAATTTTGCACACTGCTTCGAGAATTGTGGTCGGGTATATTAAGCTCTACCCACCTTAGGAGAATCTGATTATTTTATCTATAAATTTTTTCCGTTATTGAACCCAAATTTCCCGTAACTCCTACATAAATTGTCATACCATACAAACAACCATTATTGAAAATTTGTAATTGTTTGTGTGGTATGGCAATTGTGCAGAAATCATGACACTGAATTTGGGCTCGATGAGATACAACGGGGGATTGGTTCTTCACGTGACCTTAGAAGGCTGGATCAAACGTGCAATAAGTTGTTCGGCTAATTGACTTGTTATCATAACTAGAGTTGTCTATAATGTGTGATCGTTGTTTTGCAAAACAGGGTGACATCCACTGAACTAAATATTCGTAGATTTCTGGAAACTAGGGAACCGGGATAAGACATATGGTAACTAAGAGGCCATATTGCAGTAAGCTTAAATCTTGTGGCTCAACAGTCAATATCAATTAACACTATACTGGCCACCTCGATTGGGGCCACTTTCCACTGCTTCGGTTCATCAGAACCAAATTATATCTCGTTCCGAGTCAAGTCATTTCTATAGAGTTCGGTTTGAAGCTTAAAATCATTAGGCTCAGCGTCCTACATAATAGGAGAATATCTTTCTTTTTACCTATTTTGACGTTGGTTCTACGCATAGACAATTTAAAAGATTGATAAAATATTAGAAAATTGACTATGTCGGACGTTAGACATTCACGTCACCGATTTACAATTAAAATTGACTGAGATGACTACACTAAGAAATCATTAAAAGATTTTAGATTAAATAGACATAAAAGAAATGTTTAGGATTGAACTGACCGTCATACAATAGGTGTCGGACTTTTTGAGCAGTTATCCCCATTGTTAACAATGACGACAACAATAGGAACAGCAACCACCACCACCAAAGAACCATTGCCTAATTTTCTTACCATCGATCACTAATTTAATTCAAGGACAAGCATGTTGTCAAATATTAATCCCAAGAATTGATAGATATGTCTATAGATGAATCTCTTCCACTGAGTTGCATACACATTAACCATATTGTATTTCTGCTTCTGATACTTTCTGTTCATACGATGAATAAAACTTGCTTGATTATTAATGTTCAAATTATGATCAACCATCAAACTGACGAGGTACCTCATAAGGAATCAATCTTCACAAAGAGACATCTAATCCGTCTCTCTTTTGGTCGATCTCGACAACATGGGTGGCACATTTTGAGAGATCTACAACCTTTGGTTTGCAAGAAGACCCTAGGCTACTGCGGTTGTCCATGGCTCTTGGCTTAGCATAACCCCTCGGTTCAACACACCTAAGCTTCTTCAGCTTGCATAGCTTAGGTAATCTTTCAATTGAATGACAGTAGGAAACTGTTAGGTGCAACAAAGATCTCAATGCCCACAAACCTTGAATCTCAACAAGTCTTTCTAATTGAGAGGCTTCAGGGATTGTAGCACAACAGATTTAGTGTCCTTATGAGGCATTTGCACCTAGTAATTCGTAGTTTCCTCAACTTCACCAAGCCTTTCAAAACAAGAAAGTGCCGAGCATTCATCAACAATGAGAGTTGACAAGTTTTCAACTTTGTTTGAAATATGTGGCAGTACCGCGACAAAATGAAATTTTGATGTCGACAAACTAGAATGGTGTTGCCAGGGTGAGAAATGTTCCTCCAACTTGCACCTCTCCGGGAAAGATAAGTCCACAACAGTTGCACTCAATTTCCATATAAATCTTAATATTTAAGCTAATTATGCAGTGACCATCAACTCCAAGACCTTTGAACCTCGTGACCCATAACTTTTATAATTAGATTTTAATTGATCACGCGTCATCATTTGAATCTAAACTTTAACAAAAAATTTCTAGTGTAGAAGAAATATTTTCAAAACCTTTCGCATGAGTTAAAAAAAAATAGAGAAAAAAAGTGGGGCTGAGCTCCCAAGTTTAGAACATTAAGCTGCCAAAATCGACTTCGAATATAAATTGAGATTAAAAAATCAAGGGTGGCAACTAAAATATTATCAAAATAATGTGATATAAATCCATGATCACAATGATATATATCATTTACGAAATCAATAATTTTTTATAAGGAAAAATTAACAGTTTTCACTTTAAATTATGTCAGCTTTCTTCCAAGAAAACTAAGCGGCTTCGATCTTTTAAATCTAAGAGGTTGCTCAAATGGTAATTGTGAATGAATCACCAAATTTGTGCATTTACTTAGGGCCACCTTTGGGAGCATAGGCATGTATCTCCGATGATCATTGATGTGTGTGGGACAAAAAGACCGTCATACTTGATGAGGATTAACTTGACGAGGATTATTAGTGTTAAAAGAATTCTAGACACTCTATTGCCATTTAAAAGATACCTATCTATTAATCTTATAAATATGCATTGAGCTATGCACACAGCTCCATTGAAATACTGAAGGATCACGAAAGATGCCTTTTCATTTAATTTTATAAAAATTAATGAGCATAATTATTATTTATTTTTGAGAACCTCAATTTAACGGATCTAAAAAAACCCACTCCACCATTTCTTTTGGAGCTAAAATCGCCTTCGGACCCACCACTTGTGAAATGCGGGAATTATTCAGCTATCACTGTCACCGTCCATCAATCATTTCATACGTGCTCAGCTCTGGCTGTCAGCAGCCCCGAGGCCCCAATCTCTATAAGTCCAAAATCCGATTCCAATTTCAGTCACTTCATGAGCTCTTTTAAGTATCAGCTTTAATAAAGTTGGACAATAATAGAGTCGCAATAATACTTTCTACTGTTGTACCATGTAAAGATCACCAATTTTGACCAAAATGCTTTTCTCGTCTGCTTTTCTTCAGTACAGGTTTGTATCATTTTCATGCAAACGCATCTTGCAGCGCAGCAGTGCTTGCGTGATTGTATTGTCATAGCATGTTAAAGTCTGTAATGCCCTAGTTATATAAGGCTAACTTAGAAAAATTATAGTGTCATTACTTTTTTTTTATATAACTTAAATGCTATAAAACTTCTAACAAATATTCACTTTAGCACTATAATTTTTTCGAAAACGCTCCCCAAAAGTGCCACGCATTATGACACTTGTAGTGGGAGTTGTAGTATTTAAATGATCAATTGAAAGTCGTGACACTTAAGTGAAAATTTTTAGAAGTTAAGGGCGCTGCATGGTTGCCACTTATTTACTGTTAAAGAACAAAATTTCTGTTTTTGTTCTTAAAAAAAGGAAACAAACGCGTTTGTGTGCGTTTACATTCGCTTTTTTTTGTTCTTTTGTTCCCGAGAACAAAAAAGGAACAAACAAAGAAAACACAAATTCTTGTTTCTTGTTTCAACACAAATCGAAACACTTTTTTTTTCTTTTCTTTTTTTCTTATTTTCTTGTTCTTCTTTCTTTTGGCCGGTCGCCGCCTCGGCCATGGCCGGCGACCGGCCGACGAGGGCGGCGGCCTCGCCCGGCCACGGCGAGGCTCGCCGGCCCCCGGCGAGGCCGACGCTCGCCGTCCCCGAGCCCGACCTCGCCCGGCGGCGAGCCTCGGCCTCGCCGAGCCACCGCCCGGCGACGCCGACTGGCGGTGGCTCGGCGAGGCCGAGGCTCGCCGGCCGGCCGGGCGAGGTCGGCCTCGCCGGATCTGGCGAGCTCGAGCTCGCCCGACCATGGCGAGGCCGACCTCGCGCCGGCCCGGGCGAGCTCGATCTCGCCCGGATCCGGCGAGGCCGAGCTCGCCCGGCCGGCGAGCCTCGGCCTCGCAGCGGTGGCCGGCGAGGCGCGCCGCCGCCGCCGGGGCGAGCTCGGCCTCGCCGGATCAAGGCGAGGCCGACCTCGCGCCGGCCCAGGCGAGCTCGATCTCGCCCGATCCGGCCTCGAGCTCGCCCGGGGGCGAGGCCGAGCTCGCCCGGCGGCGAGCCTCGGCCTCGCCGGCGGTGGCCGGCGAGGCCGCGCCTCGCCCGCCATGGGCGAGCTCGGCCCTCGCCGGCCGGTCGCCGGCCAAGGCCTTGGCCGGTGGCCAAGCCAAAAGAAGAAAAAAAAATGAAAAAGAAAAAAAAAAAGAGGAAAAATAAGAAAAAAATAGAAAAAATAAAAGAAATAAAAAAATTATCCAAATTTACCAAACATGTTTCTGTTTATTTTTTTGTTCCCTAACAAGTTTACCAAACACGCTTTTTTGTTGAAATTGTTCCTGCGAATGAAACACTTTTTTTCTATTTCTTCCCTGGAACAATTTTTAAACGAAACGTTAAAACGCGCCCTAAGGGCTGCATGGTTGGACTTTATTTCTGTTCCCAGGAACAGAAATTTCTGTTCTTTTGTTCCTGGGAACAAAAAGGAACAAACGCGTTTGTGTGCGTTTACATTCCTTTTTTATTCTTTTGTTAACAAAAAAAGAAAAAAACAAAACAAGAAAAAACTTGTTTCTTTTTAAGAACACAAATCGAAACACTTTTTTTTTTTTTCTTTTTTTCTTATTTTCTTGTTCTTCTTTCTTTTGGCCGGTCGCCCCTCGGCCATGGCCGGCGACCGGCCGACGAGGGCGGCGGCCTCGCCCGGCCACGGCGAGGCTTGCGCCCCCGGCGAGGCCGACGCTCGCCGATCCCCGGCGAGGCCGAGGCTCGCCGTAGGCGGGCGAGGGTCGGCCTCGCCATGGGCTGGGCGAGCTCGAGCTCGCCCGGATCCGGCGAGTCGACCTCGCCCGGCGGCGGCGAGCCTCGGCCTCGCCGAGCCACCGCCCGCGACGCCGACACAGGCGGTGGCTCGGCGAGGCCGAGGCTCGCCGGCGGCCGGGCGAGGTCGGCCTCGCCGGATCTGGGCGAGCTCGAGCTCGCCCGGCCCATGGCGAGGCCGACCTCGCTCCGCCGCTGGGCGAGCTCGATCTCGCCCGGATCCGGCGAGGCCGAGCTCGCCCGGCGGCGGCGAGCCTCGGCCTCGCCCGGCGGTGGCCGGCGAGGCCGCGCCTCGCCGCGCCGGCGGGCGAGCTCGATCTCGCCCGGATCCGGCCTCGAGCTCGCCCGGGCGGCGAGGCCGAGCTCGCCCGGCGGCGGCGAGCCTCGGCCTCGCCCGGCGGTGGCCGGCGAGGCCGCGCCTCGCCCGCCCGCCGGCGAGCTCGGCCCTCGCCGGCCGGTCGCCGGCCAAGGCCTTGGCGGCGACCGGCCAAAAGAAAAAAAAAAATGAAAAAGAAAAAAAAAAGAAAAAAAGGAAAAATAAGAAAAAAATAGAAAAAATAAAAGAAATAAAAAAATTATCCAAATTTACCAAACATGTTTCTGTTTATTTTTGTTAGAACAAGTTTACCAAACACGCTTTTTGTTCATAAATTGTTCCCAGAACGAAACACTTTTTTCTATTTCTGTTCCCCTAACAATTTTTAAACAAAAACGTTACCAAACGCGCCCATAAGTCACTTAAATGAACTTTTTTTTAAAAAAATTCATGACACTAAATTAATCAACAAAAAATTATGACACTCAAGTAATTGTTATATAAAAGGAATGGGGGCTTAGCTCCCAAGTTTAGACCATTGAGCTACCAAAACCAACTTCGAATAGAAATTGAGATGATCAAATCAATTGTGTCAACTTGCCCATTTTCAAAAGGATGTAATATAAAAGGTAAATTTATTATAAGTATATTGATATAAATTGTTTGTCTTTAGTAATTATCAGATGTGTATGAAATGGAGGGACCCTACATCTGATGGAGATTCATGGGAGACCTAGGCCATCCATTAATATTTAAGAGACACCAATCTATTAATTTTGTGAACATGCATAGGCTTTGAGCTACATACTCAACTCCAATGAGAGAAATTGAAGGTCCATGGAACCGGCCTTTTCATTTTTCTTTTCTATAGAAATTGCTAATTATGCTCGTCATTTATTTCTCAAAACCTCACTTTAATAGTTCTAAAGAACACCCGATTCCATTGATTTATTATACCTCGTTAACAACTTAATGACCCTCTTTCCGGTTCTCCGTAAAATCCAAATCCTTGAGTGTCTCTCTCCTTCCCTAACATGTATCCACCACACACGTCCACGACCATTGCTCTCAGGTGCTGCTCTCTCTCTCTCTCTAAATTGCAAGGGAGGAGGAGGAGGACAAAACAAAGTGAGGTTAAGAGTTTAACCGGGGTGGAGTTAAGCTGCTTTTTGGCCATAGTGGATCACGTCGCAATTATCAAAGGTTCGTGTTATGTCAACCTCGTGATGCATACGAACAGTACAACTTTATACATTGTGGATCTTGTTGCAATTATTAAAGCTTCTGGCTTTTTCAACATCACGTCAAGGGACCCCACTCCACCATCTCATTCGACCTCGTGATGCATACGGACAGTACAACTTTATACATTGTGGATCGTGATGCATACGGACAGTACTATCCTTTCTCTCTCTGTCTAAACGTTGTAGCCGCTAGCTTCGACTTAATATGTGCAAAGCCACACATGATTGTACGTTTGGTCCCAAATTCGTACAAATTGTTTTACGAATAAGAGCGAAAAATATTCTAAAAAAACCAACCTCTTAATTCGGTTAATCATCCTAACAAAAGAAAAAGAAAAAATATTCAGTCGATAACCCAAAACAGAAACTGCTTTAAACGATAGGAAAGCATACTTATAAGTATGACCAAAAAATTTAAATAACTTGATATAATCAAATAGTAATTATGCACGTATAGGTTTTTTAGTGTCGCAATAGGAGTTGCTATTCTATCAACTAGGACCTAACAAAAATTTCTAGTTAAAAAGGTATGATGTTCAATTTCTATATTGAAAAATAGGTAACGTAAACAATTAAAAGATATTGATCAATGAAAGAAATTAAAAGAACCTCCGGCTCCTATGTAAAACATCTCCATGCACCATTGCCGAGGATCAATACGTCGTCCTGTTCATCCACTTTTGTTCTTTGTGCAAACCATCTAACATCTCGTCTTTACTTCTTCGTTCTTGGTATAGCTTGATGGGCCTGAGAAAAACAACAAGCTAAAATCTCTAGTGCAAAACATTATTTGAGCTTAGAATATTACTGATGTTATTATTGTTTCTTTGAGGAACATGTACTAATGCAACTATAGTCAGGTCAATACATATTGTCAACGAGGACACTGACATTTGTGGGAGAATTTTTACATTTTTAGTTTCACATCAACATCAAGCGAAAGATGTTTACAGAAAAGGAGCCGCTCCAAACGTTTGCTACCTTGATCTTTCTTCTGAGAGCAAGACCCGTGTATATAAAACCGAATGGAGCCATTCCGTAAAACGAAAGCGGGTTTCCGGAATTGAGTGAAAAGGAGTGAGGAAAATAAAGATTCAAGGAATACAAAGAGGATCGACCAAAAAAAAAAAAAGGAATACAAAGAGGATAGTACAGAAAGATTTTCTTGTGGGGGCCCACAGGATATTTTCCTCCGGAATGTAGGGGGAAAGAGAGGGGAAATGCAATATGAGTTCCTTCTTCCCTCAAAAGACAAGTTCAGTGGGGCCCCCAACATATTGCATTTTCTGCACTCTAGTTCGTTTCGAGATGGAACACGTGATAGATGTCTGGATTACCGTGAAGGATAGAAGACGCGCAGGACACCGATTGAATGGGGAGATGCGAATTGTGGATAGATTTCTGAAAAAGATTGGTCCAGGCTCCTAAAACGTCAACGAAGCTGTCACCAACAACTTTCGGTGAGGGATTGAAAGGACGCAGAATGACTGAGATGGGAAACTTTACAGATGTCCGATGGGTTGAGGTTCCGGAATTACCTTTGAGGCTGTCGGTAGCACTTTCGGTGAAAGACAGGAGACAGTGGAGGAGGGATTTGATGTTCGAATGAGATGGATGGGAGCTCCAAAAATATCTATGAAGGTGTCGGCAACACTTTTTTTTAGTGAAGGATCCTCGACTATCAGAAAATGTTCTAATCTCTGTGCATGAGCCCAGATAGACTTTAGTTAGAATGGCCAACGGGCCGTGCCACTTCGGACCTATTCTCTTGGGCCACATGTGCCCCAAAAAAGAAGGGCAGGCCTCAAGCACTTCGGTGCCAATTTCTGGTGAGGTGAATGAATATCTCAGCAAGGATGACGGGAACTATAATTGAAAAATTCGAGGAAGACAATGTCAACCTTCTACAATGATGGAAGGCCAAAGTATCGTGTTTTCCTATTCTTTCTATAGGAAACATGACATGCTCACTCTATCAAATGTGAATTGTATCATCAAAATCCACCTTCACTACCAACGGATGGATTATTGGAGATAGTAGGCAAAATGTTGAGTTACTATGATGTAGATCGTTTGCATCTCTTGGCCTGTCCTCAATGCACACAGGTTGTATAGTGTGTCATTTGATCATTTTCAACATCTACATGATCACTAAAAAAAAAATGAGTCCTTTGATTATGCTTGACCTGAAAGAATCCTTTTTTTTTTGAAAAAAAAAGCCTCCCAAATCCTATGCTCCGCTAATTAAAAACAAGGGAGGCACTACAAAATTGCCTTCGAGCCACAATACTTACAAAATATGTTTTTTATTCAACTGTCTCACACTATTATCCTCTCTAAAAGCTTATCATCAACATTTAATTCATCGTTATGACTTGATTGTTGCAATTTCGCATCGATTGTAACTTCGTGTGTTGAAATACCAAATAAAGTTTATACTTATTCGAGAGAAGAAAAGGATTTTGTGTTTATATAATTGGAAGCAAATGAAATCTCAAGGGTCACATGCTCAGTGCCGACTACTTCACCATATATTTGCGTTTTTTCCAATATGGAGACAAAATTGTTTATTATTATTGTTATTGTCGAAAAAATTTGTTGTTGATTATGCCATTGCGCATGAAGGAAATTGTCTTGCTTCATGGTGGAATTGGAAATTCATCGAAGTGGAGTCATAGCCCTTCATCGAGGGGCATCAACGGTGACTCAAATGTTTTTGCTGGAAATTTTATTTGGAGTTCTCCAACCCACAACAATCTTTGACCCTAGACGGGTGAATGTGTTGGCCACAAGATATTGTTCAAATTAATTCCGCCAAGTTATTCACATAATTATCCCAAAATGGATAATAGATTGGGAAATTAAACTTGGGACCTTTGACTTGCAAATCAAGTCTTGGACCACTTGACTAGTCACTTGGTCGGTTTTTTTAGTGAAACTTTATAAACATTAGTTTTATTTAAACCTATGTTATTCTCAACATATTTATTCATTTCTTTTGCTTTTTCCTTGACTTTTTGCCATGTTTAATCATTTCTTTACTTTGAAAACTTTAGATAAATTGAAAAAGAATCCTTGAGTAGGAAAAACAAAACACGAAAGAATCATCTTCCACTATAAAAAGCCATCTCTTTCTCTTCCCTTGTACCAATCTTTGTTTAATCTTCCATTTTGATTTCTCGGACTTCGACCCACCAAATGGGTGAGATTGGAATTGGGGTCCATATTAATCCGAGTCATAAATTATGTCATTTTTTTTTTGACAAGCGTAAATTAAGTCATTTTAGATGAGTCAATATTTCATCAACACATACCTGATTCTATTCCATTGGATTGTTGCATATTTTGGCTCGTTTCTTCCATTGATCAAGAAACTACTATAACCTTTAGTAAGTTAAGATTTGATGCAACAACACATGCAATGTCTTGTAGTTTGTTTGTGATGGCATGATATTCTTCTTCAAATATTAGGTAAATATTTTTGAAACTATCGACACCTAAATTTTAGTTGGCAAACTAAGAATACATTTTTTTGTAAAAAAGAGCATAAAAACAATGAATGGTAGTAAAAAGAACAAAAAAAGAGAATAATAAAAAGATAAAATAATTAACAAATAAAAAAGCCAATTGGCGCGGCCCACAAGAGCAAACCCATTGATTTGATCCGCAGCCCAAACCCAGCAGCCCCATCACCTCAACATTTCAGCTTTTTCCCTTGACCTGGCCTTCTCTTTCCCCTCCTCCGCCCTATGAGGTGTCGTTGTTGATTTGACCAAAGAAAGGGATGCTTGCTCTGCCTTGACGCTGAGCTTGAAGTAGATAAAGATTTCTAGTCACGTTCGTTATCTCTAGCTATCAATGTCTCTGCTAGAGAGACCTTCAGGTGCACCAGATGCATATCATTCCCCCTGCTGCTCGTTTCCATGAGTTCAAGCTCCAGCTGATGCCATTCCAGTTGCTTTCTTCTTATTCAGTCGTTTTGCTATCTAAGCGAAACTGCTTTTTGATGATCATGTTAGTATCAAAATAGCACATCAATGATTATCGTTACATGCGATGTGTCAATGATTATCATTTCAGATTGTGTTGTTTTGTTCTTAGTGGAAGGTGTTGCGACCTAACCTTCGAGGGAGAGAGAGTTATGTTTAGTGGTAGTGTCAATTTCCGGCTGATGACATTTCATTGACTTGAGCTCTCCCAAATTTATACCCCACATGATATCGGGCGTTCAAATTTTAAATCAATTAAATCTATGCAAATTTTGACAAATGAGTCACTACTAGCCTTTTTGGTAAGCTAAAACCCAAGTAAGATATGAGAGGATATCTTCCTTTTTGCAACAAAATATTCTAGACTCGGAGACTTGATTACATTAAGATTAGCACCCTTGATTACGCCATAGCAACCTATATAAAGGAAATTTAAGGTTCATCCTAACCATTCTAGAACAAGAAAGGAACACCCAAAATATTGAAATGCACAAACAAATTATAATCATAAAGGAAACATACAAGCATCCTAATATTGTCCATAAAAAATAAAAAGACAATGCAAAATAAAGAAACCTATTTCTGGTTTTACTTTTTCTAAGAAAATTTTTCCATTTTTGAATTTTTCAGATTTTTTAGGATTTTCTGAATTTTTATGATTTTTCTGAATTTTCAAATTTTTGAATTTTTAAATATTTTTTGATGACTTTTTCGGATTTTTAAATTTTTAATGATTTTCAAAAATTCTAATTTTTATTGATTTTCTAATTTTCTAAATTTTTTATTTTTTTCGAATTTTTTAAAATTTTACCATTTTCTGAATTTGAATTTTTTTGAATTTTTTTCTTTTGTCTTTTTCCTTATTAAGTCCTTTTCTACCGCGCTCTTCTTCTTCCCCTCTTCTTCCCCGAAGTCATTTTTCACTCTGAACGTTCATCTTCTTCTCCATTTTTTGAACCCATGCAACTAGATGCCATCTACGGACACCGGCGCTCACACCACCACACACCATCACCAGATTACATCTCCGGCCGTCGTCGGCCTATCGCCGGCGATGGCTGAACCAAGTTCGGTTTTGCATGGCCGTCGACGAACATCAAAAATTGGGCCGTGAAATCAAACAAAAACATAGCAAAACACGAAGAAAGCAGACGAGCGTCAACAAAATATGCGCAATCAAGCCTCGAGCTAAATTTATAACGTCGATCGGATAACATGGATTTGGGCGCATCATCCGAGCATTTTGTCGAACACATGTTGTGCAGCCACGAGAACAGGTCTTTGATTCAGCTTTGACACTATTTTCCAACCAAAACACGACGCGACAGGTTCTAGACATCATTATCGCGCACGAACATATCTCGTTTTCGCGGGGTTGAGCCGCGAGTATTTCGATGAAGATTCACGCTCTCGGATCTGCTTCCGTCACAGCTTCCTTTCTCATCCCTCGCTCACGGGCATTTGTTCGGTGACCGTCACTGTACCTTCTCTCCTCCTTGCGTTACAGACGCTCCTCTCACGAGCGCGCAAGAATGAGTGATGGGCTGGGCTTCTTTTTAGGCCCTGGTGGGCCGAAGAAAAAGAAGGAAAATGGGCCAAAGAGAATAAAGTAAACGGGAAGCCCGGTTAAGGGGTGAGCCGGAAAAACCAAGTGGGCTAGACACGCCGGCCCACGCGACTTCATTTTCATCATTCATTCATTTTATTTGATCCATTTTTATTCATTCTTCATTTTTTTTTTCCTTTTTATCTTTTTATCTTTTTTTTTTTTGGTGAAAAAGTGGATATTTAGAGCATCGATAAAAATTTGGGTGTCAACAGAAGGTTTTAGTCGACTCGATCCCTTTGATGCAAAGCAAACGAAATTGACTCTAGTTCCCTTCTTTCCTCGGATTCGGACTTGAAAATTTTGAAGTCAGCAGTTTGAGTTTCATTCGTTACCGAGAGAAAGATAGGCTCGATTATTGAGATTTCCTTTGTATCTCTTACCTCTATTTTCTACACTTGGTTTCTCTTTTTGGTAAAATTACATGATTTTTTTTTTGAAACAATAAACAACTCGACTGAAATCACAAGCAAATTAAAAATATAGGTGAAAATTGGAATAGGAAATCTAGACTTGTATTGAAATCAACAAACATATTTAGAGAAACTAAAGGCGATTGATAAAATTTATGGATGTTGAGTACAAATTACTTGCTTCATTTATCACAAGATACCATTCTATTTAAGATTTTAATGACTATATGAAAAAAAAATTACTAACAGCAATAGATTTTCTAGAGAAAATCTTTGATGTTTGACAAATCGGATGCCCTTGAAAGTCAAAGCTTTAAAATGTCGTCTTGCATGAACTAGGAAATTATCTTTAAAAGAATCAGATTATTATTTGGGAGGCAACGACGTAAGCGTGGTTTGCTGGACGAGAGAGAGTAGAGTGGAATCATTTTCCGGGGGTAGAGAGAGAGTGGTGGGGGACGAATTGAAGCTGTCAATGGGGCTTTGACAGGCGACGGTGGGGCTCGGGGGCAATGGCGGAGATGGCGGCGTGGTTCGTAACAATAGAGAGGCACATTTGCAGTCGCAACACCAACAGGCCACGGTGGCCACGGCTGCGCCGCCTTCGCCACGACGCGCACTGTGCCCTATCCACATTCGCGGTGTATCTACTTTGCAGTGTCCGTTGTGCTGCCCCAACCAGCAGAATCAGTCCCCCATCCTAATCCCCACTATCATTGCCGCCAACGTCCCCCGCGGCAATCCCTTGTTCAAAGGAGAGGTGGAGTTGGTTGCCTGAGTGGTCTTCCACAGGTAGAAGGCCCCAGTGGTCGATATCTGGGCAGGCGAAGAAGTGGTGAAGTCATTCGCCACTGCCGGAGTGGAAGCCGATGAGTCCGAGGCCCACTAAAGGCACAAAAAAAAAGGGTAAGTTGTTAAAAATTATCATAGAACGGATACCTTGATTTAATATTTGTACCTGCTATTTGTTAAAAAGATATCTTAGAATAATTATAATTCGTATATAATTATATTGAGTGTATCTTAGTGTGTATATATGTTAAATAATAAGTGCAAGAAATGAATAATTAAATAAATGAGACTTATTCTTCTTTATCTTTCTACATGAAATATAGAAATATACATATGATAATCTATTCTATTCTTGTCTTTAAATAAGAATTGAATTCTAATTTTTATTTTATTTAATAAACAAAGAGTTTCTTACAAATTCATGAAGAATTCATTAAAATTCAATCCAACAACAGGTGTCTTAGTAAAACAATAGAGATTCTCGGAATTTATAGCAGAAAGAAAATGTTGCTTGGTTTCTCTGTTTGCTAATTTTGGGGAAACTTCAGATCCCTCCTCACCCACAATCAGCCCAAAAGGGGAAGTACTTTTCCCTATGAGAGTAAGAAAATCAAGGTTGTGTTTGGTTTGGTTTGGTTTGGACGGCGGACCAAGCACGCGTGCGCGGAGAGAGAGAGAGAGAGAGAGAGAGAGAGAGAGAGAGAGAGAGAGTTCTCTAGTTGTGAGTAGTCAAATAAAGAAGTGGGCCTTGCACTGAGCTTGCCAAGCATTCTTCCATTAGGCAATGATGTACCTCGCATTAATGGAACAAGTGAATATAAAGCGCATTGTTAATGGGATCATTAATCCATATCTGCTAATGCATATATGCGATTAGGAAGGCAATGGAAAATTGGCCAAATTTTGTAATTTCAAAAAGTCATAATCTACATTCAACATGGGAGAACTTACCATTATGTTCGAGGATAATATACCAATGCTAATAAGCTACCTTATTGTGTCAAACTAGTATTTAGTAAGCATGCTTGGAAATACAAGCTATGTTTGAACATTTGTTGACCATTTTGATTTTCAAAGATATAACCTACCGTGTTATGGTACAGAATTAGAAATTTTCTTTCCTTGTTGGGCTAAAATGAGTGGGAGGGAAGTGAAGAAGAGAATGGCAGAGAAAAATTTCTTGTGGGCTCACAAAAATATTTCCTCTTAAAAGTGGGAGAAAACATAAGGAAATGCAAAATGAGTTCCTCCCTATCAGATTGCAGTCAAATGTACCTTTTATTTCAAGCCACTTTCAATTTCAGTTTAGAGTTTCGATTTTCATTTAATATCTCATAGCATTCTTTTCCATTTCATGGTATTGATTTCGACTAGAACTTTGTAATTTGGATGAATTATCGCCCTTCTTTGTTTAAATTAGAAAAATAATAATACTCGAGAGTCTTTTGTAGCCAACAAAATCCTCCCCTAAAGTCAACTCAGATAACAATCTCTTTCATTACTAATTTATTTTTTTGATTGTCAGATTTAACTAATCGATTTAATTTTTTTGATGAAACTTCATGGATCATCATATTGATATTTTCAATAGAAAATTTATTCAAATCAATTTCACGAGTTCTCTTACTATAATATTATCATAATGGTGAAGTATCACTCTGATCAAAGGATTTTGCACCCTTTTGTTATCAGCTCTATCTACTTCCTTTCCACTAATTCCTCATTTATATGCCTTCATTTAATTTCATAAACTCTTTCTCCCTCCCTCCCTCCTTCCTGCTAGAAAGTTTGAAAATATCAATATCTGCTTAATACTAAATGAAGTTATGTTCTGTTTTTAAGAAGTTATCCACGTCGGAAAAAGATAGGAAAGGTTGAAAATATTTAAGCGACTTAAAACAAGATGTTAAGGTAGTAAGGATGGAGATCTTTGGTCAAACAAGGATTTGTAATGATAAATAAGAATAAATAAATTGGCACAAGTATGCCAAAATGAATCAGCATGGGCATCCATATTTCTAAAAGCAAATTATCCTCACTAACAAGTGTAGTCGGGCAACGTGTATAACTAATTTTCATTGACTAATTATATTAAAATTTATCTTTATTGAAAAATAACTCAAAAGCATAATGTAACCTCAAAAAATCATTCAATGAAGTAGGGGGTTCCTATTGTGTACTTTTTCTCGATGCAAACCAATTGTTTTGCTAAACAACCACAAAATAACGGCTTTCATTGGCTGGTTGGACCTATGTGATGGCCAATACGACTCTCCTAAGCACAGGCTCTTGACACCTTCTCTAAAAATCGACATTCACAACCCCACTTTCTAGTAGTTAATCTGATGTTTACATTTACCACCATAACATCATGGATATGTTATTTCCTGATCATGAAAATTAAGTGATTTTTGTGATGAGTGTAGTCCACTGTCAATGTCCCAAGGCAACCATGGCATGATCTACATTGCAAAGTTGAGATGACATTTGATACTTGTGTTTAAATTTGGAGGAAGCAAAAAGAGAATTTGTGCATGTAGCACGACCACTTATCAGGCTGTGATGGACTGAAACAGAGTCAGAGCAATTCAAAAGCGTCTTTGATGAGTTTCCTATCTACCAGGAGTTGTTTTCATATTACTAGATTCCTACATTGATTTCCAAATCAAGAATACGGATGTACACTCAACTCCACTGGGAATTTCACCTACTATACATCTCTGCCACATTTTCTTAATCATTTAATCCATTCATCCTCTAATTCCATAACCTCAACTTTCCAATGCGTCTATGATTCGTGACCTTGCAACGCTTGTTGTTTTGTTGAGCTTACTAAGTCATTAGGTCACAAGTATGAAAATGGAGTAATTACTCAGATCACCTCCAGTTCAGTATGGGAGGCTAGGTGGGCAGAATGCGTGGTCGCAATAGAAACTATGATGGGCAAGGAGGCTGAGTGGCAAATAGACAAGGGGCAAGGTGAAAGAAGAAATCCCATGCCAATGGGCAATATGGATTGTGCCCCGGTGGAAGGGATCCATATCAAGGACAAGGAGAGATCTGGTGCATTCATACTAGGGAAACTACAGTTAACAAGGTTATAACAACAATTGCTATCAGCAACAGAGAGACCTGCCGCAAGGAGATAGATGGAGCTTTGCACCTCAAGTGCATCATGGTTTATAGGAGAGACAATCGGAACTATGCACCTATTCCTGGTAAAACATATGGGTAGGGTCCTGATGGATTTCTAGGGCATCCGTTCCCACTAGATTTCGCAGAAGCAACCCTCAAGTGAATTCTATGAGGGAGAAGGAAAACAAAAATCGAATCTTTGAAAAATCATTCTAAACAGCAATGGCCAAGACCCTCATGGCAATATTAAGCATCCATCTCATCAATTTAATCATGCAATTACCATCTGAACAAGTGAAATTGACAAAGGAACTGGAACACATGATATCAAAAAGGCAACCAAACTAAGACATAATCCATCTAATTAATTCTTATTCCACAACTTCCAGCACATGTGCAAAATTGTAACAAAGCATACAAGACCGCAAATCGTGATTGTTTTGATGATTAATAGACATGAAATTGAAGCCATATCTTCCTACAAGCCATATGACTATAATTCTTGCAAAATTGGCATGAGATTTCACCATAATACTTTCTCCTAGCATGAACATATATGATCCATAACTAGACTAGCCTCAAGCTGGAATCAAAAGCACACCAAATCAGGGATATCAAGATAGAGTCAGCATCCACAGATCGATTTCCAGTAGAATTTCATTCATTCATGCCATAATTTCTTTCCCGAGCAAACATGAAATTCACCATGACACAATCTTATGTCACAGCACATGCTTAATTGAATGGAATAGCATAAAATCAAGTATAAATTGGCATCAGCTCGGGGCTGCAACAATCACAAATCAGCATGTATCAACAAGGTTCCAACAGATTCAAAACAAGTTTGAAATTGAATACCTATGATTTTTTGATGAAGAAACACAACCCAAATACACTTATATAACCAAAATAGATCAACAATCTAGCAATGAAGGGAATTCTCAGTCAAGAACTGAATGAAAATACACACCAACTAAGTTCAGGAATTTCATCAAATAGGTGGTATGCATTTCGGCCAAGGGTCACTAGTTCAAATCATCAATACAGCCTCAATCACAGTTGATTTGCACACAGATGGTAGCAATAGCAACAGAAAACAGAGAAAATGTGGTTTAATTGACATGGGGAATGAGTAAGGAGATAACAGAAGCAACGTTAATGAGTCTTCTTCGCGGCTTGGCAAAACTGTTGGCGATTGGGAAGCGGTGACGACTAGCAACGAAGCGAGTGGAAAGGATTCAACTGAAATCATTGAGAGAGTGGCTTATGGATGCTAAAAAATCACCCGCGTCCCTACGACCAATGCTTCTCAGCATGTCTATCATGTGGTGGCCAGCGATGGATTGAGGGCGACGGAGAGGACAATGAAGATCAAAGGAACCACCAATGACAATGGCTGTTGGTGTGATGTTTCTGCAGAGTGCACCGAGCCTGAGCTTAAGATGGAACCGACAGATTGTTAGATGCAGAGAGAGAGGAAGAGAGCCTGAGAAGTCTGTTGAGGGTCGCGTGGTGCAGAGTGCATGTGGGTCCCACTGAGAATTGTGCATTAGCTAAAACATGACGCGCAAGATCTTAGAAATGACATTGTGTACTTCTCGATGCCATCGGTATCTTTCCCAGTCACGAACGCCTTGGTCCGGCTCTGCTCCACAGATGATTATACTCAAGACTCGCAAGGATGGGAAGTCCTCAAGAGTACGTGAATTTCAGAGAGTATTTCTCAGAGAACAACCTACTGAATTTCGGCAACTGGAAAAGTCTAATAAAAAATAACTTCAAGAAGGTGTTTGTCGTGCGGGTCCTTTCTTCCCCTTTTTCATCACCAACAATTAGTTCCATATTTTCACACGACTCCACCACTAGCTCTTTGATTTTCCCAAGAAATTTCACAGTGAAGGTAGTGAAAAGCATTTCCAAAGGGAAGCACCTCACAACCTCTACTTTTCTCAAATTTGGGAATGGGACGTTTGGGAGACCATCGGACTGCCAAATGTGCCTCAAATTTCCGAGATCATGCAAAACCAGCCTCCTCAATTCACCACACTCAGTATCTTTCCCATCACCTTCGTATATGATCTCGATCGAACGGCATAAAATCACTTCTAGGATTCAGAGAGAGCAATGCAATGTCTTCCACATATAGGACGGGGCAAGATGTTGGAGGTTGTCACAGTCCTTCAATTCAAGAGATTTTAATTTCCAAAAGGAATGGCCAGGAATTTGATTGTTCCATAGCTTGTTGCATTGAAGGCCTTCAACTTCTAGACTTCTTATATTGGGAAATGTGACCTACACGAGAATAATATAAAAGGATAAGTAGGACAAATTTATTATATTGTTTGTTCTAAAACATGATAATGCAAGAGTACATATAATCATTGTAGGAAATATTTCATTAACACATACCCAATTCTATTCAATTGGATTGTCCCATATTTTTGACCCATTTCTTCCATCGATCAAGAAACTGCTCTAGCTTTTGGTAAGTTAAGATTTGACGCAACAAAACATACATCATCTTGTAGTTTGTTCACGACAACATGATATTCTTCTTCGAATGTTAGGTAAATGTTTTTGAAACTGTCAAAACCTAAATTTTAGTTGATTAAATTAAGCATACATTTTTGTAAAACAAGAGCATAAAAACAATGGATGGTAGTAAAAAGAACAAAAAAAAGAATAATAAAAAGATAAAAATAAAATAATAATAATAATAATAATAATAATAATAATAATAAATAAAGGCCAAGTTGGTCCAATTGGCATGGCCCACAAGAGTAAACCCATTGATTTGATCTGCGGCCCAGACCCATCAGCCCCATCACCCCAACATTTCAGCTTGTTCCCTTGACCTGGCCTTCTCTATCCCCTCCTCCTCCTCTGCTTTGCGAGGACGTCGCTGTTGATTTGACCAGAGAAAGGAGTGCTTGCTCTGCCTTGACACTGAGCTTGAGTAGACAGAGATTCCTAGTCACGTTCTTGTCTCCGGCTAGTAATGTCTTTGCTAGAAAGACCTTCAGGCGCTTGCCATCGCTGCTCGTTTCCATGAACTCAAGCTCCAGCTGATGTCATTCCTATTGCTTCCTTCTTATTCAATCAATTTGCTATCTAGGTGAAACTGCTTTTAGATGATCTTGCTAGTATCAAAATGGCACATCAATGTCGTTACATGCGATGTACCAATGATTATCATTCTAGATTGTGCCATTTTGTACTTATTGGAAGGTGTCGACCTAACCCATTAGGGGAAGAGAGTTATGTTTAGGGATATTGTCAACTTCGGGTTGACGAGCTTCCCATTAACTCGGACTCTCCCAAACTTGTACCTCGGACGACAGTGGGTATTCAAATTTTAAATCAATTAAGCCTACATAAATTTTGACAAATAAGTCACCACTAGCCTTTTTAGTCAGCAAGAAATTAAGTAAGATACTAGAGAATATCTTACTTTTTGCAATTAGAGATTCTAGATTTGGGAAATTGACTATGTGCTAACAATGCCATAGCAGCCTATCCAAAAGAAATCAAAGATTTGTCATAACCATTCTAGAACATGAAGTAACACCTAAAGTATTGAAATGTGCAATTATAATCATAAAGGAAGGCATACAAGCATCATAATATCGTCCCAAAAAATAAAAAAAAAGACAGCACAAAACAAATAACCTTATTTTAAAGTCCTAAAGGCTTGTACAATTTTTGGTTTTACTTTTTTTAGAAATTTTCCAATTTTTGATTTTTTATTTGGATTTTCTAGTATTTTTTGTATTTTTATGATTTTTCTGAATTTTCAATTTTTTTATTTTTTCAATTTTTTATTTTTTGATGAATTTTCCGGATTTTTAAATTTTTAATGATTTTCTAAAATTATAATTTTTATTGATTTTCTAATTTTCTAAAAATTTTACTTTTTTTTTTAGAATTTTTTATATTTTTAATTTTTAATTTTTTCGATTTTTTACTTATTATTATTATTATTATTATAATATTCGGGAAATGGGTTTGGACCGTAAACCCGATCTGACCCCGTTGACCTGACCCCTCTACCGGATCCGACCCGGTCGGATATAGAAAAAGAATTTTTTATAAAAATATTTTGAATATTTTTTAAATTTTTTAAATTGTTTTTCTCTTTTGTCTTTTTCCTCATTAAGTCCATTTCTACTGCACCACTTCTTTTTCTTCCCCTCTTCTTCCCCGAAGCCATTTTTTCACTCCCAACCTTCATCTTCTTCTCCATTTTTTGAACCCGTACAACTAGATGCCATCTACGGACACCGGAGCTCACACCACTACACACCATCACCAGATTACATCTCCGGCCGTCGCCGTCTGCCTATCGCCGGCCACGGCCGAACCAAGTTCGGTTTTGCATGGCCATTAACGAATATCAAAAGGTGGGCCGTGAAATCAAGCAAAAACATAGCAAAAAACGAAGAAAGCAGACGTGCGTCAACAACATATGCGTGATCAAGCCTCGAACTAAATTTTTAACGTCAATCCGATAACATGGATTTCGGTGCATCATTCGAGCATTTTGTCGAATACATGTTGTGCAGCTACGAGAGCAGGTTTTTGATTCAGCTTTGACACTATTTTCCAACCAAAACACGACGCGACAGGTTCCATTATCTCGCACGAATATGTCTCGTTTTCGCAGGGTTGAGCAGCGAGTATATCGATTAGGATTCATAGGTTCCTTTCTCATCACTCGCTCACGGGCATTTCTTCGGTGACCGTCACCGTACCTTCTCTCCTCCTTGCGTCACGGACGCTCTTCTCACGAGCGTGCGCGCGCGCAAGAAGAAAGAATGATGGGCTGGGCTTTTTCTTTAGGCTCTGGTGGGCCAAAGAAAAGAAGGAAAATGGGCCAAACCCATGTTTGAATTGAAATTGAGACACTCACATAAGTTCTTCCCTTCTGAATGGGAAGCCCGGTTAAGGGGTGAGCTGAAAATAACCAAGTGGGCTAGACACGCCGGCCCACACGACTTCATTTTTCATCATTCATTCATTTTATTTGATCCATTTTTATTCATTATTCTTTTTTTTTTTTTTATTTTCCTCTTTTATCTTTTTATAAATTTTTATATTTTTTTTCGAAATAAATGGATATTTAGAACGTCGATAAAAATTTAGATGTCAATAGAACGTTTTAGTCGACTCAATCCCTTTGATGCAAAAGAGCTATGCAAGTGAAATTGACTCCAGAGTTCCCTTCTTCCCTTGGAATCAGACTTGAAAATTTAAAAGTCAGCCATTTGAGTCTTATTCGTTACTAAGAGAAAGCCAGCCTCAATCACTGAGATTTCCTTTGCATCTCTTACCTTTGTTTTCTACACTTGGTATTTGTTTTTGGAAATTACATGATTTTTTTTTTTGAAACAATAAACAACTCGAGTCAAAATGCAGGAAAATGAAATCCCAAGCAAATTGAAAGTATAGGTGAAAAATTGAATAGGGAATCCAGACTTGTACTAAAATCGACAACGTATTTAGAGAAAACTAAAGGTGAACAATAAAATTTGTGGATGCCGAGTACAAGTTATTTCATTTATCTCAAGTTACTGCTCTATTTAAGATTTCACTAACTATATGAAAAGAATTACCAACAACAATAGATTTGCCAGAGAAAATCGTTGAGGTCTAACAAATCGGATGCCCTTGGAAGCCAAAGCTTTAAAATGTTGTCTTGCATGATTCAAGGTGAACTAGAAAATTATCTTTAGAAGAAATAGATTATTATTTTAATCTACGATTCGAGTGTGCGGATGGCCTTGGCTGTCCTCCTCCCCTCCCTGCCGAGACAATAATGTGCCTTCAAGTTGGGAAGCCACCCGCAGAAGCAAGTTTTCTTAGCTCTTTTTGTCGTTTTCCAGCATGCCGCATGCCTGTCTACCCATAAACACAGGAAAACAGCATTGAGCCGCGTTCTACGGTCAATTCTCATAGTTGAGACTCATTCAGCAACAACTGAACTTGTATACAAATTGCAAAATGGACAAAGAATCAAGCAAAGCATTCGGTCATGGCATAAAAAGCTCACTATGCACTCAGCCATCGAATGTCAGTTTTGACATCAAGGAATGAACTTCAGAATCTTCAGTCAACGAAGAAAATCAAACAGGTAGAGGCCATGCATTCGCCTAAAAAAAATGAATCAAATATTATTGACATACAGAAGGTATTGAGGTATCAATGAACATATCCAGAAATGCAAGGCATAATCATCCAAGCATACAAAACCAATTACTTTCAAGATCAAGCAAAGGATGAAGTTCGTACAGGAATTTACTAAAGTACACAACACATGATGCACATTTCGAAGAAGGATTTCACCATTTCCAATACAAGGATGGTAATTGTCTCGAATGTTAGAATAGCCACATACAAACATCGTAGATTGATATAGATAACATAATTCCTAGTAAATTAAGCCGACACAGCATGTTCAAATTCTCAGTCATGGGAGCATTGAGCACAACTTTAGAAGTTCAACCAACATCAAGGAAAATAATGTCATATAAACTGGAGAACTCTCAGTTTAAGCACGCCATTGCCAGATAATCATCACGATGCAAGAATGCTTGCAAAATACACATGCTAATACCGTTCAGAAATTCAATCAAACATGGGGTAAGCGTTTTGGTAGGGGCACCTAAATGCAATGATAAGGAAAAGGTGCGCATCCAAACAATCACCGAATCATTGAAACGTGTATGAGTTCATCAGGACAATCTCGGACTCAACCAGATTTCACGCCTGCAGAATCAAGCACTCGGTCCCCACCTCCAGCAGAGACAGAGCATGCGAAGTTTACCTTGATAAGAATCATGATGATTCAAATACTCAACCCAGTCAAAGAAATCCTCGTTATGTCCGATTCCAACTCACATTCAACCTTCGTCAAACTCGAAATCATGATACTATCCCTCAAACTCAAACGGTTTCAGCCTCAATCAATTGTCAGAGAGAGAGAGAGAGGGAGGAGGAACATGGGCTTTCCTAGATTGCAATCTCCTCGATCTCCTTCTTCCACCCGCGACGGTTGTCGTGAGGTAATTCATCACTTCGATTGCTTCCGTCGGATCATGAAGCAATCGAGTTTGTGATTTTGGTGGCAATCCATTATAAATTTATACGGAAAGAAAGATTTCTTCAATAATTTTTCGATCCTGAATCACACATTTTTTACATGCAAACGAGCAAATCATGTGCAGATCAAGACCAGAGAGGTCATCTTGCAGAGGCAAGAGAGGTTCGGGGGCTGCGACCCAAGGGAGAAGAAGACGTCGGCGTGCCGCAACCGTCGGTGCAGGGAGGTGCTGACGTTCTCCGACACCAGCACGTGCAAGGCGTGCGGCCTCAAGGTCTAATTAATTTTAGTCTAAAGGATTGAAATTGAAACCAAATCAAAGCTAAATTGACAAACTTGTTATCCTACATTTAACTGAGTAGATATGAACATCCTTGTGGTGATAATTTTGGTTACGTATCGAGGACACATGTTGCTATGTCATGGCATAAACTATCCATCATGAATACTAAGATTTTTTTTTTTTTTTCTTAAAATTTTTAATTTTCTTTACCATCTTTTTTTTTTTCCCTTTACAGGGTGGCGGGGCTGCTGGCCCTTGGCCAGTGACCGGTGGACTTGCCAACCTTATGAAGAAAACAATAAAATAAAAAGAAAGAAAAGAAAAGAAAAAAAAAAATTTTTTTTTTTTAAATTAAACACAATTTTCCACATTAATACCAGCCTTTCATTTCACGTAGGATGGCTAGTACTAAATAGAATGCCACATCAGAAATTTTTGGCCAAAATTATCCAAAAAAGACTACATTTATAATTTTTAAAAAATTTAGACTAAATTGACATAATTGAAATATTTATGACTGCTTAGTACTAAATTAATACATAGATTTAAAATTGAATTGATCGCTGTATAATAGATTTTAAAATATTTGCATAATTTTTCCGTTAACTAATGAGAATGCCATGATTTGTCAATTAAAAATTAAGACAGCACATTTCCCATGCTGTGGAAATCGCTCTTTTCAAAGGGAACACGAATCCGTCAGCAAGGTGCTCGTTGCTCATTGCTCATCGTTAAGTGGCGCCCCAATCTCTGCATCACCACCTCTGTCAAAAGACCGGCGACTCCTACATAAGGCCGATCAAGAAGCCGAAGACGACGATGCTGACAAACGATCCCGAAGAGGACGACGCTATGTTCTCATCTCGCTTCCTCTGCAATGTCTTCCTCAGCTCCCACGGCGCCGACACCCCCCACGCCACGGCATCGTGGATCACCTCTACCGTGAGCACGTGCTCAGCAGCGTGCCCTGGCTCCAGCTCGACGAAGAAGGCCTCGAGTGAGGGGAGGAGATAGCGCCGGGCCTTCTGGAGGCGATCGACGACTCGCGCCATCGTGGCCATCATCCCCGAGAACTATCCCACGTTGAGGTTAATCAATTTCAAATTTACGCCTTTCATCTGAATTCTACTGATTTGAAGGAGCTAAACTTTACTGATTGCAGCAATCTAGTTGACATCACTGGTCTCCGGGTATTGAAATCTCTGAGGCTTTTACTCTTGGGAGAGAAGAATTGAAAAGGTGAAAAAGATCACTCATAACTCCCATTTTGGGAAAACTACTTGAACTGTAGCAAAAAGATGGATGAAGATCATCAGTTCAGTTTCTCCACCTTTGTTCAGTATCTTCAATCATGAATGCAGAAAGTTTGACCTTAAATGTGTTTTTTCATAAGAAATTTCAGGTTGCTCTAAAGCATTTGCACAACTCGAGTGTCCCTGGGAGTGAGATTCCTGGATGGTTTTGTCAGGAAGTTCCTCATTTTGCTGCTCCGAAGAAGAACCACGAGGTTAGAGGGAATGATTTTTGCTGTTGTTGTCTCTGTGGACAGTGCAAACCAGGCAAACATTCCGCTACCAGCAATCGAGGACATTAAAGGAAGGCTTCTCAGGCTTGAAGATCCGATATACGTCAGACATTAAATGACACAAGCGAAGACCAGCTTACCAGATAGATATCCAGAATTCGAGCCTGAGAAACCTTGCTGAAAAAGCAAGTACAGAGCTGCTGTTCAAAGAAGATAGGAATAGATATAGTCCTGCGAGACCCACCATACTTTCCTGGGCTCTCGCTGAAAAAGCACGGGATATAGCTGGTTTTCGAGAATGATGATGATGACGATGGTAATGAAGAACGGTTGGACGAATCCCAGCAGTCAAGTGTCTCAGAAACTTGGCCAAGTTCATCAGCTCCTCGTGAGATATTTGGTCCATCGTTAAGGTGATTATATGCGATTCTTGCAACGGCTTTTGCTTACAGAATAGAATAGGATACTGCTCCAACAGATATCCTCTGCCTTTCCCCTGCATAAGATGGAATGATCAAGTACAGAGCCGCTGGTACTTATGCAAGGACCGAGCCGAGTCCATAATTACTTCTGTGTTGGAAGGGGATCATAGGACACGGTTGGAATCAGTTATAAAAATCTGAGAAAATGTTCCTTCTTCAACTAATGAGGTGCTTTCAACGATCACACTTTTAGCAATTCCTAATAAACCACCTGACTTTTTCGACAGAGGCACGGTCAGTTTGTCATCCTCAAACAACTTCGGGATGCAGCCAGCGATGGCTCCCAGAGTAGCACCTAAAATAACCTAACAGTTAACACATCTCCCACTCAACCAGAGAAAAAGCGACCAGAGAATTAATGAACAGGCAAAGGAACTCCTTATTGCTGCCATATAAGCAGTCGCAATGCAAGAAATGAGCAGCGTGGCTGGGAATAAAAGGTGAGCCTCCTTTGTGAAGCAAGCTTTGACAAGAAACAATGAACAGGAAGATATAAGAAAACGTTTCCAGAAAAGCATTTAGGACTTTGCGGTTGGGCTAGAACTAGCCCATAAATGCACGAACAGAATTAATGTAAGCTGCTTTCGTACTGCTCTGGAACGTGCGATACTCTTGGCGTCTGGAAGGAGTCCAGAAGTCTGTTATCATCACATCCCTCCCTTTCCTTCCCTTTAGGGATGGGTACGACTTTTGGAAGGGAGAATCCTAAAGATCGTATGCTTGTGATTCTGACAATAATGGAGAAACTCGAACAGTCTAAAAACTTCATTTTACAGTATTAAGAAACATATCTGTAATTGTATTAACAAAATTTCCTTCCGTTCAGGACCCATTGACAACCTACTGACAGCTATATGATGCCATAATTTAATTGTATTACACATCAAAAGAAGGCGTAAGTTGATAGTGACAACACAGGCAAATACCATCGTGCTGACATCCCAGAGGCCGAACGTTTTTCCCCATGAATTTAGACCAGTAGAACTAGAAGCTGTGACAAAGTGATAAAAGACAAGAGACCGGTAGACTGCAAAAAAAGCCTAGGCTGCCACAACTCTCCACTTGAAGTATGAATTCCGTATTCCCTCTTTGTGCAGTTTTGTATACTTCTTTGAAAGTGACGCAGTAACATCTTGGAAAAACATGCAAAAACACTGTCAAGTATTTGCTCCAATTGTGATTTGTGTTGAAGTACAATTATGAATATTAGTCGGCAATTAGCAGGTGGTCACAAATAAGGTAATCAGAGCTTTGTTAATGTCTCTCAATCTTTATAAGTGGAGCTACTATATACTCTTTTATTTGGCTATTGAGTAAAGGTGCAGTATTTTTGATTCTCTCTCTCCCTCTCGCTTGCAAATCATAGAAATATTTCCATGGTATAAGAGCCACCAAGGAAGAGGGATCCAAATCAAAAATCCAACTTTATCTTTCCCGTTGCCTTCAGTAAAAAGAACATGCTCCATCTGAACAATCTCTTCATGTTTGTCCACATCATTTGTCTACGGTGATAATCCTCGTTGAAGCATCAGTCTACGGTGTCAATTTAAACTCGCCCTCTGTTCTTGTCAGCCTTATAAATGCTCAAAAATCACCCAGTTCCTTTAATCATCGCTGTTTGTTCTTGCCCCTTCTCAGCGTGACATGTCCTGTGGTGGCCAGCAATGGAGGTGTGGCAGCGGCTGTTGGTGGATGGAGGGTGACAGAGAGGACAATGAAGAGGGAATGAAGATCAAAGGAATAACCGAGGGCTAGAGAGAATTTGCTGAGCTCCTTTTCCGTGTTGGAAGGTACTCTGTTTCTGTTTTGCCCCCCCTGCTGCAGAGCGCGCCAAGCCTGAGCTGAAAGGGAAAGCGACTCAGTTCATTAGATGTAGAGAGACAGGAAGAGAGGTAGAGAATTCTGCGGAGGGCCGCGTGATGTAGAGTGCATGTGGGTCCCACTGAGAATTGCGCATTAGCTAATACCACTGATTTTGGATTCAAAGGGCACAACTATGGAGTTGTGTATGAAGTTCAAGTATGTCATATTTCCATGTGGTTACAGCAATTTAATAGCAGGTACTAGCTGAACACCCAGTGAGTGCATCGACATTTATCAAAAACTTAAGCTTGTGACTAATAATGTTTTAATGATGCTGTGCAGGCTTATGGTAATATGATGTCGCTTTGGGTGGAGTACTTGGGAGATTTAGAGGACAGCTCCTAGGAGCCACAAAGCACTGAACGCATGAAGAGAGCGAACAAAATAGCCAAACGGAACTGGAGGGCTTATGTGGATGAGGGCCAACATAGTCCCAAGGAAATGAGAGGCCACCTGATGCAATGTCCGATCCATCTGAGCAAAGAGGGTAAAGTCAGTCCTTTGGCCAGTTTCGAAACATTTCCTCAGGTGGGCAGCAAAATCCTCAGATTGCCCACCACTCTTCCCGATACGATTACAACATGATCGGATATGTAAATTAGTCACATTCGATTCTAAAGCAATGTGGCTCATGGTATTGAGGTAATTTGAACTACTGAAAATTGAGAAATACGAGTAGTAGAATGACATGCATGATCATGATTTAGATAGAGACTCTAGTGACTAAAAAATGACAAGAAATCATATGCCCGTCAATGTACCATCATGTGCTACCGAATTAACTCTCATATGAAACCAAGATCTATCAAATCCACTCCTTGCCCACATGGGACGCAAAAAACATATTGAACTCTATAAGAAATCAACATGGGGTCAACATGAATCCAACATATATTGATAAAATGACTTGAATAACTTGGGAACAATTCTGATTTTACACCAAAAATAAAACTGTTAGGACCAAATACTAAAGACCACATTTCCAAAGAAATCATGCTGCAAAAACTGAAACACAACATCATAAACACGGGAAAACAGCATTGAGCCACATTCTAAAGTCAATTCTCATGGTTGAGACTCATTCGGCAACAACTGAACTTGTATACAAATTGGCAATGTGGACAATGAATCGAGCAAAGCATTCAATCATGGCATGAACAACTCATTATGCAGTCAGCCATCAAATGTCAGTTATGACAGGGACTCGCACGCCATTTACAGAAAAGATACAAGCAAATGACATTGAGGAATGAACTTCAGAGTCTTCAGTAAACGAAGAAAATCAAAGAGGTAGAGGCCCATGCATTCGCCAAAAAAATGAACCGAATATCATTGGCAGTGCGAAGGGGTTGGGTATCACTGAATGGATCAAGAAATGCAAGGCATAATCATCCAGGCACATGAAATTGATTACAAGCGAGATCAAGCAAAGGATGAAGTCCGCACAGGAATTCACTGAAGTACACAGTAACGATGCACATTTCAAAGAAGGATTTCACAATTTCCAATTCAAAGATGGTAAGTGTCATGAATATTAGAATAGCCATATACGAAATCATAGATTGATAAGGAAAACATAGTTCTGAGTAAATTAAGCCAACGCGGCATGTTCAAATTCTCAGTCATGGAAGCATTGAGCACAACCGGGAGAGTTCAACCAACATCAATGAAAATAATTTGTCATATGACCTAGAGAACTCTCAGTTTAAGCACCGCCATTGCCAGATAATCATCACGATGCAAGAATACTTGCGAAATACGCATGCTAGTATTGTTCAAGAATTCAATCAAATGTATGGTAGGCGTTTCAATAAAGGGCACCTGAATGAGTTCATCAGGATAGTCCCGAACTCGACCAAATTTCATGCCGGCGGTATCAAGCACTCGATCCTTACCTCCAGGGGAAACAGAGTGAAGTTTACCTTGATAAGAATCATGAAGATTCAAATACTCAACCCACTCAAAGGAATCCTCGTTATCACTGATTTCAACTCACATTCAACCTTCGTCGAACTTGAAATCATAATACCGTCCCTCAAACTCAAATAGTCTCAGCCTTTATCAATTGTTAGAGAGAGAGAGAGAGAGAGAGAGAGAGAGAGAGAGAGATGAGAGGAGGAACATGGGCTTTCCTAGATTGCAATCTCCTCGATCTCCTTCTTCCCCCTACAACGGTTGTCGTGAGGTAATTCATCACAACTTCGATTGCTTAATATAATAGCACATACATTTTCTAATATCACGGGAAAATTTATAAACACGATAATGCACTTGATTAGGATTTATACAACATAACCCCACAATTTATGGTCCAATGACTAGTCACTCGTCACTGTAGCCCAGGACACAAACCAAATAAATGAATAGCCAAGAAAACAATCACGCACTTCGAGGGAAGTGTAGAAGAGAATACGGAAGAAAAAAACAAAATCTCACATTACCAGTCACGTCCATTTTGTTTTGCCAGACACCATCCGTTGCAACATTCACAAACTTTTGTGGCTCACTTCATAAAACTAATTATTCTCCCTCACTTTGCCCCTCACTTTCCACCTCACTTTCGCAGTTTGCCTTCTCAATTTCGCGATCTAACCGCTCAGTTTCCCCCTCACTTTCCTCCGCACTTCGGTTGCCTTGGTCCAGCTCTATTCTACTCGAGTCATCCAAGGATGGGAATTCCATAGAATATTTCTTTGGTAAGAAGCTCTTGAATTTCGGCAAATTGTAAAGTCTAAGAGTAGTTAACCCAAAGAAGGTGATTGTGTTACCAGTCACTTCTTCACATTCTTCATGGTCAACAATTAGTTCCATATCTTCACATGACCCTACCACCAGCTTTTCGATTTGCCCGAGAAATTTCGCCGTGAAGGTGGCGAAAAGCATATCCAAACGGGAGCACCTTACAACCTTTATGTATCTCAAATTTGGGAATGGGATGTTTGGTAGATTGTCGTACCGCCAAATGTGCCGCAAGTTGTCTAAATCACGCAAATCCAGTGTCCTCAAATTACTGCTCTTCGCCACTGTCCCATCACTTTCGTATATGATCTCAATTAAACAGCATGATTTCACTTCTAAGGTTTCCAGACAGTCCTGCAGCCTCTTCCACATATGGGATAGGGCAATATGATGGAGATTGTCACAATCCTTCAATATAAGAGATTCCAATTTGCAAAAAGAATCATCAGAAATTTGATTGTTCCATAACTCTTTGCACTGGACGCCTCTAATGTATAGCTTTTCTAAATTGGGAAATCTAACCTGCACGACGATAATGTGAGAAAATAGGATAAGTAGGACAAATTATTACATTGTTCATTCTAAAACATGATAATGCAAGATTAAAGACGATCACAATAAGGTATAGAGCAAACCATATCATTGAACAACGGTTGGAGTGATTCATCATTTTCTTTGATCATCTCACTTGGCTGCCTCTCAACACTTGTAGGACTCCAAATGAATGCTCTAAAGTTAGGGCACCGCCAAATATATAAACTAGTTAAGGAAGGGAAACTCATCACTTCTGCCTTAGATAGACCACCTTCTCCCTTGGGAACCACTTCCTTCATTTGTTCACATTCGATAATCCCTAGGGCATAAAGTTTCTCTAGAGTTGTGGCCGTATAATTGGGGAAGAGATATCTTAGCTCGGAGCACTTTAGAACATTGACCGTTTCTAGACTAGGAAAACCCAAAACCGTATGGGAGTCACTCATCACCATGTGTCTCAGCCTTGCTGCTCCACTCACTAACACTTCTTCTAATTTGGGGAGCAATACAATTTTCTTTCCCATATTTGAATCAAGGGATCCGCAATCGAACAAAGATTCCAGGGAGTGGCATCTATGAACCTCAACTGTTTCCAATTTGGGGAGCAATACAATTGTCTGTTCCGTATATGAATCAAGGGATCCAAAATCAAACAAAGATTCCAAGGAGGGACACTTTGAAACTTCGACACTTTCGAGGTTTTGCAATCTCCCTATGATTGTCGAAGGGAAGACATCAAGTAGGTTGAAGCACTTTCCAAGGGTGAGGTTGGCTAATTTGTTGAAGAAACTTTTGGGAAGTTCACTGCGCCATATCCTTTTTAACGTTCCTACCGACTCAAACTCTAACACCTCCAAGCTTGGTAAACTTATCTGCTCATAAGAGTTATGCATCAAATCATAGCTATGAAAAATTTAACAATTTGGCCTAATCTTATACCGATCTATCTAATGCGATGGAGGATTAGAATTTTCACCAACGGCCTTACTCTAACAAGTGTAGCTATAAATTATAAAAACATTTTAACTAATAAACCAAATAAAAAAAAATCTTCAAAAAAATATTAATACTTGCCCCACCAATCGCGTGCCTATGACTATTATGGGTGTAAGCTCTAAAGAAATGATTCATACCTTTTGATCAAAGAAGGAATCCGGATAAGTATATTGTGAATCTGAAGTAGTGGTTATTGACTCATTTTTTTTATGAGGATATGAGAAGAATTTCTCCGTGGGACAACGGCTTATAGATAGTCGCTCCAATAATGGGAACTCTATAATATCATCTGTCCCATCATCTCTTCCTTCTTCATCAACAATCACCACCTTCATATTTGGACAATTCACCACTTTAATGTCTCTAATTTCTCTAAGACATTTAGCCATAGACACCGAAAAGAGAAATGACAGCCTTGTATTGTTGATAGAGAGCACCTCCAGATTCCGAAATATTGATATTCCTTGTGATTGCAAATCTTGTTTCGGGGTGAGGTTGGCTAATTTGTCGGAGGAACTTTTGGGAAGCTCATTGTGCCATATGCCTCGCCCAACAATGGCGAGGCCGAGCCCACAACCATGGCGAGAGGATCCTAGCGAGTGGAGTACTAACTTCTCCAAGCTTGGTAAACTTATCTGCTCATAAGAGTTGTGCATCATATCATAGGTATGAAAATTTTTACAATTTGGCCTAATCTTATACCAATCTATCTAATGTGATGGAGGATAGAATTTTCACCAATGGCCTTACTCTAACAAGTATAGCTATAAATTATAAAAACATTTTAACTAATAAACCAAATAAAAAAATCTTCAAAAAAATATTAATACTTGCCCCACCAATCGCGTGCCTATGACTATTATGGGCATAAGCTCTAAAGAAAGGATTCATACCTTTTGATCAAAGAAGGAATCCGAATAAGTATCTTGTGAATTTGAAGTAGTGGTTATTGACTCTTTTTTTCCATGAGGATATGAGAAGAATTTCTCCGTGGGACAACGGCTTATAGATAGTTGCTCCAATAATGGGAACTCTATAATATGATCTATCCCATCATCTCTTCCTTCTTCATAAACAATCACTGCATTCATATTCGGACAATCCTCCACTTCAATCTCTCTAATTTCTCTAAGACATTTAGCCATAGACACCGAAAAGAGAAATGACAGCCTTGTATTTTTGATAGAGAGCACCTTCAGATTCCGAAATATTGATATTCCTTGTGATTGCGAATCTTGTTTCGGGGTGAGGTTGGCTAATTTGTCGGAGGAACTTTTGGGAAGCTCACTGTGCCATATGCCTCGCCCAACAATGGCGAGGCCGAGCCCACAGCCACGGCGAGAGGATCCTAGCAAGTGGAGTACTAACTTCTCCAAGCTTGGTAAACTTATCTGCTCATAAGAGTTGTACATCATAGCTATGAAAGTTTTTACAATTTGGCCTAATCTTATACCGATCTATCTAATGTGATGGAGGATAGAATTTTCACCAATGGCCTTACTATAACAAGTATAGCTATAAATTATAAAAACATTTTAACTAATAAACCAAATAAAAAAATCTTCAAAAAAATATTAATACTTGCCCCCACCAATCGCGTGCCTATGACTATTATGGGCATAAGCTCTAAAGAAATGATTCATACCTTTTGATCGAAGAAGGAATCCGAATAAGTATCTTGTGAATCTGAAGTAGTGGTTATTGACTCTTTTTTTCCATGAGGATATGAGAAGAATTTCTCTGTGGGACAACGGCTTATAGATAGTTGCTCCAATAATGGGAACTCTATAATATCATCTATCCCATCATCTCTTCCTTCTTCATCAACAATCACCGCATTCATATTCGGACAATCCTCCACTTCAATCTCTTTAATTTCCCTAAGACATTTAGCCACAGACACCGAAAAGAGAAATAACAGCCCTGTGTTTTTGATAGAGAGCACCTTCAGATTCCGAAATATTGATGTTCCCTGTGATTGCAAATCTTGTTTTGAGGTGAGGTTGGCTAATTTGTCGGAAGAACTTTTGGGAAGGTCACTATGCCATATGCCTCGCCTAACAATGGCGAGGCCGAGCCCATAGCCACGGCGAGAGGATCCTAGCGAGTGGAGTATTAACTTCTCCAAGCTTGGTAAACTTATCTGCTCATAAGAGTTGTACATCAGATCATAGCTATGAAATTTTTTACAATTTGGCCTAATCTTATACCGATCTATCTAATGCGGTGGAGGATAGAATTTTCACCAATGGCCTTACTCTAACAAGTGTAGCTATAAATTATAAAAACATTTTAACTAATAAACCAAATAAAAAAATCTTCAAAAAAATATTAATACTTGCCCCACCAATCGCGTGCCTATGACTGTTATGGGCGTAAGCTCTAAAGAAAAGATTCGTACCTTTTGATCTAAGAAAGAATCCAAATAAGTATCTTGTGAATCTGAAGTAGTGGTTATTGACTCTTTTTTTCCATGAGGATATGAGAAGAATTTCTCTATGGGACAGCGGTTTATAGATAGTCGCTCCAATAATGGGAACTCTATAATATCATCTATCCCATCATCTCTTCCTTCTTCATCAACAATCACCGCATTCATATTCGGACAATCCTCCACTTCAATCTCTCTAATTTCCCTAAGAAATTTAGCCACAGACACCGAAAAGAGAAATAACAGCCCTGTATTTTTGATAGAGAGCACCTTTAGATTCCGAAATATTGATGTTCCTTCTGATTGCAAATCTTGTTTCGAGGTGAGGTTGGCTAATTTGTTGGAAGAACTTTTGGGAAGCTCACTATGCCATATGCCTCGCCCAACAATGGCGAGGCCGAGCCCACAGCCACGGCGAGAGGATCCTAGCGAGTGGAGTATTAACTTCTCCAAGCTTGGTAAACTTATCTGCTCATAAGAGTTGTACATTAGATCATAGCTATGAAAAATTTAACAATTTGGCCTAATCTTATACCGATCTATCTAATGCGATGGAGGATTAGAATTTTCACCAATGGCCTTACTCTAACAAGTGTAGCTATAAATTATAAAAACATTTTAACTAATAAACCAAATAAAAAAAATCTTCAAAAAAATATTAATACTTGCCCCACCAATCGCGTGCCTATGACTATTATGGGTGTAAGCTCTAAAGAAAGATTCATACCTTTTGATCTAAGAAAGAATCCAAATAATTATCTTGTGAATCTGAAGTAGTGGTTATTGACTCTTTTTTTCCATGCGGATATGAGAAGAATTTCTCCGTGGGACAGCGGCTTATAGATAGTCGCTCCAATAATGGGAACTCTATAATATCATCTCTCCCATCATATGTTCTTTCTTCATCCTCAATCACTGCCTTCATATTTGGACAATCCTCCACTTCAATGTTTCTAATTTTTCTAAGACATTTAGCCATAGACATCGGAAAGAGAAATGACAGCCCTGTATTTTTGATAGAGAGCACCTTCAGATTCCGAAATATTGATTTTCCTTGTGATTGCAAATCTTGTTTCGGGGTGAGGTTGGCTAATTTGTCGGAAGAACTTTTGGGAAGCTCACTGTGCCATATGCCTCGCCCAACAATGGCGAGGCCGAGCCCACAGCCACGGCGAGAGGATCCTAGCGAGTGGAGTATTAACTTCTCCAAGCTTGGTAAACTTATCTGCTCATAAGAGTTGTACATCATATCATAGCTATGAAAATTTTTACAATTTGGCCTAATCTTATACCGATCTATCTAATGTGATGGAGGATAGAATTTTCACCAATGGCCTTACTCTAACAAGTATAGCTATAAATTATAAAAACATTTTAACTAATAAACCAAATAAAAGAATCTTCAAAAAAATATTAATACTTGCCCCACCAATCGCGTGCCTATGACTATTATGGGCATAAGCTCTAAAGAAATGATTCATACCTTTTGATCAAAGAAGGAATCCAAATAAGTATCTTGTGAATTTGAAGTAGTGGTTATTGACTCTTTTTTTCCATGAGGATATGAGAAGAATTTCTCCGTGGGACAATGGCTTATAGATAGTTGCTCCAATAATGGGAACTCTATAATATCATCTATCCCATCATCTCTTCCTTCTTCATCAACAATCACCGCATTCATATTCGGACAATCCTTCACTTCAATCTCTCTAATTTCCCTAAGACATTTAGCCACAGACACCGAAAAGAGAAATAACAGCCTTGTATTGTTGATAGAGAGCACCTTCAGATTCCGAAATATTGATGTTCCCTGTGATTGCAAATCTTGTTTCGAGGTGGGGTTGGCTAATTTGTCGGAAGAACTTTTGGGAAGCTCACTATGCCATATGCCTCGCCCAACAATGGCGAGGCCGAGCCCATAGCCACGGCGAGAGGATCCTAGCGAGTGGAGTATTAACTTCTCCAAGCTTGGTAAACTTATCTGCTCATAAGAGTTGTACATCAGATCATAGCTATGAAATTTTTTACAATTTGGCCTAATGTTATACCGATCTGTCTAATGCGGTGGAGGATAGAATTTTCACCAATGGCCTTACTCTAACAAGTGTAGCTATAAATTATAAAAACATTTTAACTAATAAACCAAATAAAAAAATCTTCAAAAAAATATTAATACTTGCCCCACCAATCGCGTGCCTATGACTGTTATGGGCGTAAGCTCTAAAGAAAGGATTTGTACCTTTTGATCAAAGAAAGAATCCGAATAAGTATCTTGTGAATCTGAAGTAGTGGTTATTGACTCTTTTTGTCCATGAGGATATGAGAAGAATTTCTCCATGGGACAGTGGCTTATAGATAGTCGCTCCAATAATGGGAACTCTATAATATCATCTATCCCATCATCTCTTCCTTCTTCATCAACAATCACCGCCTTCATATTCGGACAATCCTCCACTTTAATGTCTCTAATTTCTCTAAGACATTTAGCCACAGACAGTGGAAAGAGAAATGAGAGTCCCGTATTGTTGATAAAGAGCTTCTTCAAGTTCTGAAGTATCGATATTCCTTGTAGTTTTACATCTTGTTTCCACATGTGCCGCAGGTTCGGCAACCTAGATAATTCCAATGTACTCAGCCGAGAGAGAATCTCCACTTCTTTGATGACTTTTAGCTCCTCTAGGTTGAAAACAACTTCTACAGATGGAGTGCACGCAATTTTCATTGACTCCAAATTCGGCAACTTCAGTATCCAATCCTTTAGAATAATCGACGTGGATGTAGACTCCTTTATCTTTAGCGATTTCAGATTACTGTATTTTAATGAAGGTTCACTATAGAGTATCTTTTCTAGGCCAAGGAGTCCAAACATCACCAGGGATTCCAAGCAAGGCAATGAAACCTAATGAAGCACCACAATGAAACTCATTAAAGGTGAGTTTCTTACAAGTAAAGCTATTTTCAGGAAATTGCTTTCAGACTTCTCATGGATACATGAAAATGACTATACAGAAAAAAATGAATTTCTGAATTTCTCTTCTGTGAAAAGGGATCATTTTCATGAGGATATCCTCACCACTATCATGTTGCAAATGCAGCACTATTGCACAACTCTCTCTGCAACACTATCGCACAACTCTCTCTCTCTCTCTCAACTGTCATCATATTTTTATCTTTTCTTTAGCTGATCTTGAAAACTATGACCATAATTTTTTATCTTTTCTTTTGAAATCATTTACGTATCTTCAAAACAACTACCATAATTTGGTTATCTTTTCTTTTGTTTTTTCTATTTTGAACTTCAAAATTGACAAAAAAAAAAAAATCATATCAAAGTTCAGTTTTTCATAAAGTTTTTGTTAACTTATTGGTTTTCATTAAGAACAAGTAAATATGACTTATTCGGGCTTGTTTCTATTAAGGATCCATAACAGTTCTTATCTTCACTTTGTAAATTTTTGCGCTTTGTTAATAAACATCATAAAACATCTTTTCAAATTGCGTTTTCAGTAGAACCAAATATGGGGAAACAATTTCTAGAAAAAAAACGATTTAACAAGAAAACATTTTTCAACAGTAAGGAATTTTCACTGAAACAAATGGACATTGAATACATGAATGGCCTCGATGTCTCTTAAGAATGTCAAAAACTTAATTGATCAAAATTAAATATTCAAAAATCAATTGATCAGAGGACGGAATATGTAGATTTTTTGTCGTGCCTGAAAGAATGGAGAAGGAAATATCCCCTTAGTAGCTGAAGAAAGGGATGACGGAAGCAGAATGACGTTGACATGGTGAGGTTGGCATGACTTGTTAAAATCAATTACAACTTGCATGTAGGTGAAACATCAATTAGGTGGACTTTCTTTGTTACGTGGCTCTTGGTTCGCCTTCCATTTATTTAATCTCACTTTCTTCATTTCAAGATTGTTGAATTTCGTTCACTCGTACCGATTATTTAATGAATAACAACAACAAATATTCATTGACTCCAAATTTGGCAGCTTGAGTATCCTATCTTTGGAATACTCGACGTGGATTTAGACTCTTCTATCCTTAGCGATTTCACAACGCTGTATTTTATTGAGGGTTCACTGTAGAGTATTTTTTCTGGGGCAAGGAATCCAACCATTACCAGGGATTCCAAGTGAGGCAATGAAACCTAACAAAGCGCCACAATGAGACTCATTAAAGGTGAGTTTGTTACAAATCAAGCTATTTTCACGAGAAAATGAGTGAAACTCTCAGGCTAAAAAGCAAAAAAAAAAAAAAAAAAAAATCATTTCTCTTATGTGAAAAGCAAAATCATTTTCATGATGATATCTTCACCACTATCATGCTGCTAGTGCCGCACAATTGCACGGTCATGTTGTCATGGCGACATTGGAAACTTGGCATGACATGTTGGAAGTTACAAAATTGCATGTTAGGTGGGACATGAATTCTGGGGACTTTCTTTGTTATGTGGCTTCTCGCTCGCCATCCATTTATTGAATTTCTGGACGTCGCTTTCTTCATTTTGAAATTATTGAATTTTATTTATTCATTCAAGATTCATTTTTGCTTATATTCATTCAGCACACTACTATTTTTTCAACTCATTAAAAATGTTAAATAAATAATAAATAGTCATAGTAGAAACCCCAGTTATAGGTCCAATAATCTACCATTGATTTTTTTTTTTTTTTTTTAAATAATAAGTTGTGGAAAGCAGCTTCCCTCTAATTATAATTGGACCTGTCTTCTATTTGAGATGATTTTTCAATTGTAAATCAAAAGGCGAATAAAATTGTACGAATAATCAAAGTTAAAATGCAATATGTACTAACATTGAGTGAACACCAATATCATCTCATCCTAATAGGGCAAATTGATAGAGGGAAAAAGTGAAAAAAAAAATTACCTGGATTGGAATATCCTTTGATGTGATTTCAGCTTTGGTACAAAAGCTTGTCATATTTGGTAAGTTAATCAATCCCAGATGACGTACATTAGGCAACTCAACTTTGTTATTGGTATAAACTATATCTTCTCCTGCATCATGTGTGACAATGGATTGCATTGATTCACATTCCCACAATGAAATCTCTTCCAATTGTACAAGTCTTTGCATATCTGAAAGACGCCACAAGTATTTCAATCGTTTGCACCAATTTACTCTCATGACTTTCAATTTGTTGAAGCACTCTGGCGCAATGGGTCCATGGCATATCTTCTCCAAATTAACAAGATTTTGAAGGTAAAAAGACTCTAACTTCCCAAAAGCAATGAGAGGAAGGCCATTGGATGGATCGGCATTGGATGAATCGGCAATGTACTTGATTAAGGAGCTTTTTGTAATGCTGAGATACTTCACTTCTTGGAATCCTTGGGTGCACAATTCGCGAGCGCTCTCTTTGAACTCACTCAACCCTCTTAAATATAAGCATTGAGTCTTCTGCAGATTTTTCTTAACCCATTTTCTTGAAAGAATACTATTGCACCCTTCCACCCCTTTCAGATCGAGCCTCATGGTTGTCAAACCTTCATATTCCCTCTCCATCCGAAACCCCAAATATCCTATGTTGATCCAAAATTTGTGCAGGTTCTCAAATGGTAGGTCACCATCCTCTAAGAGTATGATGGGATCCGGAATCGATATTTCCAAAGATGCCAGCTTTGTCAGGCTCTTCAACTCAGCAAGCCCAGCAACACACGATTCCGACGGTATTTCATGCTTGCCCATCCACCCATCAAAGCTATTCTTCATATGTAACTCTTCCAAGTTGATTAAGCCTTTTAGGGCTCCAGGCTCGATTATCTTAAGCAAGTAGCAGTGGTTCAGATTCAACGATCTTAGATTTGTTAGTTTCCCGATTTCTTTAGGCAGTCTAGAAATTATAGACCCATTGAAGCTAAGAATCCGCAATGCTTTGAGCTTGCCAAGATTTGCCACATCCCCCACATAGCAATTTATGCTTAATGACCGGAGGTTCCCAAGGATTTCCATCGAGGAAGGTAAACTGGTGATACGCATGGAGCGAAGATAGAGGACTCGAAGCTCCTCCATGTATGTGAAATCAATTCTACTACAATCTCCCATATCGTTTTGTTCTGACAACATAAGTATCTTCACGTGGGGAAACTGACGCAGCATTAGTTCAACAAGCCTATCACTGCCAACATTAACCAGGCATGCCCAACATTTCTCAAGCTTTTCCTTTGGCCATGAGCCATAATTGTTGTTAATCATTAAGGAATCCTGCCCACTATATGCACCTGAGATGACCACCTCGCTGTAAAGATCGTGTATGGTCACATGTTTCTTATCATCGCCTCCATCCTGCAACAAATGAATGGAATGGAGGCTATCCAGAATATTTTTCAATCTATCCCTTGAATTTTGTATTGTCTCATTAATTTTTTCAAGCAAGCACAACCCCATGCCTAATACCCATAGAAGTTCGACCTGAATGGTCCCGCCAATAAGACCGCAGAGCAAGAATAAGCACTTCGCCTCCTCACACTTCAAATGACCATAACTCAACTTCACTATTGTTTCTTGTATTTCTTTAGTTGACTCATCTATTTCTATCTGTGCGATTCTCCATGCGGACACAGGGCTTTCTTTCAAGGTTTTTGCAACGGAGATAATCAAAAGAGGCAAACCTGCAAGCTTCTTGACCACTTGAGCCGCTATTGCTTTCAAATCCTCATCGTCTTCGAGCCTGTTGCCAACCGTCTTTGCAAATAGCCTGAAAGCTTCGTCGTTGTTTAGGCCTCCAAGAAAAAATGTTCTATAGGCACACATCTTTTGCTTCAGCACATCTTCAAATCTCGATGCGAGCAACAATTTGCATTTCCCGCTAATGTCTCTTGAAGGAATTCCAACCGCGTTCAAATCAAGTTCCCCCCATAGGTCATCCAATATTATGAGAACCTTCTCACTTGGATCCCGCTGTAATCTCTCCAACAGACGATCTGCCCTGCCGCTTTCGCTTTGCAAGTCCTTCAGATCCAGTTTCAAGGCGTCAGCGATCTCATCTTGGATATTCTTCAAGACAGGAATCTGCGACACTTTTGCTTTGACGATCATGTGGAACGGTCCCTTCTCTTTCCTGAGTTTCTTCTCGACTTCCTCCAATAGCGTAGTCTTCCCCACGCCGCCAGGCCCGTAGACCCCAATCACTCTTAGCTTCTCATCATCCAGAGCTTTCATTATGCCCTGAAAGACGGAAGCTCGCGAATCTGCGATAGTGTCGCCCCCATCACCGGCTGAGGAATTCACATCGGGAGTGCCAGTGACACGCCCCGGCGGAGCACTCTCATAGTAGACGCTCTCGAATTTACCTTGTGGGATGAGTGCCTGGATGGCCTGGGCTGTCTTCCTCGCGTCCCTGCCGAGACAATAACGCTCCTTTGGGTTGGGAAGCCACCCGCAGAAGCAAGTTTTCTTTGTTAGACGCAAATTGCGTAACCCCAAGATCTCCATAACCAGAACAAGAACGTGCATAATAGAGTAGAAAGATTAACGCACCTGTTTTTGAGATCCATCGAATATAAAGCGGAAGCAGAAAAGGATTACCCACATGTTATCAAGGGGATCCACGGAACAAGTCCTTCTCCTCTATTGCCCTCCGTATCACTGGCTCAATGAGGCGGCCCCCCCTCACGTTTAGCGTTAGGTAAACGCCCCTTAGGTGAGGATACATGTGAGAATTAGGGTTAGAGGAGAGACTTGAGCACTATTTATAGAGTTTCCAGCCAGTCCCCCTCATTACGGGCCAGGCTCAACTCGGCCCACACTAGCCAGCCCATATTAGACTAATTAAGAAACCTTCTATCTCACTTTAGACCAACCCTGTTTTACGATAACCGTAAAAACAGTAAATTACAATATCAATTAATTTAGTCCACATTAGGAAAACTCTTACATTCTCCCACTTGGACTATATTAATTGAAATCGTACCGTATGTGCGCACATTTGGTCCAGAGATAATTCTTAATAGTCAATCCTATCCCATAAAGTCTTAAACACCGAATCATGGCGGTAACTGCATGTATACACACAGAGCTTTCCATGGTCACGAATGTTCTCAACTTTATTGATATGGATTCAATATGGTAGTGTGGCAAATGGATAACATCTCTCATAGAGAGATCCCATTTGTCAGTCACCATTCTCTTAACTTTAGGCGTCACAAAAACTTGTGCCACTAGAGAATGCTTTATGGTTCCAATGAACCCACATATGTCTTGTCCTTATGGTTAACCTTTCTTTATGTATCACAAGACATATGCACAAGGCTAATAACCGGATGCCCGGATGCCCCTAGCCTTCACTCAAGGTTTATACAATCCCTTGAGACTTTATCAATATGTATTCAACATAATAACAATACATTCAAAAATATTTTATTGAATGCAAAAGTTGATACATATCAAACCGTTACTAAGTGTAACGAACCACGATGTGAACTTTATCGAGTAAAAGCCAAAATAGCTCCCACTAAACAACAGTATCCGAAGATACTCACTAGGCCCATGCTAATGACATGTCACTCAAATACACATGGGCATAGGCCTTTAGTTAGTGGATCTGCAATCACATCATCTGTGAAAATATATTATATTAAAACGTCACCTTTCTGTACTGTTTCTTTATGGTAAAAAAATATCTTACCAGCATATATTTAGACCCCTTGAGACCTCTGTAGTAAATAAATAATACTACAAATTTGTTATCTCAATACAACCGTATGGGTCTATCCATCAAATTAAAACGATCAATTCCGTCATGAGGTTTTGGAGCATAAAAGCCCAAGTAACAACCTAAAAGAATGTTACCAACACTGCTTACATAGCAAAAGATAACATAAGACTTTATTTACTGCACTTACCGCTAACATAAATATGTATTCTGTTATTGATTGCATGTCATCAGAACAGCCAGCAAAGTTTACATCTAAATACCCTACTAACTGCAAGAATTGAACATGGCTATAAATTAGCATATAATCTCTTGTCTTCTTTAAGTACCTTAAAACCTTCTTGACAGCAACCCAGTGATCATGTCCTGGATTTGACCGTTATCTGCCTAGAAGTCCCGTCACAAAGACAACATTTAGTCTAGTGCAAATTCGAGCATACATTATACTTTTAAGTGCACTGACACAAGGTACACCATTTAATTAGATTTTCTCCATATCTAAATAAGGACAATGTGATAGATTTAGTCCATCACCCTTAACAACAGGAGCAATTCCTGGCTTGCAATGATGTATATTGAATATTTCCAATATACAATCAGCAAATGTCCTCCGAGAAAATCTAATATAACATGGCAAAAACAATCCTTACAGATCTCAGTACAAAGGATATAAGATGTCTTAAGGTCACAATTTGTAAGCAAAACATGAGAAAAAATAAATTTCCTCCCACTGACCTTGCAGTATATTGAATTACTTTGTTCTCAATAGAACAAAATAATAACACTATGAAACTTTAATAATATTGTCTGGAAACTTGCTTAAGACCATAAATTAGAACTTTTCAGTCTACACACAAGTTTACTTGAATCTGCTGCAAAATCATCCAGTTTGCACAATATAGATTTTGTATCTATTTGGCATAACTTTATATCAAAATAAATTATTAATGCCACGTTCACTCTGAAAGAACATTTAAAGAAATAATTATTTCTTCACTATAAACAATCCACCCCTCTTTCGAGTTAAAACGTTAGTTACAAATTTGGCTTTAAATTCCACAATCTTTGTTTGAAATTCTTTTAGTTTTGTACGCCAATTTGCAACTAATAAACTTGTGATCTTTAGACAAGTCAGTAAGTTTCCAAACATGTTTCATAGATTGTATATCGCCTTTTATGGCATTTAATCACATACTTAATTGAGAATAAGAAACGACATTTATAAATATGTCATTACATCAACCATATAGTGGATATTGTAATCATGCTCTCACAAATAGACTATATAGTCTGATGGTATAACTAATCGTCTTTCCTTAACAAATCTCCTTAATAAAGCTGCAACCACTTCATTCTGCACTTGAGAGGTTTAAGAAATTTCATTATAAACTATATCAAGAATAGTACCTTGAACCTCAACAAGTTTAGTCTATGGTACAGGAGATTTCATAATTATCTGTATAGGTAAAGACAAAAATATAGTAACCTCCATCATACTATTATCTTTAATAATCTGAGAGCAGCTATCCTCTACAATAACGTCAATATTTAGAAAGTTTAAAGTATGTAATTCCATAATTTTTATACTTCATTTAGGGTCATAAAATCAATACCCCTTTTGTATATGAAAAAATTGCTTTCATAGTATCAACCCACAAAAGACCAGATAAATTAGTCTTACTAATCATACTCATCACCATGTTCAATATGGCGCATTTATGCCTTTCGCTCAAATCCTTTTGTCAGAATTTTCAGGTATAGTAATTAAATTACCACCCCAGAATCTACCAAGTATTTGACAAATGACCCTTTAAGATATTTCGCATTGTCATACTTGCCAAAATACTCATTGCCATTATTAAACCTGACAACCTTTTTAATCATATAGGAGATGTATATGTCATTAGAATTTAAACACAATTTTTGCAGATGTGTCCTAATTTCAATATCAGACAAGACATAATTTTGAAGCAACTAAGGCTTCCTTCATCTTATAGCAGTGCAGTCTGCAGACAAACCTCTTTTCAAGTGTTCAAGAATGGAACGCTTCATGGACAATAAGCAAATTCAATTGCTCTTTTCTCAAGCAACAAATCATATGTCCACAACTTAAAATTTGAAGTAGTAAAAACCTCAATGATGACGGAATTACCATTTACAGAAAAGGTGACTGAAAAACAAGCAGTATATAATTAGCATCATGTGAGCATTGTGTAACTTGACGTACAAGTACACATCCAGAGAGTTACATGCAAAATCACATAATCACCTTTGGGCAGAATACATGACATGCAATTGTACACTCCCCACATGATAAGGGTTATGAGAATATGTTCCAATTTTCGTGAATTCATCACCTTTGGGCATATGAATCACTAGAATCAGTCACTCCTCCACCACACTATCATGTATCCCTCCATGAACTAATACACAATCACCTCCTTTGGGAGTATGATTACGTATTAGACCAGGAGACATCCCAATCATCATACGAGACCGAAATTTCTCAAACCCAATCAAGCGTGCCACTTTGGCGGTCACTAGTCAATTGAATCATTGAAATTCTCTCATACCAGGGATATAAGCTTTACTCCTCACATTCACCATATATATGTGATTTTAACTTTAGTGATAGGGGCATCATATCACCAAAATCACATATCATGCTAATTATATTGCTTTATTCATTAATATATATATATATAGCGAACCTGAAAGACAGATTTCAATAAGATCATTGATCACAGTATCACAAGAAATTTCTCATAACAGAGAATAAAACATCTCTTATGCACCCCAATTACATATTACCAGAACAACATAAAAAGAATGTTGATCTATAATATCTCTCACAAATTAACATCAATAGTAATATATGGTGCACCAAATCGACAAGCTTGACAGCTGATCCATTATCACTCATGAATTCATAAGGCAAAAAATGACTCCAAGGCCAACAATTGATTTATTAATCAATTTTAGGTAACAAATATCATTACTTCAACCAGTGGCCTATAAATTGAGTCAAACCACAGAACTAAATATCTAAACTATAACAGTAGATACTATTGTTCTGCATAAATATTGCCATACTCCTTAACCATAAAAATATTCAACTTGATAGATATTAACAAGTGACCAGATGAGTTCATGTACAATATGCAGTAACTTAATCGACATGCATTACCCACATTCAGCAGATATGTTAATCAGTACATCAGTTAGGTCACGAGTCCTTAAGTCGTCTATCATTCAAAGATTACCAGTGTGTAAAAGAGTATACCTGAATAACAAAAGTTTCATAATTTTTATTGTTTCTCATCGGCTCAATACATAGCTTAAATACAATCTCATACGAATTGTATCTCATTAAGCCAGCTTCAATTCACAATAAAGTTTGATTTTTATTGATGAATCACACCTTTTATTATGTGATAACATATTAGTAACCCATCACCTGTATTTCCAAAATCACAGAAAATACAAGAAAAATACGCAAAATACACTAAAAATACACGTATTTAGGGTTCCATATGCAATTTCACATCAATAAAACCATCAAACATATAAAATAAATATACGACGAGATAGGAAATCACCATACGAGTCCAACGCCGCCAGCCAAGCGCCGATCGAAGCTTCCACGCGCCCACACGCGCCGCCTGAGTGCTCGGCGCGTGGATCTCACGCGCGGCGCGCGTTCGACGCGCAGGCGGCGCGTGGACGCGCGTGGGAGCGCGTGCGGCCTCCTCCGGCGACGCGCCGCCTACCCTCTTGCTCGTCTTGTCGAGCCCAGTCCGAATTTGTGATTTAATTTAATTTTTATTGAATAAAAAGTCTCGAAAATCACAAATTAGGGCAAAACCAATTAGGTTCGAGTTCTAAGATTATGGTTGCTCTGATACCACATGTTAGACGCAAATTGCGTAACCCCAAGATCTCCATAACCAGAACAAGAACGTGCATAATAGAGTAGAAAGATTAACGCACCTGTTTTTGAGATCCATCGAATATAAAGCGGAAGCGAAAAGGATTACCCACATGTTATCAAGGGGATCCACGGAACAAGTCCTTCTCCTCTATTGCCCTCCGTATCACTGGCTCAATGAGGCGGCCCCCTCACGTTTAGCGTTAGGTAAACGCCCCTTAGGTGAGGATACATGTGAGAATTAGGGTTAGAGGAGAGACTTGAGCACTATTTATAGAGTTTCCAGCCAGTCCCCCTCATTACGGGCCAGGCTTAACTCGGCCCACACTAGCCAGCCCATATTAGACTAATTAAGAAACCTTCTATCTCACTTTAGACCAACCCTGTTTTACGATAACCGTAAAAACAGTAAATTACAATATCAATTAATTTAGTCCACATTAGGAAAACTCTTACATTCTTGGCTCTTCCCTCGTTATCCAGCATGCCGCGCGTCTTGTTGGCAACAGTCTCTGCATCATTCTTCCATCTGTTAACTTCGCGTTTTATCTCCCTCATGTTGTTTTCAGCATCATCGACCGAGCGCTGCAGCCCAACCCTCGCGTCATCCAGCTTCTCAAGTTCTTCCTTCAGTTGGCCAACGTAGCTGTTGGAGAATATCAGGTAGCCGCATCGACGACCAATTGGAGCCACCAGGTATTCCGCCACCTTGGAAGCTATAGACAGAACAATATCCGCCATTTTCCCGCTTTTTTATTTCTATCTTTCTGGATTTTCTTTCCTTCCTCTTTGGAGAGAAATGAAAGTTGAGAATTTATATATGCTGAGGAAGGCTGAAGTGATGGAACCCGAAAACGAAGCGGCTGAAGAAGAGGAAAGGTTCAATAGGATGAATACAATAAAAACGAGAGAGAGAGAGAGAGAGAGAGAGAGAGAGAGAGAGCTAGTGGCTGGAAGAAGACAGTGAAGGACGGTGAAAATTCGAGATAGGAAATGCGACAGATGTCTGAATGAGACGGGGTGAAACTCCCAAAATATATACGAAGGTATTGGCCAAGAAAAGTCGTGAAGACCATCTCATTTTTCCTCGGCCAAGAAAAGAATAATTTGAAGAAGGATCCCCCATGCTGGAGGAAAAGAATTCTCTGTCATAAAAGACAAGTATCTGATTTGAAAGGTGAGGAAGAATCCTCAACGTGAAGGGAATAAATGAAAGAATCCTCCCGTCTCATGATTTCTTCACCCTGGAACCTTTAAAAAAAAGCGAAAAAGTATCCTCGAAACAGGAAAATATCGATATTAAAGAATCATCTTTCACAAAAGAAATCTCTGCCGCCTCTCTTTTTCTTTCAATCTCTCTCTTCACTTGTACTGCTCTTTTAATCTTCCATCGTGATTTCTACGACTTCGACGCGCCAAATGGGCGAGATCGGATTTGGGGTCAGTATGAAGCAGGTTCTATCCTACTGGATTGTCAGCTTTCGTTTTTGTTTTTTTGTTTTTTTGTTTTTTGCCATTTTTCCCTTCGAGAAATAACTCTGGCCTTTGGTAAGTAAAAATTTTACGTGACGAAACATACAGTGTCTTATACTTTGTTCCCGACGACACGATATTCTTCTTCTAAAATTAGGATAAATGTATTTAAAACATCTCCAAGAACTAACGGAAAACATACAGTACCCTGGCCGAGCACACAAGTGATGGTTCTCAAAGAAGGGACCAATGAAAGCACCTTGCAAATAGATTTCTACAAGAGGTGGAACCGCGACGGTAGACAACATAACTCAAGATTGACTCATGTTGTCACCGGATGACAAAATAGTTGGCCATGGACCTAAAAAAGGGGAATTACTAACAAGGCCACTAATGAAAAATATTCGCACCTACTTATATCTTAGTCAAACTCATTAACTAAAAGAAATACCTGCCTCAGAGAGGAAGTACCCCTAAGAATACATATGATTCATGAATAAGCATCAAAATATGTACGAATACTCCTGTAGATTGGGTTGGTAAACCTCAAGCCGAGTATGCTTGAGATCAACTGCCTCTTCAAGTGCACTCGGCCATGACGTATGAATCAAAGTTAATCCCGATTGATTTGAAATTTGACCCATAATTTAATTGCAAAGCAATTCAGGCCATATTAGGAAGTCCAAATTGGGCTCTTGCCAATCGGAGTGTGGGTGATGCAACAAGGGGCATTAATTTCTCACAAGAACTCTTTTCATTATTGATGATGAAATCAATGTTGTCATCAGATACGGGCTGATAATTTCTTTGCATATAACTATTTTATTGGTGAGTTTGGTCCTTTGAGCATGTTGAGTGTGCTTAATACGTATAAAAGCTTGTGAGAGACATAGAGACTATTGAGAATCATCATCCGAGAGAGCTGAGAGTGTGAGAAAACTCATTTCTTGTGACTGATTCTTGTGATACTCTATGATTGAGAAACACTTATGAGTGAGTGTAATTGAGCGGTTGTAATCCATTTTTCGCCGATTATCATGAAACCATCTTGTTAACTTTCCCCATAAAGTAGGTTTTACCATTGGACAAAGTAAATCTGCTGCGTTCAGGTTTTATTTAGCAATTTATTTTGTACGTAAGTCATTTTCATTTGTTCTTGTTTGCGCATTAGTCGTAAAACTAGTATCAAAGCCTAGGGTTATTTTGTCTGTATGCAATTATCGCTATGGCTTCTAGAAAATTTGAGTTAGAGATCTTCATCGGCAGGAATTAGTTTAATCTGTGGCTCATTAAGATGTCAGCGTGGTGGGAGACATGGGGTTTGGATTTAGCGTTGGAAGGAGATGATGACTTTGAAGAAGAAAATAATAATTCGAATAATTTGAGGAAGAATCCCTAGGCTCGAAGAAAAGAATCCTCTATTGTGGAAGCCAAGTATCTAAACTGAAAGATGAGAAAAAAAATTCCTCAACCATCTCATCATTTCTTCGCTTTGGAACCTTTAAACGAAGGGAAAAAGAATCCTCTATCATGGAAGCCAAGTATCTGAACTGAAAGACGAGAAAAAAAAAATCCTTCAACCATCGTATCCTTTCTTCACTTTGAAACCTTTAAATAAAGGAAAATAAAAATATGAAAGAATCATCTTGCACTAAAGAAATCTCTCTCTCTCTCTCTCTCTCTCTCTTTCCCCCACCACCTTCCCTTTACGGCTCCTTGTTTAGTCTTCCACCACATTCTATGGGACTTCGACCCCATGTCATTTCAAATGGATCAATATTTGATCAACACATACCGGGTTCTATTCAACTGGATTTTCCCAATTTTTTGGCCCATTTCTCCCATCGATCGAGAAATAACTCGCCGGCCTTTGATAAGTAAAGATTTAATGAAAAAAAATATATAGTGTCTTGTACTAGGTTCATGATGACATAATATTCTTCTTCAAATAATAAGGTAAATATGTTTGAAACATCTACAAGACAACTGGAAAACGCGTGGTACGTCAGTCGTGCATGCAAGTGGTGGTTCATGGAGGAGAAGCACCTTGCAAGATGCAAAGAAACCAAAGAGGACGTTCCTACTTTCACTTTCCTTATAAGGAAAAATGAAGCAAAAATGGTCCTTAAAATTTGATTCAATATGCAATGTTACTTATGAACTTTTAATTTGTTAAATATAATGTCTAAACTTTTGTAAATGTTCAATGTAGTCCTGAACTTTGAGTTACTAATAAATGTTCAATCTAATTACCTAACTATATCAAATTATTTAATGTCATCTTTTCGTTAATTCAAGTTAATGGAATATGTGACTTCCATTCCATTAAATATGAATGGTAGACAAATTATATATGGATTATCCACGTAAAATATTTATCTCAAATTAGGAAAAGAAATTTGCACGTGGGATATTTGAAGTCCCTAATTTGTTTGTTTCCTTTTTTAAAGTAGACGGATAAAAGACGTATATATTGACTCATTAATTTTAAAAATCCAACTCAGCATATAATATAATAATCCATGTCATCATATTGTTGTTTGAACAAACAGAATGACTATATTAAATATTTACCAATGGTTTAAAGGTCACATTGAATAAATTAGAAGTTCAAAGATAACACTGAACATTTACCAATAGTTCATGAACTAAGTTAAACAAATTAAAGATGACATTGTATATTGGACCAAAGTTCATAAATTATTTGTATTATTTTTCCTTCCTTCTACGAGGCAACTGTCCTTGATTGTCTATTGTACTTTGATACCTTCACAAAGTCTATTAAGAGGCACAATGTAGCCGCACCATTGCCTTCAAACCTTCCGATTGCCTTTCAAGCATGCCATTGGAAAAAGCTACTGACCTCAAAAACTGTTGGACGCTTGATAGCTTCACTTGAGGACATTGCCAAAGAGAGTCTAAGTTTGAGCCATTCAATATATCTAGTTTTAGGTTAACTATGATATATTAGCTACTATATCAATTCTCTTATGTAAGACTTTTTTAATACAATGCAAATGTGCAACTCAACAATCTCCCACTCACTCAGGTGTGAGTTCAATATTAGGTATGTTCTACATTAATTCACATGTGAATCTCCACTTTGTTGCGTGCGAGGTCACAACAACTACAACAATGCCAACCTTCATCTCGAACTGCCATCGAGAATGCAATGTTGCACCACAACACTAGGCTGCTCGAAAACCACTGATCACGAGATTTCTTTCTTAAGATACTTACCAAATATTGATGCACATTGAGTTCCTTGAGATATTTACCAAACACCACACATTGGGAGTTCAGGGTGGTCGCCAAGAGAGAGTCCAAATTTGAACCTATCAACATATCTACTTTGAGTTAAAAAATTTAAGCCAATAAGTTATAGATTAACTCGGATAAATTAACTAATCACACCACATCAATTATCCGGTGTGAGACTTTTTTAATACAATTCACACGTACATATTGACAAACGTCTAGCCTAACCTACAAATGACATATAGAAAAATAAATATGCTCTTGTATCGATATATCAAATAGTCATTATGAATAGCAAGAAGAAACTAGTAAATTTCTCCATGAGGTGCAACCGTGACAGCAGATGACAAAACTCAACGTCGAATTATGTTATCACCGATAGAGGGAATAGTCGGCCGGGGACCAAAAAGAGGGAATCACTAATAAGGCCCTTGATGAAATAGATTTGCCCTAATGAAAAAGATTTGCCCCTACTTTAGTCAAGCTCATTCCCTAAAAGAAATACCTGCCCTCGGAGTGGAATTACACCTGAGAATGAATATGATCTATGAATACGCATCAAAATATCTATGAAGGTTCTCGTAGATTTGGTCAGTAAACCGCGAGCCAAATAGGCCCGAGATCAGTTTTCTTTGCAAGCGCACTAGGCCATGACGCTGTGATGTTTTGATTATGACTCTAAGGGAGTTTGTTTTCTCTCTCTTCTTTCTCTCTGTTCGGCTCTTTCTCTTGCTGTCTCTTGCCGTCGCTCGCGGCCTCGTCTCTGCTCCCTCGCCCTCCCTTGCCTCCACCATCCATCGTCTTCCAGACATGCGTGTCAAAACATGTCGAGAAACATTGACCGCATATCAGAAAATCCGACACGCGTTGACCGCGTGTCCGACCGTGTCCTAGCGTGTTGACGTGCCCGACATGCTCAGACAAATGTCGGACATGACACGGAAGCACGGGCAACGTGTCCGTGCTTCATAGGTGGCAAGTGTGTTTATCTTTCTTGTCAAAGCTTGTGATCAAATCACTATACTTGAACATTCTCTCGTGGCCACTCCCATGAGCACACTTTTGTGAGTCTCCGGTGATTACCTGACATGTGTGAGATGGAGGGACCATCACACCAAATGGAGATTAGTTGGATGCTCAGAGAGTTCTAGACACCTTATTGATATAAAATAGACATCTATCTATTAATCTTGTGACAATGCATAGGTTTTGAATTACATATATAATTGAATTGGTAGGGCGACTTCATATATGTGAATGCTAATATTATTCAAGTAAAGAATATCTTTTTATTCAAGTATATGATACCTAGTAAAATAGAAATTAAAAAGGAATTGCTGAAAAAGCTTGAAAGTGTCATGTTAATGTGTGCATGACCATACACGATTGTATATTTAGTCCCAAATTCATACAAATAGTTTTACGACTAACAGCAGCCAAAATTCTTTAAAAAGCAACCCTCCTAATTCGGTTAGTCACGCATAACAAAAATAATTTAAACAATGGTATATAAAATATACTTACACATGTACTCCGAAATTTAAATAACCTGACATAATCGGATAGTTAGCATATATGTATAAATATCGTAGTGGCACAATAAAGGCTGTTTTGTATTGATTGTGGATATAATAAAAATTATAGTTAAAAAGGTATAAATTACATGTATATCCATGATATGCAAATTCTATACTGAAAAATAGATTATTTAGGACAAAAATTGAAGTATATTGATCAACGAAAGAAATTAACAGATTCTCATGGGGCGCTAGGAGGAAAGCCACCCTTGACGTCGAGTAAGCCCAAATTGAGTACATGCATTTAAGGGTATCAAAGCAGCAAACACACGCCTCATAAAAGATAAATGACAAGATAAATATTAGGGGCTTTGAGCCCCTTACCTCCCGGATCTCGGATCTCGGGTGAGATCCTAACCAACTAGGTTAAGAGGTTACTTACAAATTAATCTGACATAAGTAAATTAATAACATCGCTAAAAACTTATGAACCATGTCTAATTTTTTTTTTAAATACATAATTTTTTAATTTATTTTGACATTGATAAATCTAATTTATTTGGATATTACTAAATCCCTTACAATATTGATAAAAAGTTGGTAATTTATTAATCCATTTGTATGTTGGCAAAATTCTTCAGAGTATTGGTAGTTTATGACCACGCTTGTAAAATATCAAGAAGTCGGAAACCGAATCCTTCAGCAAGCTTTGAATATTTTTTTTTCAGAATTGCAATTTTCAAAGTAGCTGTTGAAGAGATGGCCAAAGGTGCTGTTGGACGGAAGAGCAAAATCCCCGGCCCGCAACTGGCCATGCAATTTTCGATTGAAAATAAGTGGACCGCCTCCACCATTTCTTTATACTAACATTGCCTTTTGAGCTCTGCCGCCTCCAAAATGCTAGAACTATTCTGCTATCTAGCAATCATTTTCTCCATGAAAGCGCATCCACGCTGGACAAAAAGTAACTTGCCTATCTGGCACTGAGGAACCCCCGATTGTCCCCTGCTACTTAGCTTGCCATCGGCTATAAACCCCGCTCCTCCTATGCCAACGATCCAGCTTCCGGGCGAGGGACCACAGCATGTCCCGCGTGGCATTAATGTACTCGACTTGGTTGTTGAACAGTAAGGCCCGCCGGATATGAAAACCACAGATTTGCAGGAGATCGTGGACGAAGCACTGCGTCCCAGGTACAATTGAGGTGAGTGAGTTCGTACATAGTCTTACATCGCAAAAAGATTTTTCAAGAACAGAAGTTGGTTTATGAAAAAACAAACGAGAAGACAGTTTGCGTTAATAACAATCAAAAGCCGTCTTTCTCTTGCATGCTCTCTTTTAGTGTTTACATTCAATTGTCAGGATCTAAGTTGATCTGCAGGTAGAATTTTTTTAACTAAGATGTGGGTTCTTCAGGCCATGAGAGCAACTACTAGGATCCAAGCTAACAAAAAGTTAGAACCAGATGGCAGCATCTGCTTCTAACTACAACACAGTTTCATGTGCAAATCTTAACTTCACGTATAGACACATCAATTCATCTCAATTTATTGTTTATGAAGCAAGGTTACACAATCTGGAGAGAGTGATTAGATGATACTATAAGAAGTCCTGGCTAAACAACGGAGAAGTTAATCACAAGAGCAAATATGACATTTTTGCCTCGTCAATTTATCCTTGTTTAAGGACAATAATTTCAAGGGGTCATCTACTGCAGAATGATGGATGAGTAACACCTTACCCATGGCTTAGAAGACTCGAATCAATATGCATAGACACTTTTCATCCTCACAGAGCTGAAAGTACAAAATGAATAAGATCAAATGAATGAAGAAGGATCTGATCATTCTAGCCATCATCTGTCATACATTCCGAAAATGCTTGTCAAACACATAGCCGCATTAGCAATGCTTAATGATGCATGACAAACAGTGCAATGTGGAAGAGTCACCATTCCATTGAGTTTTCGGATAGGCAAAACATGAGAACAATATGCGGATGTAATTCTTCTGCACATGATCGCCAACCCCAGCAGGACATCAAGCTCGCATCTTTCAGTAAGAATAACACGGGATGCAAAACCATGAATTGAAATGAGCTTTGACATTGAAGAAGATAGCTATCCATCCTCAATTCAGAAGAACCAGAATCAAAATCAATCAAATACCTTGAATGCAGGCGATTCACTGAGAATGATCCTGCAGAAGATGCTGTCTTCGGTCGAGCACCTGTCCTTGGATCATGAGACAAGCAGAGTTCAGAATTGGTTTATTAAAAGCTCAACAAACCAACTATCTCAGGCGTGAGTATATCCGACGAATTGAAGATTCCCAAATGCAAAATTTGAAGACTTTTGTCTGCAGAATTGAAGAATCCACCTCTAATTGTTTTGATTTTTCCAAAATTTTAAGAACAACAAAGCATCTTTTTGGTGAGTAGTTAGTTGACATGGATTTACAACTGACTGCCATGTTAGACCTTCAACAGTGATTTTGGATGGCAATTGAATGGGGATCAAATTTGGGACTTAAGTGGAAGTTGATTCTTTCTAGACAAAAAAAAGTTTAACTCAGAACAGAGAGTCAACCTAAAGTTTGTGCTTTTTTGGGGAATTGAGACCCTTTGTTAATACATATCTGTTTTGATATGCAGTCCTTGATTTCATTCTTGTGGGACTAACAGCCAACTAGTGCCATCTGAACACGTGAAATTGACAAGGAACTTGAACACGTGATATCACTTGCCCACGGGCAATAAAAAAGACAAGCAAGTTGAGACAAAATCCATCTAATCTGTGCTTAATCCACGACTTCCAGCAGCAATCAGAATTGTAACAGAGCATACAAGACTGCAAATCATGATTGTTTGATGACAAATTGACATGAAATTGAAGCCATGACCAAACTAGCCTCAAGTTGGCATGAGATTCACCATATTACTTTCCTAGCATGAACATATACGATCCCATAACCAAACTAGCCTCAAGTTGGAATCAAACTCACACCCAATCATGGGATATCAAGACATGGTCAACATCCAAGGATTGATTTCAAAGGATTGATTTCAAGTATAATTTAATTCATCCATGACATAATATCTTTTCCAAGCGAACATGAAATTTACCATAACACAATCTTATGTCACTGCACATGCTTACTTGAGTGGAATAGCATCAAATGAAGGATCAATGGACTTTAGCCCATGTATTGACAAGGCCAGCAAATCAAAGCAGCTGTGAATCTGCATGTATTGACAAGGTTCCAGCAAGACCTGGAAAATAGAGCATAAACATGCAGTTTGGTTGAAAAAGTAAAGCAACAATTCACATCCAAATCATTGAAGAATGATTAGCTATAGTGATTGACCTACATAAAGGATATGAGTTTGGTTGAAGGAGATAACAAAAGCAACATCAAGGAATGGAATCATCAAAGCAGGCAATTATGACCAAAGTTTGAGTACTGTGGCATTTCAGTCCTCGGAACTGTTGGCAATCGGATAGGTGATTAAATTATTGCTGGTGGTCAAGCTTCCCTCCCCCCACCAGCGATAATCTTCTGTCCGATAATCTTCTGTTGTGCTCCTTTAGTGCTGTTGACGCAGATGACCATCAGTCTATCATGAGCATTCCAATGAAATGAGAAACATATCTTTGAAGCATCATTCTGAATAGCAGTGGCCAGCGAACTTCAAGGAAGGAAAGGACAGAGAGATATATGCCTTCATCTGCCACATTAGAACTCAACCAAATGTTGAGGGAGAAAATATTGGTTTAATTCTGGTAAATAAGCAAATGGTGAGTGTCGTCTGTTGGCAAGTGATATTTTGATGGGGCCTCGGTGACCCAGTTTTGTTGAGAGATTTCCTCAAATCTGGCTAGTCTACCATATCACCTTTAAACGAAGTCAGTATTCTTCAAATTATTTAATATTACAAAAAATAGATGCCCCGAGCTTTGAAATCGCAAGAATCATGGAATTAAAGTTCAAATAACATCAGAATTCTCTAATTCAATAATTAGGCCAAGACTCTCATGGCAATATCAAGCATACAGACATCAATTTAATCATGCAATTGCCCTCCAAACATGTGAAATTGACATGGAACTTGCACACACCATATCTCTTATCCATCTAATTATGCTTATTCCACTACTTCCAGCAGACATTCATAATTGTAACAGAGCATATGATGCAGCAAATTGTGATCCTTTGATGATTAATCAACATGAAAATGAAGCCATATCTTCCTACAAGTACATATAAGTCTACTTGATCAAAATGGCATCAATCCAGGGGCAAATTAATACCGAATTTACACAAAGCAATCACGGTCAGCATGCAATACTTTGATTCTAACATATTCAAATTTGGTGATGACCCCAATTCTCGCAAATTGGCATGAGATTCACCATAATGCTTTCCTAGCATGAGCTTATACGATCCAACAACCAAACTAGCCTCAAATTGGAATCAAATGCACACTAAATCAGGGATTTTAAGACACAGTCAGCATACAAGGATCAATTTCCTGTAGAATTTAATTCATTCATGACATAAATTCCTTTCAATGGAACATGAAATTCACTACCCATGCTTACTTGAGTGGAATAACATCAATATCAAGGACCAAATGACATCAGCTCAGGGCTGCAATAATTACAAATCAGCATGCATCAACAGGTTGTAGCACATCCAAAGCAAGTTCAAAGTTGAATACCTATGATTTTTAATGGAGAAACAGACCTCAAACGCGCTTACATGACCAGAATCGATCAATAATCTAGTAATGAAGGAAATTCTCAGTCAAGACTTGAATCAAAATACAAACTGATTAAGTTCAGGAATTTCATCAAACAGGTGATTCGCATCCAAATCATCACAAAGGCAGTCGGCAAGTTCAATCATCAATACAGCCTCAATCGAAGCCGTTTTCGCACAGACGGTAACAATAGCACTCAGCCTCTGCTTCGTATAAGAAGCAACGGAAAATAGAGCAAATGTGCTTTAGTTGAATGAAGAATGATTAGCTACAGCACGTGACATCGGATATGAGTGAGGAGATAATAGAGGCAACACCCAGGATTGGAATCGTCGAAGCAGGCAGTCGTGACCAAAGTTTAAGAACTTCGGCATTACAGACCGAAATGTTGGCGATCGGGAAGCGGTGACGATCAGCAACGAAGGGAGAGGCAAGGATTCGAAAGAAATCTCCGAGAGAGAGTGACTTATGAATGCTCAAAAATCACGCGAGTCCCTTCAACTAGGGCTAGAGAGAATTTGTGGAGCTCCTTTTGCGCGTGCGAAGGTGGCTCTGTTTATGCTCTGGCCCCACTCTGCAGAGCGCGCCGAGCCTGATCTCGAAAGGGAATCGACTCAGATCGTTAGATGTAGAGAGAGAAAGGAAGAGAGCAAGTGAATTCTGTTGAGGGCCACGTGATGAGGCCTTGTTAGCCAGTGAATTCGATCGAGAGAGAAGAAACCTGTTTTGATCTTTGTCATGAGACAAAATTAATAAAAGCGTATTTAAGTTGGTAAAATCGCATGTATGGAGTTCATCTATTTTGTGAAATTCTTGATTGAGCCTGAAATCTGGTATATATAAAACAGTAAAATTGATTTTTGCACATTGAAACGGCATTCATATTTAATAAAACGGCTTTTGTTTTTTCCAGATAAAATTTGAAGAGCTTTATCAAGACAAGAGTAAAAGTATAGGTAGAGAATCTCTTGGTAATTTATTACATTAGGAATGCTTTTTGCTTACTAAATGCTTTTGCTATTAATGAGTTTAGGAGCAAAATTTCTTGTTAATAACAAGCAAAATTGACCTTATGAACGAGAAATTTCAAGAGTAACTTTCTAAAAGACTAATCATGAACATCACATTTCAAAATATCCAACTATCAAGTAGTAAATAGTTAGTGAGAATGAGAAAATATTTACATTTTTAAATTCGAATAAAAACAGAATTATTTCGTTCTTGGTAGTTATTTTTGATGAAAAATTATTTGAATATTTCGTTTGCTTATTAATGCAGAACCACCATTTCGATACAAAATGGATGCAATGCATTCGTTACTGTCCATGAAAGACTCTTCAGAAATTTAGAGGAAGTGACTAGGACTCATTAGTAACTCTTACATGCTTGTCAATTAAGAGACAATGTCTAGATGGACAGTCATTTCATTAGAATCGTGCGTTGATAGCAACTCTACATTCTCAGTCATAATAAACAAGTGACCTCGCTCAGCACGGCCTTAGATCCAAGGGACAGGAGATAAACCAGAGCAATGATTATTGGAGGAAATAGTCAAGAGACTTTGCGGGAACTGTACAAGATAACCCAGAAACATGATATCATATTACCGGACGCGTTATTCTATATTGCCAAACACCATTTTCTACTGCAGAAGTCCCAAACGAGAAGTCATCAAACCTATATTTCAATACTTCTTCGAGTTTATAACTATTGAACTGCAGAAATCCCAAACGAGAAGTCATCAAAACTATATTTCAATACTTCTTCGAGTTTATAACTATTGAACCTTTGGTAGTGTTTCCAGTCGTCAAGGCCTTGGTCCGGCGCCATTCCACAGCTTACTATACAGAAGACTTGCAAGGATGGGAATTCCACAGAGTATTTCTCAGCTAAGATGCTCCTGATTTTCGGCAACTCGAAAAGTCTAAGAGCAATTAACTCGGAGAAGGTGATTGTCGTACCGGTTGCTTCTTCACATTCTTCATGGCCAGCAATTAGTTTTATATCTTCACATGACTCTACTACTAGCTCTTCGATTTGCCCGAGAAATTTCGCCGTGAAGGTTGTGAAAAGAATTTCCAAACGGGAGCACCTCATAGCCTTAATTTGTCTCAAGTTTGGGAACGGGATATTTTGGAGACCATCGGACTGCCAAATATGCCTCAAGTTTTCAAGATCATGCAAAATCAACCTCCTCAATTTGCCACTCTTTGTATTTGTCCCATCACTTTTGTATATGATCTCAACCAAACGGCATGATCTCACTTCTAGGAAGTCGAGACAAAGCTGCAATCTCTTCCACATGTGAGATGGGGCAACACATAGGAGATTGTCACAGTGCTCCAATCGAAGAAATTCTAGTTTGCAAAAGGAATCATAAGGAATTTGATTGTTCCATAGCTCTTTGCACCGAGCACCTTCAATTTGTAGTTTTCTTATATTGGGGAATCTAGCCTGCACGAGTTTAATGTGAGAAATGAGGATAAATAGCACAAATTATTAGATTGTTCATTCTAATATAAAATGCAAGAATATAGATGAACATAGTAAGGGATAGAGCAAACCATCTCATTGAACAATGGTTGTGATGATTCATCATCCCCTTTAGCTATCCCCTTAGGAACCACTTCCTTCATCTGTGCGCAATTGATAATCCATAGGCTCTCAAGTTTCACTAGAGTTGTGGCCATACAAGTGGGGAAGAGATATCTTAGGTTGCAGCAACTGCAAACACGGACTTTTTTTAGACTAGGAAAACCCAAAATCATTTGGGAGTCACTCTTCACCGTACATTTCAACTTTCCTGCTTCCCTCACCATCTTTACTTCTGATTTGGGGAGCAATATAGTTGTTTGCGTAGTATTTGCTTCTATGGACCCACAATCAAACAATGATTCTAGAGAGGGACAATTTTCAATCTCAACAATTGTTAGGTTGTGCAATCTCCCTATGATTGTGGAAGGGAAGACATTGTGTAGCTTAGAGCAATATCCAATAGAGAGGGTGGCTAACTTGCAGAAGGAATTTTCCATAAGTTCACTATGCCATATTCCTTTGAAGGATCCTTCTGACTTAAGCTTTAACTCCTCCAAGCTTGGCAAACTAACCTGCTCACAAGAGCTATGCGTCAAATTGTAGCTATGAAAAATTTGTGAAATTGGCCTATTCCCAACAATCTATCTAATGTGGTGGAAGAATGAATTTTCCATTAGTGGCATCTATCTAACAAATATAGTTATAAATTATGAACGCATTTTAATTAATAAAACCAAATAAAGATCTTCAAAGAGATTTGATTACTTGACTTGCAAGCATGTGCCTATGGCTATTATGGGTATAATCTAAAGAGAAGGGATTTGTACCTTTTGATCAAAGAAGTAATCGAAATAAGCATCTAGCGAATCTGAAGTAGTGGTTACTGACTCTTTCTTTCCATGAGGATATGAGAAGAATTTCTCTGTGGGACAGCGCGTTATAGATAGTCGCTTCAATAGTGGTAGCTCTATAATATCATCCGTTCCTTCTTCATCCACAATCACCGTCTTCATATTGGGACAATCTTCCACTTTAATGTCTTCAATTTCTCTAAGACATTTAGCCACAGACATTGAAAAGAGAAATGACAGCCCCATTTCACAGACAGAGAGCTTCTTCAAGTTTCCAAATATTGATATTCCTTGTAATTGTACATCTTGTTTCAACATGCGCCACAAGTTTGGCAACTTAGATAATGCCAATGTACTTAGTCGAGAGAGAATCTCGACTTCTCCAGTGACTTTTAGCTCCTCCAGGTCGAAAACTAATTTTGCTAATGGAGAGCTCGCAATTTCCATTGACTCCAAATTTGGTAGCTTTAGTATCCAATCTTTCGGAATACTCAATGTGGATTTAGATTCTTTTATCTTTAGTGATTTCAAACCACTGAATTTTATTGAGGGTTCATGTGGAGTATCTTTTCTAGGCCAAGGAGTCCAACCATTACTAGGGATTCCAAGCGAGGCAATGAAACCTAACAAAGCGCCACAATCAAACTCATTAAAGGTAAGTTGCAAGTAAATCTATTTTTAGAAAAATGCTTTTAGAATTTTCTTGTATTTGGATACTAGAAAATGACTGAAACTCTCAGGCTAAAATTCAAGAAAATGAATTTCTCTTCCGTGAAAAGCAAAATCATTTTCAGGAGGATATCGTCACCACTATCATGTTGCTCCCGCGTGTCATCATAGTTGTTATCTTTGATTTGGCTGATCTTCAAAGCTATGGCCATAATTTTTTTCTCTTTTCTTTTGAAATCATCTACTGATCTTCAAAACAACTGTCATCGTAATTGTTATCTTTTCTTTCGTTTTTCTATTTTGACCTTCAAAATTAAAGACAAATTCATGTCGGAGTTAAATTTTTAATAAATTATTTGTTAACTTATTGCTTTTCATTATGAACAGGTAAATATGATTTATTTGGGTTAGTTTCTCTCAAATTGTGTTTTCAGCAGAACCAAATACAAAAAACAAGAAAAATGAATCACCAGAAGACATTTTTCAGCAACAATGAATTTTCAGCGAAACAAAAGAAACTTAAATATATGAATGAGTTTGATGTCTCTTAAGAATGTCAAAAACTTAATTGAGACGAAGGGATGACAGAAGCAAAATGACGTTGACATGGTGAGATTGGCATGACGTGTTAGAATCAATTGCTAACTTGCGTGTAGGTGAAACATGAATTATGTGGACTTTCTTTGTTATGTGGCTACTAATTCGCCTTCTCTTTATTTATTCTCTCACTTTCTTCATTTTGAAATTGTTGAATTTCGTGCATTCGTTTAAGATTCATTATGTATAATGTTTTTCTTCTCATTAAAAATGTTAAATAAGTAATCAATTAGTCATAGTATAAACCCATGCTAAAGCCCAAATAATTAGTGCAATTATCTAACACTGAAACAAATTGAAAAAAAAAAAATCATAGGAAAAGGCTTCCCCTAGCTACAGTTGAATGTAAATAAAAATGTATGGTTTGTGTTTTCTTTGAAAGGATTTTTTATGTGTTTCAAGATGTACAAATAATCAAAATAATGCAATATTCACTGAGGCTCGGTGAACACCAATATCATCTTATCCTAAATCCCCTATAATAGTATAATCTAGGTATTGTTTGCAAGATTAAGAATTAAAGAAATTTATACCCAGAAAATGAAAAAGTTACCTGAATTGGAGCACCCTCAGCTCCATTGCAAAAGCTAGTCATATTTGGTAACTTACGCAGATCTAGACGACGTATATTAGGCAACTCAACCATGTCATCAACAGCAACTTCTACTTTTCCTGCATCATCTTTGATAATGGCTTGTAACAAGTCACATTCACATATTTCAATCTCTTTCAAATGTACACATCTTTGCATCTCTGATAGGAACCACATATTTTTCAATTTGTGGCACTTTTTGATATGCACAACTTTCAATATGCTGAAGCAATTTGGTGTGACAAGGCCATTGCATATCTTCTCCAGATTAATAAGATTTTCGAGGAACAAAGACTCTAAATCCATAAATGCAGTGAGAAGGTCATTTAATGAACTGACGATGTACTTGATTGAGGGGCTATTCTGAATGTCGAGATGCTTCAGTTGCGTAAATCCTTGAATGCACAACTCATGAGCATTCTCCTTGAACTCTCCCAATCCGTCCAAATATAAGTATTGAGTTTTCTGCAGAGTTTTCTGAACCCATTTCTTTGAGAGAATACCATCACATCCTTTCAATTGGAGTTTCATGGTTCTCAAACCACGAAATCCTCTTCCGTAAACATTTCCTATGTTGATCCAAAATCTGATCAGGGTCCCAAATGGCAAGTCATCATCCTTTAAGAGTACGTTGGGATCATGAATCGATATTTCTAGAGAGGCCAGCTTTCTCAAGCTCTTCAACTCAGTAAACCTACCATTATACGATTCCGCTGGTATTTCATCATCGACTATCCATTGACTAAAGCTTCCCCTCATATATAACTCTTCCAAATGGACTAAGCCTTTCAAGGCACCAGGCTCGATTATCATAAGCGAGTCACAATCATATAGATTCAACGATCTCAGATTCCTAAGTTCCCCGATTTCTTTAGGCAGCTTAGAAATTTGAGATCCTGCCAAGCTGAGAATTTGCAATGTTTTGAGCTTGCCAAGAATTGCCACATCGTCCACAATGCAATAGTCTAAGTATAATGAGTGGAGGTTCCTGAGGGTGCCAATCGAGGAACGTAAATTGGTGATATGTATGAAGCGAAGATATAGGACTTGGAGCTGCTCCATGCTTGTGAAATCTAGTCCACAGCAATCTCTCACATCATGTCGGTGTATAGGTGCCTCAAACGACCCTATCTGAGACAACACGAATATCTTCAAGTCGGGAAACGCACACCGCATTTTTTCAGCAAGGCCATCACCGTAATCATTAACAAGGCATATTGCCCAACATTTCTCAAGCTTTTCTTTTGGCCACGAAACATAAGAGTTGTTCATCATTAAGGAATTCTGACTTCTAAATGGAGCTGAGACGACCACCTCACTATAAAGATCATGTATGGTCACAGTCTCCATGTCATCACCATCATCTGGCAACAAACAAACAGAACGGAGCCTATCGAGCATAGTATTCAATCTATTTCTTGAATCTTCTACCGTGTTATTGAATCCCTCAAACAAGCCCAACCCCATGCCTAGTCCCAGCAGAAGTTCGACTTGAATGGTCCCACCAAGAAGACCACAGAGCAAGAATAAGGACTTGGCGTCCTCACTCTTCAGATGGTCATAACTCAGCTTTAGTATGGTTTCTATATTTGAGTCCTCTATTTTTATCAATGCGTTTTTCCATGCGGACACACGGCTGTATTTCAAAGTGCTTGCGACAGAGATAATCAAAAGAGGCAAACCTAGGAGCTTCTCGACCACTTGAGCTGCTATTGCTTTCAATTCCTCGTCTTTGAGCTTGTCGCCGACTATCTTTTCAAATAGCCTGAAAGCTTCGTCGTTGTTTAAACCTTCAAGACGAAATGTTTTATCCGCATGCATCTTTTGCTCCAACACATCTTTAAATCTTGATGCTAACAGCAACTTGCATCCCCTGCTCTCGTCTCCCGCAGGAATTCCAACCGCCTTCAAATCAAGTGGCCCCCACAGATCGTCCAATATTATGAGAACCTTCTTTGTCGGATCGCTCTGTAATTTCCGAAACAGAAGATCTCTTCTTCCAACTTCGCTTGTCTCGTTCTTCAGATCCAAACTCAAGGCGTAAGCAATGTCATCTTGGATTTTCTTCAAGTCTTGAGTCTGCGATATAGTCGTTGTGGCAATCAGGTGGAACAGTCTCTTCTCGTTCCTGAGTTTCTTCTGGACTTCCTCCAAGAGCGTAGTCTTCCCCACACCGCCAGGCCCGTAGATCCCAATCACTTTGAGCTTTTCATCATCCAGATCATTCATTATGCCCTCAAAGAAGGAAGCTCGTGAATCGGTGACAGTGTCACCCCGATCACTGGTAGAGGAATTCACCTCGGGAGGGCTAGCGACATGCCCCGGCGGAGCACTCTCGTAGTAGACCCTCTTGAATTTACCCTGAGGAATGAGTGCTTGGATGGCCTGGACTGTCTTCCTTGCGTCCCTGCCGAGACAATAACGCTCCTTTGGGTTGGGAAGCCACCCGCAGAAGCGAGTTCTGTTGGCTCTTCTGTCATCATCCAGCATGCGACGCGCCTTGTCGGCGACGGTCTCTGCCTTATTCTTCCATCTGTCAACTTCGCGTTTTATCTCCTTCATGTTGTTTTGAGCATCATCGATGGAACGCTGGATCCCGACCCTGGCGTCATTCAGCTTCTCAACTTCATCGTTAAGTTGGCGAATATAGCTGTTAGAGAATATCACGTAGCCGCAGTGACGACCGACTGGAGCCACCAGGTACTCTGCCACCTTGGAAGCTGCAGATATAATAATATCCACCATTTTCCCCCCTTTTCGACTTCTACTTGTCTGGTTTTCTTTCTTTTCTCTTTGTGGAGGAAGAAAGTTAAAAATTTATATATGCCGAGGAAGGCGGGACTGCAGAACCCACAAAGGGAAATGACTTAGGAAGAGGAAAGAGAACAGAAAGAGAAGAAGAATATTGAATTACCTTCAAGAAATGGAGCTGGAAGGCAACAACTTGGTGGGGGCGAAAATCGAATTGGGACCAGAGAATCAAACAGAGAATATCATCTTTTGGAAATCAAACGCTAACAGAGACAGAACAGGGCTGAGAGACGAGGCGAAGCGGATGTGTGAAGCTTAAGAAAAGGAGCAACCGCGAATAGCCGGTAACGCGTGGCAGGTTGCCGCCATTCCACCAGCTCTCCCTGAAGAATCTAAAAAGGACAGCTCTTTAACCGACAATGGCCGGTCTCAGGGTTCGTCTCCCTATTCAGCATCTGATTCCTAATAGATTGAAAGTTACATTTGATTAACAAAATTTACTAATCAATTCACAAGACACTGGTAAACTACAATCATCCATTACTTTTGTCAAGATTTAAAGCTACTCACCGTTGCGAAAAAAAAAAAAAAAAGTTGTCCTAACTACTTGGTAAGTTGAAATTTACTTTTCAATGAGAAAAATTATTCATCTCTTCGAGAAATTTCTTTTCCTCATATAAACGTACTAATCATCATGAATAGTAGTGTATAAATGGGTACAAATATTTATTTACTTATGCTACCAAATACAAATAATATCATGTTTGGACTGTCTACCTAGTTCATAACTCACATTTTACATGATTTAGGATATCAGTAGAGTATTTTTATGGGTTCATGTATTACTAGTCAGGGTAGGCTTCCTTGTCATAGAAAAAGGGGTAGAAACTTACTTTTCAAATAAAAAGATAATTTGTTGTAATTACTTGGCAATTTAAAACTATCTTTTCTACATGAAAAATTACTAATCACTTGGAGAAGTTTCTTTTCCTTGTATAAACATACTAACCATCATCAATGGTATAGTTTACAAATGGTTACAAATATCCATCTTCCCACACTACCAAATACAAATAATATTATATTTGGACCATCTATCTGGATCTTAACTCACATTTTACATGATTTATGATATTAGTAGGGTATTTTTATGGGTTCATGTTTTACTTAGGAGGGTGGGCTTCCTTGTCATAGAAAAAGGGTACAAACTCACCTTTTAAATAAGAAAAGTTACTAAGAAAAGTTACTAATTGATGCTCAATAATTACAAACCTTACATTTATTGATACCACTTTTGTAGTTGAAAAGTTACTTACTGCATGTAAGTTGAATGTTACTTATGATCCAAGAAACTCTTCAGTTGCTTTGGAATAGTACAAGTTGCAAATGGATGCATATCCACTTTTTTCAACGTGTAAACTTAAATATCATTGTCAAAAAAAAAAAATACATAGTATAAAACCATGATATATCGATACTTAATTTTCATATCAAATTCACTAACCACCTTGACAGTTGCCGAATCCCATAGGTTGAAATTTATGTTCCCTGACAAAACATATTAATCAATCGAAGAATTAGTTGTCAATTATATGGCCTGTTCAAAGCAATATAATTAGTATATTGCAAGTCTACCACAAATGCACCACATGTTACGGTGTTTTCTCGCTGCGATAGCTACTACGGTTCTTACAAAGCCGTAATATATATTACAAGATTCAAAAAACTTTTGGAAGAAAGTACAAATGAAGCTTTTTGGATGATATTTCTATTGGAATTTAGGAAAAGGCTTTACTATTGTTTGGGACTTGACATCCTATAGGATCTATTCGTGATCACTACAGCAAAATTATGTTATCTCTGTCAAATTTGGAGAAGACATTGATTTCTAAGGTGTTCACATCTTTTTTTATTATTTCAATTGAATATATGCATCGGACATCACATTCGGCACCAACAACAAAAAAGAAAAACCACTTTCTAATTTTGCTTACCATGAATCACTAAATTTGATTCAAGGACTAGCATTTTATGAAATATTAATCTCAAGAACACATAGATATGTCAATAAATGAATCTCTTCCACTGAGTTGCATACACATTAACCATATGATACTTGTGCATTTGATGCCTTTTGTTCGTACCATGTATATAATTCGGACTTCCTTGGTTATAAAATGTCCAAATTACGATCAACCATCAAATCGATGAGATACCATATGAGGAATCAATTTTCATAAGTTCTTCTTTTGGTTGGTAGATCCTAGAGACATCCAATACATCCCTATCTTGGTCGATCTCTGCTAACACCTAATTTTTGACTCGTAAATTCATCATTTACTCATTGGAAAATTAGGGATCAAGCTCACCCTAAACAAAAAGACGTAATTTTGCATTCATTGCAATTAGGCATTGGGAACATCTTTCGTTTAGTAATAGCATGTCCACATCAAATAAATTTCATCTAAATTGGTCCAGTCATGAATTGCATTCGAATTAACCCGACATGCAAAATAAGCTTGGCTTTGGACTCATTTGAATTTTTAAGACTAAGCCCACATGAGTATGGACCCCTATGAATGAACTCAGCCAAACCCCATTTGGCTTAGCCGAAGTTTTCGCATGCATGTCGAGTGATGCTTCCAATTAGAGAATAAGATCGACAAGGAAGGAATGTGAATAACTCTTAAGCTATTGCCCATCATGGTAGGCGATTGATTCATTCGGCCAACAAGAGGAATCATCACAAAAGGGAATGATATATGGCCACATATTTGGGACATGATTCTCGGCCATTTTGGGAGGAGATAGTGGGATTTGCTGAGGTCAAGATATTCTCTTAAGGTTCGGTGGAGATCAAATTGAGAAAAGAGGATGGAGTGAGTTGGAGAATTCAGTGCTCCAAGAAGGTTCTCTCCTCACAGACCGTCAACTTAATGTGACTCTATTTCACAGATTATCGAACAGTCGAGCTTGACCACTTCTTTCTGACCTCTCTTTGGTATTAACCTCCACGTAAACGACCCTCTTCTCCGCAGAATATAACGTGAACAATTCATCACAAACCCGACGCTTCTCATTGCAAACTCCATATTCTTACGTGTCTCTCCCTCCCTAACACGTACCAACCCCACGTTCACCATCGTTGTTCTGCTGCTGCTGCTGCTGCCGCTGCTCTCTCTCTCTCTCTCTCTCTCTCTCTCTCTAAAACGCAGAGGAGGAGAAGGAAGACAAACGCGGCGCTACACCAAACAGAAGAAAAGAGCAGACTAATGTTAATGGTCGAACATGGTGGAGCTTGGCCTTATGTCAAACTCACACTGTAGATGGCAATTACTAAGGACTTTGTATAATTTGTGCATTTTCTTTCAGTTTCTTTAATTGAATCGAATGATTGAAATGTAAATATTGTTCTTTCTTTTACTTAGATGCAAATTTACAATAATGACATGTGAAATGTATATGAAATTATTTAGTCCCTAGATCTCCAAGCATATAATCAATTACACCAAAAGTACTCAAAACTCAATCATCGGAAAATAAGAGTAAAGAATATCTTTCATCCAAGTACATAAAAAAAAAAAAAAAAAAAAGTACATGCGTCTACCTATAAACCTAATAAAATAGAAATTCAAAAGGATTGCTGAAAAGGCTTGGAAGCATCATGTTAATATGTGCACTACCATATTTAATGACATATTTAGTCCCAAATCTGTACATATTGTTTTACGAATAACAGAAGCAAGTTTAAAAAAAAAAAAAAAACACAACCATTTAATTCGGTCAATTACCCAAAACAAAATTAGTTTTAATTGATGGAAAATCTACTTACATACATTCCATAAATTTACATCACTTGATATAATCAAACAGTCATCATGCACATATAATTATTGTAGCACCGTGATAGAAGATGTTTTTCTACCAACCGTGGACCTAATTAAAAATTCTAATTAAAAAGATATATGTTCCATATTTAGCCATGGTATTCAAGTTCTATATTGAAAAAAACAAGTAATATAAGATAAATAATTACAAGATATTGATCAGTGAAAGAAATCAGAACCTCTCCCTCCTATATAAAATACCTTTATGCACTATTACAGAGGATGAAGACGTCATCTCGCTCATCCACCTTGTTTTTTCACGCATACCATCTGTGGCTTATATCTACTTCTTCATTTTTATCATAGCATCTATAGTCAAGTCGATACATATTGTTATGAGAACACATATTTATAGAGGAATTTGTACATTTCAAATTTCACATCAATATGAAGATATTATTTATGGATAAAAAGCCACTCCAAATGTTCGCCACCTTAATTTTTTCTTTTGAGAGCATGACCCATAAAAGAATCGAATCGGGCCATTCCATTGAATAAAGCGGATTTTAGGAATCAAAAATAAAGATCGAAGGAACCGCTTCCCTTGTTGGGCTAGAATAAATGCGGAAGAAGTGAAAAGAGTGGTAGACAAAATATATTCCTCTTAAAAGTGGGAGGAAAGAAAGGGCAAACACAAAATGAGTTCCTTCTTCCCTTACACGATGAGTTCCATGGGCCCACAACATATTTGCTTTTTCCTCGACTCTTTGTCATGTCTTAAATCCTATCTTCACTATCTCATCTTTACTTGTTCCTTCTTCCTTTTTTCTTCCTCATCTTGTTAGTCTAATAATTACCAACATGGAAAAAAAAAAATGATGATTCGCTGATTCATTAGGAGGTTGGCAGATTCCTTATTGAGTTGGTATTTTACTAAAAACATTCATAAGATTTCAACAAAGCTCAGTCTCTATATTAGTGGAATATTGGTGACTTTATTATATTATCAATATATAAGTAAAACGCTTGTAAAATAATAGAAGAGCTCATAATTTACGAATGTATTTATACATTGGTAAAATCCTGATAATGATGATTACTCATTTATGGGTGATCTTACAAATAAATTAGTGGTCATATCTTTTTACAAAGAAGATGGGGGAATCCTCAATCATCTCATCATTTCTTCACTTTTGAAACTTTAAAGAAAATGGAAAAGAATCCACAAACAGCAAAAGAAAATTACGAAAGAATAATCTTTCACTAAAGTCTCAGCCGACTCTCTCTCTTTCATTGTAGTGCTCTTTGTGAGATTGGACTTGGGTCAATATGAATACAGTTCATAAATTAAGTCATTTTCAATGGATCGATATTTCATAAACACATACCCGATTCTGTTCAATTGGATTGTCCCATTTTTTTGGCCCATTTCTCATTGATCTAAAAACAACTTTGGCCCTTGGTTACTAAAAATTAATGCAACAAAACATATAGGGGCTGTTTGTTTGTATTTCTTTTTTTTTGTTCATAAACATATTTTCTGTTTTTTCTGTTCCCAGGAACAAAAAAAGAACAGAAACACGTTTGTTTGCGTTTTTGTTCCAAATATGTTTTTTTTTTTAAACAATTTGGAGAAACAAATTTTCTCTCTTCTTTCTTTTCTTTCTCTTTCTTTTCTTTTCTTTTTCTTCTTTTTTTTTTGACCGGGTCGCGGCCTTAACAAATTTGGAACAGAAAAAATTTATATTAAAAAATTAAAAGAAACAAAAAAAGAACTTTACCAAATGTTTCTTGTTTTTGAAACAATTTGGAGAAACAGATTTTCTCTCTCTTCTTTCTTTTCTTCTCTTTCTTTTCTTCTTCTTTTTCAAAAATTATGCACACATTTTTCTTGATCATGAAAACAATGAATGGAAGTAAAAAAGAACAAAAGCAAATAAAAAACAAATAGAAAAGGCCTTAGCCATGATTGGCGACCACCTTTCAACGTTTTCCCCTAGCCTGGCCTGGCCTTCTCTGCCTTGACGCTGACCTTAGAGTAGACAGAAATTCCAAGTCACAAAATTCCAAGTCACGTTCGTTGTCTTCGGCTAGCAATGTCTCTACCAGAAGACCTTCAAGGGTGTCGGATGCAGATCATTGCCGCCGCTGCTCATTTCCATGAATTCAAGCTCCAGCTGATGTCATTCCAATTGCTTCCTTCTTATTCAGTCAATTTGATATCCAAGCGAAATTGCTTTTAGATGATGTTGCTAGTGTCAAAATGGCATTACCGTTACATGTGATGCATCAATGATTATTGTTCTTTGTGGAAGATTTTAGTTGACTCGATCCCTTTGATGCGGTGAGCTACGCAAGCGGAATTATCGAAAGCAATGGCAACCGCGACCGCATCTCCTTGGCTTCTACCATCACAGTCCCGCTTCTAGCTTTTGGCGATGAGGCGTGTCTCGGCACGACAACGCAGCAAATGTCTGACGACAAAGCGGTCAAGTGAAAGGCAAGGAAAAAAAACAGAACAGAGATCAAGAGAGATGAGTCTAGAACAAATCAACACCAATAACGAGGCTTAATTGGAGAAGAGACGACCTGATGATTTGGTGGCGAGGATGGTGCGAGCTCGAGATGACAACTCAGCGACTTTCAAGACAGCGAGCACAGCCTCACTATTATAGCATTGATTCTAACGGCCACCAACAGGACTGAATAACGGATGGATTCCTTCAGTCATTTCATCGAACACTTCCTGAGCAGTATCCATACATTCATTCGACGCGGGGACGACTCTTGGGCTTGGACTAGAGCAAGAAGTTGAAGAGCTCAATCGGTGGAGAGAAGATTCGTGAGCGATGGTTGGAGTCAACTCAGAGGGCGCGTCCTTTTCCATGCGATTCGAATCTACTGCAAACTTTTGCCGATCACTGTAGCGAAAGAACGAATCGCAGGAACGCCTCGTGGTCAGAACAGCACACGATCAGAACTGCAACCAGACGACACCGGAACCGCAATCGAAGTCATGAACAGTGGAATCGACGTCGATTCACCTCCGGCGAACCTCAAATCAACGACAATGAACTTTGGATTCCTGGATCGAGCTCTGTTTCTTCTGCGTGTGTGTTGTGTGCCTTCCTTCGTGCATCTGCCGTGATCGGAGATGGAAGGCCGACAGCGGCTTCCGGTGGAGCCAGCGGCCAATGGTGAATCTAGGGAGGACGGTAAAGGCTACGGACGTGAGGCAGAATCGAGAACTTCCTCGTCAAATGACGAAAGTGCCCTGATTTAAAACAACAAAAATGTCCCTTTGGTTTGTTGCTTTCATAACCGAATTCAAGAGAGGAGGAAAAATCGACTGTTGCGTATGACAAATTTTTTTTTATTATTGTTGTTCTTCTTTTTATTGTTTCATTGTTGGTACAATTCAAGTGCCAATAATCCCGACCTATAAGAACCCCTTGCAAGATGAGCACTTTTGTGTGAAGGACCATGATGCGTTTGGCCTGAGCTGATCCTTTTGAAGACAGTAATTCTAGACTATACTCACATGTAATTAAGCATTGCTAAAACATGGAAATGTCTTTATGGTTTTTGGGATGATCGGAGTACTACCGGGTTTATGGTTTTCGGGATGATCAGAGTACTACCAGGTTGAGAAAATTTGCCTACCTATGGCTTCTATCACTGTTGTTTGTTGGGCCAGTGCAGTAGAGTAAGGATCATCCTTTTGTCAATGGTGTGCAATCAGTGAAGGATTTTCCTACTTTACTATTGGTATAAGAAGTTTTCTATTTTTTTTTACACAAATTCTTGACCTCTAATAGTTCTTTCCTTCGGCTTGCCTTTACAAGATGTAATTGGAAAATATGTTTTAGCTACAAAGCACGTAAGTTTTACTGTTGAGGGATTCAAACTTGGTAGGTAGAATCAAAGCTTTGCTGAACACACACACCTCAATTCATGGGACTAGTTAAAGAGTACGGGCTTGAACTCCTCACCTCCCGGATCTCAAGGTGAGATTCTAACCTACTAGGCTAATAGATTGCTTACAAACTAATTTGATATAAGCAAATTAATTACATCGTTACTATCTTACGAAGCATACTTCTAAATTTTATAAAAGAATAATCCTCCGTGGATTTGCTTTTCAATTTTTTTATAGTTATGATCTTCAATATCTCTGATTTCCATAGCTCCGGTAGCCAAATCCACACGTATGGGAACTTCTGGTCATTGTGGCACCGTTATTGATGGTGAATGACAGTGCCGTCATATTAGCAAGACTCTTTTATTCCAAGAAAAATAAGGGATACTTATCTTTTAACACCAAGAGGTTGCTCGAGTGGTAAGTGTGTTTATCTTTCTGATTCAAAGCTTGTGATCGAATCACTACACTTGCACATTCTCTTGCTGCCACTCCCATGAGCACACATTTGCAAGTCTCCTGTGATTACCTGATGTGTGTGAGATGGAGGGACCATCACAGAGGATGGAGATTAGTTAGATGCTTAGAGACTTCTAGATAATCTATTGATATTAAATAGACATCTATCTATTAATCTTGTGACTGTACATAGGTTTTGAATAACATATATAATTGAATTGGCATGGCGACTTCATATACGTGAATGCTACTATTATTCAAGTAATAAATATCTTTTTATTCAAGTATATATGATACCTAGTAACATAGAAATTAAAAAAGAATTGCTGAAAAAGCTCGAAAGCGCCACATCAATGTTTGCATGTTCATACACAACCATATATTTAGTCCCAAATTTGTACAGATTGTTTTATGATTAACAACAGCAAATATTCTTAAAAAAACAACCCTATTAATTAGGTCAATCACCCAAACAAAAATTGTTTCACTCGATGGTAAAATATTCTTACACATTTTCTCCAAAATTTAAATAATCCGACATAATCGAATAGTCTGCATATATGTATAAATATTGTTGTGCTGTAATAGAGTCTGTTTTGTATTGATTGTGGATATAATGAAAAGGTATGTATTGCATGTGTATCCGTGATCTACAAATTCTATATGGAACAATAGATAATTTAGGATAAAAAATAGAAATACATCAATCAACGAAAGAAATTAAATGAGGATTCTGACATCGAGTAAGTGCCGAAGGATTCAAACTTGGCATCCAAAGGTGGAATCAAAGATATCACCGAACACACACACCTCAATTCATGGGACTAGTTAAATAGTAGAGGCTTGAACCCCTCACCTTCCGGATCTCAAGGTGAGATCCTAACCAACTAGGCTAAGAGATTGCTTACAAATTAATTTGATACAACCAATTAATTAATTTGTTATTAACTTGCGAACCCCACTTCTAAATTTTATATTAAAAAAAAAGTATGTGATTTGCTAATTTATTAGAAAAATCGAAGAAATTGATAACCAAATCCTTCAGCAACCTTTGAATCTTTTTTATAGAATTGCAATTTTCAAAGTAACCGTCGGAGAGTCTTTAGGGTGCTCAAAGTGCCGCCGTTGGACGCAACAGCACAATCACCGGCCTGCGGACTGACCATGCGATTGGCAAAATCTGGTACGCCGCTGATTAAAAATAAATAGGCCCATTTCTTCGTACTATAGTTGCCTTTGGGCTCAACTTCCTCCAAAATGCTAGAGCCGTTGGACTGTCCCGCACTATTATCTTCTATCGAAGCGCATCCACATTGGACGAAAGGTAGCTGCCTATTTGGCATCGAGACTGCCCCCCCTCCCTGCTACGTAGCTTATCCGCACGTAGAATTTTTTATGATTACGATGTTGGTTCTTTAGGCCATGAGAACAACTTATAGGATCTAAGCCGACAACAAGAAAGTCGTCATTAGTAAGGAAAATTGTTGTCAAGTTAAAACCAAGGCTCATCATCTAGGATGCTATAATCAAGCATTTAGGTCATTACGTTAAAACCAGGTGGCAGCATTTGCAACTAACAGCAACATAGTTTCATGCGCAAATGTTAACTTCACGCATAGACACATGAATTCATCTTGATTTATTAATTTATGGTTTATGAAGCAAGGTCACACAATCTAGAGAGAGTGATTCGATGAGACTATAAGAGTCCTGGTTGAACAATGGAGAAGTTAATCACGAGAGCTAAAGTGACATTTTTTGCCTCATCAGTCAAAGCCACGTATATAACATATTGATGCTTATTTTACTCTAAGAGGACCCGCGTCCAGTATGCATAGGCACTTTCTCATCTTCACAGAGCTAGAAGTACAAAATAAAAATAGATCGAATGAATGAAGAAGGATCTGATCATTCTAGCAGTCATACATTCTGATAATGTTGAATACAATATGTGGATGTCATTCTTCCGCACACAAGCACCAACCCCAACAGGACATCAAGCTCGGATCTTTCAGCAAGAATAACGCACGAGATGCAAAATTCTGAATTGAAATGAGCTTTGACATTGAAGAAGATAGCTATCCATCCTCGATTCAAAAGAACCAGGATCAAAATAAATCAGGTACCTTGAATGCGGGCAATTGCTGAGAATGATCCTGCAGAAGATGCTGTCTTTGGTCGAGCCCCGGTCCATGGGATCACGATACCCACGGGGTACAGAATTGGTTAACTAAAAGCTCAACAAACCAACTCTCTCGAGGGTGAGTCTGTTCAATGAATTGAAGATTTCCGAGCACAAGAATTTGAAGACTCCTGGCCGCAGAATTGACGAATCGAGCTCTAACTGCTTCAATTTTTCCCAAATTTGAAGATCGACAAAGCATCATTTTGGAGAGTAGTTAGCTGACATTGACTTATTGTTGACTACTCTGTCAGACCTCTAAGGTCGATTTTGGACAGCAATTTATCATGGATCAAATTCGGGATTCAAGTGAAAGTTGGTGATTTTTTTTACACAAAAAGAAAGTTTAAGTTAGAATAGCAAGTTGAACCAAAATTTGTGCTTTTTTAGGGAATTAGGCCAACATAAGTATTCATGGGTGAGTGTTGACCCCTAGGAGTTGAGACCCTTTGCTAATATGTATCTAGTGGGACAAACATCTAACTAGCGCCATCTAAACATGAGAAATTAACAAGGAACCTGAACACATGATATCACTAATCCATGGGCAATATAAAAGACAACCAAACTAAGACAAAATCCATCTAATTCCTGCTTAATCCACAACTTCCAGCACTCAATCAGAATTGTAACAGAGCATACAAGACTGGAAATCATGATCGTTTGATGACTAATTGACATGAAATTGAAGCCATATTTTCCTACAGGCGTATATGAGTCTACTTGATCAAAATGGGATCAATCCAAGATTAAATTAGTACTGAATCTAAACAACATCAAATGACCATAATTCTCACAAATTTGGCATGAGATTCACCATCTTACTTTTTTAGCATGAACATATATGATCCCATGACCAAACTAGCCTCAAGTTGGAATCAAATGCACACCAAATCAAGGATATTAAAACGCGGTCAGCATCCAAGGATCAATTTCCAGTGGAATTTATTTCATTCAGGACATAATATCTTTTTCCAAGCAAACATGAAATTCACCATAATACAATCTTATATCACTGCACATGCTTACTTGAGTGGAATAGTATCAAATGAAGGATCAATGGACATCAGCTCAGGGTTGCAACAGTTACCAATAGGCATGTACGGACAAGGTTCCATCAAATCCAAAGCAAGTTCAAAATGGAATACCTATGATTTTTGATGAAGAAACAGAACTCAACTAGGCCAATATGACAAAAATCGATCAAAAACTAGTAATGAATGAAATTCTCGTCATGACCCGAATCAAAATAAACACTTATTTAGTTTGGGAGTTTCATCAAACAGGTGGTATACATTCCGGCGAGGGAGCTTAGATACAAAAGTATAGCGACGATTCACATCCATATCATTGCAAAGGAAATGCAGCAAGTTCAAATCATTAACACAGCCTCAATCACAGTCCATTTTCACACAGTTGGTAGCAATAGCTCCCAGCCTCTACTTCGTACATAAAGCGATGGAAAACAGAGCATATGCAGTTTGGTTGAATGAAGAATGATTAGCTATAGCGATTGACCTTGGATATGAGTTAGGAGATATCAGAACCAACGTCACGGAATGGCATCGTCGAATCAGGTAGTCATGATCGAAGTTCGAGCACTTCGGCATCACAGACCTTCTTCATGGCAGCGGAACCGTTAGCTGATCGGGAAGCAGTGACGACCAGCAACGAAGTGAGAGGAAAGGGGTCAATCGAAATCACCAAGAGAGCGGCTTAGGGATGCTCAAAAATCACCGGAGTCGCTTCTACCAATGCTCTCTGTTCTTGCCCCTTCTCAGCATGGATGGTGTGGCAGCGGCCGTTGGTGGATGGAGGGCGACGGAGAGGGCAATGAAGATCAAAGGAATCGGAATCACTGAGAGCTAGAGAGAATTTGCACAGCTCCTTTTGCGTGCGCGAAGGTGCTCTGTTCTTGTTCTGGCGCCCTCCGCAGAGTGCACCGAGCCTGAGCTTAAAAGGGAATCGACTCAGATCGTTAGATGTATAGAGAGAAAGGAACAGAGCCAGAGAATTCTGTCGACGGCCGCATGATGGAGAGTGCATGTGGGTCCCACCGAGAATTGCGTATTAGCTCATGCAAATTGATTTTCGATTCGAAGGGTACAAGTATGGAATTGTGTATAGAGTTCAAGTAGGTGAACACCGTCGCTGAGTGCATCGGCAATTATCAAAAACTTAAAGCTTCTGACTGATGATGTTTAGCTCATGCTGTTCAGGTTTATGGTTATAGGATGTCTTGTTAGCCTTTTCGATCGGGAGGGAAGAAACCTGTTTTGATCTTTTTTATGAGATGAAATTATTATAATTGTAGTTTCGTTAGTATACTCATTTAGATGTATTTTGTGAAATTCTTTGTTTTTTCTATTTTTTTTTTTTTTTTTTTTTGTCTGTCTTGTGAAATTCTTGGAAGAGCCTAAAAATCTAGTATGTATAAACAGTAAAATTGACTTTTGCACATTAAATGCATTCTTATTTAATAAAATGATTCTTTTCTTTTCCAAATAAAATTTGAAGAGCTTTGTCAAAAGAAAAGTAAAAGTATATTAGGAAAATTTCTTGGTAATATATTATAATAAAAGTGCTTTTTGCTTACTAATTACATTCATCATTAATGAGTTTAGAGCAAAATTTCTTGTAGATAACAAGTAAATTTGACTTCATGAACAAGAAGATTTTGAGTGTAACTTTCCAATATACTAAATATAAACATTGCATCTCAAAACTCTTAAGTATTAAATAGCCAACGAGAATAAGAAAATATTAATGTTTATAAATCTAATAAAAAAAGAATTATTTGTACCTAATAGTCATTTTCGATGAAGACTTACTTGAATATTTCATTTTCTATTATGAGATTCTCCATGCATGACATGTGATGTCATATAGATACAAATGTAATGTTTCAGAGAGAAAATTGATTTCATTGCTTACGAAAGTTTTTTTGGTTCTAGTAAATAGAACAAGTAGTAAGATACAAAATTAGAGTTAATGTTGCTTAAAGAATACTGATCTGTTAACATAAATGAACAATTGAGTTGACCTACCTTAAAACTTATAAGCTATTTGATATATATAAAGAGTGATTTGACACATAAGGCTAAAACAACGTAATTTTAGTCAAATTTATTTTTTTAATTCAAATTTAAAAATACAAAAATCCTCCCTTTGAAAGTGAATGTAGCTATGAATCTCTTCCACTATTAATTTCTTTTCTCGATTGTCAGATTGAACAAATCAATTTAATTTTTTTGACAAAACTTGATTAATAATTATGTCGATATTCTTAATAGAAAATCCGTTCAAATCAATTTCATGAGTTCCATTATTTTTATATTATCTTAGAGGTGAAGTCCCTCTAATAAAAAAAAAAAAAAATCACTTATTTTATTTTATTTTTTATTAACAGCTCTATTTACTTCCTCTTCATTAATTCCTCATTTATATGCCATCATTTAATTTCATGATCTCTCTTCCCCCCCCTTCTCTCCATCCCACAAAATTCATTATTTGTGGTTTTGCCTATTAATTTTATATCTAAAGATTCTTCCTACATTAAACACTCATTAGTTGTCTAAATTTGTCGATTGCAGTTTTTCTATGAAAAATAAATACGATAAGAATGAAGGTTCAATGCGAGGGATTTAGAAAGATCATTGAAATATAGTTGTCATGAGGTTCCGGTTCAAACTCGACATTCACAGAGATGAAGGTACAAAAAATATGCATGTCACCAATCGACAACATTAAGCACATTATCACAAGAATGATGGTGAGCACGCTGAATTGGTTGCTATCTTATAAGGAAAGGTTGAAAATATTTAAGCATAGAAAACAAAACGTTAAAGCAATGAGGATAGAGATCTTTGGTCAAAAAATGATCTGTAATGATAAATAAAATTAAATAATGAAAAAGACAGTGCAAGAATGCCGAAAGAAATGGCATGGGCATCCAATTTTCTAAAGCAAATTGTCCGCGACTCCATTTGGTTTCGGAGTATGTGGACAAGAGATTTGGTTGACGGCACCATTTGTCTTAAAACGTGCCAAAATCTCAAGCCCCTCAAATCCTCCTCCTCCAGTCACCATGACACGTATTACCATAACTAATTTTCAAAAGCTCCCTATCATAAATTGTTGCAACCCTCTCCAAAGAATCTTAGAGGGGGCGAGTATACCGATTTGTCGAATTAAAATAAGCGATCCCTTTGTTCGAGGTGCTCACTCTTATTCAAAGTGAGTTCTCTTAAATCCCAACTATTGCGATGTTTGAGTTTCAATTGTTAATCAAAGAAATTTTATTTTATTGGAATCGTCACTACTCTATTTAGGGTCAGTTAAGAGCCAAGTGAAGTGCAATAGTACACTTCACTCCAACAAACCATTGGTCCAAGGTCGGAGGCTTGATTACGCTAATTATCTAATGATCATCCTTTCAGTTCCAATTCTCAATCTTTCGAATATATTATTCATGCGATCTTTGCCAATTGCATTATCGTACACCACTAAACGATGTAAATGCATGGGTGCACAATCAACAAGTAACCAATCACAATCAATGCAATAAAAGCAAAGTGTGAGAGAATAAACCCAATACAATGTCAAGTAATGAATATACATGGCCTCATTATTGAGCCCCGGGACAAGAATCCCCGTGAGATAAATCCAAGATTCATTCTATTTCAAAGCTATTAAATAAATATCCCCTAATAAATGAAATTCCAAGGAAAAACGTATGATGTATACGCACGAAATGATCCGGTAAAGTAAAGAACCCGGCCTGGGGTCATGGCCACTTATAGAAAGTAACCCGAGACACGTTATTTAACTAAGGAGTCGTCCAAAACTTGTAGTCTATGGTTCGGAGAATGGCACGTGACCTCTATTTATTCAAGCAAATCACTACTAAAACATTAAAAAATGCACGTGACATGAATCCAACATATTTTGCTAATGTGACTCGAATAACATGGAAACAACTCTGATTTTACACAACAGGAGCTCTAGGGACCAAATACTAAAGACCACATTCTAATTACTCACAGGCGGCTCCAGCGGAGACATTTTCAAAGAACATCATGCTGCAAAAGCTGAAACGCAGAGCAACATAAACACAGGAAAACAGCATTGAGTTGCGTTCCACAGTCAATTCTCATGGTTGAGGCTCATTCAGCAACAACTGAATATGTATACAAATCGGCAACGTCGACATAGAATCAAGCAAAGCATTCGGTCATGGCATAAACAGCTCATTATGCACTCAGCAATTGAATGTCAGCTATGACAGGGACTCGCACGCCATTAACAGAAAAGACACAAGCAAATGACATCGAGAAATGAATTTTAGAATCTTCAGTCAACCAAGAAAATCAAACGGGTAGAGGCCTATGCAATCGCCAAATAAAAAAAGAACCAAATATCATTGACAGCGAGAAGGTATTGAGGTATCAGTGAACGGATCAAGAAATACAAGGCATAATCATCCAAGCATACAAAACCAATTACTCACAAGATCAAGCTAAGGATGAAGTCCGGACAGGAATTCACTGAAGTACACAGTACACAATGCAAATTAAGAAGGATTCCACCATTTCCAATTCAAGGATGGTAATTGTCTCAAATGTTAGAACATCCATATACAAAGATCGTAGATTGATATAGATAACATCATTCCGAGTAAATTAAGCCAACACTGCATGTTCAAATTCTCAGTCATGGGAGCATTGGGCACAACCGGAAGAGTTCAACCATCAACGAAAATTATTTGTCATATACACTGGAGAACTCTCGCCTTAAGCACGCCATTGCCAGATAATCATCAAAATGCAAGAATGCTTGCAAAATACGAATGCTAGTACCGTTCAGGAATTCAATCAAACATGTGGTAGGCGTTTCAGTAAAGGGCACCTAAATGCACTGATGCGGAAACTGTTTGTATCCAAACAATCACCGAATCATTGAAACATGCTTGAGTTCATCAGGACAGTCTCGGACTCAACCGGATTTCACGCCAGCAGAAACAGAGCATGCGAAGTTTACCTTGATGAGAATCATGATTATTCAGATATTCAACCCACTCAAAGAAATCCTCGTTAGTACGGTTTCCAACTCACATTCAAGCTTCGTCGAACTCGAAATCATAATAATGTCCCTCAAACTCACAGCCTCAATCGTCCCAGAGATAGAGAGATGGGAGGAGGAACATGGGCTTCCCAGATTGCAATCTCTTTGATCTCCTTCTTCCACCCACGACAGTTGTCCCGAGGTAATTCATCACGACTTCGATTGCTTACGTCGGATCATGAAGCGATCGAGGTTGTGATTTTGGCGGCCAATTCCTTATAAATTTATGCAAAAAGAAAGATTCTTTCAATAATTTTTCGATCCTGAATCACACATTTCTCACATGCAAACGAGCAAATCATGTGCAGATCGAGACCGAGAGGTTATGTTATAGAGGCAAGACAGGTTCGGGGACTGCGACCCGAGGGAGAAGACGACGTCGGCGTGCCCTAGCCGTCGGTGCGGGGAGGTGCTGACGTTCTCCAACGCCAGCACGTGCAAGCCTCAAGGTCTAATCAATTTTAGTCTAAAGGATTGAAATTGAAACCAAATCAAAGCTAAATTGACAAACTCATGATCCTACATTTAACTGGAGTAGATATGAACATCCTTGTGGTGATAAATTTTGGTTACGTATTGAGGAGACATGTTGCTATGTCATGGCATAAACTATCCATCATGAATACTTGAAATTTTCTTCTTTATTTCTTAAAATTTTTAATTTTATTTACTATCTTTTTTTTTCCTTTACAGGGTGGCGGGGCTGCTGGGCCTTGGCCAGTGAACAGTGGACGTGCCTACCTTATGAAGAGAACAATAAAATAAAAAGAAAGAAAAGAAAAGAAAAGAAAAATTTTAAAAATAATTTTTTCTTTTTAAATTAAACACAATTTTCCCCATTAGTACCGGCCTTTCATGTAGGATGGCTAGTATTGACTAGAAAGGCCAGTATTGACTAGAATGCCACATCAAAAATTTTCAGTCAAAATTATATGAAATGACTACGATTATAATTTTTAAAATTTTAGGATTAAATTGATTCAAATGAAATATTTATGACCATTGACCGCTTAGTACTCAATTAATACATAGATTTAAAATTGAATTGATCGCCGTATACTAGATTTTAAATTTTTTGGATAATTTTTCCTTTAACTAATGAGAATGTTATGATTTGTCAATTAAAAATTAAGACAGCACAATTCCCATGCTGTGGAAATCGCTCTTTTCAAAGGAAACATGAATTCGTCGGCAAGGTGCTCGTTGCTCATTACTCATCGTTAAGTGGCGCCTCAATCTCCGCATGGAACACCTCTGTCATAAGACCGGCGACTCCTAAGCGAGGCCGACCAAGAAGCCGAAGACGACGATGCTGACAGATGATCCCGGAGAGGACAACGCTATGTTCTCATCTCGCTTCCTCTGCGATGTCTTCCTCAGCTCCCACGGCGCCGACACCCCCGCCACGGCATCGTGGATCACCTCTACAGCGAGCACATGCTCAGCAGCGTGCTGTGGCTCCGGCTCGACGAAGAAGGCCTTGAGTGAGGCGAGGAGATAGCGCCGGGCCTTCTGGAGGCGATCGACGACTCGGTGCCGTCGTGGTCATCATCCCCAAGAACTATCCCGCTTTGAGGTTAATCAATTTCAAATTTACGCCTTTCATCTGAATTCTACTAATTTGAAGGAGCTGAACTTTACTGATTGCAGCAATCTAGTTGACATCACTGGTCTCCGGGCATTGAAATCTCTGAGGTTTTTACTGTTGGGAGAGAAGAATTGAAAAGGTGAAAAAGATCACTCATAACTCCCATTTTGGGAAAACTACTTGAACTGTAGCAAAAAGATGGATGACGATCATCAGTTCAGTTTCTCCACCTTTGTTCAGTATCTTCAATCATGAATGCAGAAAGTTTTGACCTTAAATGTATTTTTTCATAAGAAATTTCAGGTTGCTATAAGCATTTGCACAACTCGAGTGTCCCTGGGAGTGAGATTCCTGGATGGTTTTGTCGGGAAGTTCCTCATTCTGCTGCTCCAAAGAAGAACCGCGAGGTTAGAGGGAATGATTTTCGCTGTTGTTGTCTCTATGGACAGTGCTAACCGGGCAAACATTCCGCCACCAGCAATCGAGGACATTAAAGGAAGGCTTCTCAGGCTTTAAGATCCTATACACGTCAGACATTAAATGACACAAGCGAAGACCAGCTTTACCAGATTAGATATCCAGAATTCAAGCCTGAGAAGCCTTGCTGAAAAAGCAAGTACAGAGCCGCTGTTCAAAGGATACAGGAATAGATATAGTCCTGCGAGACCAACCATACTTTCCTGGGCTCTCGCTGAAAAAGCGTGGGATATAGCTGGTTTTCGAGAATGATGATGATGACGATGGTAATGAAGAACGGTTGGACGAATTGTTATAGATGAAGCCAAATGTTTGTTTTTAGGGGCTTTATCCTGTAACCGCATTCCAGACATAAGGCCATCTTCAGCCTAGAGAGGAGGAAGAGGGGTTAGAGAGAGAGAGAGAGAGAGAAGCAGCGCAGATGCAATTCCCAAATGATGGACCATCTGAGAAACTGGAAAAGTACGGACATGACAAGCCCTGTATCTTGTCTCGGAGCAAATAGGGAAAAAAGGACCCACGAAATCGACAATGAAGATGATGAAGGCTATTTGAACGAAAAAGGAGGTACTCCATTATATTTTCCATGACAAACGACATTTGTTACTTTTAGAAAAGTGAAATTGCAGATTCGCAATCAGTATTCATGAGCAAATTTACTTGAGAACTATGTTACAGTGTTACTCTCTGTTTCTAAACGAGAAATATGTCTAAGAACAAAAAAGCCCGACTGTTTTTTTTTTTTTTTTTTTTGGGCCAGATATGAGTCTGAAACCTTACCCTTGGCATAAGAAGTCACCAAGCAGTGCGACAATTGGAACCAGAAGAAATGTCAGGTAGAAGTAGACCGTACTCGTTAATACGTGGATGACATGGTAGAGACTTTCTTCTGCGTACATGTAATAAGACGAATATCAGAATAATTGCTATCCATAAGAGGACTAGATGAGGTGAAGGGAAAAAAAAGAACCCCCAGAAAGGGAGAAGACTCACCCTCAAAAGTGAACATATGAAAATAAAAACAAACATCCCAAGGATGCTTCCACTGACAGCGATATGAAGGCATCTCGTTATTGAATTCCACATCAAGAGAAGGCGTAAGTTGACAGTAACAACAATAAAGGTAAATGCCATTGTGCTGACGTCCCAGAGGCCGAACATTTTTCCCGAGGAATTTAGACCAGTAGAACTAGTAGCTGTCACAACTCTACAGTTGAAGTATGAATTCCGTATTCCTTCCTTGTACAGTTGTGGATACTTCTTTGAAAATGACGCATTAACTTCCTGGAAAAACATGCAAAAACACTGTCAAGTATTTGCTCCAAGTGTGATCTGTGTTGGAGTATATTTATGAATATTAGTAGACAGTTAGCAGGAGGTCACAAATAAGGTAATCGAAGCTTTGTTAATGTCTCTCGTGCTTTATAAGTGGAGCTACTGTATACTCTTGTATTCGGCTATTGAGTAAAGGTGTAGTATCTATTGATTCACTCTCTCCTTCTCGCTTGCAAATCATAGAAATATTTCCAGAGTACAAGAGCCACCAAGGAAGAGGGATCCAAATCAAAACTCCAACTGTATCCTTCCCGTTGCCTTCAGTAAAAAGAACATAGCCATCACTATTCAGTCAGCTCCATCTGAAAAATCTCTTCATGTTTGTCCACATCATTTGTCTATGGTGAAAATCCTCGTTGAAGCATCAGTCTACGGTGTCAATTAAAGCTCGCCTCTGTTCTTCTCAGCCTTATAAATGCTCAAAAATCACCTGAGTTCCTTTAATCAACATTGTTTGTTCTTGTCCCTTCTCAGCGTGACATGTCCTGTGGTGGCCAGCGATGGAGGTGTGGCAGCGGCTTTTGGTGGATGGAGGGTGACGGAGAGGACAATGAAGAGGGAATGAAGATCAAAGGAATAACCAAGGGCTAGAGAGAATTTGTTGAGCTCCTTTTCCATGTTGGAAGGTGCTCTGTTTCTATTCTGCCCCCCCTGCTGCAGAGCGCGCCAAGCCTGAGCTGAAAAGGAAACCGACTCAATTCATTAGATGTAGAGAGACAGGAAGAGAGGCAGAGAATTCTGCGGAGAGCCGCGTGATGTATAGTGCATGTAGGTCCCACTGAGAATCGCGCATTAGTTAATACCGCTGATTTTGGATTCAAAGGACACAACAATGGAACTGTGTATGAAGTTCAAGTATGTCATATTCCATGTGGTTACAGCTATTTAATAGCAGGTACTAGCTGAACACCCAGCGGGTGCATCGACATTTATCAAAAACTTAAGCTTGTGACTAATAATGTTTTAATGATGTTGTGCAGGCTTATGGTTATAGGATGTCACTTTGGGTGGAGCACTTGGGAGATTTAGAGGACAGCTTCAGGGAGCCGCAAAGTATTGAACGCGTGAGGAGGGTGAACAAAATAGCCAAACAGAATTGGAGGGCTTATGCGGATGAGGACCAACATAATCCCATGGAAATGAGAGGCCACCTGATGCAATATGCAATCCATCTGAGCAAAGACAGTAAAGCCGGTCCTTTGGCCAGTTTCAAAACATTTTCTCAGGTGGGCGGCAAAATCCTCAGATTGCCCACCACTCTTCCCGATACTATTACAACATGATCAAATATATAAATGTGTCACATTCGATTCTAAAGCAATGTGGCTCACAGTATTGAGGTAATTTCAACTACTGAAAATTGAGAAATACGAGTAGTAGAATGACGATGCATGATCAATTTAGATAGATAGAGACTAGTAACTAAAAAATGATGAGAAATCATCTGCACGTCAATGTACCATCATGTGCTACCGAATTAACCCTCATATGAAACCAAAATCTATCAAATCCAATCCTAGCCCACATATGATGCAAAAAACACGTCAAACTCTAAGAAATCAACATGGAGTTGACATGAATCCAACATATTTTGCTAATGTGACTCGAATAACTTGGAAACAACTTTGATTTTACATAACGGGAACTCTTGGGACCAAATACTAAAGACCACATTCTAGTTACCCACGGGTGGCTCCAGCGGAGACATTTTCAAAGAACATGATGCTGCAAAAACTGAAACACATAGCAACGTAAACACAGGAAAACAGCATTGAGCCACATTCTACAATCAATTCTCATGGATGAGACTAGTTCAGCAACAACTGAACATGCATCAGCAATGTGGGCAATGAATCGAGCAAAGCATTCAGTCATGGCATAAACAGCTCATTATGCACTCAGCCATCGAATGCCAGTATGACAGGACTCACACACCATTCATAGAAAAGTTACAAGCAAATGACATCGAGGAATGAACTTCAGAATCTTCAGTAAATGAAGAAAATCAAAGAGGTAGAGGCCCATGCGTTAGCCAAAAAAAAAATGAACTGAATATCATTGTCAGTGTGAAGGGGTGAAGGTATCACTGAACGGATCGAGAAATGCAAGGCATAATCATCCAGGCATACAAAACCAATTACACGCGAGATCAAGCAAAGGATGAAGTCTGCACAGGAATTCACTGAAGAACACAGTAATGATGCACATTTCCAAGAAGGATTTCACAATTTCCAAATCAAAGATGGTAATTGTCTTGAATATTAGAATAGCCATATACAAAATCATAGATTGATAAGGAAAACATAATTCTGAGTAAATTAAGCCAACACGGCATGTTCAAATTCTCGGTCATGGGAGCATTGAGCACAACCGGGAGAGTTCAACCAACATCAATGAAAATAATGTCATATGCCCTTGAGAACTCTCAGTTTAAGCACGCCATTGCCAGATAATCATCACAATGCAAGAATACTTGCAAAATACGCATGCCAGTACCGTTCAGGAATTCAATCAAACATATGGTAGGTGTTTCAGTAAAGGGCACTTGAATGAGTTCATCAGGACAGTCCCGAACTCAACCAGATTTCACGCCAGCGGAATCAAGCACTCGATCCCTACCTCCAGGAGAAACAGAGCGAAGTTTACCTTGATAAGAATCATGAAGATTCAAATACTCAACCCACTCAAAGAAATCCTCGTTATCACCGATTCCAACTCACATTCAACCTTCGTCGAACTCAAAATCATAATACCGTCCCTCAAACTCAAACTGTTTCGGCCTCCATCAATTGTCGAGAGAGAGAGAGAGAGAGAGAGAGAGAGAGAGAGATGGGAGGATGAACATGGGCTTTCCTAGATTGCAATCTCCTTGATCTCCTTCTTCCTCCTGCGACGGTTGTCATGAGGAAATTCATCACGGCTTCGATTGCTTAATATAATAGCACGTACATTTTCTAATATTACGGGAAAATTTATAAACACGATAATGCACTTGATTAGAATTTATACATCATAACCCCACAATTTATGGTCCAATGACTGGCCACTCGTCATTGTAGCCCAGGAGACAAACCAAAGAAATGAATAGCCAAGAAAATAGTCACACACTTCGCGGGAAGTGTAGAAGAGACTATAGAAGAAAAAAACAAAATCTCACATTACCAGACACGTCCATTTTGTTTTGCCAGACACCATCCATCGCAACATTCACAAACTTTTGTGGCTCACTTCATAAAACTAATTATTCTTCCTCAATTTCGCGGTCTAACTCCTCCATACTGCGGTCAAACTCCTCAATTTCCCCCTCGCTTTCCTCCGCACTTCGGTTGCCTTGGTCCGGTTCTATTCTACTGGAGACATCCAAGGATGGGAATTCCGCAGAGTATTTCTCTGGTAAGAAGCTCCTGAATTTCGGCAAATTGTAAAGTCTAAGAGTAGTTAACCCAGAGAAGGTGATTGTCTTACTAGTCACTTCTTCACATTCTTCATGGCCAACAATTAGTTCCATATCTTCACATGATCCTACCACCAGCTTTTTGATTTGCCCCAGAAATTTTGCTGTGAAGGTTGGTAAAAGCATGTCCAAATGGGAGCACCTCACAGCCTTTACGTATCTCAAATTTGGGAACGGGATGTTTGGGAGATTGTTGTACTGCCAAATGTGCCTCAAATTGTCCAAATCACGCAAATCCAATGTCCTCAAATTACTGGCTTTTGCCACCATCCCATCATTTTCGTATATGATCTCGATTGAACGGCATGATTTCACTTCTAAGATTTCTAGACAGTCCTGCAGCCTCTTCCACATATGAGATGGGGCAATATGTTGGAGATTGTGACAATCCTTCAATATAAGATATTCCAATTTGCAAAAAGAATCATCAGAAATTTGATTATTCCATAACTCTTTGCACTGGACGCCTCCAATAACTAGCATTTTTAAATTGGGAAATCTAACCTGCATGATGATAATGTGAGAAAGGAGGATAAGTAGGACAAATTATTACATTGTTCATTCTAAAACATGATAATGCAAGATTAAAGACGATCACAATAAGGCATAGAGCAAACCATATCATTGAACAACAGTCGGGGCAATTCATCATTTTCTTCGATCATCTCGCCTAGCTGCCTCTCCGCACTTGTGGGACTCCAGATGAATGCTCTAAAGTTAGGGCACCACCAAATAACTAAACTGGTTAAGGAAGGGAAACTCATCACTTCTGCCTTGGATGGACTACCTTCTCCCTTGTGAACCACTTCCTTCATTTGTTCGCATTTGAAAATCACTAGGGCCTTGAGTTTCTCTAGAGTTGTGGCCGTATAATTGGGGAAGAGATATCTCAACTCAGAGCAATTATGAACAAGGACTATGTTTAGACTAGGAAAACCCAAATCCGTTTGGGAATCACTCATCACCACGTGTCTCAGCCTTCCTGCTCCCCACACGACCACTCCTTCCAATTTGGGAAGCAATACAATTTTGTGTTCCATACTTGAATCAAGGGGCCCCCAATTAAACAACGATTCCAAGTAGGGACATAATAAAACAATGACTTTTTCCAATTGGGGGAGCAACACAATTGTTTGTTCCGTATATGAATCAAGGGATCCAAAATCAAACAATGATTCCAAGGAGGGACACTTTGAAACTCTGATTGTTTCAAGGTTGTGCATTCTCCCCATGATTGTCGAAGGGAAGACATCAAGTAGGTTGGAGCATTTTTTACAGGTGAATTTAGCTAATTTGTTGAAGGAACTTTTGGGAAGTTCACCATGCCATATCCTTGTTAACGATCCTACCGAGTTGATTTTTAACTTCTCCAAGCTCGGTAAACTTATCTGCTCATAAGAGTCATGCATTAGATCATAGCCATGGAAAGTTTGACAATTTGGCCTAATCTTATAAAGATCTATCTAATGTGGTGGAGGAAGGAATTTTCACTAACAGCCTTACTTTGACAAATGTAGTTATATATTATAAAAACATTTTAACTAATAAAATCAAAGAAAAAATCTTCAAAGAAATATTATTACTTGCCCCACAAATCGCGTGCCTATGACTATTATGGGCGTAATCTCAAAAGAAAGGATTCGTACCTTTTCATTAAAGAAGGAATCGGAATAAGTAGCTTTTGACTCCTTTTTTCCATGAGGATATGAGAAGAATTTCTCCGTGGGACAGCAGCTTATAGATAGTCGTTCCAACAACGGGAACTCTATAATATCATATATCCCATCATCTCTTCCTTCTTCATCAACAATCACCGCATTCATATTTGGACAATCCTCCACTTCAATCTCTCTAATTTCTCTAAGACATTTAGCCACAGACACCGAAAAGAGAAATGACAACCCCGTATTGTTGATAGAGAGCTTCTTCAGATTCTGAAATATCGACATTCCTTGTGATTGCAAATCTTGTTTCGGGGTGGGGTTGGCTAATTTGCCGGAGGAACTTTTGGGAAGCTCACCATGCCAAATGCCTCGCCCAGCAATGGCGAGGCCAAGCCCACAGCCATGGCAAGAGGATCCTAGTGAGTGGAGTATTAACGTCTCCAACCTTGGTAAACTTATCTGTTCATAAGAGTTGTGCATCAGATCATAACTATGAAAATTTTGACAAAATTCCCTATTCTTACACCGATCTATCTAAGGTGGTGGAGGATAGAATTTTCACCAATGGCCTTACTCTAACAAGTGTAGCTATATATTATTAAAAAAAAAACAATTTAGCTAATAAAAACCAAATAAGAAATCTTCAAAGAAATATTACTACTTGCCCCACAAATCACGTGCCTATGACTATTATAGGCATAATCTCAAAAAAAAGGATTCGTACCTTTTGATCAAGGAAGGAATCATAATAAGTGTCTTGTGAATCTGAAGCAGTGGTTATTGATTCTTTTTTTCCATGAGGATATGAGAAGAATTTCTCCGTGGGACAGCGGCTTATAGATAGTCGCGCCAATAATGGGAACTCTATAATATCATCCATCCCATCATCTCTTCCTTCTTCATCAACAATCACCGCATTCATATTCGGACAATCCTCCACTTCCATCTCTCTAAGTTCTCTAAGACATTTAGAAACAGACACCGAAAAGAGAAATGACAACCCCGTATTGTTGATAGAGAGCTTCTTCAGATTCTGAAATATCGACATTCCTTGTGATTGCAAATCTTGTTTCGGGGTGGGGTTGGCTAATTTGCCGGAGGAACTTTTGGGAAGCTCACCATGCCAAGTGCCTCGCCCAGCAATGGCGAGGCCAAGCCCACAGCCATGGCAAGAGGATCCTAGTGAGTGGAGTATTAACGTCTCCAACCTTGGTAAACTTATCTGTTCATAAGAGTTGTGCATCAGATCATAACTATGAAAATTTTGACAATTTGGCCTATTCTTACACCGATCTATCTAAGGTGGTGGAGGATAGAATTTTCACCAATGGCCTTACTCTAACAAGTGTAGCTATATATTATTAAAAAAAAAAAAAAAAAAAAATTTAGCTAATAAAAACCAAATAAGAAATCTTCAAAGAAATATTACTACTTGCCCCACAAATCACGTGCCTATGACTATTATAGGCATAATCTCAAAAAAAAGGATTCGTACCTTTTGATCAAGGAAGGAATCATAATAAGTGTCTTGTGAATCTTTTTTTCCATGAGGATATGAGAAGAATTTCTCCGTGGGACAGCGGCTTATAGATAGTCGCGCCAATAATGGGAACTCTATAATATCATCCATCCCATCATCTCTTCCTTCTTCATCAACAATCACCGCATTCATATTCGGACAATCCTCCACTTCCATCTCTCTAAGTTCTCTAAGACATTTAGAAACAGACACCGAAAAGAGAAATGACAACCCCGTATTGTTGATAGAGAGCTTCTTCAGATTCTGAAATATCGACATTCCTTGTAGTTGTACATCTTGTTTCCACATGCGCCGCAAGTTCGGCAACCTAAATAATTTCAATGTACTTAGCCGAGAGAGAATCTCAGCTTCTTCAATGACTTTCAGCTCCTCTAGGTCAAAAACTACTTCTACAATTAGAGTGCCCCCAATTTCCATTGACTCCAAATTCGGCAACTTCAATATCCAATCCTTCAGAATAATCGACGTGGATTTAGACTCCCATATCTCTAGTGATATCAGATTGTTGTATTTAAATGAAGGTTCACTATAGAGTATCTTTTCTAGGCCAAGGAGTCCAAACATTACCAGGGATTCCAAGCGAGGCAATGAAACCTAACAAAGCACCACAATGAAACTCATTAAAAGTGAGTTTCTTACAAGTAAAAAGCTATTTTCAAGAAATTCCTTTCAGACTTTTCATGGATACGAGAAAATAACTGAAACTCTTGGGCTAAAATACATTAAAAAAAATGAATTTCTCTTCTTTGAAAATGGATCATTTTCATGAGGATATCCTCACCACTATCATGCCGAAAATGCAGCACTGCAACACAACTCTATCTCTCTCTCTCAACTGCCATCATATTTTTTATCTTTTCTTTAGCTGATCTTCAAAACTATGACCATAATTTTTTATCTTTTCTTTTGAAATCATTTACCAGTCTTCAAAACAACTACCATAATTTGGTTATCTTTTCTTTTGTTTTTTTCTATTTTGAACTTCAAAATTGACAACAAAGTCATATCAAAGTTCAATTTTTCATAAATTTTTTGTTAACTTATTATTTTTCATTAAGAACAAGTATATACGACTTATTTGGGCTTGTTTCTATTAAGGATCCATAATAGTTTTTGTCTTCACTTTGTAAATTTTTGCGCTTCGTTAATAAACATCATAAAACATCTTTTCAAATTGCGTTTTCAATAGAACCAACTATAGGGAAACAATTCATTTTCTAGAAAAACGATTCACCAAGAAAACATTTTTTCAACAATAATGAATTTTCAATGAAACAAATGGACATTGAATACATGAATGGGCTCGATGTCTCTTAAGAATGTCAAAAACTTAATTGATCAAAATTATATATTAAAAAATCAATTGATCAGAGGGCGGAATGTGTAGATTTTTTATCGTGCCTGAAAGAATGACGAAGGAAATCTCCCCTTAGTAGCTGAAGAAAGGGATGACGGAAGCAGAACGACGTTGACGCGGTGAGGTTGGCATGACGTGTTGGAATCAATTGCAACTTGCATGTAGATGAAACATCAATTAGGTGGACTTTCTTTGTTACGTGGCTCTTGGTTCACCTTCCATTTATTTAATCTCACTTTCTTCATTTCGAGATTGTTGAATTTCGTTCACTCGTACCGATTATTTAATGAATAACGACAACGAATATTCATTGACTCCAAATTTGGCAGCTTGAGTATCCATTCTTTTGGAATACTCGACGCGGATTTAGACTCTTCTATCCTTAGTGATTTCACATTGCTGTATTTTATTGAGGGCTCACTGTAGAGTATCTTTTTTGGGGCAATGAATCCAACCATTACTAGGGATTCCAAGTGAGGCAATGAAACCTAACAAAGCGTCACAATGAGACTCATTAAAGGTGAGTTTGTTACAGCTCACGCTATTTTCTCGAGAAATTAAGTGAAACTCTCGGGCTAAAATACAAAAAAAAAAAAAAATGAATTTCTCTTCTGTGAAAAGAAAAATCATTTTCATTATGATATCTTCACCACTATCATGCTGCTAGTGCCGCACAACCGCATGGTCATGTTGTCACGGCAACGTTGGCAACTTGGCATGACATGTTGGAATCAGTCACAAAATCGCATGTTAGGCGGGACATGATTATGTGACTTCTCACTCGCCATCCATTTATTGAATCTTTGGACGTTGCTTTCTTCATTTTGAAATTATTGAATTTTATTTATTCATTCAAGATTCATTCTTGCTTTCATTCATTCAACACACTACTATTTTTTCAACTCATTAAAAATGTTAAATAAATAATAAATTAGTCACGGTAGAACCCCCAAGTTATCGGTCCAATTATCTACCGTTGAAAAAATTTAAAAAAAAAAAAAAAAATCAGCCGTGGAAAGCAGCTTCCCTCTAATTATAATATAACGTGTGTTCTATTTGAGATGATTTTTCATTTGTAAAACACACGAATAAAATTGTACGAATAATCAAAGTTAAAATGCAATATGTACAAACGTTGAGTGAACACCAATATCATCTCATCGTAATAGGACAAATTGACAGAGGAGAAAAGTGAAAGAAAATTACCTGGATTGGAATATCCTCTGATGTGATTTCAGCTTTGGTACAAAAGCTTGTCATTTTTGGTAACTCACCCAATACCAGACGACGTACATTAGGCAACTCAACTTTGTTATCGGTAGAAACTATATCTTCTCCTGCATCATGTGTGACAATGGATTGCATTGAGTCACATTCCCACACTATAATTTCTTCCAACTGTACAAGTCTTCGCATAACTGAAAGACACCACAAGTATTTCAATCGGTCGCACGATATGACACTCACGACTTTCAATCTGCTGAAGCACTCTGATGTGACTAGGCCATGGCATATCTTCTCCAAATGAATAAGATTTCTAAGGAAAAAAGACTCTAACTTCCCAAAAGCATTGAGAGGGAGGTCATTGGACGAATCGGCAACGTACTTGATTGAGGGGCTGTCTTCAATGTTTAGATACTTCACTTTTCGGAATCCTTGGGTGCACAATTCGCGAGGGCTCCTTGCGAACTCACTCAAATTGCTTAAATATAAGCATTGAGTCTTCTGCAAATTTTTCTTAACCCATTCTCTTGAAAGAATACCATCACACCCTTCCAAATTGAGCATCATGGTTGTCAAACCTTCATATTCCCTTGCCTCAGCATCTCCTACGTTGATCCAAAATTTCTCCAGCTTCTCAAATGGTAGGTCACCATCCTTCAAGAGTATCTTGGGATCAGAAATTGATATTTCTAGAGATGCTAGCTTTGTCAAGCTCTTCAACTCGGCAAGTTCATGCATGCCCCTCCATTGATCAAAGCTTTCCTTGATATGTAATTCTTCCAAGTTGATTAAGCCTTTTAGGGCTCCAGGCTCGATTATCCTAAGCGAGAAGCAGTTGCTTAGATTCAATGATCTCAGATTCGTTAGTTTCCCGAGTTCTTTAGGCAGCTTAGAAATTTTAGACCCTACGAAGCTAAGAATCTGCAATCCTTTGAGCTTGCCAAGATTTGCCACATCCTCCACACGGCAACTTATGCTTAATGACCGGAGATTCTCGAGGATTTCCATTGAGGAAGGTAAACTAGTGATATGCATGGAGCCAAGATAGAGGACTCGAAGCTCCCTTAGGTATGTGAAATCTATTCTACTGCAATCTCCCATATCGTACTGTTCCGACAACATAAGTATCTTCACGTGGGTAAACTGACGCGACATTAGTTCAACAAGTCTATTGCTGCCCACGTTAACTAGGCATGCCCAACATTTCTCAAGATTTTCCTTTGGCCATGAGCCATAATTGTTGTCAATCATTAAGGAATTCTGATCACCAAATACATCTGAGACGACCACCTCGCTGTAAAGATCATGTATGGTCACATTTTCCTTACCATCACCACCATCCTGTAACAAACAAAAGGAATAGAGGCTATTGAGCATCGTAGTCAATCTATTCCGTGAACTTTGCATCTTGTCATCAAATCCCCCAAACAAGCCTAAACCCATGCCAAGTCCCAGCAGAAGTTCGACTCTAATGGTCCCACCAATAAGACCACAAAGCAAGAATAAGCACTTGGCTTCCTCACTCTCCAAATGGTCGTAACTCCACTTCACTATTCTCTCATTATTTGGGTCTTCTATTTTTATTAACATGTCTTCCCATGTTGACACATTGCTACATTTTAAGGTGCTTGCAACGGAGTTAATCAAGAGAGGCAAACCTGCAAGTTTGGTAACCACTTGAGCCGCCTTTTCTTTCAATTCCTCATCGTCTCTGAGCCTGTCGCCGACTATCTTTTCAAATAGCTTGAGAGCTTCTTCTTCCTCTAAACTTTTAAGAGGAAATGTTTGATCGGCATGCATCCTTTCCTCCAGCACTCTTTTATCTCTCGACGCGAGCAACAATTTGCATTTCATGCTCTCATTTCCCAAAGGAATTCCAATTGCCTTCAAATCAAGTTCCGCCCACAGGTCGTCCAATATTATGAGAACCTTCTCACTCCAATCCAGCTGTAATCTCTTGAGCAGAAGCTTTCTTCTTCCCTCTTCACTCGGCTCCTTCCTCAGATCTTTTAGACCCAAGTCGTAAGCGAAATCGTATTGGATTTTCGTCACGTCTGGATTCTGCGAGACTTTCGATTTGACGATCAGGCGGAACAGTTTCCCCTCTTTCTTGAGTTTGTCCTCGACTGTCTCCAACAGCGTAGTCTTCCCCACGCCACCAGGCCCGTAGACCCCAATCACTTTGTGCTTTTCATCATACAAAGCTTTCATTACGTCCTGAAAGGTGGAAGCTTGCGATTTGAAGATAGTGTTGCCCCCATCACCGACCAACGAATTCACGTCGAGAGCACCGCCAACACGCCCCGGCGGAGGATTCTCGAATTGACCCCGCGCAATGAGTTCCTGGATAGTGTCGCCCCCATCACAGGCCGACGAATTCACGTTGGGAGCACCGCCAACAAGCCCCGGTGGAGCACTTTCGAGGTAGACCCCCTCGAATGTGCCCTGTGGAATACGTGCCTGGATGGCCTGGATGGCCTGGGCAGTCTTCCTCGCGTCCCTGCCGCGACAATAACGCTCCTTCGGGTTGGGAAGCCACCCGCAGAAGCAAGTTTTCTTGGCTCTTCCCTCGTTATCCAGCACGCCGTGGGCCTTGTTGGCAGAGTTCTCTGCCTCATTCTTCCATCTGTTAACGTCGGGTCTTATCTCCCTCATGTTGTTTTCAGCATCACTAATGGAACGCTGCACCCCACCTCTCACTTTATCGAGCTTCGCAAGTTCGTCCTTAAGTTGGCGAACGTAGCGATCGGAGAATATTACGTAGCCGCAGTGCCTCCTGACCGGATCCACCAGGCACTTTGCCACTTCGCAAGCTACAGACACAGCAATATCCGCCATTTTCCCCCCTTTTCGACTTCTTTGGAGAGAAACGAGAGTTTAAGAATTTATATATTCGGAGGAAGGCGAAACTGAGGGAACCCGGAAACGACAATGACTGAAGAAGAGGAAGGATTCAATACGGTGCACACGCGGCGGTTCCGACCAAAAGAACAGCCGCAGAAGATCAGGTGAAAGAGAGGGTTTCTAGAGCGAGGAAGAAATCATTTAGACGATGCAATGGTGGTTGGAGAAAGCGGCACGAAGCGTTAATTTATACATGTGACGTTACTAGATTGATGTTCCCTAAGATGCCCCCTCGCGTCCTCCATTGCTTGACCTTAAGGATGCTGATTTAAAACAAGTGGGCCCCACCCCGACATCTCTTTTTGGGATAAAATTACCTTCGGACCCCACCGCTCGAGGAATGCGAGAATTGTCCAGCTGTCTACTGCCATCGCCGTCCATCAATCATCAGCAGCTCCGAGGCCGCAAGGCTCGAGGCTAGCCTGCGGTCGGTCGGTCGCCAGTGTAGCCAGCATCAGTCAAGAAGGACGAAAAGCCAAAAAAAAAAAAAAAAAAGTGGGCTAGTAAGGCTCTATTTGGCAACTTGCCCAACAGTCTTGGGGTCGATTTTTTGTTTAATCAATTTGGGACGAGAATCGCGTTTGGTAAATTTTTGTTAGAAAACAAATTTGTTCCTGGAACAATTTTGGACAAGATTTGAGAATCAAAAAAATTTGATTCTCGTCCGAGAATCGAAAAAGAATCAAAACGGTAAAACCTTGTTCTTCTCTTTCAACATCTCGGTTGTCATTCGCCATCGCCCGCCGCCGCCGCCGTCCGCCGGTCCGCCGCCCGGTCCGGCGAGATCGCCGGAGGCTCGCCGAGCCGGGCGAGGTCCGGCGAGCTCGCCGGAGGCAAGCCCGGCCCACCGGCGAGGCTCGGCCTCGCCCGGATCCGGGCGAGGCCCGGCCTCGCCGGTGGCCGGCGAGCCTCGCCGGCGGCTGGCGAGGCTCGGCCTCGCCCGACGGCGAGGTCGAGCCTCGCCGGTGGCTGGGCGAGCCTCGCCCGCCTGCCGTGAGGCTCGCCGGCCATCGGCGAGGCTCGCCCGGCCCGCCGGTGGCCAAGCCGGCCTCGCCGAGGCCGGGCGAGGCCGCCTTGGCCACCACGGTGAGGCTCGGCCTCGCCAGATTTGGCGAGGCCGAGCCTCGCGGGCCGGGCGAGCCTCGCCTGGCCGCCGCGAGGCTCGGCCGACGAAGGCCGACCTCGCCGAGGGCCGGCGGTGCTCCGGTGAGCGTCGCCGGCCCTCGTCTGGCCGTCGCCGGTCCGGCGACCGGCCAAATGAAGAAGAAGAAGAATAGGAAAAAAGGGAAAAAAAGAAAAAGAAAAGAAAAAAAGAAAAAAAAAAAAAAAAAGAAAAAAAAAAAAAAAAGTAAAGAAATTATTTAAAATTTATTTAAAAATCAAAAGAAATTATTTAAAATTTATTTAAAAATCAAAAGAAATTAATTTGGAACAGAATCAATTAATACGGTACCAAACGCAATTCTATTCCGTAATCAAAATTTTGAATGATTACCAAACACGTGTTTTTACTCGGAATCGGTTCAGGGAATGTAATCAAAAAGAATCGGTTCTTATCGAATCGCCTCCAGGGAACAGAATCGTTACCAAACGCGCCCTAAGAGTGTGAGATATAAGAGGGTCCCTCGCTTATTTTAGAAGATTTTTGTCCCCCAAAGAAAATGTTTTCTCCAATCGGTTTATTTTGTGGAAATGAATGGAGTCTTAATTTTACAAAGATGAATAAGCATAATCATCCATTATTTCTGAGAACCTCACTTTGACAATTATAAAAAAACCCAATTTCATTGATTAATTACATCTCATTAAGTGTATTAATGAATATAAAGTGTGTTTGTATGTAAATGTGCATGTTAAGGGGATCATTGACTCCATGTTAGCGTGGTATGGACTTGACAACGTGAACTTATTTCAGGGATTATGCGGATCTCACGCTTACTAATGGTCGAGCCTAACTCCTTTGTGACCTTTCTCTGCTAATAATCTCTCCATAATGACTATTTTTTCAATTCTCTGCAAAAATAATGAAATAATTCACGCTTCTCATTGCAAATTCCCAATCTGAACGTGCATCTCCCTCCCTAACACTTCCCAACAACACGTCCACCATCGTTGCTCTAATGCTGTTGTTCTCTCTCTCTCTCTCTCTCTCTCTAAAACGCAAAGGAGGAGTAAGATAGAATCATATAACTATTTTATTGTTGAGTTTGGTCTTTTGAGCATGTTGAGTGTGCTTAATATGTACAAAAGCTTGTGAAAGACATAGAGACTATTAAGAATCATCATCCAAGAGAGTTGAGAGTGTGAGAAAACTCATTTCTTGTGACTGATTCTTGTGATACTCCATGATTGAGGAACACTTATGAGTGAGTGTAATTGAGCGGTTGTAATCCATTTTTCGCCGATTATTATGAAACCATCTTGTTAACTCTACCCATAAAGTAGGTTTTACCTTCGGACAACGTAAATCCATTGTGTTTAGGTTTTATTTATGCAATTTATATTTTACTTAAATCATTTTCGTTTGTTCACGTTTCCGCATTAGTCATAACAAACTAGTATCAAAGACTGGGGTAGCTGTTAATTGATTGTTCTCGGTATTTTGTCTGTTTTTAATTATTGCTATGGCTTCCAATAAATTCAAGTTGGAGAAATTCATCGGTAGGAATAATGTTATCCTATATGGCTCATTAAGATGTCCGCGTTGTTGGAGACATGGGGTTTGGATTTGGCGTTGGAGGGAGATGGTGACTTTGAAGAAGAAAATAATAATTTGAATGATTTGAGGAAGAATCCCTCTGCTGGAGGAAAAGAATCCTCTATCATGGAAGCCAAGTATCTGAACTCAAGGATGAGAAAAAATTCCTCAACCATCTCATCATTTCTTCACTTTGGAACCTTTAAATAAAGGGAAAAATAATCCTCTATCATAGAAGCCAAGTATCTGAACTGAAAGATGAGAAAAAAAATCCTCAACCATCTCATCTTTTCTTCACTTTAAAACCTTTAAAAAAAAAGTGAAAAAGAATACTCAAAATAGTCTATATAGGTCACTACGATGTCCGTGTTGCTGGAGACATGGGGTTTGGTTCTAGCGTTGGAGGGAGATAATGACTTTGAAGAAGAAAAGAATAATATGAGTAATTTGAGGAAGAATCCCTACGCTGGAGGAAAAGAATCCTCTATCATGGAAGCCAAGTATCTGAACTCAAGGATGAGAAAAAATTCCTAAACCATCTCATCATTTCTTCACTTTGGAACTCTTAAATAAAGGGAAAAATAATCCTCTATCATAGAAGCCGAGTATCTGAACTGAAAGATGAGAAAAAAAAATCCTCAACCATCTCATCTTTTCTTCACTTTAAAACCTTTAAAAAAAGTGAAAAAGAATAGTCAAAATAGGAAAAGAAAAATATGAAAGAATCATCCTACTGGAGAAATCTCTTCCACCGCATTTTATGGGACTTCGATCCCAAGTCATTTTAAACGGGTCAATGGTTGATCAACATATACTGGGTCCTATTTAACTAGATTTTCTCAAGTTTTTGGCCCATTTCTCCCATTGATCAAGAATTATCTCTGTTTGATAAGTAAAGATTTAATGCAACAAAAAATAGCGTCTTGTACTTTGTTCATGATGACATGATATTGTTCTTCAAATATTAAGGTAAATATGTTTGAAACATATACGAGACAACTGGAAAACGTGTGGTACATAAGTTGTGCACGCAAGTGGTGGTTCACAGAGGAGAACCACCTTTCAAGATGCAAAGAAACCACAGTGCATGTTCCTACTTTCACTTTCCTTCCAAGGGAAAATGAAACAAAAAGAGTCTCTAAACTTTGATTTAATATGCAATGTTCCTTATGAACTTATAATTTGTTAGATGTGGTCTTTGAACTTTTGCAAATGTTCAACGTAGTCCCCAAACTCTAGACTATTAACAAAGGTTCAATCTAATTTCTAAACTCATTCCCTAAAAGAAATACCTGCCCTCAGAGAGGAACGTAGCAACCTCGGCACATATTAGGAAAGTCGGGATTGAACTCTTGCCAACAAGACTGTAACGCAAAAAGGGAAAGCTAAATCCCACAAGAGTTTTTTTTCTTTATTGAAGATGAAGTCGATGTTGTCGTTAGATAAGGGCTCATAGTTTTTAGCATGTAAATACTCTGTTGTAGAGTTTGGTCTTGTGCGCGTAGTGAGTGTGCTTAATATGTGTGAAAACTTGCGAGAGACATTAAGAGCGTTGAGAGCCGCCATCTAAGTCAAAATCTTTGCCACAATTGAAAATGCAATGAAATTCTCAGTATCTTGTTGTTTAAAGTATGCTCTCTTTGCCAACCCAATCACCATCGAGGAAAATTGGAAAAGAAGCTAAGATTGAAGAGACCACCATTTTCGCAAACTAAAATGAAGGTCGGTAATCATCATATATGTCTTCAACTCTCACATTTGAGAAAATCCTGGGACCTATTATTGAGGATCCTGTAATCTCGTTGGTTTGTTGTAATCTTTTGTCAATATGGTGTTATCTTTCATCAAAAGCTTGGTAAGTCTTACCTTAACTTTATTTTGCATGGACTCTGGGAACATTCGCTCAGTCACGTACATTTATCGATGTATTTTACATGTATTGGGCAAGGCTCCATCTGTTATATGACAGACGTGGCCTGTAAGGTTGTTCTAAGCAGAAGATATTGAGATTTGAGTGTAAAGTCCATCATATTCCGAAATTTGTTCGCTAATACGACTGTAGAGGATGCTACATGTGATAACACACGTGTCTACTAGTAAAAATAAAAAAATGAGAACCATACGTACATATATATATATTGCTCCAATATTCTAATAAATGAAAATTGGCTCTAGTTGTATATCTCATGTGATAGGAGATGATTAGGTAGTATTAGGTGAAAAGAGCATACAAGTATCCATATGAAGAAAAAAGAAACAAATCACTTTAGAAAAGAAAATTAGATGACTGTAATATGAAGAGGATTTAGAATCAATTCTTGAAAGTAAGATATTCATACAGATATTTCAATACTTATTTTCATTATTTTAAATTATTGCAAAATCTTCAATTTTATTATACTGTTTCTATTATGATATATATCTTAACAAAAGACACGGGACATTTAACTTATTTTTCAACAAAAAAGTTTGAGATTAAAATTGTTACTAGGCTTGATTTGTATATAGTCGAAACAAGAGATGCGAAGGCCCTTATGCAGAAGAATTTTTTAGTTAAATATAATAGGAATGCGACCAGAAGCATCTGGTGACCGCATAGCGCAGTGGATTAGCGCGTCTGACTTCGGATCAGAAGGTCGTGGGTTCGACTCCCACTGTGGTCGCTTTTTTCTGCTTCTTCTTTTGCCCCTTTTATTAATTTCGTTACTATGCTACGATTTATTTATTTTTTTATTCCTCTATCCAAAACTACAATACTACCCTAACTACTGAAGATACATGTCAAACACTAATTTTCTATATTTGATTCAGAAAATGACAAGGAGTGCTTTGACGCTAAGTAAAGAAAAAAATTTCATTTTGGAAGCACCCTTTATCTTGTGTTACACATGATAGGTACATCGAAATGCAAATTGTCCTTTATTAAGTACAAGAAACAAGTGTCCCTTGAGCATCAATTAACAAGATTCGTTCGGATTGTTTGGCGTAAGTGTTATTGCGAGATAAACCCTTCTGGATCCTTCCGGTGATATTTAGTCCCTCTGCTATTCGGAGGAAATTGTTAAAGCTTCCAGATGTTGGCCTCATATTAAGCACCTTTTTGGAGATGGAATAACTACTTATAGCTGGCATGACGATTGGCATGTGGACCTCTGCCAAGAATATTAACAAGCAAGAGGTTTAGGATTTTGCTATGTCCTACCATTCAAAGGTTGCAGATGTTAATCAAGGCCAAAGTTGGTATTGGCCCGCAGCTAGACCTACAAATTTAGTTGAAATTCCAAGCCGTTATTTGTCGTTCTCTTGTTCCTAATCCTTCTATTAAAGATTGCTTCAATGCCAAGTAAACAAAAAGAAAAAAATTCATTTTGGAAGCACTCTTTTTCTCGTGTTACGCACGATTGGTGCATTGAAATGTAAATATTCATTTATTAGTGAAACAATTAGGTGCGGTTAACTAGTGTTCTAGGGATGTCTTTGAACGAGATTCATTCAAATCGCATGGCGTAAGTGTTATTGCGAGATAAACCCTTTTGGACTCTTCCCGTGGTAATTAGTTCATATTCTTTTCAAAGGAAATTGTTAAAGCTTCCATATGCTAGCCTCATATAAAGCACCTTTTTTGGAGATGGGAAAACTACTTATCTTTAGCATGACGATTGGCATGTCTTAGGACCTCTGCCAAGTATATCGACAAGCAAATGATTTTGTCCTACCAGTCAAAGGTTGCAAATGTTATTCGAGGCCAAAGTCGGCATTGGCCCAAAGCTAGACTTAAGGATATAGTTGAAATTCCAAACTGTTATTTGTGGTTCTCTAATTCCCAATCCTTCCATTAAAGAATGCTTCAACGCCAAGTAAAGAAATTTTTTTATTTTGGAAGCACTATTTTTCTCGTGTTACGCGCGATTGATGTATTGAAATGTAAATATTCCTTAATTATTTTTTAGCTATTAGTAAATATTCCTTTACTAGGTATGATTAACAAGTGTTCTAGGGGTATCGTTTAACAAGATTCGTTCAGATTACTTGGCGTAAGTGTTATTGCAAGGTAAACCCTTTCGGACTCTTCCCATGATAATTAGTTCATCTTCTGTTCGTAGGAAATTGTTAAAGCTTCCATATGCTGGCCTCATATTAAGTACCTTTTGTGGAGATGGGATAACAACTTATCTTCGGCATGATGATTGGCACGTCTTACGACATCTGCTAAGAATATTGACAAGCACGTGGTTTAAGATTCTGCTGCATCCTACCATTCAAAGATTGCAGATGTTATTCAAGGCCAAAGTCAGCATTGGCTTGCGGCTAGACCTAAGGATTTAGTTGAAATTACCAGCTGCTATTTGTGGTTCTGTTCCTAATCCTTCTATTAAAGAGTGCTTCAACGCCCAGTAAAGAAAAATGTTTATTTTGGAAGCACTCTTTTTCTCGTGTTACGCACGGTCGGTGCATTGAAATGTAAATATTCCTTTATTATATATGGTTAACAAGTGTCCTAGGGGTATCTTTTAAAATGATTCGTTGAGATTGCTTGGCATTAGTGTGAATGCGAGATGAACCCTTTTGGACTCTTCCTGTGATACTTAGTTTCTCTTCGATTCGGAGGAAATTGTTAAAGCTTCCACATGCTGGCCTGATATTGAGCACCTTCTTGGAGACAAGATAACTACTTATCTTTGGCATGAGGATTGGCATGTCTTAGGACCTCTTCTAAGAATATTGACAAGCAAGTTGGTTTAAGATTATGCTATGTTGTACCATTTAAAGGTTGCAGATGTCCTACCATTAAAGAGTGCTTCGACGCCAAGTAAAAAAAAATTCATTTCGAAAGCATTCTTTTTCTTGCGATAGATGCATTGAAATGTAAATATTCCTTAATTAGGTATGATTAACAAGTTTTGCATGGGCATCATCAATTAACAAGATTAGTTCGAATTGCTTGGCGTGAGTGTTGTTGCAAGATAAACCCTTTTGGACTCTTTCTGTGATATTTAGCTCCTTTTCAAGTTGGAGGAAATTGTTAAAGCTTCCAGATGCTGGCCCCATAGTAAGCACCTTCTTGGAGACTGGATAACATCTTATCTCCAGCATGAGGGTTGGCATGTCTTGGGACCTCTGCTAAGAATATTTACAGGCAGGGTGGTTTAAGATTCTGCTATGTCTTGCCATTCAAGGGTTGCAAATATTATTCAAGGTCAAAGTTGGCATTGGCCCGCAGCTAGACCGGAGGATTTAGTTGAAAAGCAAGCTGCTAGTCGCGGTTCTTTGGTTCCTAATTTTTCCGTACCTGATCGACTTACTCGGAGGCTGACTACTTTAGTAATTTTCACAGATGGGACTGCTTGGAATGAGCTTAGGCCGAATGGTTTGCAAGTTGTTCGAACCGAGTTGGTTTAATCCAACTATTCCAAAACATTGCTTCATTGCTTGCGTAGCTATGCTTAATAGGAGTCATTTGTTCTAGGCTTGTCCTGTTTCTTCCAGGGCCTGGACTGCTGCTCTGAGCTGCATCTCATCCCTCCAATTTCTGGTTGTTGGGATGATGAAGTTGCTTGGACAGGTTTCAGTTATAAGGCGAAGTCCTATCAAAATCTGCCTTTTAAGCTAACTTGAAATACCTATCTATATAACGTTACATTGGCTAGGAATGAATGATTGCATGATTCTTCTTGATCTGTAAATGTGGATTGGATTGTGTAAAAGATAAACCTTAGGGATAAAGATTCCTACTTGTACATATGTTCGGAGAAAAATAAACGTTGACACCCCTAGAACATTCATTAGTTTTTGTAAGTTTTGAGCATGTAGCAGGATTTTGCTCACCTGCTTTTGATACTTTACAATAACAACCACAATAACAATAACAATTTAGAGTGCTAGTATGAACACCTAGAGGGGGTGAATAGGTGTATAAAATAAATCTTGGCAAGTATATGTGGAATAAAATAAATTTCAAACAAAGGAGTTAGGGAAGAGAATAAGAACACAGAAATTATAGTGGTTCGGCTTAATCCAAGCCTACGTCCACTCTCCCACGCTAACAGCCTTCTTGGCTGGATTCCACTATGCAATCAATAAGAGATTATAACTTTGAGTGCAAACACTTAATAGATCACACTATCTCACTAAGTCACTCCTTTGGTATTTCTCTCATGATCACAAATGTTTAAGCTCTCCAAAGACAAGTGTATGATCGAAGGTCGCTTAGACTTTGGAATTATAAATTCTATGCTCTATCTCTTACTTGATCATCGGTCCATAATCTCCTTAAATACTCCTCCACTTCCAAACTACCCGTTGAACAGCATCCCGGAGAATCGTCTTCCAATATACCAATTGGACAGCTCTGTATCTAGAAGATTTGGTAGCCGTTGAGTGACAAAGGTAAAATCCCAAATTGATTCCGATCGCCCATACAAATGAAATCTTGGTTTCCATAAGTAAAGCTTTTTCGTATAAAAAGTTATTGTCTTCAATATTCAATCGTCAATCAATTAGATTGAATCAATCAAATCAATCTTGATGTGGAATCCAAACCAGATCACTAGCCATTATATGATTGGGCTTGAGTTACGATTCTTCGAATCTGGATGTAAAGTCTGAGAGCAATAGACTTTACAATCTGAGTCTGTAAACTTTACAATCTGGGTCTGAACATATCTACTTTTGAACAAATTTAGCTTTAAGGTCTGTACCCAGTTCAGCTTCATAATAGAGTTTATCTTCTAGTTCAGCTTCAACATAGAGTCTGTCTTCTGGTTCAACATTCACGTTCGATGCCCGAATTTGTCGAGTTGACAGACTTCGATGTAGAACAGACTTTGACACTAAAGTCCTGCGCCTCTTCGACTTTGAGTCTTGAGTCCGGCAATCTTCGACTTTGACACGTAAGTCCGAATATCTTCGAATATACTTTGGACATATGTTACATTCAGGTCTTACTGGTCGTCTTCGCACTTTGACAATATCCTTTACATGTTCTATTATCTGCATGGTCTATTACTTAACCATTAACCATGTTAGTAACATTTGATTTATTTTGTCATATTCAAAACATCATTAGGGATTTCCCTAACAACAATAACAATGATGATGATAATGATAATGATGATTCATGCAATGCACACCGCATTCATCTTTATAAAAAGAATTGGGTTTTCTTTTATTTTTACCATTGGTGAATAGCTAATTGCGAGCTCTCATCCACAACTTCCTTTTTTTTTTTTTTTTTTTTTTTTCACATTTATAGGTACCTCCCCTATCAATTTATCCTCTCTTTTTCTTTTTCACATCTTTTATGACTAGTGATGCGTGTACTGGTAAAGAAAACCCTTCCACTCCATCTCGTGTATGAAATTACAATTTTACTTCAACATTATAAGAGAATATTACTATTAACACATGAACTTTAGTCGATATATCAAATGGGCATTTAGATAATGAAAATTAATACAAAGAAACAAAAAAGAGATAAAAGTAAAAAAAAAAAAAAGCCCGGTCAATCAATTTATATGGCCCAATCCTCACAACTCTGGCCCATCTTTAAGATCTGCCCATTTCAGCTTTAGTGGGCTTTAGAACATGAAGCCCCAAAGAAGAAAAAAAAAAGCCCGGTCTTTCTAGGTTACCCAGGAGGAAGAGCTCCATCTCCGGTCATCTTCTTCAGCAACATTTACCTCAGGCTTGGCCGCCGCCGTTAGCCTCCGCTGCCGATCACCTTGAATCCCGACTTCATTGCTTCTCGCTGCTTTATCCCTTTCTCAGTCGCCACCGTCCTTTCTCCCCTTCGTCGACGTTCTTTTCCGCCAGAAACACACGCCATACACGACGCGAGAGAGAGAGAGAGAGAGAGAGAGAGAGAGAGAGAGAGGAGGAAACTCGAGGGCGAACGCTTCGTGGGAAGTTGATTCTTGAAATTCGCTCGTCGTCCCCGACGTCGCTAACCATCGTTCGCTGCTGCTGCTGCTGCTGCTGACCAGCGATTCGGGAGGAGAACCGGACTTACTCTGTTCTCCGTTGCTCAGCTTGCGGAATATCGTGGTGGCAAAATCGCGCTCGGGACACGCTCGGTAGCGGTGAATCCAATCATCGGAGATAAAGGGAAAGTCCCATCGTTGATCTAGTCCCCGATCGCAGCTCTGTTTCCACGAGTCCGCCCAGGTAACGCTAATGTCCTGACCGGCTCTGCTTTGATGAAGGACGGAACCGAGATGTCTTGATCTCCGTCGGGACAGGACTCCGTTTTGCTCATGATGCCTTCCTGATTCTGAACGTCTGTCTCACCATGTTTGTATGAGTCTAATCTAGAAGCCGAACAAACGCGAATCGACTGTTCGACGAAATGTCTAGCAGAATTCAGTGCCAGTTATTTTCGTTTCCGTCTAATCGAAATCATATTTTGACCTGGATTAACTGATGCTAATTGATCTTTTTCTGAAACAAAAATTGCCATTCGATTCTTATATTTCGAACTTGTTTCTGCATCCCTGTTTTCCTCCACTTGATGTTCTATGCATCCACTGCCGTTAAACCCGTGGTCGATCGCGAGAAAAGGCCGAAGCCAATGTCTCGGTAATTCACGGGGGTGATGGTGTACGGTGAATGAGAATGGCGACTCGGTGGAGGACGGCGGCAGTGGTGGTGATTTTGCCTGTGTTTAGTTGAGTAGTTTAGCTTAATTTTGGTTGATGAGATTTGGGGTTAGTTTTAGTTATAGGGGCTTGTGAGTGCTGGGATCAAGTTGAAATTTTGGTAAGTTGGGCTTGGTTTAGGTTACAATGGGTTAGGGCTTAATTCAGTTTTGGGGCTGAATTTGAATTTTTAATTAGGTTTGTTTGGGTCGAGATGGGCCCGATATAATGGCCCGCTCTTTGCTTGCGTCCAAGACTCTTTGACCCAGCGACCCAGCCCGTCCCTACTACCTAGATAATTAAAAAAATTAAAAATTCGAAAATAAATAATTAAAAAAAATCAGGAAATGGCTAAAAACAAAAAGCCTTGGTAAGATTGTTACATCTTAGAGATTGCTTTTAATCATTTTTGTGTTTTGATTTGTCTTCTTAGTCGAATGGTTAGGTTATATTCTAAGACCATTAAAAATGCAAAATTAGATGAGGACCTTAGGATTCATAAATTGATAAAAAGATTGCGTAGATATCTTAGTTAACAAATAATTAAGTTTAGAGGCATCGAAATGGCAGTAAATAGATAATTAGTGTAATTAAACCTTTGACCTTAAATCTCTACATAAAAAGTGAGTATACTTCCATATTTCAATTGGTTTCTAATTGACAACCCCTCATATAATGTTCTAATACGATTAATTGAAATTTAAAGGAAAATCCCAACACTGCACTAAGTAAGGGTTTGGGAAAACTCAACCTGATTAAGTACTAGTGGTCTCTAACTCGGCATTATGTCTAAACCTGTTCTTTCCTCGACACTTGCATCAGAGGGGTCTCGACAAAAGATGTCAATTATATATTAGATATTTCGAGGGTGGTCACCAAATTCAAAAGTTGACTTTGTACATAGAGTATATAATAATAATAGGCCAATTCTTCTTTACCAAAAAAAACAATAATAATACGTCAATTCACACTGCGCAAAATGTTTGATGGCTCTATAAAAATTATATTAATAGGAATATATATATAAAAGAATAAACGCACAAAATGGGAGAAGTCAATAAAAAAAATGGAATTTTAATTAAGTCACGGCGAGAAAATGGTGATTATTTCTCAAATTTCTTAGCTAATAATAATTATAGTTTCATTTGGCGGAGGACGAGGCGGGCAAGTGGCTGGCGATTTTAGGGCTTTAGCTCAACTCCTGCTCTCTCCCGCTCTGCATTTCTGGCAAATCTCTGAAATTTCTGTAAGTCCCTCTCTCGTCTACGCTCCAATCTGCTTTCGTGCTCGTCATTTCTTCGCTAATGCCTTCTTCTCGTTCGTCTTCGGGGTTGTGCAATCTTGGGTTCGGTTTCTTTTTGTCGTTTGTGGTCGTGTTCTTGGGTTCGGTTTCGCGTGTTGGGTTCTTGCCTTTTGTTTGTTTGAGCAGCTTCGAACGTTTGTGTTTTATTCCTACCCTTTTCTCCACAGGGGCAGGACGTTCTTGGCGAATTTGAACCTTTGAAGGGCTCTGTTGGCGAACTTTTTCTTGCCACATATGGCTTCGGTTGGACAGGCGCCGTCTCTGAAGAGGCGGGATCCGCCGGCCGGGAGGGAGAGGCGACCAGCTGGTCATCACTCCTCTCGGCGCCGGCAATGAAGTGGGTCGGTCCTGTGTCTACATGTCTTTCAAAGGGAAGACCGTGTTGGTACTGCTTCGTTCCTGGTTTTCGTGGGTTCTTCCGGTTTTAGAGTTTTAGCCGACACGGTCGGCGTCTGTTGTGATCTTTTCATAATCAATTGTATGTGGATGGCAGTTTGATTGTGGAATTCACCCTGCTTACTTTGGAATGGCCGCTCTTCCGTACTTCGATGAGATCGACCCTTCGACGATTGACGTCCTTCTAATTACTCAGTACGTGTTGTCTGCCTTCTCTATTTTAGCTTTGGTAAGGAGGCCCTCTCCTTCCATTATGTGCAGTTGCCTTTCCTGGTGTTTGCTCTTGATTTGCTTCAGGAAAGATTCTTTCTTCCTACGGTTTTCCAAAGGAATTCATCATTGCCCCTTATTCTCGGATCCCTTTCTAGTTGGATCCATTGGGCTGTTATCAAATTATCAGCACCTGTGTAAAGTTTAGGATGGGCTTCTTACTAGCTTGTGTCATTGCTGATTTATATTTCTACCCTTCACTTTGATATTTAGCTTCCACAGTAAAGGTCTCTAGTCTTTATCAGTTGATGTTGACTCCTTGCAGCTTCCACTTGGATCATGCAGCTTCCTTACCATACTTTTTGGAAAAGGTTGGCAGATACATTAGAGTAAAAACATACTTTTAATTATTTAATTTTACTCTGATACCAATAACCTGAAGTGCTCTCATTTTTCCAGACTACATTTAAAGGACGCGTCTTCATGACTCATGCTACAAAGGCTATATACAAGCTGCTTTTGTCAGATTATGTGAAAGTGAGCAAGGTCTCAGTTGAAGATATGCTTTTTGATGAACAGGATATATTCCGTTCAATGGATAAGATTGAGGTATTTCCTTTATATGTTGAGCCCAGTCTTCACGCCACACAAATTTGCTTGCTAATGTTTGCCTTGGGGATTCCTCCTTTGTGACCAGTTTGTTAAATTTTGCTTGTTTTAGATGGGATAATATCATTGATGAAGAAGTAGAATAATCTTGGTTTTTCACACAGTCCTGGATGGATTGCTTGTGTATGCCATTTACAGTCAGAGGCATGTGCGGGCTTTAGCTATACCTCCGGCTCAGTAGGATTCAATTGTTTTTTTGTTTTTTGGTGAATTGAAGATTCTCCATATGCTCGAACCCACCGTTCCCTGTATGGTACCTTTCAATGAATCAATGTTCAGCATCAAGCTGATATGAGTTTCATCTGTTTTAAGATAAAGCACGGGATCCTTCCTTGTTGCTGCTCAAGCTGTCTCCAGCCACTTTTATGTATAATGTAGTTTATTTATCCCTAGTTGTGGCACCTGTATGAGACTGGATAAACTAGTGATCTCAATGGATAAAATAGTTGTCTCAATAGTGATGTGCTGTACAGTTTGTTATACATGTCATATACTTGTAGTATATATTCTACGGGATTTTGTCCTAGGATGATCACTCGATGTTGTCTAGTCTATGAGACATTAGCAATTAACTTCTCATGGATATGTTGGCTTGTGTTTCATGTGACAGTTTCTTCCAATGGAATGTTAATTAATTATTGTAAATGAACTGGCAATCATCTTACTTTTGCTGTTCTTCAAAATTCCTTGTATGCATAATATCTAAATTAACGATCCCAATGTGTGTATATCATGTTACCTAATTTTAATTGTAGGTAATTGATTTCCACCAAACAGTTGAAGTGAATGGTATTAGATTTTGGTGCTATACTGCTGGCCACGTTCTCGGTGCTGCAATGTTCATGGTCGATATTGCTGGTGTACGAGTCCTTTATACTGGTGATTATTCCTTCGAAGAAGATAGGCATCTCCGAGCTGCAGAGATTCCACAGTTCTCACCTGATATCTGCATAATTGAGTCCACTTTTGGAGTGCAGCTTCATCAACCTCGTCATATTCGGGAGAAACGCTTTACTGATGTTATCCATTCTACTGTTTCTCAAGGAGGTAGAGTCCTTATCCCAGCATTTGCTCTTGGTCGTGCTCAAGAACTTCTATTGATCCTTGATGAGTTCTGGTCCAACCACCCTGAGCTCCATAATATTCCTATATATTATGCTTCCCCACTTGCAAAGAAGTGTATGGCAGTTTATCAAACATATATCAACTCCATGAATGAGAGGATCCGTAGCCAATTTGCAACCTCAAATCCTTTTGACTTTAAGCATATTTCACCACTAAAGAGTATTGAGAATTTTAATGACGTCGGTCCATCGGTTGTTATGGCTAGTCCTGGCGGGCTTCAAAGTGGGTTATCGCGTCAACTATTTGACATGTGGTGCTCTGACAAGAAAAATTCTTGTGTTATTCCTGGATATGTTGTGGAAGGGACACTGGCGAAGACCATCATCAATGAACCGAAGGAAGTCACTCTGATGAATGGTCTCACTGCTCCTCTTAACATGCAAGTTCATTATATTTCCTTTGCTGCCCATGCTGATTTTGCTCAGACAAGTGCGTTTTTGGATGAGATAATGCCTCCAAACATTGTTCTTGTTCATGGAGAAGCAAATGAGATGGGAAGGCTCAAACAGAAGCTCATGACTCAGTTTGCTGATCGCAACAACAAAATTGTCATGCCAAAGAATTGTCAATCAGTTGAAATGTACTTCAATTCAGAGAAAATGGCAAAAACTATTGGGAGGCTGGCTGAGAAGACCCCAGAAGTGGGTGAGACCGTTAGTGGCCTTCTGGTAAAGAAAGGCTTCACTTATCAAATAATGGCACCTGAAGATCTTCACGTTTTCTCTCAGTTGTCCACAGCAACTATTAATCAGAGGATCACGATTCCTTATACAGGTGCATTTGGTGTGATAAGCCACCGGCTGAAGCAGATATATGAAAGTGTGGAACCTTTGGTAGATGAGGAATCTGGCATCTCCATGTTATGTGTGCATGATCGAGTAACAGTGAAGCACGAATCTGATAAACATATTTCAGTGCACTGGACATCGGATCCTATAAGTGACATGGTCTCAGATTCTGTTGTCGCTCTTGTCTTGAACATAAGCCGGGAGATTCCGAAGGTTGTGGTTGAAACAGAGGCCACGAAAACTGAAGAAGAAAGTGAGAAAAGGGTAGAGAAGATCATTCATGCACTTCTAGTTTCTCTATTTGGGGATGTGAAGTTTGGTGAGGATGGGAAGCTGGTGATAAATGTGGATGGGAGTGTAGCGCATCTGGACAAGCAGAGCGGGGATGTGGAGAGTGAAAATGAAGGCCTTAAGGAAAGAGTAAGTACTGCATTTCGGCGAATCCAGAGTGCTGTAAAACCAGTACCTCTGTCGTCTACTTAGGTAGCTTTTGTGTTTTTTGTAGCTCCTTGTTTCCAGTCTTTTTCTAATTGTAGATTGTAGCATCAAGCTCATGGTTATGGATATCCCTAACCCACAATCTAAGTCCAGTTTGAGTTTTAAGCATCTAAAGTTGGATCTCAGCCCTCAGAACAAGTTTCAACAGTTGCACTTGGATTACTTAGATTTTTGTACTTCTACTAATTTTGGAAGGCTGGCAAGGCTCGATTGTCACCTTGCGGATTAGACTTTGCCATTTCTTTTCCTCAATGCAATTTTTCCAATTCATGCAAGCAGGGTAGTGAAAGACAGCCTGTGCTACATGATCGATCTGTTTCAACAGTTGTAAATGCTTTAGAAATCGATCTGTTTGTTGAACTGACAATCATGCCACCAGATCATGATCATCTTTTGATCATTTGCCAACACTGGACCACAAAGTTTAATGCATTAGGCCTTTGAAGATCATGACCAGCTTGTACTAATGTCAATGGTACAACACGATGATTCATGGGCAAGGCCTTTTTCTGACCTACGTTCTCCCAATAGTTTTCTTTTCAAGTTCTTACCACTAAACCGGCACCTCTCACTGCACAAACCAATGGCAGCGGGGCGGGTTTGGGGCCACTAGAAATCCAAACTCGACGAGTACCGAATACACATCCAATGTCAAACCCAGAGGACAACTTTTTGAACAACTTTTTGAATGAAGTTCTAATGACATCCGAGTGAAGTACATGAGAACCTTAAATATATAGGAATCTACATGATTGGAGATCAGATTTCACTAGTTACTTTAGTCGCGCTTTGTGCAAAGCAAGCATGTCTATTTGCTGTTCTCTAAATAGGCTATAAACCAATAATATGAGATGTGATGTAAGAGATAAGATGGGATTGATTTAATTATATATTGTCATCTGGAAGAATATCAATATTTGGCGAAAGGACTGTTTCCTAAGTACACAAAACATGAATGGAAAACAAAATGATTTTTAGCATACGATAATGAAAGCTATATTTGAAATAAGTTAATTAAAAAAGTAATTTTTTTATAAAATGCAAATGCTCTATGATTTTAAATAAATTGTAATTTAATCATTTTTACTTAAACATTACATGGTAACTCTGAGATAAAAAAAAAAAAATCTTTTTTTTTTTGTGATATTAAAGTAACAAGAGTTATTTTTTGTTTGATTTACTCATTATAAGAAAAATAAATTTAGTAGATCGTGTTATGATTAGCCATAAGTTTATTGAAATTCATAATTTCTCAAATCAAAAGAGTTAATTTGTTCACTGTAATTTTTTAACACGCTATATTAGATTACCCAAAATAAATCAAGTATGCTTTAATCGGCAACAATATATTCATATAACATGTAGTTGCAAAGTGAAACTTATTGAATTAATTATAGGATTAATATTCTGAAAAACCCAAACTAGTTCATTTATGACAAATTTACCTCAAATTATTTTTTTTTACCATGAAAAACCCAAAACCGGTACACATGTGATAAATTTACCCTGATTGACCCTAAAAAAAATCCTAAAATAGTATAATTTACCCAAAACTAATTTATTTGACTACAAAAAACTTAAAATTGGTAAATTTGTGACTAATATACCCTCTGCCAAATTGAATTAATACCACAAAAAAATCACAAAATTGTAAATTGTGACAAACGAAGCGTAAAATCCAAATTGATATACCAGTCAACCGTTTTTTTTTTTTTTTTTTTTGACCGACCTAGGGAAGCCCCATACACCACGGATGGCTAGAGTAAACCTTGGGAGCGAACTGGAGGACCCACCACCCCAGCCACCGGGTAAGACGCAGGCGATTTCATGGTGATTTAAACCCTCTCCCTTGAGTAAGGGGTCAACGAGACCCCCACGATGGGGAAGAACTACCAACGGAGCCACCGAAGCGGGTGGTATATATCAGTCAACTGTTTCCTCTTTTTTAACTTAATAATTTGAATAGTAAAATTTAATGAAAACTAATAGAAAATTTAAATTTATCACAAAATTTGTCAAAGATATACCAGTTTGGATTTTTGGTTTTTCACAAGTGTACCAATTTAGGATATTAACCCCTAATTATATGAACTATACTTAAATTATAGCAAAATGTAAATTTTGTACTTGGCCTTCGATGAATACATATTTTAATCACTTCTTACAAGTTTAAGCTTGATAATAGATGAAAATCTTGATATACTCTCCTTTAATCGATCAACCACTTGACCCAACCTATTCACTAGTGTAATGAGAAACACAAGTCTTTGCAAATTTGCAATATACTATGTCGCAGTTATGAGATAACATAATGTAATTATAACATCATTTTGTGCTATAAATCTTGTTATAAGTTCGTAACAAGCCAAAAAAAAGGAGGTCTTGGACTCGGTCAAGGTTGTTACTTGTTAGGATGTGATCCTACAAAGGATCGATGAAGGAGTCTAAAAGGATTGAATTGTAACATTCTAAAAATTACACCAACAATGCAAAAAATCTTTGCATAGTCGTATGGAATTTATTAGGTATAAACAATGTGTGTAGTTGAAACTTCAAAATAGCGTGAATTTAAAGTTATGCCATCTTTCTACTGTATATATCAGGAAATTGACTTTTCTATTACCTAAATAAAAATAAATAAAGATAAACTTATATCAAGGCTGAAATATGTAAAAATATGATCAATGGGACTGGTAGGATTGTATCAATCCTATGTTCCCTTTTCTTGTTATTTTTGGATCAAGACCATGTAAAGATCCTAGCAATTTAGATCCTACTTAAGATCCAGATCTTTTCTTAAGTTTTTAAACATAGGATCCTTTCGTCCCCCCCAAAAAAAAAAAAAAAAAAAAAAAAAGAGATGCTACTTATGCAATTCCATTACTTCACCTGCGAAGATATGGCTCGGTTCCATTTTTCATGCCTTACGGTGAGTACTAAAATGATTCTATTGATTGGTCATGTCATATAGGCCCAAGTCGTATATACAATTGCTTCCATTGATGTCCTATCGTGAAAAGTTTTTTAGGCTAGGATGATGGAAATGGCAAGAGAGTGCATTGCGAAGGTAAATTTTCATGGATTGTGAACATGTTTCTACTCTTAAGGCCTACACCACAGAGTCCCTGCCTACAGGTTGCGAGGAAAAATCGGGGAAGGCCTTATGCAATTTCCTATTGAAAAGTGGCTTCTAGCGTATTAGCGGTGATGGGGAACAGCCATGTGCTCGATGCTCAATGTGTAACAACCATTCTAAAAGATTTTGTTTTGCTGGTCAAGTTTTATGTTGAATTACTTTAATACTTTCTCCTGTGCTTAGTGTGGTTTTCTATTCGAATTTAAAACCTATAGCTTTGACATCATGTAAGATTATTAATTGTTTTAAAAATTTAAGTTATTAGATGAATGCGTGATTTTATTTTTTAATTAATTACTCTAGCACAATGTTTTTACTAGCATTGGCATGAGAATTGCGTGGATACTCCATCAAGCTGAGTCTAGGGACGTTCATACACAAAATCAGGATCACAAAGTTCCCTCGAGCTGTTTGGTGATTCGATCCGACCTAATAATCATCCTCCCAGGTTTCCTCTCTCTTGTACTTTTAGGCCATGTTTGTTAACCATCCAAATAGTGTCTGATTCTGATTTTTTGTTCCCGGGAGTAGTTTGGAAACATAATCGTGTTTGGTAAAATTTTTATTCCCGGGAACAAATTTCTATTTTTTTTTTGTTCTCAAAAGTAGATTTAAAACAAAATCAAGAATTAAAAAAAAAAATTGATTTTTGTTGCCGAGAACAAATTTAAGAATCAAGCCATTTTCTTTTTCTTCTTTCTTCCATTTTCTCTTCTTCATCTACCACCACTACCGCGGTTGTCGTCCGCCACCGCCCACCAGTCACCGACAATTGGTCCAATGAGCTTGCCGAAGGCTCAACAGGCTAGGGCGAGATTCAATGAGCTTGCCGAGGCAAGCCCAACCATCGACGAGGCTCACCCAGCCCCGCCAATGGCCAGGTGGGCCTCGCCCAGCCCTAGCGAGGTCCGCTTGGCCATTGGCAAGGTTGGGCGAGCCTCACAATCTGGCGAGGCCGAGCCTCGGCAGGGCTGGGCAAGCCTCGCCCAATTGCCGAAGAGGGCCGGCGACACTCCAATGAGGTCGCCGACCACTTGAAGAAGAAGAATAGGAGAGAGAGAGGAAAAAAAGAAAAGGAAAAAAAAAGGAAAAAAAGCAAAAAAGTAAAAAAATTATTTAAAAATTAAAAGAAATTGATTTGGAACAGAATCAATGAGCACGACGTACCAAACGCAATTTTATTCCAGAATCATAAATTTTTAAATAGTTACAAAACAGCTGAAAATGATTAGAAATTGTTTCCGAGAACATAATGAAAAAGAATAAAATATTATCAGAATTTGTTTCCGGGAACAAAATCATTACTAAATGCCCTTAATTCAATATGCCGTAATAAAAGCTCCTAAAACCTTGTTGTGGTTTGGCAGGAGCAAAGGACCTTGATTTGTTTAGATGATCTTGGTACTATTGTTCTCAAGGAGGACATGCAAAAGATGTTTGTCTTTGAGAATTTGTCCTTAATTCTTTAAAATTAAAGAGGTCATCACATAAATAGTTCATGAACTTTGACCTAATATTTAATATTGTCCTTGAACTTTTAATTTGTTCAATGTAGTCTCTGAATTTTTAACCTAATGTGTAATGTCATCCCTAAACTTTTGGTATAGGTTTAATTTAATCATTGGATTGTATACTATTCTCGAATTTGAATTAATGAAAGGATAATACAGTCTAGAGACTTAAGTTTTTAAATAAATTAAAAATTTTGGAATGACATTGCACATAGAGTTAAAATTTAGGGACCTCACCGAAGGAATGGCTGTATCATTTGTCCAAATTTATATGGCGAGCCTCTTTCTTAGAACAACCTACTGCTGTTGACTGAATTTCTAGCAAGAAAATTCGCGCTGGTGCTTCAGTAAAGCTGTTTAATCCCTTGCAGGAAGAGTTGGTGCATGGGATGCAAGCCCTCAAATTGTTGAAAAGCAAATGGTTTGAAATGTTGTGAATTGGGGAACCAAGGCTCATTTTCAGCCAATAAAAACAAAAAAGATAACTTACATCATAAATATATTTGTGAAAAGAATAAATGAAAATAAAAATATTCCATAAGTTTATAGTGATTACTCCAATACGTGCTACACGTAAAAGTTTCATTTCTAAAAAATAAACTTAAATTGGTAAGTGAGATATTCATAAATATTTAAAGATGGATAATGCATTAAAATTTTTGAAAATTGTCACAAAAATAAGATTGAATTCTAAAACTTTCAAAAAATGTACATTAAATTTATAAATTTATCAATTGATATAATCAAGTCATTTCGTTAATTCCGTCAACTTATCTAATGAAAAATGATAAAGTGACATTTTTTATTAGTTTTTCTCTCCTACGTTGCAGCTATCAATTTAGCTAATACAATACGTTTACTTGTAAAACCAAAACGACCTCCTTTTGACCCATATCCTAGTCCGAAATAGGAAAGTATCAGTAGTTGAATTAAAGAGAACTGGGTTTTTGAACTTGGGAATTACCCTATTTAGAACTTTCTTTCCAAGAAACCAAACATGCACGGAGCAACGGACATCGAGCTTGTTACGCATGGCAGATCAAAGGGCAAAGTCCTATAGATTAAATCCTAACAAAATTTCAGCATTATTAAATTATACAACTTCATCTAATGACTTAAGTTTTTAGAAATGGTGGTCTCACAAAATCTCTGACTCACATGTGGCATCGATTCACATTGACTTGTACGGAAAAGATTCAAGCGGACATTCACGCCGATATTTTCTGGCGCTTCCACTTGGGCTTCCACCGGAGGAGACGACGCTCTGCCAGCGTCCCCCGGAGCCTGAATGTCGACGGCGGTGTTGGTGTCTCCACGGCCCAACGAAGGCTGGTGGTGCTCCGCAAAGGCCTTCTTCCAGACCTCACGAGTCTTCGATCGCTCCGCCATCAACTCGTCGTGCTTCTGTTGCAACCGGCTCAAAACAAGCGGCAGCGCGCGCTGTGGATCCTCCCTCAAGTGCTCCACCATCTCAGCCCCTCGGTAGTCGTACATCGTCTCGATGAACCTCAGCTCTCCGGGCGTCAATCGACAGCCGTCGCGGCGCCCGGCCGCCAGATGTTTCCCGATGCGGGACATCGCCGATTGAGCGATGCCGATCGTCACGTCCCAGTTGCACATGTCGTCCTCGTATTGGAACAGGACGCGCTCGTGAGCGTTCTTGACCGGCACTCGGAAGGAACCCCTCGGCCTTTCTCTTTTTATCTCGCCAGTGTTCAGAACCGCGAGTTCGTTCCCCAACCCGCCAAACGCCTCGCGACCGGCGGAGCCACCGGCGCCTTCACTAGGAGCGGAACCTTCCGACTGAAGTTCCGCAAATTCCGCCATCAAATCTTGATGGTCCACGAAGAGATCGCGCAGCTTCCCGAGAACCCAGTCCTCGCCCTTCTCCTCGCACAGACTGCAGGTCTCGCAGAACGCTGCGAACACATCTTGGCGGCGCGGGAACCGGATCTTCACCTTGTTGCCGAAATCCACGAGCCGACGGAGCCGACGCTCTCTGGCCACGGCCGGCAAGGCGGTGCGCTTTCTTCGAGGGATTGGCACGGGACTGCTCATCTTCTTCTGCTTCTCAAGGGGTTCTCAGAAGGGAAGGGAAGGGAACAATGGATGATATCAGGCAAGAACTGAGGACGAAACCTTGGTTCTTGTAGTCTTTTAGCGGGAACAGGGCGGTGCTCTTCAACTTGACTGCGGAGACTTTCCTATATAAGAACTCTGTCCAGCTTGGCGGTGAGAAAAATCTACCTCAAGATCTCCGCTTTCGAATTTTGCTCCAAAATTCAAATAAACATTTCAAGAATTAGGTTAAAATAATCTATAGCTTTGCATGTTGTTCTCCGCGTATCAGTAAAGGTTTCGCTTTTTGAAAAATTATATAAAAATTAAAATGCGAAATGTGCGAGGATAATGAAACTTAGTATCGGTCAAAATTCTCAAAAAAAAAAAAAAAAAAAAACAAAAGAATTATAAAGCCGACTATGCTATTTTCGTATATCTCTTAGGAGACTTACCAATATTTAGTTATTAGCGGTCCTTTGTTATGTGATCTCTAATTAGAGACACTTTTGTTTTGAATACTGGTGAAATAGATTTGGTTTCCATGATAACTAACTAGGCTTGGGGAGTTGGCATGGGCACGTCCAAGAGCGCAATGCGTGCATCTCTACAGTTTGCAATCCCCTGCAGTATAAGAAAATCATGAGTGCATTTGATTGTAAGACCAACAAGATCAATAATTATAAATACATATTCATTGAATAATTATAAAAAAAAGGCCTAAATAAATTGTACAAATTTCAATTCGATCCTAAATTTTATTAATCTGATTAATCCAATCATACACATAACTATTTGTAAGTGTATCGATAGGAATTGATTGATGATTACTTTTAACTATTTTTGATCGGTATATGTGGGATTAAACAAATAAGGTTTGAACAAGAAAAGCATTATTCCTTACGGTTTTCCTCCCCATCCCAAGAGAACAATGGAGCCTGGATAGTTTTATATATATAGAGAGAGAGAGAGATATTTACACACGGCTCCCATTAAACTAAAAAGGAAAAAAAAAGGGAAATCTCCGAGTAGAAAATGAACTTCATATATTACTAAATGCCGGTTGCTCCCAAAACATCCACATCAATAATTTTCAATAAATATTGATTGCATGAATTTAATTGGAAAAACGCAAAAAATATTTGATGTTAAATTAACATAATTCTTATTTTTTTGTGGTTCGAAGAGATTATGTTATATAGGGTAATTTCGAAGTACGAAAACCTTGTCTTCCTTGTCCTCTTTAATTTATGAGAAAAAGAATTCAATCTGAAAGAGAAAAAAAAAAGAGCCACGGGCCCTCCCTGGTGGGCCGCTGCTGCCACCGCGGCGCAATGCCGGAAAGGGCTCCCGGAGGTCGCCAGAGTCTCGCCAGCGTCATGCGACCGTCGCTAGCTTCAGGCGAGGCTGACGCAGTCCAACATCTTTCCTCCTGCGTCCATTCCGAACCCGTCCAAAGGTCGCCAATGGCGGTTCGAGTGGGAAGAAGCGGAAGCGCGGGGCGAAGAAAAGCCTCTCGTTCTCAGCATCGCCGGGCCCCGTCATTCGTTCAGTTTCACACGCGCTGGCTCTGCAAACGCGACTGGCGGGGCAGGAGGATTTGCGCCGGACGGCGAGCTTCCCCCTCGACGTCCTGGAACGACTCTTCTCGATGTAAAGCTGGTCATGGCGTCTCGGGCCTGGAGCTGATCATGCTGGCAGGAAGTTGGGAAAACGAAGGAAGTGGAGACTGTGGGATCCACACAGACGGGTCGTTTCGTCAACTTGAGGGTGAAGGGCGTGGAGAAGATGTAATAGATGGTCAATTCTATAACAGTAGTAATTTCGTCTAGGGCTTTAGCTCGGCTTTGCTCGCTTCTCTCTGCATTTTTGGCAATCTTTGTAATTCTGTAAGTCTTCTCGTCCACATTTCGAACTGCTTTTCGTCCTGTTACAGCTCGAATTTTGATCTTTCGATCTGATGCATGTAAACCCCAAATAACTGTCAATAACTATCAATAACTGTCAACTAAACCCCAACTAACTGTCAATAACTATCAATAACTGTCAACTTCGTGTTCCTGCCAAGGTTTTGAGATTTCAAGATGGGGTAATTTCCTTCGCGCTCGGTTTTCTTGGTAGGAGGTGGCGGCCGCGGGGATATGAATTTTGATGCTTGTTATTTGTTAACGCCATCTTTCTTGTTCATCTAGAGTTCGTAAATTTCCGGGTTTGACTTCAAGCGTTGTGTTCTTGCCTGTTGTTTGAGCAGCTTCAGTTGTGTTTTTCCTTCTTCTCTTTTCTTTTTCCCCACAGGGCAGTACATTCTTGGTGAATTTGAAGGGCCCGCGCGAATATCTCTTGCCATATGGCTTCCATAGGACAGGCGCCGTCTCTGAAGAGGCGGGATCCGCCGGCCAGGAGAGAAGGCGACCAGCCGATCGTGACTACTCTCGGCGTTGGCAATGAAGTTGGTACTGCTTCTTTCTGGGTTTTCATGAGTTCTTCCGGGTTTAGAGTTTTAGCAGAAATGGGTTGGTTTCTCTCGTGATCTCCTCGTAATTATTGTCTGTGGGTGATAGTCATTGTGGAATTCATCCCGCTTACTTTAGCATGGCCGCTCTTTCGTACTGTGAGATTTTGTGGGACCACTGCTAACTGTTCTAAAAACTTAAACTGTTAGATGAATGTGTGGTTTATTATTTAAATATTTTAATACTCCCCCTCACGCTTAGTCCCTCACGCTTAGTCTGGTTTTTTGCCTAGTACTAAGCGTGAAAATTTAATTGGGGAGGCAAATAGGAGCCTGGAAGATTCGAACTCAGAATTTTCTAACTCTGATACAATGTAAGATTTTGTGGGACCACTACCTTTTAAAAACTTAAACTGTTAGATGAATGCGTGATTTATTATTTAAATATTCTAACACATACTTCGATGAGATCGACCCTTCGACAATTGATGTCCTCCTAATTACTCGGTATGTATAATCTGCCTTACCTATTATCATTGACTTGCCTTTGATGAGGAGGGCCACTCGTTCCATTATGTGCAGTTCCCTTTCCCGGTGTTTGCTCGTAATTTGCTTGAAGAAAGGTTCTTTCTTCTTACAACTTGCCAAAGGAATTCACTCTTGCCCCTTCGTCTCAGATTGTTTCCTAGTTTGATCCGTTAGGCTATTGTCAAATTATCAGCACCAATGTCCGTAAAGTTCAGGATGGGCTTCTCAGTTGCTTGCGTTAAATTGCTGATTTATACTTCCACCCTTTCCTCTCATAGTTAGCTTCCACTTTAAAAGAAGTCTCTGGTCTTTACCAATCAATGTTGACTGCTTGCAGCTTCCACTTGGATCATGCTGCTTCCGTACCATACTTTTAGGAAAAGTTAGCGGCTAAAATTAGAGGGAAAAGGTACTTTAATTATTGAATCTTACTTTAATACCGATGACCCGACATGCTCTCTTTTTCCAGACTACATTTTGAGGTCGTGTCTTCATGACTCATGCTACGAAGGCTATATACAAGCTGCTATTTTCAGATTACGTAAAAGTGAGCAAGGTCTCAGCTGAAGATGTGCTTTTTGATGAACAGGATATACCCCGTTCGATGGATAAGATTGAGGTATTTCCTTCATTTGTTGAGCCCATTATTCATGCTAACCAATTTGCTTGCTAATGTTTGCCTTGGGGAATGCTGCTCAGTGATCGACTTGTTGAATTTTACTGATTATAGAAGGAATGATATCGTTGGTGAAGAATCAGAATAATCTTGGTTCTCACAGAGTCATGGATGGATTGCTTGTGGATACCATTTACATGTCAGAAGTATGTGCAGGCTTTAGCTATACCTCCGGCTTAGTAGGATGCAATTTTTTTTGTCTTTAGGTGCATTGCAGATTCTCCATATGTTTAGAACCCACCGTTCCCTGTATGTTACCTTTCAACGAATCAATGTTCAATGTCAAGGTGATATGAGTTTCATCTCTTTTAAGATAACGCACGGGATCCTTCTTCCGTTGCAACTCAAGCTGTCCCTGCGGATTGTATGTACAAGATAGTTTATTTATCCCCAGTTGTGGCATCAGTTTGAGAAGCTGGATAAATTAGTTATCTCAATACTTTTGTGTCATCCAATTTGCTATATGTGTCGTATACTTACGGTATCTATTCTGCAGGATTTTGTCTAAGGGTGATCACTCACTGTTGTCAAGTCTGTGAAATATTGGCGATTGACCTATCATGGGTTGGGTTGTGTTTCGTTCGAAAACAATGTCTTCCTATGGAATGCTAATTATTCAATGTAAATGAACTGGCAATGATCTTACTTTTGCTATTCTTCGAAGTTCATTGCATGTATAATGTCTATATTATTGATCCCAATTCATGTCAGTCATGTTACCTATCTCTAATTGTAGCTGATTGATTTCCACCAAACAGATGAAGTAAATGGTTTTCGAGTTTGGTGTTATACTGCTGGCCATTTTTTCTGGAAGAATATTAATATTTGGCGAAAAGACTGTTTCCTAAGTACACAGAACATGAATAGAAAAAAAAATGATTTTTAGCATGCAATAACGAAAGCTATATTTGATATAAGTTTATTTAAAAAGTAGACGATAGAATTCTATAAAATGCAAATGCTCCGTGATTTTAATTAAATTGTAATTTAATCATTTTTAACTTAAACATTAGATGGTAAGTTTGAGAGAAATTAAAAAAAAAACTGTAATATTAAAGTAACATGAGTTATTCATTTGTTTGATTTACTCATAAATCTATGAAAAATAAATTTAGCAGATCGTATTATGATTAGTTATAAGTTTGGTGAAATTTATAATTTCTCAAATCAAGTTAATTTGTTCACTGTAATTTTTTAACACGCTATATCAAATTACTCGAATAAAATCAAGTATGCTTTAATAAGCAACAATATATTCATATAACTTGTATCTGCAAAGTGGAACTTATTGAATCAACGGCATGAATTATACTTAAATTATAGCAAAATCTAAATTTTGTATTTGTCCTTCGATAAATGCATATTTTAATCCCTTCTTACAAGTTTAAGCTCAATACTAAATAAAAATCTTGATACACTTTTGTTAAATTGATTAGCCGCTTGACCCAGCCTATTCATTGTTGTTATGAAAAACACAAGTCTTTACAGATTCGCGATATACTATGTCATAGTTATGAGATACCATAATGTAGTTATAACATTATTATGTGCTGCAAATCTTGTTATAAGTTTGTAACAAGCCAAAAACAAATGAGGTCTCAGACTTAGCCAAGGTTGTTACTTGTTAGGATGTGATCCTACTTAGGATTGATGATGGTGTCTAAAAGAACTGAATTGTAACATCCTAAAAATTACACCAACAACGCGAAAAATCTTTGGATAGTCGTATGGAATTTATTAGGTATGAACAATGTGAGTAGTTGAAACTTCAAAATAGCATGAATTTAAAGTTATGCCATCTTTCAACTATATATACTGGGAAGTTGACTTTTCTATTACCTAAATATAAGTATATACTATATATCAGGATAAACTTATTTCAAGGTTGAAGTATGTAAAAATATGGTCAATGGGACTAGTAGGATTGTATCAATCCTACGTTCCCTTTTCTTGTTAGTTTTGGATCGAGACCATGTAAAGATCCTAGCAATTTAAGATCCTACTTAAGGTCCAAATCTTCTCTTAAGTTTATAAACATAGGATCCCTTCGACTATAAAAAAAAACAATAGGATCCTACTTATGTAATTCCATCTTCTTCACTTGGGAAGATATGACTTGGTTTCATTTTGCACTCGTAACGGTGAAAACTGAAGCAATTCTATTGATTGGTCATGTCATATAGGCCCAAGTCGCATATATAATTGCTTCCATCGATGTCATATCATGAGAAGTTTTTTTTTTTTTTTTTTGGCTAGGATAACAGGAATGGCAAGAGATTCATCGCGAAGGTAAATTTTCATGGGTTGCGAACTAATTTTTACTCTTAAGGTCTATATTATTTGAGGTTTCGTTACCAGGTCCTTGGCTACAGATTGCGAGTAAAAATGGGGGAAGCCTGATTCGATTTCCTATTGAAAAGTGGATGGTAGCGCATTAGCAGTGATGGGGAGCGGCCGTGTGCTTGATGCTCGGCACGTAACAATGCTTGTATTAGTGTCGGCATGAGAATTGCGCAAATTATGTAATATTTAATATCGTCCCTAAACATTTAATTTGTCCTTGGAATGTATACCATCTTCGAACTTAAATTATTGGAATGATAATATTGAATATTTTTATATAGTTCAGAAACCAAAAAAATTCAAACAAATTAAAAGTTTTCGAATGACATTGCACATATAAAATTTAGGGATCTCATTGAAGAAATGGCTGTATCATTTGTCCAAAATTATATGGCGAGCTCCTTTCTTAGAACAGCCTACTGCAGTTGACTGAATTGCTAGCAAGAGAATTCGCGCTGGTGCTTTAGTAAAGCTGTGTAAACCCTTGCAGGAAGACTTGGTGTATGGTATGCAAGGCCTCAAAGTTGTTGAAAAGAAAATGGTTTGAAATGTTGTGAATTGCGGAACCAAGGCTCATTTTCCACCCAAAAAAAAAAAAAAAAAAAAAAAGATAACCTACATCATAAATATATTTGTGAAAAGAATGAATGAAAATGAAAATATTCGATAAGTTACAGTGATTACTTCAATACGTGCTCCACGTAAAAGTTTCAGTGCTAAAAAATAAACTTAAAATGGTAAGTGAGATATTCATAAATATTTAAAGATGGATAATACATAAAAAAAATTTGAAAATTGTGACAAAAATAAGATCAAGTTCTAAAACTTTCAAAATATATAAATCAAATTTGTAAATTTATCAATTGATACAATCAAGTCATTTTGCTAATTCTGTCAACTTATCTAATGAAAAATGACAATGTGACATTTTTTTATAAGTTTTACGTGGCGGCAATCAATTTAGCTAATGCATGATGTTTATTTATAAAACGAAAACGACCTCCTTTTGACCCATATCCTAGTCGAAATAGGGAAGTATCAGCAATTAAATTAAAGAGGACTGGGTTTTCGAACTTGGGAATTACCCTATTTAGAACTTTCTTTCCAAGCAACCAAACATGCACGGAGCAACGCACATCGAGCTTGTTACGCACGGCAGATCAAACGGCAAGGTCCTATAGATTAAATCCTAACAAAATTTCAGCATTATTAAATCATAACTTCGTTTAATGACTTAAGTTTTTGGAAATGGTGGTCTCACAAAATCTCTCATCTGGCATCGATTCATGTTGACTTGTACTAAAAAGATTCAAGCGGACATTCACGCCGATATTTTCTGGCGGTTCCACTTGGGCTTCCACCGGAGGACATGACGCGCTGCCGGCATCCCCTGGAGCCTCAACGTCGACGGTGGCGCTGGTGTCTCCACGGCCCAACGAAGGCTGGTGGTGCTCCGCAAAGACCTTCTTCCAGACCTCACGAGCATTCAATCGGTCCGTCATCAACTCGTCGTGCTTCTGCTGCAACCGGCTCAATACAAGCGGCAGCGCGCGCTGTGGATCCTCCCTCAAGTGCTCCACCATCTCGGCCCCTCCGTAGTCGTACATCGTCTCGATGAACCTCAACTCTCCGGGCGTCAAGCGACAGCCGTCGTGGCGCCCGGCCGCCAGATGTTTCCCGATGCGGGACATCGCCGATTGAGCGACGCTGATCGTCACGTCCAGGTTGCACATGTCGTCCTCGCATTGGAACAGGACGCGCTCGTGAGCGTTCTTGACCGGCACTCGGAAGGAACCCCTCGGCCTTTCTCTTTTTATCTCGCCAGTGTTCAGAACGGCGAGTTCGTTCCCCAACCCGCCAAGCGCCTCGCGACTGGCGGAGCCACTGGCGCCGTCGATAGGAGCGGAACCTGCCGACTGAAGTTCCACAAATTCCGCCATCAAATCTTGATGGTCCGCAAAGAGATCGCGTAGCTTCCCGAGAACCCACTCCTCGCCCTTCTCCTCGCACAGAATGCAGGTCTCGCAGAACGCTGCGAACACATCTTGGCGGCGCGGGAACCGGATCTTCACCTTGTTGCCGAAATCCACGAGCCGACGGAGCCGACGCTCTCTGGCCACGGCCGGCAAGGCGGTGCGCTTTCTTCGAGGGATCGGCGCGGGACTGCTCATCTTCTTCTTCTGCTTCTCAAGGGTTTCTCAGAAGGGAAGGGAACAATGGATGATATCAGGCAAGAACTGAGGACGAAACCTCGGTTCTTGTGGTCTTGTAGCGGGAACTGGGCGGTGCTCTTCAACTTAACTGCCGAGACTTTCCTATATAAGAACTCTGTCCAGCTTGGCAGTGAGAAAAATCTACCGCAAGGTCTCCGCTTTCGAATTTTGCTCCAAAATTCAAATAAACATTTCAAGAATTAGGTTAAAATAATCTATAGCTTTGCATGTTGTTCTCCGCGTATCAGTAAAGGTTTCGCTTATTGAAAAATTATATAAAAATTAAAATGCGAAATGTGTGAGGATAATGAAACTTAGTATCGGTCAAAATTCTCAAAAAAAAAAAAAAAGAATTATAAAGCCGACTGTGCTATTTTCATATATCTAGACTAACCAATATTTAGTTATTAGCGGTCCCTTGTTATGTGATCTCTAATTAGAGACACTTTTGTTTTGAATGCGGTGAAATAGATTCGGTTTCCATGATAACTAACTAGGCTTGGTGAGTTGGCACGGGCACATCCAAGCGCAATGCGTGCATCTCTACAGTTTGCAATCCTCTGCAGTATAAGAAAATCATGAGTGCATTTGATTGTAAGACCAACAAGATCAATAATTATAAATACAGATTCATCGAATAATTATAAATAAAAAAAAAGGCCTAAATAAATTGTACAAATTTCAATTCGATCCTAAATTTTATTAATCTGATTAATTCAATCCTACACATTACTATTTGTAAGTGTATCGATAGGAATTGATTGATGATTACTTTTAACTATTTTTGATCGGTATATGTAGGATTAAGCGAATAAGGTTTGAACAAGAAAAGCATTATTCCTTACGCCTTTCCTCCCCATCCCAAGAGAACAATGGGAGCCTGGACATTTTTTTTTTTTTTTATAGAGATACTTACACACGGCTCCCATTAAACTAAAAAGGAAAACAAAAGGGAAATCTCCTAGTAGAAAACGAACTTCATATATTACTAAAATGTCGGTTGCTCCCAAAACATCCACATCAATAATTTTCAATAAATATTGATTGCATGAATTTAATTGAAAAAACGCAAAAAATATTTGATGTTAAATTGACATAATTCTTGTTTTTTTTTTTTTTTTTGTGGTCCGAAGAGATTATGTTATATACGGTAATTTTGAAGTACGAAAACCTTGTCCTCCTTGTCCTCTTTAATTCATGAGAAAAAGAATTCAATCTGAAAAGAGAGAAAAAAAAAAAAGAGCCACGGGCCCTCGCTGGTGGGCCGCTGCCGCGCAATGCTGGAAAGGGCCCCCGGAGGTCGCCGGAGTCTCGCCGGCGTCCCGCGACCGTCACTAGCTTCGGGCGAGGCTGACGCAGCCCAACATCTTTCCTCCTGCGTCCATTCCGAACCCGTCCAAAGGTCGCCAGTGGCGGTTCGAGTGGAAGAAGCGGAAGCGCGGGGCGAAGAAAAGCCTCTCGTTCTCGGCGTCGCCGGGCCGAGTCATTCGTTCAGTTTCACACGCGCTGGCTCTACAAACGCGAATGGCGGGGCAGGAGGATTTGCGCCGGACGGCGAGCTTCCCGGTCGATGTCCTGGAACGACTCTCTCGACGTAAAGCTGGTCATGGTGTCTCGGGCCTGGAGCTGATCATGCTGACAGGAAGTTGGTGAAACGAAGGAAGGGGAGACGGTGGGATCCACGCAGATGGGTCGTTTCGTCAACTTGAGTGCGAAGGGCGTGGAGAAGAAGTAATAAATAGTCAACTCTATAACAGTAGTAATTTCGTCTAGGGCTATAGCTCAGCTTTGCTCGCTTCTCTCTGCATTCTTGGCAATCTCTGTAATTCTGTAAGTCTTCTCGTCACACATTTCAATCTGCTTTTCGTCCTGTTCCAACTTGAATTTTTATCTTTTGTCTGATGCTTGTAAACCCCAAATAACTGTCAATAACTGTCACTGTTCCCGCCAAAGTTCAGAGATTCCGAGATGGGATATTTCCTTGGCGCTGGGTTTTCTTGGTAGGTGGCAGCGGCAGTGATTTGAATTTTGATGCTTGTTATTTGTTAATGCCATCTTTCTTGTTCATCTTGAGTTCAAGAATTTTGCGGGTTTGACTTCGAGCGTTGGGTTCTTGCCAGTTGTTTGAGCAGCTTCTGACGTGTTTGAAGTGCAGTACATTCTTAATGAATTTGAAGGGCCTGTGTGAATATCTCTTGCCATATGGCTTCGATAGGACAGGCGCCGTCTCTGAAGAAGCGAATGAGATGGGAAGGCTCAAATAGAAGCTCATGACTCAGTTTGCTGATCGCAACACCAAAATCGTCATGCCAAAGAATTGTCAATCAGTTGAAATGTACTTCAATTCATAAAAAAAAAATGGCAAAAACTATTGGGAGGCTGGCTGAGAAGACCCCAGAAGTGGGTGAGACTGTCACTGGCCTTCTGGTAAAGAAAGGCTTCACTTATCAAATTATGGCACCTGAAGATCTTCACGATTTTTTCTCAGTTGTCCACAGCAACCATTAATCAGAGGATCACGATTCCTTATACAGGTGCATTTGGTGTGACAAGCCACCGGCTGAAGCAGATATATAAAAGTGTGGAATCTTCTGTAGATGATGAATCTGGCATGTCCATGTTACGTGTGCATGATCGAGTAACAGTGAACCACGAATGTGAGAAACATATTTCAGTGCACTGGACATCGGATCCTATAAGTGACATGGTCTCGGATTCTGTTGTCGCTCTTGTCTTGAACATAAGCCGTGAGATTCCGAAGGTTGCGGTTGAAACAGAGGCCACGAAAACTGAAGAAGAAAGTGAGAAAAGGATAGAGAAGATCATTCATGCACTTCTAGTTTCTCTCTTTGGGGATGTGAAGTTTGGTGAGGATGGGAAGCTGGTGATAAATGTGGATGGGAATGTAGCGCATCTGGACAAGCAGAGCGGGGATGTGGAGAGTGAAAATGAAGGCCTTAAGGAAAGAGTAAGTACTGCATTTCGGCTAATCCAGAGTGCTGTTAGACCAGTACCTCTGTCGTCCTCTTAGGTAGCTTTCGTGTTTCTTGTAGATCCTTGTTTCCAGTCTTTTTCTAACTGTAGATTGTAGCATCAAGCTCCTGGTTTTATGGATATCCCCGACCCACAATCTAAGTCCAGCTCGAGTTTTAAGCATCTAAAGTTGGATCTCAGCCCTCAGAACAAGTTTCTAACAGTTGCACTTGGATTACTTAGATTTTTGTACTTCTACAAATTTAATTTTGGAAGGCTGGCAAGGCTCCATTGTCACCTTGCGGATTAGACTTTGCCATTTCTTTTCCTCAATGCAATTTTGCCAATTCATGCAAGCAGCCTGTGCTACATGATCGATCTCTTTCAACGGTTGTAAATGCTTTAGCAATCGATCTGTTTGTTGAACTGACAATTATGCCACCAGATCATGATCATCTTTTGATCATTTGCCAACACTGGACCGCAAAGTTTCATGAATTAGGCCTTTGAAGATCATGACCATCTTGTACTAATGCCAATGATACGACGCAATGATTAATGGGCAAGGCCTTTCTCTGACCTACGTTCTCCCAATAGTTTTCTTTCAAGTTCTTACCACAAAACCCACACCTCTCACTGCACAAATCAATAGTAGCGGGCCGGGTTCGGGACTAGTTGAAATCCAAACTTGACAAGTACGGAATACACATCTGATGTCAAACCCAAAGAAACAACTTTTTGAACGAAGCTCTAATGACATCCGAGTGAAGTACATGAGAACCTTAAACATATAGGAATCTACATGATTGGAGATCAGATTAGCCATAAGTTTAGTGAAATTCATAATTTCTAAAATCAAAAGAGTTAATTTGTTCACTGTAGTTTTTTTTTTACACGCTTTATCAGATTACTCAAATAAATCAAGTATGCTTTAATCAACAACAATATATTCATATAACATGTAGCTACAAAGTGGAACTTATTGAATTAATGGCATGAACTATACTTAAATTATAGCAAAATGTAAATTTTGTACTTGGCCTTCAATGAATACATATTTTAATCACTTCTTACAAGTTTAAGCTCGACAATAGATAAAAATCTTGATATATTTTCATTTAATCGATCAACCACTTGACCCAACCTATTCACAGTTTTAATGAGAAATACAAGTCTTTGCATAATCGATCAACCACTATGTCGCAGTTATGAGATACCATAATGTAATTATAACATTGTTTTGTGCTATAAATCTTGTTATAAGTTCATAACAAGCCAAAAACAAAGGCTGTCTCAGACTCGACCAAGGTTGTTACTTGTTAGGATGTGATCCTACTAAGGATCGATGAAGGTGTCTAAGAGGACTGAATTGTAACATCCTAAAAATTACACCAACAATGCGAAAAAAATCTTTGGATAGTTGTATGGAATTTATTAGGTATGAACAATGTATGTAGTTGAAACTTCAAAATAGCGTGAATTTAAAGTTATGCCATCTTTCTACTGTATATACCAGGAAATTGACTTTTCTATTACCTAAATATAAGTATATACTACATAGCAGGATAAACTTATTTTAAGGTTGAAGTATGAAATAATATGATCAATGGGACCGGTAGGATTGTATCGATCCTATGTTCCCTTTTCTTGTTAGTTTTGGATCAAGACCATGTAAAGATCCTAGCAATTTAAGATCCTACTTAAGATCCAGATCTTTTCTTAAGTTTTTAAACATAGGATCCTTTCGACAAAAAACAAAAAGAAAAAAAGATTCTACTTATGCAATTCCATTACTTCACTTGGGAAGATATGGCTCGGTTTTGTTTGGCACGCATAACGGTGAGTACTGAAATTATTCTATTGATTAGTCATGCCATAGGCCCAAGTCATACATACAATTGCTTCCATTGATGTCCTATCGTGAAAAGTTTTTTCAAAGCTAGGATGATGGGAATGGCAAGAGAGTGCATCACGAAGGTAAATTTTCATGGATTGCGAACATATTTCTACTCTTAAGCCCTATATCACTTGAGGTTTCGTTGCCGGGTCCTTGGCTACAGGTTGCGAGGAAAAATGGGGGAAGGCCTTATGCAATTTCCTATTGAAAAGTGGCTTCTAGCGCATTAGCGGTGATGGGGAACAACCGTGTGCTCAATGTTCAGTATGTAACAATCATTCTAAAAGCTTAAGTCTTGTTGGTCTATGAATGCGTGGTTTTATGTTTAATTATTTTAGTACTTCCTCCCGTGCTTAGTGTGGTTTTCTAGTCAAATTTTGAATTTATAGCTCTAACATCATGTGAAATTTTGTGAGATTATTGACTGTTCCGAAAATTTAAATTATTAGATGAAAGCATGATTTTATAATTAATTAGTCTAACACAATGCTTGTACTGGTGTTGGCATGAGAATTTTGTGGATACTCGATAGAGCCGAGTCGAGGGGCGTTCATACACAAAATCAGGATCACAAAGTTCCCTCGAGCTGTTTGGTGAATCGATCCTGCCTAATAATTATCCTCCCGGTTTCCTCCCTCTTGTACATTTTATTCAACGAGCTGTACCAGAAGCTCCTGAAACCTTGTTGCGGTGTGGCAGGAGCAGTGGAGCAGAGGACCTTGATTTGTCTGGATGATGTTGGTACTGTTCTTCTTCTCAAGGAGGACATGCAAAAGGTGTTCATCTTTGAGAATCTGTGCCTAATTCTTTAAAATTAAAGATATCATCACATAAATAGTTCATAAACTTTGACCTAATATTTAATATTATTTCTAAACTTTTAATTTGTTCAGTATGGTCCCTGAATTTTTAACCCAATATGTAATGACATCCCTAAATTTTTGGTATATGTTTAATTTAGTCATTGGACTGTATACAATTATCGAGTTTGAATTAATGGAAGGATAATATTGAATATTTTCATACGGTCTAGAGACTAAAGAGTTTTTGAATAAGTTAAAAGTTTTGGGATGACATTATACATTGAGTTAAAATTTAGAGACCTCACCGAAGGAATGGCTGTATCATTTGTCCAAAATTATATGGCGAGCTTCTTTCTTAGAACAACCTATTGCTATTGATTGAATTGCTAGCAAGAGAATTTGCATTGGTGCTTTAGTAAAGCTGTTTAATCCCTTGCAGGAAGAGTTGGTGCATGGGATGCAAGGCCTCAAAATTGTTGAAATGAAAATGGTTTGAAATGTTGTGAATCGGGGAACCAAGGCTCATTTTTGCCATTAAAAAAAAAAAAAAAAAGATAACTTACATCATAAATATATTTGTGAAAAGACTAAATGAAAATAAAAATATTTGATAAGTTATAGTGATTACTCCAATAGGTTATACACAAAAGTTTCATTGCTAAAAAGTAAACTTAAATTGGTCAGTGAGATATTCATAAATATTTAAAGATGGATAATGCATTAAATATTTTGAAAATTGTCACAAAAATAAAATTGAGTTATAAAACTTTCAAAAAATGTAAATCAAGTTCATAAATTTATCAAACTGATACAATCAAGTTATTTCGTTAACTTTGCCAACTTATTTAATGAAAAATAGCAAGGTGACATTTTTTATTCGTTTGTCTCTCCTACGTGGCGGCAATCAATTTAGCTAATGTATGACGTTTATTTATAAAACCAAAACAACCTCCTTTTGACCCATATCCTAGTCGAAATCGGAAAGTATCAGCAGTTGAATTAAAGAGGACGGAGTTTTTGAACTTGGGAATTACCCTATTTAGAACTTTCTTTCCAAGCAACCAAACATGCACGGAGCAACGCACATCAAGCTTATTACACATGGTAGATCAAAGGGCAAAGTCCTATAGATTAAATCCTAACAAAATTTCAGCATTATTAAATTATACAACTTCATCTAATGACTTAAGTTTGTAGAAATGGTGGTCTCACAAAATCTCTCACTCACATGTGGCATCGATTCACATTGACTTGTACGGAAAAGATTCAAGCGGACATTCACGCCGATATTTTCTGGCGCTTCCACTTGGGCTTCCACCGGAGGAGACGACGCTCTGCCAGCGTCCCCCGGAGCCTGAATGTCGACGGCGGTGTTGGTGTCTCCACGGCCCAACGAAGGCTGGTGGTGCTCCGCAAAGGCCTTCTTCCAGACCTCACGATTATTCGATCGGTCCGCCATCAACTCCTCGTGCTTCTGCTGCAACCGGCTCAATACAAGCGGCAGCGCGCGCTGTGGATCCTCCCTCAAGTGCTCCACCATCTCGGCCCCTCCGTAGTCGTACATCGTCTTGATGAACCTCAGCTCTCCGGGCGTCAAGCGACAGCCGTCGCGGCGCCCGGCCGCCAGATGTTTCCCGATGCGGGACATCGCCGATTGAGCGATGCTGATCGTCACGTCCCAGTTGCACATTTCGTCCTCGTATTGGAACAGGACGCGCTCGTGAGCGTTCTTGACCGGCACTCGGAAGGAACCCCTCGGCCTTTCTCTTTTTATCTCGCCAGTGTTCAGAACCGCGAGTTCGTTCCCCAACCTGCCAAACGCCTCGCGACCAGCGGAGCCACCGGCGCTGTCAATAGGAGCGGAACCTTCCGACTGAAGTTCCACAAACTCCGCGATCAAATCTTGATGGTCAGCAAAGAGATCGCGCAGCTTCCCGAGAACCCAGTCCTCGCCCTTCTCCTCGCACAGAATGCAGGTCTCGCAGAACGCTGCGAACACATCTTGGCGGCGCGGGAACCGGATCTTCACCTTGTTGCCGAAATCCACGAGCCGACGGAGCCGACGCTCTCTGGCCACGGCCGGCAAGGCGGTGCGCTTTCTTCGAGGGATCGGCACGGGACTGCTCATCTTCTTCTGCTTCTCAAGGGTTTCTCAGAAGGGAAGGGAACATTCTTGTGGTCTTGTAGCGGGAACTGGGCGGTGCTCTTCAACTTAACTGCGGAGACTTTTCCTATATAAGAACTCTGTCCAGCTTGGCAGTGAGAAAAATCTACCGCAAGATCTCCGCTTTTGAATTTTGCTCCAAAATTCAAATAAACATTTCAAGAATTAGGTTAAAATAATCTATAGCTTTGCATGTTCTCCGAGTATTAGTCAAGGTTTCCCTTTTTGAAAAATTATATAAAAATTAAAATGGGAAATGTCTAAGAATAATGAAACTTCGTATCGGTCAAAATTCTCAACAAAAAAAAAAAAAAAAAAAAACAAAAAAACAAAACAAAAGAATTATAAAACTAACTACACTATTTTCTTATGTCTCTTAGGAGACTTACCGATATTTAGTTATTAGTGGTCCCTTGCTTATGTGATCTCTAATTAGAGACACTTTTGTTTTCACTGTTGGCAAAATAGATTCGGTTTCCAAGATAACTAACTAGGCTTCGTGAGCATCTCTACAGTTTGCAATCCTTTGTTAGGTTTGTAGTTTAAGAAAATCATGAGTCCATCTAACTGTAAGACAAACAAGAATCAATAATTATAAATTCAGATTCATCGAATAATTATTAAAAAAAAAGGCCTAAATTAATTGTACAAATTTCAATTCGATCCTAAATTTTATTAATCTGATTAATTCAACCCTCACATAATTATTTGTAAGTGTACTGATAGGAATTCATTGATGTTGATTAGTTTTAACTATTTTTGGTCGGTATATGTGGGATTAAGTTATTTAAGAAAAGCATTATTTCTTGAGATTCTTTCCTCCCTATCCCAAGAGAACAATACAAGCCTGGACAGTTTTTTTTTTTTTAAATCTTAGAGATATTTTCACACGGCTCCCGTTAAACTAAAAAGGAAAAAAAAAAGGTCTCCAAGTAAGAAACGAACTCCATATATTAATAAAATGTTGGTTTCTCCCAAAACGTCTACATCAATAATTTCTGATAAATATTAATTAGATGAATATAATTGACAAAATGCAAAAAATATTTTATGTTAAATTGACATAATTCTTGTATTTTTGTGGTCCGAAGAGGTTATATTATATTGGGTAATTCTCAAAGTATGAAAACCTTGTCCTTTTTAATTTTTGAGAAAAAAAAAAAAAAAAAGGGAGCCACGAATTCAATCTGAAAAAAAAAGGGCCACGCCGGTCCGCCGGCGTAAAAAGGGAGCCACGGGCCCTCGCTGGTGGGCCGCTGCTGCCGCCGCCGCGCAATGCCAGAAAGGGCCCGCGGAGATCGCCGGAGTCTCGCCGGCGTCCGGCGACCGTCGCTAGCTTCGGGCGAGGCTGACGCAGCTCAACATCTTTCCTCCTGCGTCCATTCCGAACCCGTCCAAAGGTCGCCAGTGGCGGTTCGAGCGGGAAGAAGCGGAAGCGCGGGGCGAAGAAAAGCCTCTCGTTCTCAGCGTCGCCGGCCGAGTCATTCGTTCAGTTTCACACGCGCCGGCTCTGCAACCGCGAGCGGCAGGGGGAGGAGGATATGCGCCGGACGGCGAGCTTCCCCGTCGACGTCCTGGAACGACTCTCTCGACGTGAAGCTGGTCATGGCGTCTCGGGCCTGGAGCTGATCATGCTGGCAGGAAGTTGGTGAAAAGACGGAAGGGGAGACTGTGGGATCCACACAGATGGGTCGTTTCGTCAACTTGAGTGCGAAGTGCGTGGAGAAGAAGTAATAAATAGTCAACTCTATAACAGTAACTTCGTCCAGGGCTATAGCTCAGCTTTGCTCGCTTCTCTCTGCATTCTTGGCAGTCTCTGTAATTCTGTAAGTCTTCTCGTCACGCATTTCAATCTGCTATTCGTCCTGTCGCAACTTGAATTTTTATCTTTCGATCTGATGCATGTAAACCCCAAGTAACTGTCCATAACTGTCAATGTTCCTGCCAAGGTTCTGAGATTTCGAGATGGGGTGATTTCCTTGGCGCTAGGTCTTCTTGGTAGGCGATGGTGGCGGCAGTGATTTGAATTTTGATGCTTGTTATTTGTTAATGCCATCTTTCTTGTTCATCTTAAGTTCGCGAATTTTGCGGGTTTGACTTCGAGCGTTGTGTTCTTGCCAGTTGTTTGAGCAGCTTCTGACGTGTTTGAAGTGCAGTACGTTCTTGGTGAATTTGAAGGGCCTGTGCGAATATCTCTTGCCATATGGCTTTGATAGGACAGGCGCCGTCTCTGAAGAGGCGGGATCCACCGGCAGGGAGAGAAGGCGACCAGCTGATCATCACTCCTCTCGGCGCTGGCAATGAAGTGGGTCGGTCTTGTGTCTACATGTCTTTCAAAGGAAAGACCGTGTTGGTACTGCTTTTTCTTGGTTTTCATGAGTTTTCCCGGTTTTAGAGTTTTAGCAGAAATGGGTTGGTTTCTCTCGTGATCTCTTCGTAATTGTTGTATGTGGGTGACAGTTTGATTGTGGAATTCATCCTGCTTACTCTGGCATGGCCGCTCTTCCGTACTTTGATGAGATTGACCCTTCGACAATTGATGTCCTCCTAATTACTCAGTACGTGTTTTATCTGCCTTCTCTGTATTATCATTGACTTACCTTTGGTGAGGAGGGCCACTCGTTCCATTATGCTGTTTCCTTTCCTGGTGTTCGCTCATAATTTGCTTGAAGGAAGGATCTTTCCTCTTACAACTTGCCAAAGGGATTCGTCCTTGCCACTTCGTCTCAAATCGATTCCTAGTTCGATCCATTGGGCTGGTAGTAAATTATCAGCACCAATGTTTTTAAAGTTTAGGATGGGCTTCTCACTAGCTCGCATTATTGCTGATTTATACTTCTACCCCTCCCTCTCATATTTAGCTTCCACAGTGGAAGTCTCTGGTCTTTTACAAGTCGGTGTTGACTACTTGCAGCTTCCACTTGGATCATGCAGCTTCCTTACCATACTTTCTGGAAAAGGTTTGCGGCTAAATTAGAGTGAAAACATACTTTTAATTATTGAATCTTACTTTAATACTGATGAACCGACATGCCCTCATTTTTCCAGACTACATTTAAAGGTCGTGTCTTCATGACTCATGCTACGAAAGCTATATACAAGCTACTTTTGTCAGATTATGTAAAAGTGAGCAAGGTCTCAGTTGAAGATATGCTTTTTGATGAACCGGATATATCCCGTTCAATGGATAAGATTGAGGTATTCCTTCATTTGTTGAGCCCATTCTTCATGTCACACAAATTTGCTTGCTAATGTCTGCCTTGGGGAATGCTCCTTGGCGACCAACTTATTGAATTTTACTGAATCTAGAAGGGATGATATCACTGATGAAGAATCAGAATAATCTTGGTTTTCATACAGTCATGGATGGATTGCTTGTGGATACCATTTACATGTCAGAAGTATGTGCAGGCTTTAGCTGTACCTCCGGCTTAGTAGGATGCAATTGTTTTGTCAGATGATCCATATGCTTAGAACCCATCGTTCCATTCTACAGGATATTGTCTTAGGATGATCACTCAATGGTGTCAAGTCTTTGAGACATTGGCGATTAACTTATCATGGATATGTTGGGTTGTGTTTTGTGTGAGAACAATGTCTTTCAATGATTTGTTAATTATTCAATGTAAATGAACTGGCAATGATCTTACTTTTGCTGTTCTTTGAAGTTCCTGGCATGCATAATGTCTATACTATCAATCCCAATGCACGTAAGTCATGTTACCTATTTCTAATTGTAGGTAATTGATTTCCACCAAACAGTTGAAGTGAATGGTATTCGATTTTGGTGTTATACTGCTGGCCATGTTCTTGGTGCTGCAATGTTCATGGTTGATATTGCTGGTGTACGAGTCCTTTATACAGGTGATTATTCTCGTGAAGAAGATAGGCATCTCCGAGCTGCAGAGATTCCTCAGTTCTCACCTGATATCTGCATAATAGAGTCCACTTATGGAGTGCAGCTTCATCAACCTCGTCATATTCGGGAGAAACGCTTCACTGATGTCATCCATTCTACTGTTTCTCGAGGAGGTAGAGTCCTTATCCCTGCATATGCTCTTGGTCGTGCTCAAGAACTTCTGTTGATCCTTGACGAGTTCTGGTCCAACCACCCTGAGCTCCATAATATTCCTATATATTATGCTTCCCCCCTTGCAAAGAAGTGTATGGCAGTTTATCAAACCTATATCAATTCCATGAATGAGAGGGTCTGTAGCCAATTTGCAACATCAAATCCTTTTGACTTCAAGCACATTTCACCACTAAACAATATTGAGAATTTTAATGATGTCGGTCCATCGGTTGTTATGGCTAGTCCCGGCGGGCTTCAAAGTGGGTTATCGCGTCAGCTATTTGACATGTGGTGCTCTGACAGGAAGAATGCTTGTGTTATTCCTGGGTATGTCGTGGAAGGGACTCTGGCAAAGACCATCATCAATGAACCAAAGGAAGTCACTCTGATGAGTGGTCTCACTGCTCATCTTAACATGCAAGTCCATTATATTTCCTTCTCTGCCCATGCTGATTTTGCTCAGACAAGTGCATTTTTGGACGAGTAATGCCTCCAAACATTGTTCTTGTTCATGGAGAAGTACATGAGATGGGAAGGCTCAAACACAAGCTCTTAACTCAGTTTGCTGATCGCAACACCAATATCATCATGCCAAAAAATTGTCAATCAGTCGAAATGTACTTCAATTCAGAGAAAATGGCAAAAACTCTTGGGAGGCTGGCTGAGAAGACCCCAGAAGTGGGTGAGACTGTAGGTGGCCTCCTGGTAAAGAAAGGCTTTTCTTATCAAATTATGGCACCTGAAGATGTTCACGTTTTCTCTCAGTTGTCCACATCAACTATTAATCAGAGGATCACGATTCCTTATACAGGTGCGTTTGGTGTAATAAGCCACCGACTGAAGCAGATATATGAAAGTGTGGAATCTTCAGTAGATGATGAATCTGGTATGTCCATGTTACGTGTGCATGATCGAGTAACAGTGAAGCACGAATCTGACAAACATATTTCAGTGCACTGGACATCAGATCCGGTAAGCGACATGGTTTCAGATTCTGTTGTTGCTCTTATCTTGAACATAAGCCATGAGATTCCAAAGGTCGTGGTTGAAACAGAGGCCATGAAAACTGAAGAAGAAAGTGAGAAAAGGGTAGAGAAGATCAGCCACGCACTTTTAGTTTCCCTCTTTGGGGATGTGAAGTTTTGTGAGAATGGGAAGCTGGTGATAAATGTGGATGGGAATGTAGCGCATCTGGACAAGCAGAGCGGGGACGTGGAGGTGAAAATGAAGGCCTTAAGGAAAGGGTAAGGGCTGCATTTCGGCAAATCCAGAGTGCTGTAAAACCAATACCCCTGTCGGCTTCTTAGGTATCTTTCGCGTTTCAGGTCATTTTCTAACTAGATTGTAGCATCAAGCTCGTGGTTTGTATATCCTCAACTCACAATCTTAGTTCAGCTCATGTTTTGAGCATCTAAAGTCAGATCTCAGCTCTCAGAAAAGTTGCAACAGTTGCACTTGGATTATTTAGCTACTTGTACTTTTACGTATTTAATTTTGATGTCCGAAGGCTGGCAAGGCTCGATTGTCACCTTGCAGAAAAGACTTTGCCATTTCTTTTCCTAGTGCAATTTTTCCAATTCGTGCAAGCAGGCTAGTGAAGACAGCCCATGCTACATGAGAAGATGCATCCGTGCGGTAATGCTGTAACTTTGTGATGTCTAGTTTTCTTGTACCAAAACGCAGACTCTGTCATGGTTACTCATGTGACGAATTGGAATTGATGAGTGGTTTGAGTAAACAGTTTGTGCTGGATCATGCTTATTTAAGATGTCAAGGGGGACTATATGTTTCTTTTTAGCCCAAGTTCGGGTTTGTCTCACTGATCTGGACCATTTTGATTACAATTCTCTCAATTAAACCAGACAATGTTGTATCAATCTATCCCAAAACCTCGGCAGGTTTGAAAGGATTTGGAAATTACAAGATCTCAAACAATGGAATATCAATATACCCCTTTCCAGAGAGGATCCAAATCTCATCACACTACCCCCATCTCGCCCCCTCTGGTCTCTCTCTCTCTCTCTCCTTAAGAAGGAAAGTGATTGAAGTTAGAACCTTGATCACATTTCTGATGGGGAAAGAACATTGTTTTAAGGAACAAATATACGTATCTTCCATTGATACTCTTGCTAGAAATCAGGTTGCTATTCTTGTTCTTAAGATTTGATCACAAAAGTTTCATGAATTGGGTCTGTAAAAGATCATGACCAACTCGTGCCAATGTCAATGAGACAACACCATGATTAATTCGTAAGGCCTTTCTCCGACCCACGTTCTCCACTAGTCTTCTTTTAAGTTCTTGGCACTAAACCCAGACCTCTTACTGCCCTGATCAAGGGTAGCGGGGCGGGTTTTGGACTACTAGAAATTCAAATTCGACAAATACCGAATACACAATTGATGTCGAACCCAAGGATAACTTTTTGAATGAAGTTCTAAAGACATCCCGATGAAGTACATGACCAGGAAGTCAGGAACTGGTGCGATTGAAGATTAGATTTCACTAGTTACTTAGCCCCTGCCTTGTGCAAGCATGTCTACTTGCATATTTCTAAATAGGCATTAAGCCAATAATATGTGATGTGGTGTAAGGGATAAGATGAGATTTGTTTAATGATTATATGCAGTTTTATGGAAGAATATCATGCTTTATGGAGGCGTAAGATTAATATTTGGCAAAAAGGCCGTTTCCTAAGTACACAGAACATGACTAGAAAAAAAAAAAAGATTTCTAGCGGACAATGATAGAAACTTCATTTGAAATTAAATATACGGGTCTTCCAAGGTTGTCGGGATGCGATCTGAGTTAGGATCGATGAAGGTGTCTAAACAGACTGGATAGTACTTTAAGAATTACACCACCTATGCAAAAATCCTAGATCACCAACCTTTGGCGAGGACTAGGCAAGGGTCCAACACCAAATCTAGTAGGGGAGAGCCTCACCCAGCACTTGCCAAAGGCAAGTGAGGGCGGGCCTTGCCTATGGCCAGGGAGGACGTCCCGGCCCTTGCCCTCACTAGCCATCTTGGAGATCGGTGACTCTGAGGAAAATAAGGAAAATAAAAAGGAAAATAAAATAATAGAAGAAAAAGAGAAGAAAAAAAGAAAAAAAGATTAATAAAAACATTAGAAAAAAATATTAAATTTTTTTTTAAAATGTCATGCCAATGTCATCCTACCACATAAGGTGGCCGATGTCCATGTTAGCGATTTTTGGCTTAAATCGGTTGAACGAACTAAATTGAAAATAATATGAAAATGTTTATGACTAAATTAGTCAAATTGAAATATGACTAAATTAATAATAATGTAAAATTGTTCACGACTTTTTTTATACTTTTCCCTCTGGAAGGGATGGCTCGGTTTCGTTTTGCATGCACGATGGCGAGTATTGAAATAATTCTATTGAATTGGTGATGTCGTATTGGCCCAAGTCATACATACAACTGCTTCCGTGCCTGATTTTAGTGCTCTGGAAAGTTTTTTCCTGGGCTAGGACGGCGGGAATGGCGTAGGGTGCAAGAGTCAGGAGGGACTCCAGCATCACGAAGGTTAATTTTCGTTGCAAAGTCCTTCGGCCTGATGCAATGTCCTATTGAAAAGTGGATTCTGGTGCATTAGCAGCAATAGGAACGACCGCATGCTCGACGCTCGGCGTGCAACGGCATGTTTGGCTTTGCTAACATAGGCGTCGGTCGCGAGAGCTGCGCGGATTGCCTGATCGGGTCGGGTCAGTCAAGGGGCGTTCGTACACAAAATCGAGATCGTGAAAAAGTTCTTTCGAGCTGGTTTGGTGATTAGGTTCTGCCTGATGATCATTCTACTTCCTCTTGAACTTTCTATTCCAGAGGCTGCAACTAGATGTAGTTCCTGAAAACCTTCTTGTGGCTTGGCTTGGCGATTTTCTTGGGCAGAAAAGAGAATGAGGGGAAGAGACACAGAACATGGCCACTACCAATAGATGTTATACTAGTTATTTTTTTATTTCTGTCAATTAATTTGGTTCTACTTTAGCAAGTCATCATTCTTATTCGGAAATGCTGTGAATTTGGGACGCAAGACTCATTTTCCGCCAATAAAGGAAAACTTCCATTACAAAATCTAATTATGGAAAGAACAAATGATAACAAAAATATTTGATAGGTTATATTGATTGGTAATAATAACAACACTCCGATGTGCTCTGCTTGTATAGATTTTGATGGCTCTTACGAAAATTTATATTGGTAAGGAAAATGTTCATTAAATTATAAAGGGATAAATGCATCAAAAGTTGTAAAAAGTTGTCAAGAAAGTACAATTAGATTTAAAACTTTCAAAAATTACAATTAGATCATTAAATTTATTAAGTTGATACAATTTAATCATTCTATTGAGTCCGTCGACTTATCTAATATAGGTGGCATTTTCACGTTAGTTTCTCTTTCCTATATAGCTAAAGCATGATTTTGACATCATTTTGGCTCAAATTTTTATATATTTTATATATTTCAAATTTTACTTAAATTAGATTTTTAAAAAATGAAAATGATTAAAATTTATTTAAAAAAAAAAAAAAGAACCCAAGCTAAAAAAGAATAGATCCACAGGGGACTGGTGTGACTGCTGTTTTCTCTTTTGTTTTTCCCCTGTTTTTCTATATCGTTGCGTGCATAGCAGAAGGCGAGGCCTATTCTGTTCAAGGCACATGAAGCTTTTTGTGGTAAGCTACTGATTTAAGGCCTTTCATGTTAAAGATGGAGGGTGCCATTGATGCTGCGGAAGACCGAAAATCGGCGTCGCCTGGGCGTTCCACCGTCGTTTGTGGAGCACGGGAGCCTCTGGCAAGCTCCTTCGTATGAGATAACACTAACTTCTTGTAAGATATGTTGAATAAAAAACCTCTGGTAAGCTCCTTTATATAAAATAACACTCAACTTCTCGAGATAAAAGTCGACAGGAGATGGAAGTTCGTTTCATATCTCTCGATTTCTAGGGTCGGAGAGCCTGTGTTTTTTTCCCCCTTAAGCTTGGATTCTTTTTTGGTAAGTTTTAGCCTTTTTTTCATTGTCTTAATCCAATGTAAGCAAGATTTAGAGAAGAAAACATTAAAAATGCCATGCAGAAGACTGTGTATGATTAAAAATATGACATGTCATCATTTTTGTGACAAGGATTGTGACTTCTGATGCACTTATTCCAAGATTAGAATGACAATTTCAACAAAACAGTGGAATTAATGAAGTAGGAGTGGAATTCAGATTAAGTCACAATGATTGATCATTTTCATTTACAACAGTAGAGGCGGGCAAGCTGGGCGGGGGTTACATCTTAGGGCTTTAGCTCAACTTCTCCTTCCTTGCGCTCTGCATTCTTGGCAAAAATCTCTGAAATTTCTGTAAGCCTCTCTCTCTCTCTCTGCACTTCAGTCTGCATTTTCCATGTTTGACTTCGAGTACTATGTTCTTGCCTGTTGTTTGACCAGCTTCAGACATGTTTCTTTCTTCTTCTTCTTCTTCTCTTTTTCCCTCCACAGGGGCAGGGCGTTCTTGGTGAATTTGAACTTTTGAAGGGCTCTGTGGCGAGCTTTTCTCGCCGTACATGGCTTCAGTTGGGCAGGCGCCGTCTCTTAAGAGGCGGGATCCGCTGGCCGTGAGAGAAAGCGACCAGCTGATCATCACTCCTCTTGGCGCTGGCAATGAAGTGGGTCGGTCCTGCGTGTACATGTCTTTCAAGGGAAAGACTGTCTTGGTACTGCTTCTTTTTCTTGGGTTTTCGTTGGGTTTTTCCCGGGTTTTAGAGGTTTAGCAGAAATGGGTTGGTTTCTCTTGTGATGTTTTCGTGATTATTGTATGTGGGTGGCAGTTTGATTGTGGAATTCATCCTGCTTACTCGGGCATGGCCGCTCTTCCGTACTTCGATGAGATCGACCCTTCGACAATCGATGTCCTCCTAATTACTCAGTACGTGTTTTATCTGCCTTCTCTGTATAATCATTGACTTGCCTTTGGCGAGAGCCACAAGTTGTAAGAACTTGCCAAAAGAATTCATCCTTGCCCCTTCGTCTTGGATCAATTCCGAGTTCGATGCATTGGGCTGTTATTAAGTTATCAGCACCAATGTCTGTAGAGTTTAGGATGGGCTTCTCACATTATTGCTGATTTATTCTTCCACCCCTCCCTCATGCATTTAGCTTCCACAGTAAAGGTCTCTGGTCTTTTACAAGTTGGTGTTGACTGCTTGCAGCTTCCACTTGGATCATGCAGCTTCCTTACCATACTTTTTGGAAAAGGTTTGTGGTTACGTTAGAGTGGAAAGGTATTTTGGTTATTGAATCTTACTTTAGTTCCGATGACCTGACATGCTCTCATTTTTCCAGACCACATTTAAAGGTCGTGTCTTCATGACTCATGCTACGAAGGCTATATACAAGCTACTTTTGTCAGATTATGTAAAAGTGAGCAAGGTCTCAGTTGAAGATATGCTTTTTGATGAACAGGATATATTCCGTTCAATGGATAAGATTGAGGTATTTCTCTCATTTGTTGAGCTCATTATTCATGTCACACAAATTTGCTTGCTAATGTCTGCCTTGGGGAATGCTGCATGGTGACCAACTCATTGAATTTTACTGGTCCTAGAAGGGATGATGTCATTGACGAAGAAGCAGAATAATTCTTGCTTTGCATCCAGTCATGGATGGATTGCTTGTGTAGACCATTTACATGTCAGAAGCATGTGCAAGCTTTACCTTTACCTCAGGCTCAGTAGACTTCAATTGTTTTTTGTCTTTAGGTGCATTGCAGATTCTCTATATGCTTAGAATCTACCATTCCCCGAGTCTTACCTTTCAAAGAATCAAGTTCAGTATCAAGCTGAAATAGGTTTCGTCTCTTTTAAGATAAAGCACAGGATCCTTCTTTCATTGCAGCTATAGCCATCTCTGCTGCTTTTATGTCCGATATCGTTTATTTATCCCCAGTTGTTTGAGAAGTTGGATAAACTAGTGATCTCAATTAATAAACTAGTTAACTCAGTACTTATGTGTCATACAGTATGCTATATATGCTGTATACTTATAGTGTCTATTCTAGAGGATTTTGTCCTAGGATGATCACTCGATGTTGTCTAGTCTATTGGACATGGCAAATAATTAATCATGGATATGCTGGGTTGTGTTTCATGTGAGAACAGGGTCTTCCAATGGAATGTTAATTATTCAATGTAAATGAACTGGCGAAATTGTTAATTTTTGTGCTATTCTTTGAAGTTCCATGCATGCATAACTTCTAAACCATTCATCCCAATGCATTTAAATCATGTTACCTACCTACTTTTACCTGTAGGTAATTGATTTCCACCAAACACTTGAAGTGAATGGGATTCGGTTTTGGTGCTATACTGCTGGCCATGTTCTCGGTGCTGCAATGTTCATGGTCGATATTGCTGGTGTACGAGTCCTTTATACAGGTGATTATTCCCGTGAAGAAGATAGGCATCTCCGAGCTGCAGAGATTCCTCAGTTCTCACCTGATATCTGCATAATTGAGTCCACTTATGGAGTGCAGCTTCATCAACCTCGTCATATTCGGGAGAAACGCTTCACTGATGTCATCCATTCTACTATTTCTCAAGGAGGCAGAGTCCTTATCCCTGCATTTGCTCTTGGTCGTGCTCAAGAACTTCTGTTGATCCTTGACGAGTACTGGTCCAACCACCCTGAGCTTCATAATATTCCTATATATTATGCTTCCCCTCTTGCGAAGAAGTGTATGGCTGTTTATCAAACATATATCAATTCCATGAATGAAAGGATCCGAAGCCAATTTGCAACATCAAATCCTTTTGACTTCAAGCATATCTCGCCGCTAAAGAGTATTGAGAGTTTTAATGATGTCGGTCCATCAGTCGTTATGGCTAGTCCCAGTGGGCTTCAAAGTGGGTTATCGCGTCAACTATTTGACATGTGGTGCTCTGACAAGAAAAATGCTTGTGTTATTCCTGGATATGTCGTGGAAGGGACACTGGCAAAGACCATCATCAATGAACCGAAGGAAGTCACTCTGATGAATGGTCTCACTGCTCCTCTTAACATGCAAGTTCATTATATTTCCTTCTCTGCCCATGCTGATTTTGCTCAGACAAGTGCATTTTTGGATGAGGTAATGCCTCCGAACATTGTTCTTGTACATGGAGAAGCAAATGAGATGGGAAGGCTGAAACAAAAGCTGGTAACTCAGTTTGCTGATCGCAACAACAAAATTATGACACCAAAGAATTGTCAATCAGTTGAATTGTACTTCAATTCAGAGAAAATGGCAAAAACTATTGGGAGGCTGGCTGAGAAGACCCCAGAAGTGGGTGAGACTGTCAGTGGCCTTCTAGTAAAGAAAGGCTTCACTTATCAAATAATGGCACCTGAAGATCTTCATGTTTTCTCTCAGTTATCCACAGCAAATATTAATCAGAGGATCACAATTCCCTACACAGGTGCATTTGGTGTGATAAGCCACCGGCTCAAGCAGATATATGGAAGTGTGGAATCTTCAGTAGATGAGGAATCTGGCATTCCCATGTTATGTGTGCATGACCGAGTAACAGTGAAGCATGAATCTGATAAACATATTTCACTGCACTGGACATCAGATCCTATTAGTGACATGGTTTCCGATTCTGTTGTTGCTCTTGTCTTGAACATAAGCCGTGAGATTCCCAAGTTCGTGGTTGAAACAGAGGCTATGAAAACTGAAGAAGAAAGTGAGAAAAAGGCAGAGAAGGTCATTCATGCACTTCTAGTTTCTCTCTTTGGGGATGTGAAATTTGGTGAGAATGGGAAGCTGGTGATAAATGTTGATGGTAATGTAGCGCATCTGGACAAGCAGAGTGGGGACGTGGAGAGTGAAGATGATGGCCTTCGGGAAAGGGTGAGGACTGCATTTCAGCGAATCCAGAGTGCTGTAAAACCAATACCCCTGTCAGCTTCTTAGATAGCTTTGGTGTTTTCTGTAGCTATCTTTTTTCAGGTCATTTTCTAACTGTAGATTGTATCACCAACCTCATAGTACAGATATCCTCAACTCACAATCTAAGTTCAGCTCAAGTTTTAAGCATCTAACAGCAGATCTCAGCTCTCGGAATGTGTTTTGACAGTGGCACTTGGATTACTTAGTTTTTGTACTTTCACGTAATCTAGTTTGGTGTTTGAAGGCTGGCAAGGCTCAATTGGCACCTTGCGGAAAAGATTTACCAATTCTTTTCGTAAAATATGATTTTTCTAGCTAATGTGAGCTGGCTTGTGAAGAACCAGACAGTCTGTAATGCCTTAGAAGATGCATCCATGTGGTAATGCTGTAGCTTGGTGATGTCTAGTTTTCGTTCACCTGGGACGGCCAAAACACGGACTTTGTCATTGTTGTTCATGTGACATGTTGATGGGGAATTGATGAGTGGTTGAGTGAAGACTTTGTGCTTGGATCATGCTTTGTTAAAATGTCGAGTTGGGCTACATATTTCTTTCTATCTTGAGTTGTGGTTTGTCTCACTGATCTATGCCCTTTGCTTACATTTCTACCAGTTCCACCAAACAATTGTGAGAATTTCCCCTTTCAAAGAGAATACAAATCTCATCACCACATTTGCCATCTCTTCCCCTTCTAGGCTGTCTTTTAGAAGGGTAGTGACTGAAGTTTGAATCTTGATTTCATTTCTGAGGGGGCCAAAAACATTGTTCAGGGGGAACACTATAATTATCTTACATTTATGTTCTCAACTAGAAATCGGGTTGTGATTGTTTTCTTAAGATTTGACCACAAAGTATTATGAATTAGGATTATTGAAATAATAATCAACTTGTACTAATGTCAATGATGCAACACAATGATCAAAGGGTAATGGTTAAGGCTTTCTTCCCACCCATGTTCTCCAATAGTAATCAATGGTAGTGGCATGAAGATTAATATGTGACGAGAAATACGTTATAAAGTAATATCTCTTAAGCACACAGAACATGAATTGAATACAGTGATTGAAGCAACATTTGAAATAAGTCTATTTAAGAACTAGAAAATGAAATTAGATAAAGTACAAATGCTCTATGTTTTAAATAAGCTGTAATTTAATATTGTTTGACTTTAAACATTTTATTGTGCGTGGTAATAAATAAATAATTTTTTTTAAATATTAAAGTAACAAGAGTTATTTATTTGGTTTAATTTCCTCATATTTAAAAGAAATATTATATTAAATTGTGTTGAGAATTAGCGAATAATTTTGAAATTTGCATATTTCTCGAACTAAGTGAATTTATTTGTCCACTGTAACTCTTTTTTTTTATACATTAAATCAAATTACTCGAATAAAGTGAATTATACTTTAATCAGAAATAATATATTCGTCAACAACATATATCTTTAAAGTGCAACTTGTTCAATTAATCATATAAGCTATACATAGATTATAGCTTGATACATTTTTTCTAGTTCACGTGGTCAACTTTTATATAACTGATTTGATTCACATAAGGTGAAATAAAGTGCTATTTATCCACGTAATAAAAAAAAATGTAATACATATGTAAATAGCAATTTTTAAAGTGAACGAATTTTTTTCATTAACTTATATAAGAACATCTATTATTTTAACTTAAAATGGATTTCCTTTCACAATCTTATTTCATTAAAATAAACTATATCATTTCAAGGTATATATAAAAATCCTTTGTATTTATTTATTTAAGCACAATACAAGATAATAATTAGGAGACGAAAAATCATCAAGTTAACAACTTATTGGTCAAACCATGATCTCACATGACAATCATAATGTAAAGTGAAGTGTCACATGACATACATAGAAATGAGCAGTTTCGGCTTTAATCATACGTGTTTGTAATATATATATAGATATAGTTTTGATTGAATTGGGAAAGTGAACTTAATCTAGTACACAAAAGTTTACATACATAACCTGATGCCTTGTGAGAAAATAATTAATTTTTGACCTTTTTCTTTCTTCTTTGAAGCCACTATCATCCTTGTCTGTACAGTATCTACCTGAATCTCACTGTATGTCGCCTCCTGTTTGTACAAGAGCAAACGGGGCAATCATGGTATACAAGGACGTATACATAATATTACGCGCGTACAATGCTACAGTACATTCTCCATATGCATCCCATCTGAAATGGAACGTAGCATGCCCATGTAGCAGAGTTTCCATGTAGGAGCGGGGCATTGCATCGGCATATTCTAATGTTGTCCGAGGAAAGAGAGCTCAAGAAAGGAAAGCAGCTTCGGAGTTTCCAAACGTTCGTCCCCGACCCGATCTTCAAGAAGCAGAGTGGGGAGAGAGAGAGAGAGAGAATTCAACCTCTTCAGGTAGGAGGGAGAATCCGGGATAGCAAGAGAACAGCGAATATCATCTCATCGTCACCCCCGTAGGAGAGAAGGAAAAAAGGGTTGTCTCCGATTTTCGTCTTCTCTTTTGACATCGTACTTTTCTCGAGATCTTCGAAAATCCTCTGACCTTCATCGGTACGCCTTTCTCACTCTTCTTTGCAAGAACTTTGATTTCTTTGTGTCTGTTTTCTTGTTTCTTTTAGTGATTTCTTGGTGGGAATCTGTCTCTGTATTCCTTCAATTCGTTTGCAAGAGCAGCTTTGGCGATCCTATTGGGTTGGTTGGGTTTATTATGGGTTGCCTCTCTGTCCTGTTATTAACAGCTGCTTTTTGTTTGTTCACTGGGTTCTGAATTTTCATTCTTGAGCTTGTGGGTGCCCATAAAGGTTTGGAGCTTTCTTTTGTTTGTTCACTGGGTTCTGAATTTTCATTCTTGAACTTGTGGGTGCCCCATAAAGGTTTGAAGCTTTTCTTTTTGTTCTTAATCAAGTTGGTACGGTCTCTGATTCTGCATATTCGAGTCAATTATGGGATTAATCTTCTATGTGGATGATAAAGGATGGGGCAGTAAATTCATAAGTATGGTTATCGAGGAATAAAGGGCTGTGTATTGATATTGAAGAGCCTCTGAGTGCTTTTTTGTCAAGATGGTGCTTAACGCACATTTGAATAGTGGGCATAGCAGTGAGAGTTTTCGATGCATTGCAACTTTTAGGCAAGATGGGAGAAAGAGGAAGAAAAGGAAGAATGTGAGGATTTGAGTGAGATCAAGGAGGAGGGGAATGAGGGACGAAACACAGACAAAATTGGAAAGCTTCGTGTATTCTTATACATGGAAAATCTTACCTACTGAAGATAGATTTATTCTTTGATTATGACAATTATCTTTTGGCTAGACAATCACAACTATCTGAACGCATAGATTAATAATAGTAAAGTTCTAATTTGCTTGTCAAGTCCTTTCTTAAGTTCCTATATGACCTATGACCTATGATGTTTGACGACTTGCGGTTCGGTATTCCTTGCTTGGTCTTCCTCAAGCTTCTTCTTAAGCTTCACTGGGCTTGCCCTCTCTTCAACTTCCCATCTAATGCTTCCATTTTTTCAACACACATGAGCTCTTCAGATCTTGGTTTGTGAGATTAGTTCCCGTTCAGTGTGAAAACCCATCAGCGCTTGATCCAGCCAATTCACTTTTGTAATAAAACATACAGGTCTTTCTAGATTTGTGATGTATTATGTCACAGTTGTGAGATCCCATAATGTAACTATAGCATTGTTTATGCTGTAAAGGTCGTTATAAGTTTGTAACAAGCCAAAAGTAATAGAAGACTGATGTTGAAGCTGCATAGAGTATGAGTTGGACATGTGCAGTGCTAGGAACAAATAAAATGGTTTGGGTAGGAGGTCTCTGACTAAGCCAAAGTTATTAGGATTTAGGATTGAAGAAGGTGTATATAAGTCAACATCCTAAAAATTTGGCAGCAAGGCAAAATCTTGGAATGTCATATGGAATCTACTAGTTATGAACGTTGTGTGTCACTAAATTCAAAAATAGTGTGAATTTAAAGTTTGTGCCATCTTTATTCTGGATGTACCAGGAAAATCAACTTTTTCAATACCTAAATATGAGGACATACTGAATATGATGATATACTTATTTCAAGGTCAAAGTATGAAAAAGTTGGATCGATGGGACCCGAAGGATTGTATTGATCCTATGATTTTTTGGAGCTTAGGATCAGGACCATGTAAAAATCATTGCAAATTAAGATCCTACTTAAGATCCAGGGCATTTCTTAAGTTTCGAATCGCAGGATCCTACTTATGCGATTCCATCTTCTTCATCTGGGAAGATATGGCTTGGTTTTGTTTTGCATGCGTTATGGCTAGTATTGAAATAGTTCTATTGATTGGTCATGTCATTTATAGCCCAGGTCGTGCATACAGTTGCTTCCATACATGATGTCATATTGTGGAGTTTTTTTGTTGGCTAGGATGGTGGGAATGGCATAGGGTGCAATACTTTAGTTGTCCTAGTAGAGCTTGGTTGTTACTTTTGTAGAGGAATAGTCAGAAGGACTCCAGCGCCTTGAAGATGTTTTTCGTGGATCTCGAACTTATTTCTACTCATAGGCCTAAATTAGTCAAGATTTTTATATATAGTTCTTTGGCTGCTGGTTGTGAGGAAAAATGGGGAAGGCCCCATTGCAATTTTTTATTGAAAAATGGCTTCTAGTGCACTAGCAGTGATGAGGAATGGTTGTGTGCTTGATCTTGGCATGTAATGATGTAGTTTTCTTTTCTTGTAGGGTGCAATACTGTAGTTGTCCCAGTAGAGCTTGGTAGTTATTTTTGTAGAGGAGTAGTCAGGAGGACTCCAGCATCATGAAGATGAATTTCGTGGATCTCAAACTAATTTCTACTCTAAGGCCTAAATTAGTCAAGATCTTGTTATAGAGTTCTTTGGCTACAGGTTGTGAGGAAAAATGGGGAAGGCCTGGTGCAATTTTTTATCGAAAATTGGCTTCTAGCGCACTAGCAGTGATTGGGAACGGTAGTGTGCTTGATGCTTGGCATGTAATGACATGTGGCTTTGCTTTGCTTGGACTGGCATTGACATGAAAATTGTGCACATTGCCTGATGAGCTTGGGTAGAGGGGCATTCATACTCAATCAGGAACACAAAGTTCCCTTAAGCTGTTTGGAGATTAAAATTCTGCCTAATAATCATCCTCTGATGTTTCCCTCTTGAACTTTCTGTTCCAGACGCTATAACCTTCTTGTGGTTTGTCAGGACTAGAGGACCTATGGAAGGATCATGTGGGCGTTTGCATCCACAATGTGTAGTAGAATAGTGGGTGATAGTTAGCTTTGTATATATGCTGATTGTAGATGATTGTTTGGATGATGTTGGAGCTGTTATACTCAATGTGAAGGATGTTCGTCTTTGAGAAGCTGTCCTTGATTCTTTAAAACAAAATGATCAGCTTCTAGTTTAGAACAATCTATGCTTTCTACTTTGGGTTAGTCTGTCAAAGTTTGGTGGAGGATCAAGTTTAACAGAAACAGCAGGAGAAGAAGGAAACAATTATTAAAGTGGATCCTAAGGGGGTAACTTGATGGATTTCTAACTGCTGGTGACTGAATAGCTAGCAAGATCAGAAGTGATCATTCTGGTGCTTCAGAAACTGAATTCAATTTATGAAGTGCTTGGGCTCTCATTTGGTAGCTGAAAATAGCTTGTGATTTTTGAGGATATAAATCCAGGAGGGGCTTCTAGTAAAGTTGTTTAAACCCTTGTAGGAATGTTGGTAGTCTGCAAGGCTTCAATTATTGTTGACATTCATATTTTACGCAAAGGTCTTTCTTACATGTAGAAAAGGAAAAGAAAACACAAGTAAATGAGAAAATTGGATTTTTTGCTATGCATTGGATTCTTGCATGTCATGTTTAAGTATTGGTAAGATTATTGAGCGTTTGAGCATACAATTGACTACAGGGATATTTTAGTCATTTCATCTAACGCATGAGGCATTAGTAGTGCTTTTTAGACTTAATCTTGAGTACTGCATTTGAGTGATTTTGCATAACCATCCGGGGTTTGGGACATATTTGGCAATTTCTGGGCAGAAGAGGGAATGGGTGGAGAGACAAAGCGTGGTCACTCCGTATTCTATTAGTTATTTTATTTCTCTTAATTAATCTGTTGCTCTTTAGCCAGTCGTTTTTATTCTGAAAAATTGTGAATTCAGGTCTATAGACACATTTCCCTCAAACAAGATAATTTAAATTGCAGATAAATTTAGGAAAAAAAAATTGAAAAGAAATACCTTTTGTCCACAACCAACATGGATGTGGTGCATGACTTGGTTCATTGGACCAACCCATAGTGCGTTTTCCACATGTGCTTAAGTCATGGTTCATTTTGTCTATAGATTATCATTTTTATGGGATATTTAGTGTCTGTTTTTATTTTAGATTCTTAGTAACTGTTAGGGTTGTCTATATATATCTAGCACTCTCTATAACCGGGAATTGGACATTCACCCTCTAAACATTTTACATGGCGGCATCCATGAACTTGTACCAATTCTCGTTCGCCAAATTCACAAAAGGCACAACCACGTCCAAGCAATTTGTCAGACCAGCATCATCCATTTTCCAATTTTTTTACCCTTTATCATCCCATGCACCTTCAATTATAGTCCATTAACATCTTTGGGATTCATCATTCACATCTTTGGGATTCATCTAAAAGTCACAATCAGCCTGTTGTTGCTGTAGTGACAGAGTTGCGTCTGCTTTAGCCTTGTAGCTGTGATGAGCCATTGTGCTTTTGCCCGGATTATCAAGCCTGCATTACTGCTGCTAAATCAGCCTGAGAATCGCCTTTACAACGCTCTCATTGACTCACTCTAGCCCAGCTGTGGTCTATTATTACGATTCAGAGTGTGCAGCTTTGTCCTATCAAAGGTATATATGCTGGTCTACTATTGGGAAGTTTTTGATTTTAGCTTCAATTAGGTGAAGTAAGTGCCTTGAATGTCAATTTTGGTTTAAGCAAATAACTTAGATGCATAATTAGAGGCTCCAGAGTAGATCCATGTGTATCATGAAATTGCTCTCAAGGATGGATGTTGTGAATTGTTGAAGATGTTGGAACATTGGGTTTGCTTATTCATTTAGACTTATTTCATGGCACAGTTTTAGTTAGGTTCATACATTCACTTCATATTTTTTTAAACTAAAAAATCATTTGTGGCACTAGTAAAATTCCTTCTTTACACATTTAGATTCTTATAGTTTATTATAATTATCCATTAATGTCTGTCTTAGTGTGCATTTAAGACATTTAGGTTGCATATTAGTTTCCATGCCTCATTTACATGTCATGAAAATTGAATATAAAAATCATGTCTTTCATGTTAGTCATTTTAGATTGCATTTGCATAAAAATTCATTCAGGATTGCACTTGCATTCAGGGTAAATTGCATTTTTGCATCATAATTTGATTTTTTTTTCCTAATGCATGATACACTATGGAAAAAATATTTTGCAAAAGTCATAAAAATTTAAAAATTAAGCATTCTTCCCTTTCCAAGATTACACATACAATATTTTAGATTACATTACATTAGATTTTATTTCTATTTTTACCTCATCATAGTCAAGTAATTTATCTAGGATTTATTTTGGCATAGCATGTTACATTTACATATTTTCTTTCCCTTTGATGCTTTAGTCTACTTTAGGATAGATACAATAAAATTTTGAACTTCCCATTTACGCTCGAGGAGATCCTGTCCTGGGATGTAATAATGAGGTTACGTTCAATTGTTGCTCAATGCGGCTTGGGTTGGTTTATTTCTTTTTATCTTGTTTTATAATTGCCCAAGATGGTTTAGGTTGCAATTTTACTACTTTTTGTCATATGCCATTATTAATTGGTTGCTATGTTTTCTTGATTGCATATTGCATTTAATTGCATGATCTTGTAGCTGCATATTAGGAAATAAAATGATCGTATGAAGAGTTTCCTTTAAAAGAGAAAAGGTACCAATTATTCAGCATTAGTGTAATCGAGTATAACCAAGTCCTTGAATTCAATTCTCTGGTTCGCAGAGGTAGAGTGATCTCTTGCGCTTTACCGGGCTCCTGGTGATTCTAAGGTAATAATAAATTAATAAGAAAAACCAAGTTGCAATTGGTAGGACTTGAGAGAGTTTGTGCGAAGCGTAAGAGCTGCCTTGCAAGAGGATTATTTGTGTCCATCTAGCAATCCGTTAGTTCTCATGGGGTTCACCTTGAGAGGGTCGCGACAATTATGAAAAGACTTTTTGAAAGTTAAGTGAGTAAGTGAGATTATTCTGAGTTTTGCAGGCAAATATCTTTGTGGTTACGAGTTGATGCTGAGAATTCTGGTATGGGACAAATGGTTCCTTTTTGCAGCATGTGTTTAGTTCTGAGGGTAGTTTGGGATTGATCCCTTCTCCTCATGCCTTTCAGTGGTACCATTTGTACATTCTACTTTAGTCGTTTATTGGTAGAGTGGATTGCTGTTTTGGGTTCAGCTGATTGTATTCTATTAGTCTTCTTGTTATTTCAGATGGTTTGTGTTCTTGTGTTGGGAATGTTTCATTAATCAGGTACAGCAATAACGCTGATGCTTACTGATAAATGCTTGTAATTTATCAAGAAGGGGTGCATAGCATCATATACAAGAGATTACAGTAGAGTGGTTTCATGCTGATATCAAAACTAATTATTTGATACTTGATATTGTTAATAGCTCTAATCAGAGAGAAAAGTTTATTTCTTTCTCCTTTTATTTATTTTGATGTATATTTGTAGACTATTAAACATGGATCCGAAGCCCATGTTTCCTGTATCCACAGGAATTTCCTTTCTAATTTCTGTAAGATGTTTAATGCTGTTGAAATTTATACTTGATGTTGAATACAGTTCTCACCTGCGTTTACCTAGGACATGTAGAATTTGTTTGGGATATTCTTTTGAGAAACTTTGGCATCTAATTAGCCGCTTGATTCATGGTTCACAGAAATTAAAATTGTATTTGAGACTTGCTCATCAACTTAACAATAATAGTGGTAGGTTATTCATTTTTGGTTTGGGTCATTTGGAGGATTCATTGATCTGGTCCTACATTCTTACAATCAGTCAATATTAAGCTAGGCATGTCATCTGCAATTGTGCAGCCATTGTTATCTTGAACGTTGTAAGTCTTGCTTGAGTGGTTTGTTTTTCTGTTTTTCTTTCAGTGGTTCCTTCGATTTATAGTTGTCACTTTGAAGATGAGTTTAATTTAGTGGCAAGATTCCTAGCATTGTCATTGTTACTTTTATTTGTATTGATTGACTTATTGCTGGTTTTTTAAAGTAGGGGCCTAAAGCATTGTGTTGTAAGTACTTTGATCTGTTTATTGATGTGTTAAATTGTCCTTTCACAGGCATCCTTGACATTACTGGATTTGTTATGTCAAATTCCAGACCACCTAGTACCAGAAATTTGACATACTCTGGAAAGCATGTTTTCCTGCCTCCAAAAAGCCCATTCCCCGGCCTTTCGCCTTCATATGTTGATTATATTCCTAACCCTCCAATCGGATCTAAAGCAGTGCAAAGGCCCGGAGAGGGGTATACCCGCCACCAACGAACGTCATCTGAGAGTTTTCTCATGGAGGATCAACCCTCATGGCTTGATGATTTACTTGATGAACCTGAAACTCCTGTACGTAGGGGAGGCCATAGACGCTCATCGAGTGACTCTTTTGCATACATAGATGTAGCTAAGTTTTCTGATCCAGACCATGCAGCTCATGATGAGCACAAGTACAGAAATGTGTTTTCAGCGCCCTATTGGGGAACTCAAGAAATGGATCATCAAAGAGGTGGTCAGCATGCATATTTTGTTGCTGACCAAAACCATGTGAAGCAGAAGAATAGGGTGTGGGAGTCATCTCGCAATGTTGCAACTCCCCTGGTGCCCCACCTGTGGCTGGAGGTGATGTTGCAACTCAAAATTCTGCACCGATATGTGTATCCCAAGAAGTGGAGAAGTATCCCTCCATGGTAAATGGGAAGCAAGACCAAGTTGAATCTGTAATTGATTTAAAGGCTTCATCTGAAAGGAAAGATGCCTTCTCGTGCTAAGCCATCTTCAACTGAGACAGATACTAAACGGGCAAAGCAGTATGTGCTGTGTCCCTTTCTCATTAATGTGTACCCATGGTTAGAGATGTTATTGTGTGGGATGCTACGGTTTTGTTTTATAAAGCCCAATTAAATGTTTTAGGACAGACTAGTGTTGGACTATCTGAAAGGGAATCCAGAGGGTGTATTGTTGTCATAGGGTTACCACTAGATAGTATACATAAATAAACTTGGCAACATCTTTATGTGAAAGCGTGGTAAACAAGGAATGACTTATTGATTGCTAAAAATACTACAATTTTGCAGATGCATTCTGTGGCCAGGTAATCATAGGCCATAAAATGACAATTACATAATAATTTCTATCCTCTTTGTCTGATAAGTCTTTCATCCAGTGGAGTCAAATGGTTGTTTTCGATTTTCTAGCTCAAATTTCTTGTGTTATGAGTTGATAGATATGTTAGAAATTTCATACTTTCAGCATGCACCTTTTTATTTTTATTTTTTCTGTTTTTGAAAATTGGACATTTCAGTCTGTTCATATTTCATGTTTCATGCCCAAACTTGGAGCCATGAAATTATTCAAGACTAAGGATAACGATTTATTATAAAGAAACTGGGGCCATTAGGATTTGATTATGGCCCTGATGTGTAATTTTTTGTGACATAATTACCAGTAGAGAAAATGAGTTGAGCTTGGTAATGGACCCAAAAGGATCTGTATAATCTTGAGAATAGGTAGGGTCATTATTGGTTTTAGTTGGTGAATTTTTATTTGGAATAATCTGCATATTATTTGAGACTTGTTAGTGTAATACAACTGATTTTTTGTTTATGAACTTCAACCTGATAATTATGTAAATACTCAGAGTTCCAAAGCCCATGCTGTGATTGGTAAATCTTGTTTAGACTGCCATACTAGCTGTATCTCAATTGGCATATCCTGGGAAATCTAGGCAGTTCCATGGGGTACTGTTTGAGGTTGACTTTGTCTTCAAATGTCACTCGATGTCTGACCAGGTTTCTCAAGGTGCAAATGATAAGAAGAAATTGCTCAGATGTAGTAAAGAGAGTGGTAGTGATTTTTTAGGCGACTTGAGTTGGGATCTAACTGGCAACTTTCACAACCGCTACAGGCAATTTGCACAGCGTTCACGGGTCCGGAAACTTCAGTACATAGCCGAGTTGGAAAGAAATGTGCAAGCTTTGCAGGCAAGAATGAAATGCTGATATATCTTATGATCTCATGATTAAACAGTGCTGAGAAGTTGCTCACATTCTTTCTCTGATGAGTGTTATGTTTTAATCTTATGTGCTCCTGTATGCAGGTAGAAGGTTCTGAGTTTTCTGCAGAGGTTGAATTTCTCAACCAGCGACACCTTATCTTGAACATGGAGAATAATGCCCTCAAACAACGGTTGGAAAGTTTAGCGCAAGAGCAGTTGATAAAATGCTGTAAGTTTCTCTCACTAAAGAAGACTGTGAACAATTGAGCTTTTTGGTTGTTGAAATCTTTCTTTTTATGTGGTTTCTGTTACTTCTGCTACAAGAAAGCTTTTACTTTGAATTTGGAGGTGGCTTTTGAATTTTTATGACAACTCGAGTAAGCTTTTTGCTTGCATCAGTGTTTTTGTTTATGTTGATTTGCTTGTTCTTATCAATTTGCATGTGTGAAGGAGTCTACCGTTCCCTGTTTGCAACATCAGAGAGTCTGGACTAGGGATGCCGTGACAGCCTATGGCTATATTTTGAAAGTGTTGTAAATGGATCGCGAATAGTTGCCTATAGATATGCATATAAAAACTGTTTGGAGGGTTAAATAATTTGGGTATGTGATTTGCACCATGTCATGGTGAGTTATCTGTTGTTTTAAATGCTTGTTTTTCTTTTTTTCCATTATGGTCTGAAGTGAACATTCTATTTGGAATTTATAGTTGAGCATGAGGTTTTAGAGCGGGAAATAGGAAGATTGAGGGCCATGTACCAGCATCAGCAGAATCAACAGCAGAATCAACAGCAGCAGCAACAACCATCTTCTGGCCTTCAACGCAGCAGCAGCCGCAGCACCAGCAGCAGCACCAGCAAAGGCCTTGATGCCCAGTTTGCAAACCTCTCATTGAAACACAAGGATGCTACTTCCAGGCATGACACTACTAATGGACCTCTTCGTACTTAGTTGCATGATGCAACACCTGTGGGCGATGGTGCCATCTTTTGTTGGAGCCTCTGTCCCTTGTCTTTGCTCGTTTGGCCATCTATATCTTCTCCGTCTCACCTTTCCTTTGTCATAATCGATATTTGGTGCACCTGGTTATCATTGCCGATAGTCCTGTTGCTGGCATGTGATATACCTGAGGTGGGTCTCGCCCTTCCAGTATGTTTCTGCTCACATCTTAGAATCTATTTGCCAAGTGGTTTCTAGCCATAGAGTTGTCCGACCACCTAATACTACTCGAGGCATTGGTAAAGTTTTTCGTTTCTGTTTTTTTATCTGCCTCTCCAGTTCTGGGCTGGGCATTACTCTGGAATGCTTTGAGAAGAAGATTACCATTTGGATGTATTAATTGTTATTATTTGCTCAAACCAGTTCAGCTCCATTGTACAAAAACTGATGGTGCCGTACGAGTATGTCCTTTGATGATTTCTTAGTGATTGTTGAGAGGAACTAGTGGAACTTCATGTAAGTTCACGATCATGTCGTGGCCGATGAATGCTACGAGGAGGCAAATAGTACATGCCCTTAGCTCTTGCCACCATTGTCTTCAACGATCGATATGAATCACTAGTTAACGTGCTACCAAGCATGGTAATTACTCCAATTTTCGTCTACCAAGTAGTCCTCAGAACTTCACAACGTTTCTAAAGCTGTTTCTGAAAGAAATCTTTCAGACAAGACATCTTGGCGAGAAGCAAAGGGTGTGAATAGCTTGGTATAGCAACATTTGATAATATATTGAATATCCTTTCCTACTATTTTATCATAGCTAGGAAATTGTTTCAAGATAATAATAATTAGTACATCTTTTTTTATAATTGAGCTTTGATCAAACTGCTTTCGATTAAAATACATCAAGCTTTGCCAAAAGCAATTATTGATTATATCAATGACTCACCCGACTCCGACTTATACAGTTGCTACCGAAACACATTGCTTCTGTTCCACAATTACTTGCCATGCGAAGTCCAACATTAGGAATGCTTTACTAGATCTATTTCTGAATCGCCAATGATACATACCAAATTCAGACATCCATTTCAAAAGCAATTCCTATTGTATGGTTCTAGCTTATCAGACATCTTTGTATGTTTATAAAAAATTGTTCTGGAGTGACACATTCTTATACAGTGGAGTGAAGTACATAAGAAACAGGAGAAGGGTTATCCAAATGCCCGCATGATACTGGCTTAAATAGCATAAGGTAAGAAAAAGCACATATTCTACTTTATAGCCTCCATGAGAAACAGGACTTGCCCTGAAGGCAAGAGGACTAGCAGAAGTAAGGTACAAGTATTTTAACTGAACAGTTACAGACAAACACAAAAGCACAAAGGACATGCAAGCGCTTTGGCTTTATGTATAGGAATGGATTCATCAAGACCATCACCACCAAAATCAAGAGGTTTTCAACAGTAGGATAGAATTGCAGTGCCATTTCGACACATAATTGACATCACTTCCGAGGAGCTTATTATAACGTCTAGTATCCTCGTACATGCCATATACCGTCTAGTATCCTTGTACATGCCAGCATTTGATACCCCAGAAATGTGATGGTTGGCAGTGATGTACAGAAAACTTGGCCAGCATTGACGTCCCAGAAACGAAAAGTGGTATATTGTCAGATAGAACATGCCTAATCTATACAACAAAGCCGAAGTTTTGGAGGTGATATGACATGAATCCCAGAGTCACGACCTGCAACACCATTGAAGGAGAAAGTGAGATGAATATTCTCATTCATGTTCCATGGTCAACTAGTTGTCACTACTACTAGGGCAACACATTTACTTAGCAAGAAATGTATTGAATTTGAGTCTGTATGAGTATGACAACCAAGATTAGTATTTTTATTTTGACAATTTAAAATAGTGTTATGGTCTTTGGTACTCATAAGGGAGTATTAAGTATTTGAGAGAAAAAGGAGGCCATACCAGATATGGCATAAATGTGCATATCGGAAATTCAAGAGCTTGTAATTTGAATTCATGTCTGCCTGCGCCTTTTGGCATTGTCCTCATTGAAGAATTCCCAGTTTCTATGGTCAAGGGAACTAAAGTCATCAAGGTCCGCAATGGCAAGCAAGTACTGAGTAAGCTTCACAAGTTCTTGATCACTGTCTCTGCTTGAATGAGCCTTTCTGAATGGTTTGATAGTCAACCCGTTTTGAGGGTTCATAACAAAATTTCTTCGGAGGTCATCAAACATTATAGTGTTCTTCTCACTGTAATACTGACAAGTAAAGAGACTGTTGTAAGGACTCTTTACCAGAATGTGAAAGTTCTGTATCCACCGACTTTCAAGATCATGTCTTATGTTTCTCATATGTTAGATACAAAATTAGGGGCATGCACAAAGTCAGTAACAATTATGATATTCAGAAAGAGAAAAACTTCTATGAATGTGAAAGTACAGCACAACATAACGCCATAATACAAGGTCATGGCAGAGGCAGACAAACTGACTGCCAAATGCTACCTGATTCATGGACAGATGCATGTGCCACAAAGAGCACCTATATGAGACATGGCAGAGAGGTGATCACACTAAATTTCTAGGCTAAGAATTAGGTTTATTGCAACAATACTGCCACATTGTTCCCAAACGAACTGAACTGATACCTATGTCATAACAGTCTCAACCATGAAAAAAACCAATTGATTCCCAAAGCATGATGAAGTGGAAGCAGTTACATTCAAGAGTCACTTGCATGTTAAGTTTAGAGTGAAAGAATCTCAAAATAGATCGGTTTAAACTACGAAATTGTTTTAGTCTATTATCAACAAATGTGTGCATAAAAGGTTTGCAGAACAAATTCTATTGTGTATGTTATTCTTGAGATAAGCACATTTATTTTATATACATACACGTGTGCCTATATATGTACATCCACATCTGGTAAAAACAAAAAACTCCTGCTGAGGAGATGTATAAAGAAATTTCATCGGGTTACCAGGCCACATGAAGAACATCTGTCAATTTATTATATAAAAGCTATACCTCTGGGAGTTGAGCCCATATTACACCAAGTGGCTTGCAATCAAAGATCCCATGTGAATCTGATTGTACTGTGATCATTGCCATTCGGTCTAAGAGTGCTGTAATTTTGTAATTAGGATTGTCAAGTACCCCTAGCTGTCCCATCTTCAGCTCAACCCACTTCATGCTACAGAAAGAAAATAGACATATTAGAAACAGGGTATCCAACTGTTAGTTTCCGACTAAAATTTTGCTATTCCATCTCATGGTATTTCTGAAATGAACCTCTCATAGCACCTTTGGAGAAAATGCAATTCAATCACATAATCTTAAAGATTAGGAAAAATGACAAAGGAACCCCCCAAAGGTAGAGCTTGGACAAATAACACATCCTACACCTCTATGATGAAAAAACAGTCCCCACAAAAGATGCTTAGTTATCTCTTCATTTTTTTAGTATCTAAACAAAATGCAGTCCGGTTGCAACAGAAAATGCTTGTAATGAGTGAAATTGGTTGCAAATTAGTTCCATATGCAACAGATCACAATAAGTAGAGTGACAGAACCTTTGCTAGGGAGCGAAAGGTATACTTTTGCTTTTAGAAGAGGAGGTAGAGATGCAATTAACAAAGCAGAAGGGGTTTGCACAATTTACTCTAGGATAATAAACCAGCAACACAGAAAAATAATCTTAAGACCTGGAAAGGAAATTCAAAACAGAGAAGTCTTTCATACTTTTACCATGAAACCAAGATCAAATAAAGAAACAAGATAATCCATACCTGGTTGCAGACCATATAATGATATCATACTCTGCATAAGCAGCAGTGAGAAACTCATGAAGATCTGCATGTATGGGTTTACAGTTAGCTAGATAGCAAAGAAAATAATTTGTAAATGTGTAAAATGCAGACTACTCACAGGGTCTCATCAATTGACGAGGATTTTCTGCTGGGGACCGATGATCAAATAGAGTATAATCAATATCCAAAACAAGCAGTTTTTTTCCTTCACGACAAGGGTTTCGAAGTTCAATCTGCATGACAAATCAATTAATCAGCACACCAACAATGTGCCGCAGGAAGCTCCTCTTATGAGAGCAATTTGAATATCCATGTTACACTTTTGGTAACAATAATCTGACTCGCCATCGAGTTTTAACCCTAAAATCCAAAGTAGTACAGAATGGTTACAATTCTATAGGTGAGTTATCCTCTCTCCTTTTAAAATGGAGATCAGAGGCATTATACATCAGTCTTCACATATTAGTTCTCCTCAGAAAATAAACGATGAATTTCAATAAACCAACATCGTTTCCTCTCAGACAACAATTTAGACAAAAGATGATCTGATGCTTATCCTAGTAGTGTCTCAAAAACCATGTCTTATGTCTCCTCAAGGAAACTGTTTGTTCTTCCATCTGGATAGATAACACAAGCTTATACACCAGCTAAGGAGTAAGTAGTTAGCTTAAACCACTTCTGTGAAAATGAAATGTTTATGCCTCCAACCGAAAAGGAAATGCATCGAACAGATTCTTTCAGAGATAAAGAAATCTCCATTCCATCATATGCCTAAGGACAAAGGACATTGACTCATAACAGACAGGTCCTCTTAGATAGTTCAAATATCATGGTTAAAAGGGGGAAAACTGACCTTGTACTGATCTATCCGTCTTCTGAGCTTCCGCTTATTGACATCTTTATCTTTGATGTCAACAACATCATCTTGTCCAAGCTCAAAATCATCAACTATTTCAGGAGAGTCCACTTCATCCACGAGAAGATCATCTTCAACAGTCCTGAAAACAGAAAGCAATAGCCATCCAGCAGAGAGTCAAATAAAAAAATAAAAAAAGAATTAAATTTGCTACATAAAGGCATGTCTATGTACTGTGAAACACGTCTTTTCTTTTTCTATAATCTAATGAAACAATGTGATATGTGAACTAACATTCCAAATATTCATTATCAAATTTGCTACATATAGAGGCTGGTCATTGCTACATGATGCTTGTCCATATACTGCAACAAGACAACACATTCTTTTTCCCTATAATCTGACAAAACAGTATGCCAATCAACTAAAACTCCAAATTTTAATCAAACATAATCTTAGCTTATCATGCGACTGGCCCGACATTATGATATATAGCAGAAGGAAGTTGGTAATAGACAGGGCAGGCCAAATGAAGGCGCACATTAGGCAGTGCAAATTGTGTCCATTGCTGAAGACATAAAAAGAGACCCTTTCCCAATCTAAGTTTCAGCGTGCGCCACTACTTCAGCTTTTACTCAAATTTTCATTACTTCATGGACAAAGCAGTCTAATTACTTGAGGCATGCAATTCATCTGACAGACACCACCAAACCGATCCTGACCCACAAAATATTTCCTAAACTGGAAACAAAAGTAAAAAAAAAAAAAAAAACGAGGAAACCCAACAACCCATCATCTCATATGGCAAAACCCAACAACCCATCATCTCATATGGCACCAAGATTCCAAATCCAAGAAAATTCAGACAACAAGAATCCAGGACACACAAAGAACAACACGAAAGTCCAAAGCTTTACACAGAGAGAGAGAGAGAGAGGGAGAGAGAGAGAGAGAAGAAGAATAGAAGAAGAATAGGGACCCAATCATGGTCATCTTGAGGGAGGACTTGAGGGGGATCTGAGAGAGCAAGAGGGTGTCATCGGCGAGCTTGGAGCCGACCTTCGGGTAGAGGAGCTTCTGGCGCTTGGGCAGCACGTTGGTGAGCTCGCATATCCTCAGCTTCAGCTCCCCCACCGTGTCGTCCCCGCAGACCCGGACCGTGTACTCCTTCCCGCTCCACTTCACCGTCAGCGTCAGCTCCTCCTCCGTCGCCGGCGACCCCACCGCCGCCGCCGCCGCCGCCGCCGCCGCCTCTACTGAAGAAGAAGAAGCAGAAGGCGACGCCATTCTCTCTCTCTCTCTCTCCTCGGAGGAGGACGATTCGTGGAGATGTCGAGACGGATTCGGGTCGGGCGCACGCGTTCGGGGACCCGAAAGAGACGACCCGCTCGATAAACCGATCCAACACGACCCGGGGTAAGATTAAGAAAAGTGAATAATTCATATCCGTCTTGGCCCAATACTTGAAATAGCCTGAGCTGAAGAATTCAAGTGACCTAATTATCTGAACCCGACCCAATTTGATATTGAAAAAGAGGGAGAATTTTGGGCTTGAACTGATGCATTCCCGAAACCTATTGTGAAATTTTACAAATTGAAATGACTTGTATAAATATATGATGTGTAATTGAATTAATTGACTTGAAGTTGATCTAACTCTTCCATTTGCTGCCTAAAACTAATGTTAAGTGTGATATAAATTTGTATTTGAATTATTTGAAACTCCAGAGAGTCTCAGGACTTGTAATGACTTGAATGAAATCGCATAGAAAAATGGACAAAGAGAAACAAATTGAGTGAGAAATGATACCATTATGTCCTACCTTGCACTTGAAATTCTATCAATTGAAATTATCAAAGTACATAACACTAGACCAAAATTAATCGAACCGAAACAGATGTGGCCCATACATTTTCCACCTTTGGACCAAAATCCAAACTCAACTAGGCATTCCAAAATTGATATGTACAACTTGCCACATTAGATTTTGTTGGGAGACAAATTTTCAAAAAGATGAAAATAAAAAAAAGTTGCAATTATAGTTATTTGATCAAAGAGATGAAAAATTCTTGTATAAACTCATTTCTATAGACCCAATGCAATTATAGCCATTAAATTTTATGAAGACACCACATAATATTTCACGTGATATTAATGAGTATAACATATATAATTTATTGGATTCGGTCTTTCATTAGTTTACTTCTATCAAGCAATTAACACCCTCAAAATGCATATTTTCCAGAGGTTTTAATATCATTTTGCATTTTACCTATGAACTCTGAGGCTTTTGATGGATTTATCCTTCAAATTCATCCGTTAAAATTTTAATTTGTCCCTACATACCTGATGTATCAAGGTTCAAATTAAGCCACATAACCTATTTGACCCAAACCATCAAGTCTCCCCTCCCTCCCCCCAGACAACGCGTGTGACCACAAGTACAGCCTTGAGCGATTTACAACCGCAGCGGGAATTGTTCGCATGTTCCAGATCTAGACCAAAGATGTCGACAATTCATTTAAATATCGAAGAGCAAAGTGTAACACAAAAAATAGAATGCAATAGCAACAATGATGCATGCAACGAATAGATTACCTACTTTTAAAGATTGAAGTGAAGACTATTGGGTGAGCGATTTCAACACTGCCTATGCGAATTGCTAGCATGTTGAGGGTCACGTGATGAGGTCTCATACACAATAGTGACACAATACATGAGAAAGGAAAAAAATGGGGAAAAGTGGGTCAACATTTACTGCTATGGTGATGGCCTAAAAATGAAAGGTAATTTATCTTCCTTATGAGATCACAAATTCGATTATAAATGGCTCATATAACGTTGTTTAGTTACGACATATCTTATGTGAAGAGACTTCTTGACTGTTAGCGTCTTAAATGGAATTGTGATGACAGATTTGCCAACCTCGGACTTTTGAGTCGTAGGTAGTGTGGAATAATTATGACTCAACCAAGCATTTATATCACATTTAGTGAAATTGCTGGTAGGGACAAGGAAAATTGATATGAATTCGAGAAGATGGAGGGCTCAAAAAGTGGAATGACTCTATGGCCTCATAAACAGGAAACAGGAACTCCAGATAGCTTCAGAAACTCATGGATGAATGAAGGCACGTGGAAGGAGCACCTGATCTGGGAATGGTTCGACGAGGAACTAGTTAACGAGATTCTTGATGTACCGCTCAGCTCGACATCAGCAGTAGATACCAACGCTCTCAAGCAAACCTCAGTCACTTAAAAGATCCCACAGCAGCCTCCTCTTCTTCTTAGGCCATTTCAGAGAGAGAGAGAGAGAGAGAGAGAGAGAGAGCTGTTAAGTTAGGGTTTGTAGGTGAAGCACATTTCGGAAGATCCATGAGCAATCGTTGCATCTCCTCGCGGTCGCGTTTACTCCGCCACCTGTCTAAACCCTAACTTCTCTCCCTTTCTGTGGCTGGCGAATCAAATTCATGAAGACCTTGTTAAGCCTGTTCTCTCCCCTTAAACGACCTAATGAGATAAGATATTATGCATGGAGAGCCTCCTGCAACTGATCTTTTAAGCCCAAGGCCATCTCCTCCGAGCTTAACGACCTCGTTTTCGTATCACTTTCCCCTCCAACCTGCCGGCCGGATTCGAACTCAGACGTATTCGGACGTTCGGCAGATGGAAGACGGGTGGAGTGCGCGTGCAGAGTCGGTCCACGCCCATGCTTTTGGCCATGCCCGTCGACGCATAAAGCTTAGTCAAACCAAAAGAGGAAGACCACGAGGCAAGAAGTCAAATAATTCCGAAGCATCGAACTATATAAGTCCCATGATTTAGAAATCGCCACGTTTTGTTTTGTTTTGTTTTGTTTTAAAAGGGGGTTCATGACTTAGAACTACTATTTCTGGCGTTCGGTGTCATAAATTGAATTCCGACTGCATGATTAAGGGAGCGACAAATTGCATTCCCATTGAACGAATTTCCTCGGTTTGACCATGACCATTTTACGTGCTAAGACCCCATTACTTGTCTTAAATCCAAAATAGAGTGCGTAAATTTTAATTTTTAAGGAAAGAGAACGAGCATACTACATGGTTATTTTGAGAATTGTTGAAATCCACCATATGGGGTTCAATTCGTTAGTCCATGTTATTATGTTTCATTCGTTTGGATTTGCATAAGTTGCCCGTAATTTTACAATTTTTTTTTAATAGATGTGAGATATGTGGAAGAGAGAAATGGAGAAATTCTGTATATTTCAATGTTGAACAATAAAGAGTACATAGATAAGGATGGGCTTTATTAGTTGATTATCTAAGATAAAATATTATCAATTAAGAATATGCATAATCAAAGGGAGACGTATGCACAATTTTGAGAGATGCGAAAAATGAAGAGAAACAATGATAAGAAAATATCATCTATCTCCAGTATAGTGTGTAGAGATTGTCAACTTGATTTTGGATTAGGGATCCGAAAAATGCTTAAATGGATTGCCGAAGCGATTCAATGTGGTGAAGAGCAAATTGGTTGATGCTAACATGGCTACTTGTGTGTTGTCATATTGTTCTGTAAGCTACACGATAGGACGCCGTCGATCTTCCTTGTTTGAGCGCAACGAGTATATTGGTGTTTGCTTGTGGATAGAATCATGGCCAATGTGCGGTTGACATTATTATAAAACAAACTCGATGGACACTTCCTTTAAATAAAAGCGCTTCATAGATTACATGATAGTAGAATAGGTCTAAGTTGGCTATTGAAGACCTAGCAATGTTGAGATAAAATTGCAATAGGGATATTATTAATTATTGAAAAAGAAGACGACACGAAATATGATAATTACACCACATTGGAGTGCATCTTAGGATTGACTAGCTTTGATGTCAAAACTAAGAAATATGCAGAAGTGAGAAATGTGGCATTTTGTGTATTTCGATGTGAGCAATGAAGAGAACATAAATCTTCTTTATTAGATAATTATATAAGATAACATATCATTCAAGAATATACATAACCAAATGGAGATATATGCACAAATTATAGAAAATACAAAGAATCTAGAAAATATATTCTAATTGTCTCTAATGGAAAAAAAAATCCTAAAAAAATCGTCTCTGATGATTTTACTCCATTGTTAAAGTGAAAAGCAAACTCATCTCCAACAAAACGTAAATTTGCCCTTGAATTTAGAGCACGCGCCGACAAATTGGTCAAACGCCTGCCCCAGCCATTGACTGTGCCAATGTATTCAATGAATACACGTTCTAATTTACGTCTTAGATATATTTCTCAGCTGCATTTAGAAATTTATATATATATAATAGACATATCCGTGTCATTCCTCCATGAATTCTTTGTTTGTTTTCTGTATTTGTTGGTGCCACGTTCCACATTTTGTATCCCCGCCGACAAAATTGTCATCTTTTAATTCATACGGCGTTTGGATTTGTACGACACCGTCGAGATATGAGAATCTTACTGATGCATATTATTACGTACACGAGCCTAGGTATTATATAGTCATTGCCACTATTCATCTGACACCACCATACTGATCTTGACCCAGAAAAGATTTCCTAAACTCGAAGCAAAAGAGAAAAAAAAAGGAGGAAAAGCCAAGGACCCATCACCTCATACGGCGCCAAGATTCCAAATCCAAGAAATTTCAGGCAACAAGAATCCAAGACATACAGAGCACAACACGAAAAGTCCAGAGCTTCACAGAGAGGAGAGAGAGAGAGAGGGAGGGAGGGAGAAGGAGAATGGCGACCCAATCATGGTCATCTTGAGGGAGGACTCGAGGGGGGATCTGAGACTTCGTCGGTGAAGAGGGTAGAGGAGCTTCTGGCGCTCGGGCAGCACGTTGGTGACCTCGCATATCCGCAGCTTCAGCTCCCCCACCGTGTCGTCGCCGCAGACGCGGACCATGTACTCCTTGCCGCTTCACTTCACCGTCAGCGTCAGCTCTTCCACCGTCGCCGGCGACGCTGCCCCTGCCGCTGCTAAGGAGAAGAAGAAGAAGAAGAAGAAGAAGGCGACGCCATTATCTGTCTCTGTCTCTGTCTCTCTCTCGGTGTCTCCTTGGAGGAGGATGATCGGGGCGTTCGTGGAGATGTCGAGGCGGATTCGGGTCGGGCGCACGCGTCGGGAACCAGCAGGGGATGACCCGCCCGATAAACCGATCCAACACAACCCGAGGTGGATCATGAAAAGTTAATAATTGATATCCGGCTTGGCCCATATTTGAAATAACCCAAATCCGAAGAATCCAAATGATCTAACTATCCGGATCTGACCAACTCGATATCAAAGAAAGAAGAATTTTGAATGGACCTAAACTTGATGTGGGTTGAATTGATGGGAACCTGAAATTTATTTCGAAATTTTACCGATTGAAATGATTTGTATGCATATGACGTGTAATTGAATTTAATCGACTTGAAACTGATTTAACTCTTCCATTTGCCAAGAAAAATTGATGTCAAAATGCAATATAAACTTGTATTTAAATTATAAGAAACTTGATAGAATCAAAGACTTGTAATGACTTAAATCAAACTGCATAGAAAAATGGACAAAGAGAAATAAATCGGTGTGAAAGGTTCTATTCCATCCCGCCCTGCACTTGAAATTCTATCAATTGAAATCACTTGTAAAGATAGATAACACTAGACCAAAATTAAACGAATTGAAACCAATGTCACCCATACATTTTCCATCTTTGGACCAAAATCCAAACTCAATTAGGCGTTCCAAAATTGATATGTACAACTTGCCCCATCAAATGTTGTTGGGAGACAAATTTTCGAAAAATGAATAGAAAAAGTTGTAGTAGTAGTATTTGATCAAAGGGGTAAGCTCATTTCCATAAACCTAATGCAATTATGGCCGTTATATTTTATGAATGGACCACATGAGATTCACATGATATCAATGAGCATAACATATATGATCTATTAGATTTGAGTCTTTAATAAGTTTACTTCTATCGAGTAATTAACACTCTCAAAATACATATTTTCCATAGAGGTTTTAGTATCATTTCGCATTTTACCTATGAATTTTGAGGCTGGGCTTATCCTTCAAATTTATCTGACGAATTAAGCCACATAACCTTTTTGACCCAAAAGATAGTCTCCCCTCCCTCTAGAAAACGCGTGGGACCACGACTATATAGCCTTGAGCGATTTACAACCATAGCGGGAATTGTTTGCATGCTCCCGATCTAGACCAAAGATATTGACGGTCCATTTAAATATCGAAGAACAAAGTGTAAAACGTAAAATGGAATCCAATCGAAACAATGACGCATGGAACAAATAGATTATCTACTTTTTCAGATCGAAATGATGACTGTTGCGTGAGCGGTTTCAACACCGCCTATGGTCCTATGCACAGTGACACAACAGAGGAGAAAGGAAAAAAAAGGGGAAAAATTGGCGAATATTTACTTCTAAGGTGATGGACTAGCAATGAAAAGTAATTTATCTTGAGATCACAATTTCAATTATATATGGCTCATATAATGTTGTTTAGCTACGACACATCTCATGTGAAGAGATTTCTTAACTGCTAGCATCTTAAATGAAATTGTGATGACGGGTTTGCTAATCTTGGACTTTCGAGTCGTAAGTGGTGTGGAATAGTTATGACTCAAACCGAATATTTTATATAGCGTTTAGTGAAATTGCATGTCGGGACAAGGAAAATCGATATGAATTCAAGAAGATAAAGGGCTTAGAAAGTGGACTGACTCTATGGCCTCATAAACCCTAACCTCTCTCCCTTTTTGTAGCTGGTGAATCAAATTCATGAAGACATTGTTAAGCCTGTCCTCTCCCCTTAAACGACCTATTCAGAGAAGAGATTACGCATGGAGCAGCCTCCTGTAATTGATCTTTTAAGCCCAAAGGCCATCTCCTCCGAGCTGAACGACCTCATTTTCGGATCACTTTCCCCGCCAACCCGCCGGCTGGACTCGAACTCGGACGTATACGAACGTTCGGCAGATTGAAGATGTGTGAATGCGCGTGCAGAGTCGGTCCACACCCATGCTTTTCGCCATACCCGTCGACGCATAAAGCTTAGTCAAACCAAAACAGGAAGACCACGAAGCAATAAGTCAAATAATTCCGAAGCATGGAACTATATAACAAGTCCCAAGATTAGAGAATCGACACGTTTAGCTTATATATATATATTATTTATTTATTTTATATACAACGAAAGGGACTTCACTATTTAGAACTACTGTTTCTAGCGTTCAGTGTGACAAAGTTGAATTCCAAGTACATGATTAAGAGAGAGTGACAAATTGCATTCCCATTGAACGAATTTCCTCAATTTGACCAGAACCTCGTTGCATGCTAACATTGATTGTCTTAAATCCACAATATAGTACGCACAAATTTAATTTTTAAGAAAAGGGAATGAGCACATGATATGATTATTTTGAGAATTGTTGAAACCGACCACATGGGGTTCATTTCGTTAGTCCATGTTATTATTTGTTAATCATTTATATTGCGTGAATTGCCAATGATTCTACCCTTTTTTTATATATTATAAATATGAGATATGTGGAATTTCTGTATATATCATCGTTGAATAATGAAAAGTACATATATATATATATAGGCTTTATTAGTTGATTATTTGAGATATCATATCAATTAAAGATATGCATAATTAAATAGAAATTTATGCGCAATTTTGAGAAATGCAATTTTTTTTTTATAAAAATATTCTAATTATCTCTAAAGAGGAAAATATCTTAGAGAAATATCTCCAACATGGTGTATAGAAAATTTCAACATGAGTTTGGATAAAAGATTAAAAAAAAGCTTGAATGGATCGTCGAAGTGAATTGATGCGATGAAGAATGAAATCAGTTGCGTCAACATAACTACTTGTGTATTTATTGTGCAAGCTACTCGCTATGATTTGTTGATTTGGCTCATCTGAGGTCAGTAAGTCTATTGGTGTTTGTAGACAAAAACATGGCTGGCGCAACTGGCGTTGTAATGAAATAAGCTCGATAGGCGCTTCCTTAGATAATGGGGCTCTGTAGATTATGCTACAACAAAATAGGATGACATTGGCTATTGAAGACTAAGTACTATTGAGGTTTGATGTTGAGAGAGGGATATTAATAGTCATTGAAAAGGAAGATGACACAAAACACGGGAATTGCGCCACACTAGAGTGCACCTTAGGATCGACTAGCCTTGATACCAAAATAAGAAATATGTGGAAATGAGAAATATGGTATTTTCTTGTATATTCTGATGTGAACAATGAAGAGTACATAAATAAGAGTTATTAGATGATTATTTAAGGTGATATATCAATCAAATATATGCATAATTAAAGTGAGATATATGCACAAATTTTAAGAAATACAGAGAATTAAGAGAAATATTCTAATTATCAAGAAGAAAAAAGAGAAATATCTCTAATATTAATGATTTTACTCCTTCCTCAAAGTCAAAAGCAAGGTCATCTCCAATATCCACGTTACTAAATTTGCCCTTTGATTGAGAGAAGGCGCATTCAAATTGGTCAACCTCCTGCCTCAACCATTGACCGTGTTAAAGAATCTGCTCGCTACACTTGATTCAATTATTGCCTCCACGAATACGCGTGCTAATTCACTCATTAGATATATATTTCTCATTCGCATTTAATAAAACAATAAAAAAATAGATATATTCGTCATTCCTCCATGAATTGCCTGTTTGTTTTCTGTTTTGTTGGTGCCACGTTCCACATTTTATATCCCCGCCGACCAAAATACCCCTTTTAATTCATATGCGAATGGACTTATAAGGCACCTGTCGAGATATGAGAATCTTGCTGACGTATGCTATTCTCTATGCGTACTAAAACCTTGATATGATATAGTCATTGCCGCTATAATAATAAATAAAGAACCATGCCCATGACTTGAATTTATAAAAATTCGTATTGAGATAAGGTAAGGGTACTTTATTATTCTGCATGGACCGTTGATTAAATAAATGGGAATTTGACATTCAAAGCATGTGTCTGGAATCTCACCATCAATGCAGAGTCACTTTCTCAGCAACTGCAGTATGGGAGCTAAGAAAAGATTGAATGATTGAAAATAATAATTTTCAAAGCTAGCTCAACTTATATATATATAAAGCTCCCACTTACGGTCATCCTCTCAACTATCCCACTCTGGCCCTTAAATCATCAACGATACAAACCATACACAAGTCAATAGCTGCTCGATAGCGATTAGAAAATGCTTCCAGAAATCATGAGTCCCTTTGAGACCCATCAGTGCGATCCTTTGAAATCTATCTGCGATCATCTTCTTCAGGATCATGATACAATTGAGAATGCTACAGTTTTTGCGCCAAGAAGTTTGAGCTTCAGCGATCTGTTGCTTGCGGAAAGTTGGAGCGAACTTCCTCTGAAAGTCGACGACTCGGATGACATGCTGGTGTACAGCGCTATGTGCGACGCGCTCAGTTCTGGGTGGTCGATGCCTTTGGATTCAAATCAGGAACTTGATTTCCAAGCGACGACAGTTGATTATAACAGCATCGGTTCAGCAGTGCAGAAGAGACCGGAGGAGATGGTGGAGCGATCGATGAAAGCACCGGTCAGGGAGACGCATTACAGAGGAGTGAGGAGGCGGCCGTGGGGAAAATATGCGGCGGAGATAAAAGACCCTAAGAAGAACGGTGCGAGGATTTGGCTCGGGACTTACGAGACGCCCGAGGATGCGGGATTGGCCTATGACCGGGCTGCTTTCAAGATGAGAGGATCAAAGGCCAAGCTCAACTTCCCTCACCTCATCGGCTCGGCCGAGTACGAGCCCGTCAGGGTCAGCCCCAAGCGTCGGTCCATGGAGCCTAGCTCACCGTCCAGCGATGACGGGTCAACCGGGATGAAGAGGAGAAAGAGGGAGGTCGATTCAGATGCTGAGGTGGGGTTTGGAGCTTCCAGCCCTTTTCATATTTTGGATATGGGCTTGTTAGGTGTGGACGAACAATTTTTATTTTGATTGTACGCGCTGTCAAGACATTGTCTTAATAAAAGCGAAAAAGATCTCCTAAGCTTACAACGAAAGAAAAAACGAGGAATGAAAAGTCTAAAGCTTCATGGAATAACATGAAAAGTCTAAAGCTTCGGAGAATAACATGAAAAGTCTAAAGCTTCGGAGAATAACATGAAAAGTCTAAAGCTTCAATCCCTTCCGTAAGTTGCGGTGAGTTCAGAGATGGAGACATGTAAAAGAATAAGCCAATTCATTTGAGACCCTGCAGATCCACTCTTTTTCCTATTCAAAGATCAGCCCTTTATCTTTGTATTTTCACATCGAGAATTCTTTGTAGATGAAAAGATGTCAAAGGGGCTTCTTACTTCCCAAACAGATACCCTTATGTCCATATATTAATGCTGGTTTATCAAGAATACGTAAGAAAAACACTTTGAATTGTTGATTTTTCACCAGAGATGGCTTAGAGCCAATAGTTCTTTTATCTAATTCTTTTCTTTCTAATACTTCATCCGAGAGTTATTGGTATTTATTAAATTTGTTCCCATCTAACGGAAGGTCATTAGATCAAATGACAAGGACTTTATTCAGGAAAAGAGAGAGCTATCGATTTCTTGCAGGGTGTGATTGTGTTGGTGTGTACATGTTCTCTAAGTGTAAATGGGTTTTTTCTGTTCATGCACCAAAATGATTTTATGTAAAGGATAATCGAGGTTGCCCCACAAGCCAAGAACATGTTCTCCTTTCCCAGAACAACCCCCAGCTCCGCGCTCATGCCATGAAGGTCTTCAAGTTGGTGAGTCTCTCTCAAAACAATCACGTGTATGATATAATTATCTCAAACCCTTGTTTTCGGCACCATCCTTTCGCTAATTAAACTCTCCCGGCCACCATCCGTTCTTCCCTTTCCTCGGTGATTTCGCTTACACTGTCTTGTCGCACTTGACCAGACGTGTGAATCGGCTGCGATCGCAGGTTCGGCTATGAAGCACTTGGGCTCCCTTCATCTGAAGATGGGAGTCACCGACTCCCACTTTGACATCTGTTATATACGCTTTGGCTTTGTCTTTGTCTTTCTCGGATTGAATTTGCTTGATGTCTTGCTTATATCGATCGGTATGCCTCCATCAATCATCATGGTGTAGATTACCATTGGTGAACTCATTGACTTAGCTCATCCACCGTCTCGTTGCCGCAAACTCGGCCTGTGTACTCCTTGCCGCTCCACTTCACCATTAGCGTTAACTCTTCCTCCGTCAGCGATGCTACTGAGAAAGCAAAAGATTACGCCATTCTCTTCCCCCCCGGGGAACCCCACGGGTGGAGGACGATCGGGCATTTGTGGAGATGGCAAGACGGAATTGGGTCGGATGCACACGTTCAAAACCAGCAAGAGACGACCCCTCGGAGAAACGTTAAAAATTCATATCTGGCTGGGCCCATATCTAAAATGACCCAAACTTGAAGAATCCGAATAATCTAACTATCCAAACATTTGAGCGGTGCGTACACGTTGTCTAGATGCGGCACACCTCATGTGGAGAGATTTCCTAACTACTAGTATCTTAATGAAGTTATGATAACGAGCTTGCCAATCTTAGACTTTTGGGTCACGGGTGGTGCGGAGTAATTATGACTCAAATCGAACATTCTGTAATAAAAAGATATTTGATGTCTCATTTAGTAAAATTGTAAGTTAGGACGAGAAAATCGATATGAATTCGAGAAGACAGGACTCAAAGAAGGACTCATTTTACGGCCCTATAAACAGGAACTGAGGACAGATAGCTTCAGAACTAATGGATGAAGGAAGGCACATGTGGAAGCAGCACCTGATTAGCTCTACATCAGTCGATTCTTGTTGTGCCGCTGAGCTCTAAATCATCAGTAGTTATAATAGTCTCAAGCAAATCTCAGCCTTCTCTTCATCTTATGCCATTTCAAAACTCAACCTAGCCCACACAAATATATATATATATATATATAGAGAGAGAGAGAGATATTAAGTTAGGGTGGTGAAGCATGTTTCGTCTTGGATTAGTTCTACATGTATCATGAGCGGAAGATCGATGAATACTCATCGTATGTCCACATAGTCACAATTGCGCCGTTGCCCATCTAAACCTTAACCTCTCTCTTTCTGTGATTAGCGAATCAAATTCCATGGAGACATTGTTAAGTCAGGAAAATTACTTAAAAAGTCCCAAATCAATTATACTTATGTCAATTCAATATTAAACATTTTAATTTGATCAATTTTTTTGTCAGTAATTTAATTAGATCAATTGAGTTCCAAACCTTTTGACAATTTACTAATATAATTTATCCGTCTAATTTTGATTGAAATCACTAATGTGAATGACAACCGTATGAAGCGGCACGACAATGCTGACGTGAACAAATTTTATGATTATTTTTATAATTTTTATTATATTTTATATTATATATATTTATTAATATTTTTCTTTTTCTTCTTTTTGTTCCTTCTTCCCCCCAGTTGTCGGGCCAGTGATGGCTGACAAATGGTTACAGGCAATGATTGATAGGGGTCGCCCTCCCTGGCCTTAGGTGAGGTTGCCCTCCTTGGGATCTCGTCCAAGGGCAGTAAGGTTGCCCTTCGTCAAATCTTGGCAAGGTTGAACCTCACTTGTAGCTAGCGACGCCGACTTGCACCGGCCTCTGTTGAGGGCAACATTTGCTTTAAGTCTACAAGGTCGCCCCTAGCTAGATCCCAGTAAGGTCGAGGCTTGCCCTTCCTAGCCTTTGGTGAGGGCAAGTGTCACTCAATGCAAACAAGGTCACCCCTTGCCAAAATTCAGCGAGGGTGGGCAACCCTTGCCAATCATCGTCAAGACTTGGCAAATGGTGGAGAAAGAATGAAAGAAATAAGAAAGAAAGAAAAAAAGAAACATATAAAAAAAGTCAAAAAAAAAAAAAAATTTACAAACAATTGTCAATGTTAAAGTTGATTATTTACGTTAGCAATTTTCTGTCCAAAATTGGTTAGATTGATTACATTGATAAATTGTTTTAAAAATTTTAGAACTCAATTAGTCAAATTAAAAAATTTATGATTGGATTGGTGCGAATACAAAAAATTGAAGATTTTTTTGGTTATTTTTTCATGCTAGTCTGTCGGTCCACTTCAACGACCTATAAAGAAAAGAGATGACACATGGAGCCTGCAACTGATTTTTAAGCTCAAGGCCCTCTCATCCAAACTTAACAACCTCACTTTGGGACCGCGTTCCCCTTCAACCCGCCGACCGGACACGGCGATGAACTCGAGTGCAGACGTAATCGAACGTTCAGCAGATGGAAGATGTGTGTGGAGTTCGCGTGCAGGGTCGGTCCAAGCCCGTACTCATCGGCGTTTCCGCCATACCAGTCGGCAAAAAAGGCTTAGTCGACCCAACCCGATTTTGTCCACGAGGCAAAAAGTCAAAACAGTTCCGAAGCATCGAACTTGATTACGAAAGAGCGACAAATTGCATTCCCATTCAACGAATTTCCTCGATTTGACCATGACCTTGGTACATGCTAAGACCCCATTACTTATCTCAAATCCAAAATAGAGTACGTAAATTTTTAGTTTTTAAGAAAAGGGAACGAGCACACAATATGATTAGTTGAAACCGACCATATGTTGTTAAATTGATTAATCCATGTTATAATGTATCAATCATTTATCTTGTAGATGCGAGATATGCAGAATTTTCGGTACATTTTGATGTTGAGCTATGAAGAGCGAGGCTTTTGTTAGTTGATTATTTGAGATAACATATCATCATTGAAGAATATGTGCAATCGAATGGAGATGTATGCACAATTTTGAGAGATATGGAAAATTAAAAGAATTATTCTAATTATCACTAAGAGGAGAATACCTTATAGAAATATCTTTGACATGATGTATAAAAAAAATTCAATATGAGTTTGCACAAAAGATCCGAAAAATGCTTGAGTGGAAATCGCCGGTTTGATGTGGTGAAGAGCGAATTAGTTGTGTTAACATGGCTGCTTGTGTGTTAATCGTAGCTGTTGTGCAAGCCATATGCCAAGACACTGTTGATCTGGCTCATCAAGGGCAGTGAGTTCATTACTGTTCGGTTGGGGATAGAAACATGGTTAGCGCGACTGGCGTTGTTATGAAACAAGCTCGATGGACGCTTTCTTAGATAATAGTGTTTCGTAGATTACGTGACAATAGAACAGGGTGAAGTTGGTTAGCAATGTTGAGGATTGACATTGAGAGAGGTTATTGAAAAAGAAGATGACATGAAATACGAGAATTGCACCACACCAAAGTGCACCTAAGGATTGAATAACATTGATACCAAAATAAGAGATATGCAGAAGTGAGAATTGTGGTACTTTTGTATATTTCAACGTGCACAATGAAGCACATTAATAAGCTCTATTATATGATTATTTAAGGTGCTAGATTAACTAAGGATATGCACAATCCTAAATAGACATATACGTAACTTTTGAGAAATACGGTGAGTTCAGATAAATATTATTATTATCTTTAACGGAGAAAAATATTTTTTGAGAAATATCTCCAACATTGATGACATTACTCCTTTCTTGAAGCGAAAAAGCAAACTCATCTCCGATATCCACATTAGTAAATTTGCCCTTTAAACCAGAGCACACGCAGACAAATTGGTCAAGCCTCCCGCCTCAACCATTGACTGTGCCAATGTATTCGCTCCTCGGGATGCTTATTCAATTATTGTCGCCACGACTACACGTGCAAATTTGTGTTTAGCCCCATGTAATTGCACTCTAAAAGTAAATCACAAGAATTAGACTCACTTCCCCACGATGAGAATGCCTCGATCTGAAAGTAGACTTTCCGAGCAAAAGTCCGTGTGGTTCTCTGGTCCTGCTAACGATCAGAACAAGAGTGCCTACATAGTTTATATTTGATTCTTTGACTTTTGCTAGATTTTTTTATTCGAAAGGTCAACCACTTGGCAGAGCCCTTTATGGCTGGCTTCCAATTGAAACCCCCACCGTCCGTCTCTTTCCCATTTCCTCTTGTGCAGCTAAAACAAGACAAATAAACCTTTCTTCTTCTTTATATGGCCCATCATCAACAGTGGCGTCACTTGTATGGCCTTCCAGAATAGTCGATCTCTTGATTGATCAATCTTGACTATTTACATATTTGGCACCACTCTAAAAAAATTGATCAAAGTAAATTAACAACCCTCATCTTTGTTGAACTCCAATAGTAGGATCCCAATAAGTAATTAGTCGTGAAAGAATTCTAGTCCACTTGAGAGGCAATTGGTTTTAGGAATTGAGAATCATCCATTAAGGATCAATTCCGAAAAATTGAAATTGAAAATCGCTCATTAGTTCTATGGACTCATCTGGGAACTAAACAAATAGTCTGGTTTAGTTCCCAGGTGGGTTTATGAAACCGATTGAAATGTCCCCACATTTTGAAGAGTTATGAGACTTGAGAGTGAGTGATGAGGTTGGAGGCCAAAGGCAATTGAGTGTGAGAGTGATAGAGGAAGCAATGAGGCTAGAGGCCACCATGAGCGAGAGTGAGAGGGATTGATGAAGCCGAAGGCCATTGGGAGGGAGGGGAGGCTATGAGATGAGTGAGGCGAGAGACAAAGAAAACATAAAAATTTTAAAAAATTATATATATACAGGTCAAGTTCGAGTAGATGGGAGAGTGATTTCACACTTAGAATCGGGAATTGGACTAGTCCCAATGGAAATCATCAATTTTGGGCTGGTTTGGTCTGGTTTCAAGCAGTTCCAATTTCTTTTGCACACCCCTAGTCCACTCATACAATTTGGGTTGGGTCTCATATATAGGCTCAAACTAAGTATATAATTTATCAAATGTAATGACAAAGAAAAACATGCTATTGGTCAAATCCGGTCCGATTCTAGGTGTATTGGTCCAGTTCCCGATTCCAGAAATAGGGAACCGAACCCTTAAGTACAAACCAGATCACCCTTCAACCCGCCGGGCGATGAGCTTGAATACAGACACAATCGAACGTTCAGCAGATGGAAGTTGCGTGGAGTGCGCGTGCAGAGTCGGTCCGAGCCCATACTTTCCGGCGTTTTCGCCATACCCGTCGGCGCATGAAGCTTAGTCAAACAAAAACAAAATGTCCAGGAGACAAAAAGTCAAATAGTTCCGACATCGACATGGTTGAGAAAGCGACAATTTGCTTTCCCATTGAATGATTTGACCATGACCTTGTGACATGCTTAGGTCCCATTACTTTTCGCAAATCCAAAATAGAGTACGTAATTTTTTTTTTAAGAAAAGGGAACGAGCACACTACATGGTTATTTTGAGTATTGTTGAAATTGACCGTATGTTGTTCAGTTCGTTAATGCATGTTATTATGTATTAATAATTTATTTTGCCTAAATTACCTGTAATTTTACCTTTTTCTCTTTAATAGATGTGAGATTTGCGGAAGAGAGAAACGCGGAATTTCTATATATTTCGATATTGAACAATGAAGAGTTTGATTATCTTTAGGTAACATATTGATTAATGATATAGATGATAAAAAGAGAGATATGCATAATTAAGAATTATGGAGAATCCAAACAAATGTTCTAATTATCTCTCAATAGAGAGAAATATCCTAGAGAAATATCTCTAATATTAATTATTTTATTCCTTTCTCAAAGTGAAAAGCAAGCTCTTTCTCAAATATCCACGTTAGTAAATTGGCTCTTTAATCTAGAGCACACGAAGACAAAATGGTCAAACCTCCTGCCTCATCCATTGACCGTGCCAATGTATTCACTCCTCGTGATACTCATTCAATTATTTTATCCACGATTACACGTGCTAATTTACGTTTTAGATATATATTTCTCATTCGCATTTAAAGACACAATATATAAAAAATAGATATATTCGTCATTCCTCCATGAATTCTTTGTTTGTTTTCTCTTTTGTTGGTGCCACGTTCCACATTTTGTCTCCCCACCGACCGAAATTGCCCTTTTTTTTTTTAATTCATACGCGATTGGATTTATACGGCACCCTGTCGAGATATGAGAATCTTGCTGATGTATATTATTGGTATAATATAGTCATTGCACTATAATAATAAACAAAGAAAAGTGCCCATAACTTCAATTAATTTATAAAATTCGCATCGAGATAAGGCAAAAGCACATTATTCCATGAAGACTGTCGGTTGAATAAATGTGAATTCAAACATTCAAAACGTGTGTAGAATATCACTGCCAATGCATGGGCACCTTCTCAGCAAATGCAACATGGGAGCTAATAATGTGAAAAATAGATTGGATGATTGAAAATAATGATTGTTTAAGCTTGCTCAACCTATATATATAAATCTTCTACTATGGCCATCCTCTCAACTAATCCACTCTAGCCCTTCAATCATCAACGATACAAACTGTACACAAGTGAATAGCTGCTCGATCGCCATCAGAAAATGCTTCCAGAATTCATGAGTCCCTTTGAGACCCATCAATGCGATCTTTTGAAATCGATTTGTGATCATCTTTTTCACGATGATGATGATATTGTTGAGAATGATGCAGTATTTGCGCCGAGGAGTTCGAGCTTCAGCGATCTTTTGCTGATGGAAAGTTGGAGCGAACTACCTCTGAGAGTCGACGACTCGGAGGATATGTTGGTGTATGGTGCTTTGAGCGATGCACTCAGTTCTGGGTGGGTGATGCCTTCGGCTTCGAGTCAAGAACTTGATTTCGAAACGAGGACTGTTGATAACGGCGGCATTGGTCTGGAGGTGCAGACGAGACCGGAGATGGTGAAGCGCGAGATGAAAGCGCCAGTCAGGATGACGCATTACAGAGGAGTGAGGAGGCGGCCATGGGGAAAATATGCAGCGGAGATAAGAGACCCCAAGAAGAACGGCGCAAGGATTTGGCTCGGGACTTACGAGCTGCCTGAGGACGCGGCGTTGGCCTATGACCGGGCCGCTTTCAAGATGAGAGGGTCGAAGGCCAAGCTCAACTTCCCTCACCTCATCGGCTCGGTCGAGTATGAGCCCGTGAGGGTCAGCCCCAAACGTCGGTCCGCCGAGCCTAGCTCGCCGACCAGCGATGACGGGTCGACTGGGACGAAGAGGCGAAAGAGAGAGGTCGATTCAGATGCTGAGGTGTGGACGAACGATTTAAGGAATGCGTAATAGGAGTGCCACAAATATTCTCCAACCCCTTTCCCCATTCTGGATCTGGGCTTGTTAGGTGTGGACGAACGATTTTTATTTTGATTGTACATACTGTCAAGACATTATTTTCTTCATCAATGTGAAAAAGATATCCCGAACTTGAAACAATCTCCAACACTAGTTTTGGGCACCATCGTTTCGCTGGTTAATCTCTCCCGGCCGCCGTCCGTTTCTTCCCCTTCCTTGGTGATTTCGCTTACACTGTCTCGTCATGCTTGAACAGACCGCGTGAACCAGTCATCCGACTCTGTGGGTCCGTAATATACGCTTTGGCTTTGTCTTTCCCGGATTGAATTTGCATGCTGGGGTGCTTATATCGACCGGTATCCCTCCATCGATCGTCATCGTGTAGATTACTATCGGTGAACTCCTTGATTCAGCTCATCCACCGTCTCGTTGCCGCAAACTCGGACTGTGTACTCCTTGCTGCTTCACTTCACCATCAGCGTCAGCTCTTCCTCCGTCGCCGGTGACGCCACAGCTCCTGACGAAGAAGAAGGTGACGCCATTCTCTCTCTATCTCTCCTTGGAGGAGGATGATCGGGCATACGTGGAGATGTCAAGACGGATTTGGGTCGGACGTACACGTTCAAAGCCCACAAGAGATGATCCATCCAATAAACCGATCCAACACAATCCGAGATAGATTAAGAAACCTTAAAAATTCATATTTGGTTTGGCTCAATCCCAAGAATCCAATTAATCTAATTGTCTGAACATCTGAACGGTGTGTACAATATTATTTAGCTTCAGAACTAATGGATGAACGAAAGCACATGTGGAAGCAGCACCTGATCAGCTCTACATCAGTCGATTCTTGTTGTGCCGCTGAGCTCTAAATCATCAGTAGATATAATAGTCTCAAGCAAATCTCAGCCTCCTCTTCATCTTATGCCATTTCAAAACTCAACCTAGCCCACACAAACATATATATATATATATAGAGAGAGAGAGAGAGAGAGAGAGAGAGAGAGAGAGAGAGAGAGAGAGAGAGGTGTTAAGTTAGGGTGATGAAGCATGTTTCGTCTTGGATTAATTCCACATGTGTCGTGAGCGGAAGATGGATGAATACTCATCGTATGTCCACATAGTCACGTTTACGCCGCTGCCCATCTAAACCCTAACAACCTCTCCCTTTCTGCGATTAGCGAATCAAATTCCATGGAGACATTGTTAAGTCAGGAAAATTACTTAAAAAGTCCCAAATCAATTATACTAAGTCAATTCAATATTAAACATTTTAATTTGATCAATTTTTTTGTTGGTAATTTCATTAGATCAATTGAGTTTCAAACCTTTTGACAATTTACCAATATAGTTTTTTTTTTTGATCGAAAGTAGTGCGTTCATTCATTCATTAAAGCGATAATTACAGGAAAACGATAGTTCGGAATCGGAGCACAAAATGTTCCAAAGGGATTGAGGGGGTTCAAACTTCCATGTTGGGGGAAGGATTTTAAGGCGGAATGATTTTGCAACCTAGTCTGCGGCTCGATTTGCTTCGCGCGAGCAATGGACCACATTAACATGGGACAGCTGGGCCAACACCTATTTGCACTTCCGGATGAGATCCTTCACAGCCCATGACTCCTTAGCCCGGCCCAAAACGAGTTCCACTAGTTGAAGACAGTCACTTTCACAGTGAAGTACTTTTCTCTGTTTCAGCAACAACAAACCGTGAAACAGGGCTAGGGTTTCCACCTGATCCATCCAATTTTGATTGAAATCACTGATGTGGATGACGACTGTTTGAAGCAGCACGCCGATGCTGACTTGGACAAATTTTGTAATTATTTTTATAATTTTTATTATATTTTATAATATTTTTATTTATTTATTTTATTTTTCTTCTTTTTGTTCCTTCTTCCTCCCCCAGTTGCCGGGCGAGTGATGGCCGACAAATGGTTACAGGCAATGATTGATAGGGGTTGCCCTCCCTGGCCTTAGGTGAGGTTGCCCTCCTTGGGATCTCGTCCAAGGGCAGTAAGGTTGCCCTTTGTCAGATCTCGGCAAGGTCGAACCTCGCTCGTAGCTAGCGAGGCCGATGAGGCCGACTTGTGCCGGCCTCTGTTGAGGGCAACCGTTGCTTTAAGTCAACAAGGTCACCCCTTGCTAGCCTTTGGTGAGGGCACTCCACACAAGCAAGGTCACCCCTTGCCAAAATTCAGTGAGGGTGGGCGACCCTTGCCACCTATAAGGTTTTAGTTGAAGGAACCCGTAATTTGGAACTTGAAACTTATAACTTGGAGCAAGTTTTAATATTTTTCTTGATTCATGTTTTCACACGATCTTACAATATTCTATATAGGTCGATGATGAATGTATAATCTAAAAGCACTAATTTGAACTTCCATTTTATTACCGAGACTTACTTTATTAATATTCATATTTTTCGTGTGTTTTTATGATCAGTGAATTATAGCAGCAAGTGATGGTCATTAAAGGTTTTAATTCATTGCAATTGTTTAATTAATAATATAGATAAAACCTGATAGACCCTAAAATCGATCCTAGAACTCATGATAGGATATGTTCTAGATTCTAAAGTATGTATGGTAAGTTTCAAGTATCAAAAGTAAGGAATTTGTTCAAATGGGTAAATTCGAAATTCCAATAGAAACCTGAAACTGCTCATCTCAAGTTCTAAATCTACTGATGATTTGTCAATACAATTAATCTAACCAAATTTGGCTGGAAATTGCTAACGTGGAAGTTTGCCATCTTAAGGGACACAACTGGCGCTGACGTGGACAATTTTTACAAAATTTCAATTTTTCAAAATTTTCATTTATTTTATTTTTTCTTTCTTTCTTGCCTTTCTATATATTGTATTTTTAAAGGCGAATGAGAAATATATATCCAAAATGCAAATTGGCACGTGCAGTCGTGGAGATAATAATAAAAAGGGAAAAAGCCACCAAAAACTCAAAATTTTACCTCGAGTGACAGATTTACCCCGAACTTTGTTTTGTAACGTGAAAAACCTCGAAGTTTGCTAACTGTGACACATTTACCACAAACTTTTATTTGTGACACAAAAAATCCCGAACTTTCATTTGTGTGACACATTTACTCTAAATCATAAGGGCGTTCTAGTCTTTTTACTTTTAAAAACAATTTTCTTTTTTTTTTTTATTTTCTTCTTCTTCTTCCTTCCCTCCACCGGCCATGGCTGAGTCGGTGGAGGGAAGCCGGTGTCCGACGAGGGCACCCCTTGCTGACGCCGGCGAGGGCGGCCCTTGTTGGCGTCGAGCGAGGGCCTCCCTCGCCGACACGGGGAGGGTGGCCCTCGTCGACGTTGAACAAGGACCTCCTCGCCGATCTAGGGAGGGCACCCTCGCCCGACGCCAGCGAGAGCACCCCTCGCCAGATCTGGCGAGGGCACCCCTTGCCGGCGTCGGGCGAGGGAGGCCCTTGTCCAACCTAATCGAGGGCCTCCCTCGCTTGACGCTGGCGAGGGCAGCCCTAGCCAGCCCAAGCGAGGGCGACCCTCACCGGATGCCGGCTTCCTTCGCCATGGCCCGCAGAGGGAAGAGAGAAGAAGAAAAAAAGAAAAAAAAAGAAAAAAAAAAGAAAAAGAAAAAAGAGAAAGAATAAGACGAAAATACTCTTAATGGGGGCAAATGTGTCACAATTAGCGAACTTCGGGAGTTTTCACGTCACAAAACAAAGTTCGGGGTAAATTTGTCACTCAAGACAAAGTTGGGGGTTTTTGGTGGCTTTTTCCCTAATAAAAATAAGCATCACGAGGAGCGAATACATTGGCACGGTCAATGGTGAGGCAAGAGGTTTGACCAATTTGTCTGCGTGTGCTCTACTTTAAAGGGCAAATTTACTAATGTGAATATCAGAGATGAGTTTGCTTTTTGCTTCAAGAAAGGAGTAAAGTCATCAATGTTGGAAATATTTTTCAAGGATGTTGTTCTCCGTTGAAGATAATTAGAATATTTATCTGAACTGACCGTATTTCTCAAAAGTTGCATATATATCTATCTTTGATTGTGCATATCCTTAATTAATATGGTACCTTAAATAATCATGTAATAAGGCTTATTAATGTCCTTCATTGTTCACATTGAAATATACAAAAGTACTGCAATTCTCAGTTCTGCATATATCTCCATTCGATTGTGCATATCCTTAAATGATGATATGTTATCTCAAATAATCAACTAACAAAACCTCATTCTTCGTAGCTCAATATCGAAATGTACCGAAATTCTGCATTTCTCTCTTCTGCATATCTCACATCTACAAGAAAAATGTAAAATTACACGCAATTTACACAAAATAAATGATTAATACATAACAACATGTATTAATGAATTGAACAACATATGCTTGGTTTCGACTAATTATATCGTGTTCTCGTTCCCTTTTCTAATTTACGAACTCTATTTTGGATTTGAGACAAGTAATGCGGTCTTAGCATGTACCAAGGTCATGGTCAAATCGAGGAAATTCGTTGAATGGGAATGCAATTTGTCGCTCTTTCGTGACCATGTTCGATGCTTCGGAACTGTTTTGACTTTTTGCCTCGTGGACATTCTGTTTTGGGTCGACTAAGCTTTCTGTGCCGACGGGTATGGCGGAAACGCCGCAAATTATGGGCTTGGACCGACGCTGCACGCGCACTCCACACACATCTTCCATCTGCTGAACGTTCGATTACGTCTGCACTCGAGTTCATCGCCGTGTGCGGTCGGCAGGTTGAAGGGGAACGCGGTCCCCAAGCGAGGTTGTCAAGTTTGGATAAGAGGGCTGTGAGCTTAAATCAGTTGCAGGCTCCATGTGTCATCTCTTTTCTTTATAGGTCGTTGAAGTGGGCCGACAGACTTAACATGAAAAAATAACCAAAAAAGCCTTCAATTTTTTTGTATTCGTACCAATTCAGTCATAAATTTTTCAATTTGACTAATTGAGTTCTAAAATTTTTGACAATTTATCAAATTAATCAATGTGGCCAATATTGGACAGAAATCGCTGACATGAATAATCAACCTTAACATTGACAATTTTTTTGTAATTTTTTTTTCTGACTTTTATATGTCTTTTTTTCTTTCTTTCTTATTTCTTTCATTCTTTCTCCACCATTTGCCAAGCCTCCTATCCTCTCCCTTTAATGACCTATTAAAAAAAGAAAATACACATGGAGCCAGCAAGGTTGCAATTAGGGGTTAGTAAAAGGAACTGCTCGGACACTGAAATTAAAAGGAGGCAAATAAAAATGAAAAGAAAAGAGGAAAAAAATCTCAAAATTCAACATCTGAAGCTTCGTAGACTGACATGAAATTTCTAAACCACTACCCAAGCTCCCACTAAACTGTGCTCTGCAATCGTAAATTCACGCCTATAACTACACCAAAAGCACGGGGAGAGTCCAGGAAGTGAAATCAGATGCCGAAATCAAAATCGCAGCCAGAATAGATTGCAACCAAATCCACCCAAAGAGCTAGAGGTATCGGAGGAAGAGGGTTGATCCGACACCGATGTTTAAGCCTTTACCGCGAACAATCAGGCTGAAGGAGAAGGAGGACGAGAATCAGCGAAGATACCTCAGAAGGGAACGAGGGGCGCAGGCATTCGCACATGAAGGTGGCGTTTCTGTACATTAAGTGCCGCAAGCTATGCTGCATGCACTAGTATCGCTACCTTGGCGATTTAACGAGAGAATATTGTTGATTTATATCGCGAATAAAGAACACTGGTTTAATCCGAATGTGGATATGAACATTCATGAGGAGAGCTAGTGATAAGTAATTTACTAATCAATCAGAGAATTACAAAGTACAATCGCTTCCATGATAGTGTTTAGCCCCATGTAATTGCACTCTAAAGTAAATCACAAGAATTAGACTCACTTCCCCACGATGAGAATGCCTCGATTTGAAAGTAAACTTTCCGAGCAAAAGTCCGTGTGGTTCACTGGTCCTGCTAACGATCAGAACAAGAGTCCCTCCTGAGTTTATTTTTGATTCTTTGACTTTTGCTAAATTTTTGGAGTCGAAAGAAATCCCCCAACGTCCGTCTCTTTCCTATTTCTTGTGCAGCTAACAAGAAGACAAATAAACCTTTTTTTCTTCTTTATATGGCCCATCATCAACAGTGGCGTCACTTGTATGGCCTTTTAGAATAGTCGGTCTCTTGATTGATCAATCTTGACTATTTTCATATTTGGCACCACTCTAAAAAAAAAAGATCAAAGTAAAGTAACAACCCTCACCTTTGTTGAACTCTAATAGTAGGATTCCAATAAGTAACTAGTCGAGAATTAGAATTTTAGTCCACTTGAGAGGTGATTGGTTTCGGGAATTGAGAATCGTCCATTAAGAATCAGTTCTGAAAAATTGAAATTGAAAATCGCTCATTAGTTCTATGGACTCACCTGGGAACTAAACAAATAGTCCGGTTTAGTTCTTGGGTGGATTTATGAAACCGGTTGAAATGTCCCCACATTTTGAAGAGTTATAAGACTTGAGAGTGAGTGATGGGGTTGGAGGCCAAAGGCAATTGAGTGTGAGAGGGATAGAGGAAGCAATGAGGCTAGAGGCCACCAAGAGCAAAAGTGAGAGGGATCGACGAGGCCGAAGGCCATCGGGAGGGGAGGTGAGGCCATGAGATGAGTGAGGCGAGAGACAAAGAAAACATAATTTTTTTTTAAATCATATATATATACAGGTCAAGTTCGAGTAGATGGGAGAGTGATTTCACACTTAGAATAGGGAATCCGATTAGTCCCCATGGAAATCATCAATTTTGGGCTGGTTTGGTCTGGTTTCGAGCAATTCCAATTTCTTTTGCATACCCCTAGTCTTTTTTTTTTTTTTGATCGAGAAAAATGACATACTATTGATTACTTAGCCACTGTTTGAGACAATTACATCTAGAGCATCGGTGCATAATAAGTCTAGAAAAACAGGAGGGGGGTGGAACAACCAATTGGGGGGAAGGATATTACACCGGCAGGCCTTTGCAAGCCAATTAGCGGGCCGATTTGTTGTTCTACTGCAGTGGGCCAGAGATATGTCACTAAAAGCCTGCAGTTTCGCTCGGGCCCGGTCCAGGAGTGGTTGGAGCTTCTAGTTCACTTTCGTCGAAGCTGTAAGTCCTTGCACGAGTGAAAAGTAGTCTGTTTGTACTTGCAGAGAGAGTTCCACACAGTTTGCAAGTAGATCTAGGGTTTCAAGCAGAGCCAAAGCTTCTGCCTGTTCCGCCGAAGTCGCCTCCACCAATTTCGCGAAGCCATCCACCATACATCCTCGGTGATCCTTGCAGATGCACGCAACAACAGCTCTGTTTTGTGATTTACCTCCGGTCTCTGTTTCTACAGCTTTGGGCTCGACGAAGGAGGCGTCTATGTTAACTTTCAGCATATGAGGGGGCGGTGGTAGCCATCGATCAGGTTTGGCTGTGAGCTTCCTTTCTTTCTCTTGTTGTTGGGTCACAGAATTGAAAGTGTCATGGAGGGTTTGTGCCTAAACAACAACTTGCTGCGGGTGCAGGGGACGCCTCTCGAAGAGGAACTGATTTCGCCCCTTCTAGATGCTCCAAAGGACAACCGCTACTTGTTCGAACTTCTTTGTATGGTGAGGGTTGGTTTTAAGTTTAACTAGACAATCATCAAGGCGAGTTAACCCATATCTTGATATCTTGATCTGCAGAGGTGTGGAACTCCAAATCAGAGTTGTCCATGGACAGAGTAGAAGAAGATGTTCAATGGTTTCAGCCTCTTTGCTGTAGATAGGGCAGATGGGATCCAAGATGATCTTTCTTCTATATAATTTTTCCCGTGTAGGAAGAGCATTATGAGAAGCTTGCTAGAGAAAGAATATGATTTTTGGGAGGGTTTTTGCTTGCCAAATTTGTTTCCATAGATTTGGATTAATGTGATGCGATGAGGTTGCTGTTTGGCCTATACTTGCTGGATGTTCTTTGACTGTGTGGTAGCCACTTTTCACTGAATAAATACCAGAGTTGCTGTGCGTCCAGACTAGTTTGTCTTTTGAATCTGGCCTTACAATAGGTGTAGCAAGTATTTCCTTAGCGATTCTGTCATTGAACATCGACTCCACCAGCTAGGTATTCCATTTACTATTTCTGAGTTCAATAAGAGCTGCCACGTGTTTTGGTTCGTTTTTTGTTGCCGGGCCTCCAATTGGACCACTTGTTATCCATTTATCTGCTTTGATTGATAGATTTTTGCCATTCCCAACTGAGTACATATTGTGTGGCTTGATAGAGTCCCTACCCCGAGTTATACTTTACCAACCCCATGAAGGTCGGGATTCGTGTCCAGCTTTCCAGAAGTCTCCATGAGGATAATAGAGGCCCTTCATCACTCTGCTCAATAAGGACTGAGAATTTTGTGAGATGCGTCGCGCTTGTTTGCCCAACATAGCTGTGTTGAAAGCAATTAGGTCTTTAAAGCATAGACCTCCCTCCTTCTTTCTATGTTTCAATGCTTCCCAGTTCTTCCAGTGTATTCCAGCCTTTTCACTGTTTGTTTTCCACCAAAAGTTTGCAATCCTCCTCTTAATAGCTTTGCATATAGAAACATGGATCTTGAATATGGACATGGCATATTGAGGGATGGCTTGTACAACTGCTTTTTATCAAAATTTCATTCCCTGCTTTTGATAACAAATGTTCCTTCCAGCTTTCTAACTTTCTATTTATCCTTGCAAGTATCCACGCAAACATGTCTTTTTTTGAGCAGCCCCATTCCATCAGGATCCCTAAATAATTCCCTGTTTTTTCAATTTCTGGAACTCTCAGTTCATTGGCCATATTTCTCCTCAAGGTTGTTGGGCAACATCTGCTGAAGTATATACCAGATTTGTTTAGATTGATAGCCTGGCCAGAAGCATAACAATATTCGTGTAGGATAGTTGCCAAGTTTTGACACTCTAGGATTGAGCCATGGAAGAAGAAAATTGAGTCATCCACAAAGAGCAAATGCGATAGGGTGGGATAGCTGTTATTTAGCTTGATTCCTCTAATAGTGCCATCTTTAACTGCTTTGCCCATCATATAGGATAGAACATTGGCTACTAATATGAATAGATATGGGGAGAGAGGGTCACCTTGTCAGATTCCACATGTAGGCTTGAAAGATGATAGAGACTCCCCATTAAAATTCACACTGAAAGTAACGGTTGAGACACATTGCATCACCCATTGTACCCACTGTGCGCAGAAGCCCATTTTGGTTAGGCATGCACTAAGGAAATCCCATTCAATCCTGTCGTATGCCTTCTGCATATCTAGCTTTAAGAGTGCTTGAAACTTCTTTTTTCTCTCTCGGGTTCGTAATCTGTGAAGAACTTCCTGTACCAGCAATATATTATCTTGTATCAGCCTTCCCTCCACAAATGCACTATGCTCTTTTGCTATTAGAGTTGGCAGCAGGGGTTTTAATCTATTGGTCAGCACTTTTGAGATAATTTTGTAAATGAAATTACACAGGCTAATGGGGCGAAACTGTTCCAGCTTTTCTGGATTTGGAACTTTGGGAATAAGGGTAATAAGCGTGCTGTTCATAGCTAGATTGAGATAGGCCGTGTTAAAAAATCCCTGTATCTCTGTATAAATATCCTGAGAAATGTATGGCCAGTGAGTTTTGAAAAAGAGACCATGCATACCATCCGGTCCTGAGGCTTTATGGGCTCCTAATTGTTGCATAGCTTGCGTGATCTCTTCTATAGAAACAGGTTCTACTAGTCGTTGGTTCATTCCCGCATCCACTGAGGATGGTATTTGTTGTAGAAGGGGCTAAAAGTTTCGTGGCCCTGCTGATTCGTACAGCCTTTTAAAATATGTGTTTGTCATCTCTTTCAGTTGCTGTTCATTACGCACCCATTCGTCTTCTGGATTTTTCATCAGAGCAGTCTGATTTTTGGTTCGTCTTTGAATGGTTGTAGCATGAAAGAATTTGGTGTTTTTATCTCCCCAAGCTAACCACTTAATTCTGGATCGCATTCCCCAGTACATTTCTTCTTGTCGCCACAACAGTTCAATTTCTTTTGTTAGTTTCTTGGCTGCCTTGCTTTCTTGAGGAACCCCTGTGCCGTTCATTAATTTTGGTAGTTCACTATTCAACCAAGTTAGCCTCCTCTTTGCATTAGTAAACTTTCCTTGGCTCCATTTTACCAACTTTTGTGCCACATTTTGCAGTTTCTCAACCACATTGAGCTGATGGGAGTCAGGATCAGCCCAGGTGTCCCTGACAAGGCTCTTACATTCCTCCTCCTCTGCCCAAAAGGCTTCATACTTAAAGTTCTTCCTCTTCCTTTTTTTTGGTGGACAAGTAGATAGAATAATTGGAGTGTGATCAGAGCCAATTGCTGGTATGGCTATACATTTTGCTATGGGATATTTAATTCGCCAATCTAAGTTGCATAATACTCTATCAAGACGTTCCTTGATCAGATTTTCTCCTTGTCTCTTGTTTGTCCAGATGTATACACACCCCTTACATTCCATATCCAGCAAAGAACAGTGGTTGAGGAAATACCTGAAGGCTGCAATCCGGTAATTTTCAACTCTTTTATTGCCAACTTTTTCCCATTGATATAGAATTTCGTTGAAGTCCCCCATACACAACCATGGCAGGTGATAAAGATTACTATCTCTATTAATATGCTCCCATAACAGTATTCGCTCCTTAAATTCATTCGGCACAATGTATTAATGAAATGTGCATGCGCTGGTTGCTAGTTGGCAAATGGCATTGGGTGAAGATAACATGTTCTGTGAAGCAATCTATGGTGAGGATTACCTCATCATCCCAAAATATTGCTAAACCCCCTGCTATTCCCTCTTGATTAACTATAAAACAATGCTAAAAGTGGAGTCTCCGTGTCACGCCCCGAAATGTTGAGCGCGCCAACATCCCGCCATGGTCATGAAAATGCGATATTCCCAGGTAGTGTCGCCGACCCCAAATTAATTTAATGCGCAAGTGGAACGTACTGAGAAGTACCTTACAAAAACATAAAAACATACGGGATAGGATAACAGGAAGATCAAGTCAAAATCAAACATCATACTTTCATACATCATTGTCAATCCAGGGCTTACATACACAAACAGAATCCGGAGACTATATGCACCAAAAATGGGTCAGAGTTTATGTGCATCAACAAAAAGGCGTCAGCCTACATAACATGGATCAGCCCACCAAAAAGAGGAACAGCCCTATAACTACTAGTCGGACTCGTTCGTCGATCCCACATCCTCCACATCAGACAACACCGGGTCCACAGACGATGGGTCATCCACCCTACCATCAGGCAGGTCAGCTACACCCTCACCTAGGATAGCATCCATCACGGCCAGTGGGATATCAAAACTGTCAAGTTGACCAATCCTAAAGCCATTGGCCCCAAAACGGAACCAAGCCCTATACCTATGGGGTACCCTAACATCTTTAGTCTTCTGGATCCATACAATAGTCCTGATCAACTCGTAGACCCAATGGCTCCTAGGGTCAGGGAAGTTGTGCACCTTCTTAATAATCTGCACTGGGATGCCATTCTTCTTTGGGGGTCCCACCATCTACGGTCCTATAATATTTTTCCCCAAACTGGGATGAGACTTTGTCTCAGCATGTTCACCCCTCCTAAACCCCTATTAGAAAGAAAATACGCCCCATAGTGGTCTAGCCACGCAGTACAGAAGACTTACCTCGCCTTCTAGCCTTCCTGCAGATTAGTACAATTCATAGCACTCAAGTACAAATTATAATACGCACGTGGACTATCGGAACACAATCCAATTCATTTAATTTCAAATTCACAGCAAGGATTTCAAATCATCATTCATCGGCGCCACACAAGGGCATAGCCTACTCGCAGTTCGGCTATCTACTGACATAAAGCCAGGCATCGCCTCCTCCCTTGGAGCGCGGCTTTGTCAGTACATCGACGGCGTTCTCGAAGGAGCATGGGCCCAGAATCAACTGCGACCCACATCCACCGCGTGGGCATCCCATATAGGGGCAATTCCCACTTAATAGTTCAAAACAATTTCTCACAATTATCATAACACCACTCATAATCAATTTAAAGTACTTCACACGTCATTCACATATTTCAATTGCAACATTCATCCTTAAGAACTCAATTTCGATATCAAACCCGACATTTGAGATTTTCTAATTAAAATCCATATTTTCCTCAATCAACACTCAATTTGCATTAACCATTCATCAATTTCAAATTCTAAGTATACATCGACGATCGGCACGAAATTCTGAGCAATTAGGGCCAAAAATAATTTTTAGAGTTTTTTTTAAAATAATATTTAATGGTTTTCGGAATATGATTTATTATTAAATAATCCAACAATTTCGAACCATTTATTTAAATCATAAATAAATTCCTTTAAGTCACACCAAGGCTTATTTTAAATAAACATACTTAACCCTTAAACTAAACATGCTTTACTTTAATTAAACCACCTAATCTAATCCATATTCAAATGAACTAATAAAACAACCTAATTCCAATCAACCTAAACTAAACGCACTTAAGACATGATTAACCCGCTAATCGGGATTTACTGAGTTAAACTCATCGGAATTGCTTTCCGACGAGTCTCCAAAAAGAGCACGACAACGCCGACGACAAACCTACACGGATCAACACCAAATGAGGACTAATAGGGGGCCAAAATGAGCTTGGAAAGAGCTGGTTCTTGTTGGTTTTTCCAGCACTAACCGAGCTTCGAAGGGCGTGGACGGCGGCTGAACGGGTGGAGGGACGACGGAGAATGACCGGCGGAGGAAGCTAGGGTTCGGGACGGTAGCTCACGGTGACGGACGGCAGCGACGGAGCTTCGGCGACGACGAGCAGCAAGCGGCTTGGAGCGGTGACGGTCGGGACTCGCGGCGGAGATGGAGGCAAGGCGGCTCGGCACGAAATGGGACGGCGAGCGGTCGTGCACGGACGAGCGGCGGCGGCGGACTCTGGCGGCAAGCGACGAACGGCGACGATCGAGCGGGCGACGGGGCGGACGGCTGCTCACGGATCCGCTGGTCTTCTTCCTCCTCTCTCTCTCTCTCTCCTCCAAATTCAAAAGGAAGAAGATGATGGGGACAAGGGGGAGGTGACATCCCACCTTTCCAAGGCCTCATCCCCACCCTCCACTTGTCACAACCCTAGCCCATCTTGCCTCATTCATGACATCACAGGTGAGGTCATCATCCACTAACTCCAAACCCTCCACAACTTAGTTCAATAGGTTCAATCTCATTTTCCGCCGGGGTCTAAATTCTTGCACATTCCCTTACTTCGATTTCCATCAATCCTCATCCAATTGAGTCCAAATTAAAGTCCACAAATTAATCCAATGTTCCTAATAAGCTTTGTGACGCACCATGACTTCCAATTTCAGAATTCAATCACAATTTCATGGTTAATTTCATTTTGGCACAATACTAGCGCATTCTAATCTACCGAGCAACATTTACAAATTTTTGTGCATTCGACTTGCGGTTGATCATTTCAAGCCACAACTTTTGGTTGTCGGGGGAAATCTCAAGGTTTCAAGTACGGGCACAGGGTACCCAATCATTAGAAAAGTCGGCCCAGTGTCGGTCGGCAAGAATTGTGCGGTCCGGTGGAATCACCCACACCTGATCACATGCCTTTGTCGAGCCAACCTATTTCTGATCTCTAATCGATTTTTATTTGTGCCGTAATGACCCTTGCAGATTATCTCGGTCGAAAGGTCGTTTATTAATCAAATTCTCGAGTCTTATGCATTAGAATTTCTTAACGGCTTCACCGGATAGACTAGATTTCACATGAGTGGCCGATTCAAGGAAATGGACTATATGCGTGCCAACGAAATGCCCGTCTAAATTTATTGAAATTAAAATTGGAAAATCGGGCTATCACACTCTGCCTCAATTTTAACACCTTATGCTCCTGATTTTTAGTTTCCATAATAAAGATAATATTAGGCCTTTCTTGAGTCATTAAGACCCTTAACGCTTGAATTGTCAAGGGGGTACCCAGCCCTTGACAATTCCAGCTCAGTATCTTCATGGATGAGTTGGTGGCTTATTAGGGCTAGCCACTAGAGCCCACTGAGCAGACTTTTTTGCCACACGAATAGGAGTTTCAACCAGTTGAGTAGTGTCGACCATTACTGATTTTGATGATTGAGCACCATAGGGACATAATCTTTTTCCTTTTTTTTTTTTTTAACGAGGACAGCTTAGTACTTCTTGCTTTCTCCCTTGTTGGGCTTTTTTCCTTAGCTATCTTCTCCACCATTTCTGCTTCGGCTTCTTTAACTGTTCCTGATATATCATCATGACAGATTCATCATCGAGGCAGCTACTTCCTCGCTTCTGGGGGCCCTTCTCTGCGAAGAGTACTAATTCTTGTGCAGAGAAAGTATGGTGGTATTCCTGTAAGTTGATGTTTTCAGCATTGCTCAATTCGCCAAGTTGTTGGGTTTGCTGCATTACGTTCTGATGCTGTTTTGGTTCAAGGGCTGGCTGAATGGGAGTCTCAGGCACACTTTCCTCCTCCTCTGGCTATATTTCTTGCTTGCCATAGAAGATTTTGCCATATGGACTCAGCTCACGTGCCTCTGCGCGAAGCCAATGTCCAAACCTACTTGGTAAGTTCTTTGGTAACCCTGTCTCCTCATATGGAATTTCTTGACAGTTGGTTGCATAGTGCCCGATCTTCCCACATGAATAACAATAATTCGGGAGTCTTTCGTACTTAAACTCAATCCACAGTCTTTTGCTATCAAAATTCACAAGTACACCTGTTTTGAGAGGGGTTTCCAGATTCAACTTTACTCTAGCCCTACCAACTTTGTAATTGCTATTCCCTTTAGCTACTAATTTGACATCAACTACATCTCCAATTTTAGATGCTATTTCCCTGACTACTGCATCTGTTACTCTCCCGATGGGTAGGCCAAATAAGTTTACCCAGAAATCACACTTGTTAAAATCGTAGCAAATGTCAGGGGTGTCGAGATCACATTGCTTTAAGACTAGTAGATTGTGCCCAAAGGACCATGGCCCTAAATTGAACACTCGCTGTTTTTCATCCTCTGACTAGAACGAGAATTGGAAATATCCAGGTTCAATAACAGCACAAGTGAACGTTTCATTTCGCCAGGCTTTTTGCATTGTGCCAATAAAAGCATTGAAGTTGATGTTGGTCTTATTAAAAAACTTCCCAAACAGAGTTTTTCAGCAAGTCTGCAAGTTTTCCTCAGGAACATCACTTGTAATCTCTACAGCATCTTCATTTGACCAAAGATTGCCCAGACTCTTACAAAGGGCAGCCACTCGTCTTTCTTCTTCGTACTGATTGGCCATCTTGTGATTATAGGAACAAGATCGAGCTAGGGTCTGAAGGCTGACCGGATGGAATAGCGAAGCCACCAAGGACGGGATGATAAATCCTTTGCGATTGAAGGGAGTTTTGGGTCTACAGAAGGAGATAACTAGAAATCAGCACCAGCTGGTAAATGAAATTTGTTGGAAGATCAAGACGGAGCGCGTGGAATAAAGCTAAGATGAGATGAGGGAAGGTTTTGGTATAGATGGAAGGGGAATGGGGTTAGGGTTTTTCTACCCATCCTCTTATAAACGATTCTGTGGGACTGGGAAGTATGAAGGTGGAATGCGGTAGTGATGGGTAGCATGGAGTCGATTTAAAAGTGGGAAAAACCTACCCGTAAGGTAGGAGGAGACTACTCAGGCGGTAGAGAGAATTCTCCATTGCAGAGAAGGTGAAGGAGCGTTCAAATCCCATTAGTTGGAGTAGTTTGCATACCCCTACTAGGGGTATGCGCCCCCCATGACTAGGGGGCATACCCCTAGTCCACCTCATACAATTTGGGTTGGGTTTCATAAATAGGCTCAAATTCATGATATAATTTATCAAATGTAATGAAAAAGAAAAACATGCCATTGGTCAAATGCGGTCCGATTCTTTCCAGAAATAGGGAACCGAACCCTTAAGTACGAACCAAATCACCCTTCAACCCGCCGGGCAATGAGCTTGAATACAGACGCAATCGAACGTTCAGCAGATGGAAGTTGTGCGGAGTGCGCATGCACAGTCGGTCCGCGCCCATACTTTCCAGCGTTTTCGCCATACCCGTCGGCGCATGAAGCTTAGTCAAACCAAAACAAAATGTCCAGGAGGCAACAAGTCAAATAGTTCCGACACATCGACATGGTTGAAAAAGCGACAATTTGCTTTCCCATCGAACGATTTGACCATGACCTTGTGACATGCTTAGGTCCCATTACTTTTCTCAAATCCAAAATAGAGTACGTAAATTTTTAGTTTTTAAGAAAAGGGAACAAGCACACTACATGGTTATTTTGAGAATTGTTGAAACTGACCGTATGTTGTTCAGTTCGTTAATCCATGTTATTATGTATTAATCATTTATTTTGCCTGAATTACCTGTAATTTTACCTTTTTTCTTTAATAGACTTGAGATTTGTGGAAGAGAGAAATGCAGAATTTTTTTTATATATATTTCGATATTAAACAATGAGAGTTTGATTATCTTTAGGTAATATATTGATTAATGATATAGATGATAAAGAGAGAGATATGCACAATTTTAAGAATTACAGAGAATCCAAACAAATGTTTCAATTATCTCTCAATAGAGAGAATATCCTAGAGAAACATCTCTAATATTAATTATTTTACTCTTCTCAAAGTGAGAAGCAAGCTCTATCTCCAATATCCACGTTAGTAAATTAGCCCTTTAATCTAGAGCACACGCAGACAAAATGGTCAAATCTCCTGCCTCATCCATTGACCGTGCCCATGTATTCACTCCTCGTGACACTCATTCAATTATTTTATCCACGATTACACGTGCTAATTACGTTTTAGATATATATTTCTCATTCGCATTTGAAGATACAATACATAAAAAATAGATATGGTCGTCATTCCTCCATGAATTCTTTGTTTGTTTTCTTTTTGTCGGTGCCACGTTCCACATTTGGTCTCCCCACCTACCGAAATTGCCCCTTTTTTTAATTCATACAAGATTGGATTCATACGGCTCCTGTCGAGATATGAGAATCTTGCTGATATATATTATTGGTATAATATAGTCATTGCCACCATAATAATAAAAAAAGAAACGTGCCCATAACTTTAATCAATTTATAAAATTCGCATCGAGATAAGGCAAAAGCACATTATTCCATAAAGACTATCAGTTAAATAAATGTGAATTCAAACATTCAAAACGTGTGTAGAATATCACCGCCAATGCATGGGCACCTTCTCAGCAAATGCAACACGGGAGCTAATCATGTGAAAAATAGATTGAACGATTGAAAATAATGATTGTTTAAGCTAGCTCAACCTATATATATAAATCTCCTACTATGGCCATCCTCTCAACTAATCCGCTCTAGCCCTTCAATCATCAACGATACAAACTGTACGCAAGTGAATAGCTGCTCCATCGCCATCAGAAAATGCTTCCAGAATTCATGAGTCCCTTTGAGACCCATCAATGCGATCTTTTGAAATCGATTTGCGATCATCTTTTTCACGATGATGATGATATTGTTGAGAATGATGCAGTATTTGCGCCGAGGAGTTCGAGCTTCAGCGATCTTTTGCTGATGGAAAGTTGGAGCGAACTACCTCTGAGAGTCGACGACTCAGAGGATATGTTGGTGCATGGTGCTTTGTGCGATGCACTCAGTACTGGGTGGGCGATGCCTTCGGCTTCGAGTAAAGAACTTGATTTCGAAACGAGGACTGTTGATAACGACGGCATTGGTCTGGAGGTGCAGACGAGACCGGAGATGGTGAAGAGCGAGATGAAAGCGCCAATCAGGATGACGCATTACAGAGGAGTGAGGAGGCGGCCATGGGGAAAATATGCAGCGGAGATTAGAGACCCCAAGAAGAACGGCGCAAGGATTTGGCTCGGGACTTACGAGCTGCCTGAGGATGCGGCGTTGGCCTATGACCGGGCCGCTTTCAAGATGAGAGGGTCGAAGGCCAAGCTCAACTTCCCTCACCTCATCGGCTCGGTCGAGTACGAGCCCGTGAGAGTCAGCCCCAAGCGTCGGTCCGCCGAGCCTAGCTCGCCGTCCAGCGATGACGGGTCGACTGGGACGAAGAGGCGAAAGAGGGAGGTCGATTCAGATGCTGAAGTGGAGTTTGGAACTCCAACCCCTTTTCCCATTCTGGATCTGGGCTTGTTAGGTGTGGACGAACGATTTTTGTTTTGATTGTTCTTACTGTCAAGACATTATTTTCTTCATCAATGTGAAAAAAATATCCCGAACTTGAAACAATCTTGAACACTAGTTTTGGGTATTGTGCGGAAAAACACCCTAACTAGATGAGAAAAGTAAACAAGAATAATTAAGAACACAGAGATTTACGTGGTTTGGCGAAAGATCCGCCTACGTCCACGGGAGAGAGAGAGACGATTTCTTATTTGAACTTATCACAAGAGTACAAGGTATAATGCTGAAATAAATAGATCTCCTCACTTTCCTAAACCTAGTAGGAAATGGATTCCACCATAAAGATATTATCAAATTTAAAACCAAAATCTAGGAAATATATTAGGAAACAAATAGCCTGTAATCTTCAAGTCTTCCTAGATTTCCCGATTGAATTTGTAGAATTCAAGACAATATCAGCAAATCTCCACTTTTGGCTTGAATAAACCACAAGCTTCCACTTGAACCAAGAAAACGAATATATCTCTCCCTCCACCATACCTTCGCAAAGGTACACCCGCACCTAGATCGGTGCAGCCTCCATCAACTTCAATGATGAGTGAGAGAAATCAAGTCCCTGCAGGACTTGAACTTCTCTATAGTAACCGTCTTCATGAGCATATCTGCGGGATTATCTTTAGTATGGATTTTCTTCAAAACAATGCTACCATTTTCCACAAATTCTTGAATTTTGTGGTACCGAACTTCAATGTGTTTCGTTCTAGAATGGAACACTTGATTATTCGCGAGACATATTGCGCTTTGGCTATCGCAATATAATGTAGCACTTTCTTGCTTTATACCAAACTCAGTGACCAAACCAGTCAGCCATATTTCCTCTTTCGCAGCCTCAGTTACTACCATATACTCAGCTTCGGTTGTAGACAATGCTATAGTAGGTTGAAGCATTGCCTTCCATGAAATAGCTCCACCACCAAGAGTAAAGACATATCCCGTGATGGACCTTCACTTGTCCAAATCACCAGCGAAGTCTGAATCAACATAACCTGCTAAATCAATTGATCCTCCCTTGGAACTGAACATTAAACCCATTCCAACAGTTCTAGCCAAATAACGAAAGATCCACTTAACAGCTTCCCAATGCTCCTTACCCATATTACTCATGTATTGGCTGACGAGACTCATCGCATAAGCCAAATCCGGTCTGCTACAAACCATAGCATACATAAGGCTCCCTACTGCGCTAGCATAAGGTACTCGAGACATCTTTACAACTTCCTCATGTAAAACAGGGCGTTGTTTCTCAGATAATTTGAAATGATTTGCTAAGGGTGTACTAACCGGTTTAGCTTTACCCATGTTGAACCGCTCCAAAACCTTCTCAACATACTTCTTTTGATTTACCCAAAGCTTACTTGCATGTCTCTCTCGAAAGATATCCTCTTTACAGCACCAAGATCCTTCATATCAAACTCACTACTTAACTAAGACTTTAGGGAAATAATGTCTCTCATTTTTCTTGCAGCAATCAACATAGAGCATCAATAGAATACGCGAATTATCATCCAAAACTTTGTAGTAGACATAAGAATCATGCACACTCCTCATGTAGCCAATACGAAGCATAAAAGAATCAAACCTTTTATTCCATTGCCTCGGAGATTGCTTCAAACCATAAAGTGATCTCTTGAGCAAACAAACATGATCCTCTTTCCTTTCCACCTTGAAGCCTTCGGGCTGCTCTATATAGATTTTCTCCTCCAAGTCACCATGAAGGAATGCCGTCTTCACATCTAGCTGCTCAAGCTCCAAGTCATACATGGCTACCATAGCTAGTAAAACCCGAATTGATGTGTGTTTTACAACAGGGGAAAATATCTCGTCGTAATCAATCCCCTCCTTTTGTGCATAGCGCTTAGCAACAAGTCAGGCCTTGTATCTCTCTTGCTCTTTCTTCGTTGATGCTTCCTTTCTTCGAAGAACCCATTTGCAACCAATGACACTCCAATCATTGGGCTTCTTCACAAGTTCCCATGTCTCATTCTTTTGTAACGATTACATCTCCTCCATCATTGCGGTCATTCACTTTTCTTTTTGATCACTTTTCAAAGCTTCATGGTAGGAGCTTGGATCGCCAGAGCCTACGGTAAGAGCATAAGCAACCATATCCTCAAAACCGTACCTCTCCGGTGCTTTCGGAGTGCGCTTTCCTCGACCCATCGCAATGGTACAAGGAACTTCTACCATTTCTTTGACTTCCGGAGCTTCATCGGATGACTCGCCATTCTCTACAGATTCTCTGGTTTCAAGTTCCACCTTAACGATAGATTTATCACTCTCCTCTTCAGTAGCCACGCGTGGCACGCAGCTTGACTTCAACATTGCAGATTCATCGAATATAACATCCCTGCTTGTCAAAACTTTCTTCTCACTTGGATCCCATAATTTATAGCCTTTCACTCCTTTCTCGTAATCGAGAAATATGCATTGTTTTGATTTTGGATCCAATTTCGAGCGTTTCGAGCTCTGCACATGTACAAAAGCAGGACAACCGAATATTCTTAAATTAGAATAATTGACAATTTTACCAGTCCATACCTCTTCAGGAATTTTGCATTTAATTGCAGTTGATGGAGACCGATTCACAAGATAACATGCCATGCAGACAGCTTCTGCCCAAAACTCTTTGCTTAGTCCTGCATGTAGCCTCATGCTTCGAGCTCTCTCTAATAAGGTTCGGTTCATCCTTTTCGCTACGCAATTCTGTTGGGGCGTATCCGGAACAATGGCGTATCCGGAACTGTGAAGTGACGTTTAATCCCTTCATTCTTGCAAAGCTCTATGAATGGTGTCGATTTGTACTCTCCTCCATTGTCCGATCTCAAGCACTTAACCTTCTTCCCCATTGAAGTCTCAACTTTAGCTTTCCATTCTTTGAACTTTTCAAAGACTTCACTTTTGTGTCGCATGAAGTAGACCCAAACTTTGCGAGAGAAATTGTCAATGAATGTCACGAAGTATTCCTTCCCTCCTTTTGACTTTACCGGTGAAGGACCCCATACATCTGTGTGTACATACTCGGGCACGCCCTTGCTTGTATGAGTTGCAGCATTGAACCGTACTCTACATTGTTTTCCCAACACACAAAATTTGCAGAAATCTAATTTGCATGTTTTTATACCTTTGAGTGCATTCCTCTTGTGAAGCTCCATCAATCCTCTTTCTCCCATATGCCCGAGATGCATATGCCATAGGTTCCCGAGGTGTTATCTATCTCCATGCTAGCATCCGTGGACACAGATGCTCCACCTTGCACTGTGGTTCCTATAAGTCGATATAGGTTCCCGTGCCTCTGTCCCTTAAGAACAACCAGAGCTCCCTTAATCATCTTCAAGACTCCACCTTGAGTCGTGTACTTACCATTGGATTCAAGTGCTCCCAATGAGATCAAATTCTTCCTTAGACTCGGAACATGACATACGTCTGCCAAGGTTCTAATCATGCCATCAAACATCTTGATTTTCACCGTTCCAACACCCACAGTCTTGCATGAAGTATCATTACCCATGAGAACTGAACCACCATCATATGCCTTGTACTCATCGAAGGCTTCTCGAAGAGGACACATGTGAAAAGTGCATCCGAAGTCCATGATCCACGAATCTTCAAAGGTGTCATTCCTTGATGATATGGACAAGACGTCTCCATCATTGGTCTCAATGCTGTCGGCTATACTTGCCTCATCCGAGCTCTTCTTCTTTTTCTCGTTCTTATTTGGACAGAATCTCTTGGTATGCCCTTCCTGATTACACCCGTAGCATCTTCCTTTGAACCTTCCCTTGGATTTTGATCAACCCCTACTGCTCGATCCTCGATCCGTTGATCTTCCTCTTCCTTGATTGTTTTTCTCCTTTGCAAAGAGTCCCTCTCCCCAAGATTTTGAACTACTTGCCCTTTTCCGAGTGTCGTTTGAAATTAGGGTAGCAGTCACCTCTCCGATCTCTAGGGTTTCCTTCCCATAAAGGAGCGTAGTCACCAAGTGGTCAAATGAATCCGGCAACGATGCCAGTAGTAGAAGCGCTATGTCTTCATCCTCAAACTTTACCTCCAAGCTTGTAAGTTCACTAATCATCTTATTGAACACATTAAGGTGTTCCAACAGATCTCCTCCTTCACTCATCTGAAGTGAATACAATCTCTTCTTCAAGAACAACTTGTTCGTAAGAGATTTTGTCATATAAATGCTTTCGAGTTTGAGCCATACCTCTGGAGCATATTCGATTTCCGCTACATATTGAAAGGCCTCATCCGATAGGTTTAATCGGATTGTGCTACATGCCCTCTCCTCCATGTTAGCCCAATCATCATCAGTGATGGTGTTCGGCTTGTTTGATCTTCCCAAAAGTACCTTTGATAAACCTTGTTGAATCAATAGATCCTTCATCCTTCTCTGCCATAGTGTAAAACTATTCTTCCCAGTGAATTGTTCAATATCAAATCGAACGATTGAACCTTTTCCAGCCATCTAGTTAGAAGTCGCAATACAGGAACGAAGAACTTGGATTGCTCTGATACCAATTGTTGTGCGGAAGAACACCCTAACTAGATGAGAAAAGTAAACAAGAATAATTAAGAACACGGAGATTTACGTGGTTCGGCGAAAGATCCGCCTACGTCCACGAGAGAGAGAGAGAGAGAGACAATTTCTTATATGAGCGTATCACAAGAGTACAAGGTATGATGCTGAAATAAATAGATCTCTCCACTTTCCTAAACCTAGTAGGAAGGGGATTCCACCATAAAGATATTATCAAATCTAAAACCCAAATCTAGGAAATATATTAGGAAACAAATAGCCTGTAATCTTCAAGTCTTCCTAGATTTCCCGATTGAATTTGTAGAATTCAAGACAATATCAGCATTGGGCACCATCGTTTCGCTGGTTAATCTCTCCCGGCCGCCGTCCGTTTCTTCCTGTTCCTTGGTGATTTCGCTTACACTGTCTCGTCATGCTTGAACAGACCGCGTGAACCAGCCATCCGACTCTGTGGGTCCGTAATATACGCTTTGGCTTTGTCTTTCCCGGATTGAATTTGCATGCTGGGGTGCTTATATCGACCGGAATCCCTTGTGTAGATTACTATTGGTGAACTCCTTGATTCAGCTCATCCACCGTCTTGTTGCCGCAAACTCGGACTGTGTACTCCTTGCTGCTTCACTTCACCATCAGCGTCAGCTCTTCCTCCGTCGCTGGTGACGCCACAGCTCCTGACGAAGAAGAAGGTGACGCCATTCTCTCTCCATCTCTCCTTGGAGGAGGATGATCGGGCATACGTGGAGATGTCAAGACGGATTTGGGTCGGACGTACACGTTCAAAGTCCACAAGAGACGATCCATCCATTAAACCGATCCAACACAATCCGAGATAGATTAAGAAACCTTAAACATTCATATTTGGTTTGGCTCAGTCTGAAGAATCCAAATAATCTAACTATCTAAACATCTAAACGGTGTATACAATATTGTTTAGCTGCGATATATTTCACGTGGAGAGACTTCTTAACTATTAATATTTTAATGAAATTATGATGATGAACTGGTCAACCTTAGGCTTTTGGGTCGCACGTGATGTGAAATAATTATAACTCAAATGGAAGATTCCGTAACAAGAAGATACTATAATTGCATTAAGTGAAATAGCAGGTTGGTATGACAAAATCCATATGAATTTGAAAAGACATGGTTCATAAAATGACTGGTTTCACGGTCCCATAAACAGGAACAACGGACAGATGGCTTCAGAACTCATGGATGAACGAAGGCACATGTGGAAGGAGCACCTGACCTGGGAATGTTTTGATGAGGAACGAGCTAACGAGATCCTTGTTGTACCGCTCAGCTCTACATCATCACTAGACACAATAATCTCAAGTAAACCGGTAAAATTATAAAAGAAAATTCCAAACCTATTTCGTTAATACTAGTTTTAACTATATCAATTAAATTGTAAATATTTTAACAATTTATCTATATATTCCATCAAACCAATTTTGACTGAAAACAGTTGACATAGATGCCAGCTTACGTGAACAATATTTTAAATTTTCTAATTTTTTATCAAATTTTCTTTTTCTTTCTTTCTTTCAACTATAGGATTGGCAAGGGAAAATATTAAAATTTTGTAAAAATTATCCATATCCGCACCGATCGTCTTAGCCGACCATACCACGTAGGACATTCGGCGTCCACCTTAATGATTTTTTATGAAACTTGACCAAATGAATTATATTAACAAATCATCAGCATATTTATAATTCAATTAGCATAGTAAAAAAAATTGGGATTTTTTTTTGGCAACTTTCCCCAAGTAAACCTCAATTACTTAAGCTCCCACGTAGTTGCATGTCTAAACCCTAACCTCTCCCTTTATGTGATCACTAATTCAAATTCATGAAGACATTGCTAAGCATGTTCTCTCCCTTTAATGACCTATTTAGAAAAGAAAATAAACATGAAGCCTGCAAGGCTGCAATTAGGGGTGAGCAAAAGAAACTGTTTGGACTGAATCAAACCGGCTAGTTTTGAACGGTTCTTGGGATTACCAATTTGGTTCTTAGTTCCAAAAAATTAGTGATTTTCAGTTTGGCAATTTTTTTTTTTTTAAATTTCTTAAGACTGTAAGAACTAAAAAAACTCTAATCCGTCCTTCACTACACAAATCAAAGGTGCATAAAACACGAAGACACGGGGGGACAAGCCCTCCCCTTTAGAATACGGTAAGCATAGTAAGCTTGATCATTCTGCAGATAACATTAAGCTAATAGCTGCAGATTCACCTGAAAGCAACCAAGCGACCGAAAAAATCGACTTCAACATAACAAACGGAGAGCAGAATCAAGTTAGCAGAAATCATAGAACAATGCAACACCATCGGGTAACGAACAAAGTACAAAAGGAGGCAATTACAAATGAAAAGGAAAGAAAATAGCTCAAAATTCGTCATCTGAACCTTCATAAACTGACATAAAGTTCTAAACCACTACCCAAGTTCCCACTAAACCGTGCTCTGCAATCGCAAATTCACGCCTATAACTACACCAAAAGCACGTGGAGAGTCCAGGAAGTGAAATCGGACGCTGAAATTAAAAAACGCAGCCGGAACGGACTGCAACCAAATCCACCCCGAGAGCGAGAGGAATCAGAGCAAGAGGGTTGATCCGACACCGATGTTTAAGCCTTTCCCACAAACAATCAGGCTGAAGAAGGAGGAGGAGAATCAGCGAAGATAACTTGGAAGGGAACTAGACGCACAGGCGCCTGTACATGCAGATGGGGCATTTCGGTACATGAATTGCCCCAGGCTGTTTTGCATGCACAAGTATCGCTTCCATGGCAATTTAACCAGAGAACATTGTCAAGTGAGTGAGATTTTACAACTGTCAATATGAAATCACTAGAGAAGTAAGTGAGAAAAAATAAAAAACATTAACAATTTACTTGATTCGGTATCAAAGTTGTTATCTAAATTCACAAGAAAAGTTAGTAATAAATAATTCACTAATCAATTAAAGAATTATAGAGCACAATCACTCACATACTTGAGTGTTTCCTACACCTAAACTTCACCAACAACCTAGAGAACTATGTCAGGACTTGAACATCCATGTCTCCACGATGAGAACGCCTCGATCAGAACGTAAACTTTCCGAGCAAAAGTCCGTGTGGTTCTCTGGTCCTACTAACAATCAGATTCAGAACGAGAGTCCCTACTGAGTTTTTTTCGATTCTTTGACTTTTGCTAGCTTATTTGAGTCGGTCAAGCACTTGGCAGGGCCCTTTATGGGTGGCTTCCAAAAGAAACCCCCACCGTCCGTCCCTTTCTATTTCCTTTTGTGCGGCTGAAAACAAGACAAGTAAACCCTTTTCTCCTTCTTTATATGGCCCATCATCAACAGTGGCGGCACTTGTACGGCCTTCCAGAATAGTCGACCTCTTGGTGGATCAATCTTGGATATTTACATATTTGGCACCACCCCAAAGAAAATAGACCAAAGTAAAGTAACAACCTTATCTTGATTAAACTCTAAGAGTAGGATTCCAATAAGTAATCAGTCGAGAATAATAATTCTAGTTTACCTTAGGGCGATTGGTTTCAGGAACTAGGAATTGCCCACTAAAGATTAATTTTGAAATAAAAATTGCTCATTAGTTTTATGGACTCATTTGAAAACTAGACTACTGGTTGGTTTAATTCTTGGGTGGGTTTATGAAACTAGTTGAAGTGTCCCCACTTCTAAAGAGTAATGACATTTGAGAGTAGCAATGAGATCGGATCTCGAAGGTGATCGAGAGTGAGAGCAATAGATGGATCAACAAGGCTGGGGGCTACTAAGCGCAAGAGGTAGAGAGGAATCAATTAGGGTAGAGGCCACGAAGAGTGAGAGTGAGAAAGGGAGGCGAGGCCATGAGATGAGTGAGACGAGAGACGTAGAGAGTTGAAGAAAAATAAAATTTTTAAAAAATTATATATATGTATGTATATTCGGGTAGACGAGTGGGTGGTTTTGCACCATAATTTAACAAGTATAATCACCAAAAAAAAAAAAAAAGCCATTGGTTCCATTGAACCATCAATGCGGTCCAGCTCTTGGGACATCAGTTCGACAGGTCTTTAAGCCCAAGGCCATCTCATCCAAGCTTTAACAACCTCGTTTTGGGACCACGTTCCCCCTCAACCCTGCCGACCGGACTCCGCGGATGGAAGATGTGTTGAGTGCGCGTGCAGAGTCGGTCCACACCCTTACTTTCGGCATACTTTTCGGCGTTTTCGCCGTGCCCGTCGGCGCATAAAGCTTAGTCAAACCAAAACAGGATGGACCGCCAGGCAAAGAGTCAAACAGTTCCGACATATCGAACATGATTAGAACAGGGTGACAAACTGCATTCCCATTGAAGGAATTTCCTCAGTTTGACCTTGATCTTGTCACATGTTAAGACCCCATTACTTGTCTTAAATCCAAAATCAAGTATGTAAATTTTTAGTTTCCAAGAAAAAGGAATAAGCACACGATATGGTTATTTTGAAAATTGTTGAAACCGACCATATGTTATCCAATTCGTTAATCCATATTATTATGTATTAACAGTTTAGTTCATGTGAATTGCTTGTAATTTACGTTTATTTTATTTTATTTTATTTTATTTTATATATAGATGTGAGACATGCAAAGAGAGAAAAGCAGAATTTCTGTATATTTCGACGTTGAACAATAAATAGTTTATGAATATAAATAGGTTTTATTAGTTGATTATCTAAGATAATATATCGATCAAGGAATGCACAATTTAAAAAAAGGATATGCACAATTTTTGAGAAATATGGAGAATCCAAAAAGATGATCTAATTATCTCTTAGTAGAGGAAATATTCTAGAGATATATCTCTAAAATTAATGATTTTACTCCTTTCCTAAAGTGAAAAGCAAACTTAATCTCCAATATCCACAATAGTAAATTTGCCCTTTGATTTGGAGCACACGCATACAAATTGGTCAACCTCAAACCTCAACTCTCGACCGTGCCTATGTATTCACTCCTCGTGATGCTTATTCAATTATTGTCTCCACGAATACACGTCCCAAATTGTTAAAACACAATATAAAAAAAGTAGATATATTCGTCATTCCTCCATCAATTCTTTGTTTCTTTCCTCTTTTGTTGGTGCCACGTTCCACATTTACTATCCCGGCCGACCAAAATTGTCCTTTTTTTTTTTTTATTCATATGCGATTGGATTTATACGGCACCTATCAAGATATGAGAATCTTTCTGATGCATTTTATATTCTATACGCGCAAAAGCCTTGGTATAATATAGTCATTGCCACTATAATAATAGACAAAGAAACTTGCCCATAACTTGAATTTATATAAAAATTCGTATCGAGATAAGGCAAAAGCACATTATTCCATACGGACTGTGGTTGAATAAATGTGAATTCAAACATTCAAAACGTGTGTGGAATCTCACCATCAATGCACAGGCACCTTCTCAGCAAATGCAGCATGAGAGCTATTATGTATAAATCTCCCACTATGGCCATCCTCTCAACTAATCCGCCCTAGCCCTTCAATCATCAACGATACAAACTGTACACAGGTGAATAGCTGCTAGATCACCATCAGAAAATGCTTCCAGAATTCATGAGTCCCTTTGAGACCCATCAATGCGATCTTTTGAAAACGATTTGTGATCATCTTCTTCACGATGATGATGATGATGTTGTTGAGAATGCTACAGTATTTGTGCCGAGGAGTTCGAGCTTCAGCGATCTTTTGCTGACGGAGGATTGGAGTGAACTACCTCTGAGAGTCGACGACTCAGAGGATATGTTGGTATATGGCGCTTTGTGCGATGCACTCAGTTCTGGGTGGGCGATGGCTTCGGCTTCGAATCAAGAACATGATTTCGAAACGAGGACTGTTGATAATGACGGCATTGGTCTGGAGGTGCAGACGAGAGCGGAGATGGTGGAGCGCGAGATGAAAGCGCCAGTCAGGACGGTGCATTACAGAGGAGTGAGGAGGCGGCCATGGGGAAAATATGCAGCAGAGATAAGAGACCCCAAGAAGAACGGCGCGAGGATTTGGCTCGGGACTTACGAGCTGCCTGAGGACGCGGCGTTGGCCTATGACCGGGCCGCTTTCAAGATGAGAGGGTCAAAGGCCAAGCTCAACTTCCCTCACCTCATCGGCTCGGTCGAGTATGAGCCCGTGAGGGTCAGCCCCAAGCGTCGGTCCACCGAGCCTAGCTCGCCGTCCAGCGATGACGGGTTGACTGGGACGAAGAGGAGAAAGAGAGAGGTCGATTCAGATGCTGAGGTGTAGTTTGGAACTTCAATCCCTTTTCCCATTCTGGATCTGGGCTTGTTAGGTGTAGACGAGCAATTTTTATTTTGATTGTACACACTGTCTAGACATTGTCTTCATCAATGAAAAGTCAATCAGGCGATTCTTACGTTGTGCAAAGACTGCTAATTTGGTTTTTCCTATTCCCATTTCCTTAAAAGTTTTGTCAGAAAAACCAAAACCGTTTCCCATTATAGATCTACCAATATAATAGTGAGTAACAAAGGCAAAGAATTCTTAGCGTAAGTAACCTTAATTTCCGGGAAATAGCAGGCTTTGAATTAGACGTAAAGAGAAATTTACATGGTCAGTCTTGAGATAGAGTTCCCAGCTTTCGCGAGGTTCAAAAGAAAGATAGCATCAGGAGGAAGTTCATACGAAATCCAGAATCGTTCTTTCAGCATCCTTCCTCTCCAAGCAAGCTTTATCAGTCAAAAGAGAATCAAAAACAGATTATTCCATAAATTTGATGGGAGTGTCGATCCAGATTTTAGAGTATCTAACTCTACCTGCTGTGTTGTTTATACTCTCAATTGATAGGATGGAACAAGCGTCTCGTTGCCTAGTAAGTGGGCAAGGGTTTGGGGCAGCCCTGGCGAGGGTCGCAGGAGCAGAGTCTCAAGCCACCAGAACGTTTTTATAGTTTGAATCCATATTTAATTAATAGTTTGGGCTTCAGCCTATGTCATTAGATATGTTAATCTCTCTTATGTAATTGAGAAATGTAACAGAAATGTGCGATGTGCTAATTATAGAGAAATTATTTGCTGGATATAGCCCTACTTTAAGGGAGAATCGGGATAAAGTCTCGTGTCTTGACTGTTTCTCACTTTTACTCTTTATTTCTTTGTGATTGTGCGTCGAATCCTAACACCATATCGGGATAAGTGATGTGGAGGTCCTTAGCAAGTTTCAGACCATCTCCAATGGCCCAAAGTTTGGCCGCAGAACTAGTGGTATAGTCAATGTAGTGAGTGAAACCAAAAACCCAATTAGCAATTGCCATTTGCATCCCAAATTAAACCTCCCCAGCCAGCAATACCAGGGTTACTAATAGTCGAGCCATCGAATTTAGCTCGAACAAGTTCTAGGCCAGGGGAGTCCATTGCACAGAGACGGCTTCCCTCGCAGGGTGGTGCTTCCTTTCTGCAGAAACACCATGGTGTTGCAGCAGCTCTGACAAGACAAAGTCCCTCTAAGTCATGAAACTTGGCTTTGTCATCAAAAGACTTTGCTACTGCGTCACGGCCGAAGTTACCATTGAGCAAAGAGGAAAATGACCTCTCAGACTGTCCACATATCATCAGTCCAGAATAGAGTAAGCTTATCATCGTTAGCAACATTCGTAAATCCCCCTAAGAAGACCTCATCAGCAGCAAGGATGGTGATGGATGATTCAGTAGGTTTGCTTCAAAGTCGGTCTTTCATGAATCGGTACCATGTTTTCTTCTTTGGAATCGCATGCCTTGATGAATCAGAATGTTTGCTTAAAGAGAAGCAGGTGTAAGCGATGACTTAACAGCATCGATTACTCTAAAAAAAAGTTTCCCAATAAACAACAAAAGAATGTAAATGACAGCACTAAAGGAAAAAGACAGAATATTTTTCATAATTAGAACAAAAATATATTAAATTGATGATAGTTTGAGTTCTTGATACTTTCTAGCAATTAGAAATACTATCCAGAATTTCAGAAATTACTTAGGGCCCATCTGTTTTGGGATTATTAGGCAAGACTGTAAAATATATTCCAAGGGAGTGATTCTTAGAAGAAGGAAATATTTTAGTTTGACTTTTTAAATGAGGCAGAACTAATATTTTCATTCTTGGTACTAAAAGATCTAAATAGATTTGATTACGGAGCATGATTTCAGAACCCTTAGACTCCCAACCTAGTGGTTGGACTCAAGGCACAAGACATTGAGCCCACAAACCAAGGGTCAAATCCAAGCACTTGGACCTTAGAAATTGGAAGATGAAAACCCAAGATTCACAAGGGCTAGACACGACACTGAGGACCATGAAAGGGATATTTGTACATACCCCAATGCCTCGGACTCGAGACATCTAATTAAGGTCAAATTCCAACCCCAATGCCCACAAACTTGGGACCTCGAAGCTTGGACCTAGACTTGGACACTCAATCGAACCTAAGACCTTGATGCGAACTTGGAACCTTGGTACTTGACCTAGGATACTAACTTCATTCCCATGTTAATAATTTTTATTATGCCTAGCTATATTATTGTTGACCATAAAAAAATTTCCGTCCATTTTTTAATTTCGAGCAATGTCAAACAGTAAAAATTGGGAAATTTTTCTTGTCTTCTTTTGTTTTCTTTTTCGCTTTTCTGCCACATTATGTACGTTTCCATGCCACCAAAATTTTCTTTGTTTTCAAGCAATCAGTCACTGGATCCATTAACACCTTCAGATCTAAGGTCTTCAGATCTAAGGACCACCATCGTCCTTACCCAATAAAAATACGACGAGCGTGCCCCATGCTTTTTAAATAAGATTCAGAAATACATCACTTCGTGTCTCCTTATGATTAAAGAAGTCCATTTGAGCATTTGAAACATGTGCTGAGAAGCTCTTTGATCTCACCAGATGCACCTTCGTGGAATCTACAGATTGTCTTGGGAGTTGGAGCTAAATACTTTATGAATAAATTATCGAAATGATGATCACTACAAACCAAGCTCAACTTATATATATAGCTCCCAGTTAGATGATGTTCTCAGCTGTTCGGTCTTACTTCAGAAACCAAATCATCCCCTTCGATCTTCCACGATCAGTGATCCACAAAGCTACATATTCTCGCCAGAAACGAAAATGCTTCAAGAAATCGTCAGTCCCTTTGAGACCCATCAACGCGATGCTTTGAGATCCATTTGGGAACATCTTCTTGGAGATGACTTCGATGATGGAATCAATCCAACATTCTATGCACCGACTCCTGCGCACATGTACTCGAGGAGTTCGAGCTTCAGCGATCTTTTACTGGCACAGAGTTGGACCGAACCGCCCCTCGAAGTCGACTGCTCTGAGGACCTGTTGGAGTACGGCGCTTTGCGCGACACGCTCCATTCCGGGTGGACGATGCCTTCGGCTTCGAATCAAGAACTGGATTTTGAAGTGTCGACCATTGGTTATAATAGCATTGGTCTGGCTTCAAATCAAGAACTTGATTTCGAAGTGACGACCATCAATTATAACAGCATTGGTGTGGCGATGGAGGAGAAACCGGAGGTGGTGGAGCATGAGGTACAAGCACCGGTCGAGAAGACACGTTACAGAGGAGTGAGGAGGCGGCCGTGGGGGAAATACGCAGCAGAGATGAGGGACCCCAAGAAGAAAGGGGCAAGAATTTGGCTCGGTACTTATGAGACACCTCAGGACGCGGCATTCGCCTATGACCGCGCAGCTTTTAAGATGAGGGGGTCCAAGGCCAAGCTCAACTTCCCTCACCTCATCGGCTCCTCCGACTACGAGCCCATCAGGGTCTGCACCAAGCGTTGGTCCGCTGAGCCTAGCTCGCCATCCAGTGATGACGGGTCGACCAGGACGAAGAGGAGAAAGAGGGAGGTCGATTCAGATGCTGAGGCAGAGTTCGGAACTTCAATCCCCTTTCCCATTTTGGATACGGGGTTGTTAGGTGTGTGACGAACAATTTTTAATTTGATTGTACTCAAGACATTATCGTCTTCATCAATGAGAAGTCAATCAGGCAATTTTATGTTGTGCAAAGACTGTCAATTAGGCTTTTCCTACTCAATTTGTTCTACTTATAGAACAGCCAATATAAAAGTGAGTAACAAAGTCAAAGAATTCTTAGTGTATTAACCTTATTTTCCAGGAAATAGCAGGCTTCAAATTAAACGTAAAGAGAAATTTACAGCGTCTATGTCTTGAGATAGAGTTCCCAGGTTCTTTCAGCATCCTTCCTCTCCGAGCAAGCTTATCTGCACATCGGCTTCCTTACCTGCAAGCGGGCCTGGTTTTAGCCCTCTCGAGAGCTTTCAGTAGAGTCCTACGATCATTCAAAAGGGAAGTGAAAACAAGTATTTTCAACAAATTTGATGAGAGTGTCTATACAGTTACCGAAGCATCCAACTGGTTGGATTTTGCAGAAGCGTGTGTGCAAGTGTGTGTGAAAGCACGGAGAATGTATTTCTGTTGGAAATTGTGATCCATTTTCTCTAAAAAATTTCTAGAAACTTCAAGATTGATATTGTCTAGAATTATTGAGAATGGAGGTTGCTAAATGAATCTAGAAGATTCATGTGGGAATGCAAGCAAGTAGAAATCTCTAGAAGAAGAATAGAAGAACTACAATCTAGAAATTTCTAAATGAACTCTACATGGACAACATTCTATAGAAATCTAGAATGTTGTACTGAGGCGGTGATTCACGCCTATAAATAGGCATGTAAGTTCATCATTTGAGGTGTGTGAGAGTTAAACCCTCCACCTTGTGTGTGAGGTTTAGACCTCCACCAATCTCCATCAAACTATTTCCTTCAACTAATGAAACTATTTTCCCCCATATCCCCATGTCCTATATCATTTAGTTATCAAATCTTGTCCCTTGTTCATCCTCTATAAATTACACCATACACTTGCACACGCTACTAACCAAAAACTATAACTAATACCAAAACCATGCTTCCGCGCACATTTAAATTTTTTAACATGGTATCAGAGCCAAGTTACGCCCAGGTTCGTAACTGAGCCAGGCGTAAGGGATCATGAAGCCAGAACTAGGCATGTCGGATGGTTATGGGCGTTTGTCCTCACCATCCTCAACTAAAAAGGCCAGAGCCCGAGCAAGAGCCAACAGAGCCAGAGCCGGAGCCGGAGCCAGGATCAAAGGCCAGAGCCGGAGCGAGAGCCAATAGAGCCAGAGCCGGAGCCAGAGCCAGAACTAGAGCCGGAGCCAGAGCCTGGTTCGACAAGAGAATGCAAGGGATCGTGGACGAAGACGGAATAAAAGACATGGGACAAACTACAATAGCCGAAGTATCCCGAAAATGGATCAAGGGGGAGTGTTGGAAATGGTGATCCATTTTCTAGAATTTTCTAGAGTTCCTAAACTAGAATCTAGAATTCCCTAAACGAAGTTTCTAGAAGAAAGAAGAAAAGGAAAGCATTCAAGAGAAATCTAGAATGTAGAATTCCTTAGATGAAGTTTCTAGAAGAAAGAAGAAAAGGAAAGCATTCCACATAAATCTAGATTGTTGTATCTAGACTCTATAAATAGGAAAGAAGGGGGAGTGTAGCAAACCAACAAATGTAAGAGAGTGTGAGGAGCATGAGATAATACTCCATGCTCCTCCACCAACACTTCCGACACTTCCTTGTAAAATTATTTTATCCAACTAATGAAACTATTTCCCATATCCCATGTTCTTTGTCTTTCAATTATCCTAGTCTATCCCTTGTCCATCCTCTATAAACTACACCATACACTTGCACACTCTACTAACCAAAAACTACAACTAAGAGCATTTTGATGCCCCGAGACGTATGGGACATCATTGAAGAAAAGAAATGCACATTCAAAGCAAGTGCAAGTGGTTCTACAAGAGAATGCAAGGGATCGTGGACGAAGACGGAATAAAAGACATGGGACAAACTACAATAGCCGAAGTATCCCGAAAATGGATCAAGGGGGAGTGTTGGAAATGGTGATCCATTTTCTAGAATTTTCTAGAGTTCCTAAACTAGAATCTAGAATTCCCTAAACGAAGTTTCTAGAAGAAAGAAGAAAAGGAAAGCATTCAAGAGAAATCTAGAATGTAGAATTCCTTAGATGAAGTTTCTAGAAGAAAGAAGAAAAGGAAAGCATTCCACATAAATCTAGATTGTTGTATCTAGACTCTATAAATAGGAAAGAAGGGGAGCGTAGCAAACCAACAAATGTAAGAGAGTGTGAGGAGCATGAGATAATACTCCATGCTCCTCCACCAACACTTCCGACACTTCCTTGTAAAATTATTTTATCCAACTAATGAAACTATTTCCCATATCCCATGTTCTTTGTCTTTCAATTATCCTAGTCTATCCCTTGTCCATCATCCATAAACTACACCATACACTTGCACAGATGCCACTAACAAAAAACTATTATCCATAACTAAAACCATGCTTCTGCGCACATTTATATTTTTTAACATGGTATCAGAGCCAGGTTTATCGGATGGTTATGGGTGTTTGTCCTCACCATCCTCAACTAAGAAGGCCAGAGTCCAAGCGAGAGCCAAGAGAGCCAGAGCCGGAGCCAGAGCCAAAGCTGGAGCCAGAGCCAGAGCCTACGAGAGCCAGAGCCCGAGCCCGAGCTAACAACTACCACTAAGAACAATTTGATGTCCCGAGACATATGGGTCATCATTGAAGAAAAGACATGTACATTTGAAGGCGGGTGCAAGTGTTCCGACAAGAGAATGCGAGGGATTGTGGAAGGAAGACAACACAAAAGGCATGGGACAAATTAGAAGAAAAATCTCAAGGTATGTCCGAGACTTTACAACACAAGTCCGGATTATCCCAAAATTGGATCAAGGGGGAGTGTTGGAATTTGTGATCCAATTCTAGAAACATCAAGATAGATTTGAGCTAGAAAATTTAAGAAAAATTCTAGAAGAATCTACAAGCTACCATCTCTTGTAATTTCTAGAATACTCCATGTTATGTACCTATTGGTAGAGAAGTCTAGAGACTTCCTCCACCTACTTTGAAGCCTATATAAAGGAGCAAGTGCTCCATGTTTTGGATAAGGAGCTAACCATAAAAACCACATCATGTAGCTCCCTCACCAACACCTCCTTCAATTATTGTAAAATTTACCATACACTTCAATTATTGTAAAATTATTTTCATAAACTAGTGAAACTATCTTTGTCCCATAAACCTTCTCAAAATATCCTATCCTTGTCCCTTGTCCATCCTCTATCAAATATAAACTATACTATGCTTCCGTGCATATTTATATCTTAACATGAGCCGGAGCCAGAGCCAGAACTAGAGCCGGAGCCAGAGCCTGGTTCGACAAGAGAATGCAAGGGATCGTGGACGAAGACGGAATAAAAGACATGGGACAAACTACAATAGCCGAAGTATCCCGAAAATGGATCAAGGGGGAGTGTTGGAAATGGTGATCCATTTTCTAGAATTTTCTAGAGTTCCTAAACTAGAATCTAGAATTCCCTAAACGAAGTTTCTAGAAGAAAGAAGAAAAGGAAAGCATTCAAGAGAAATCTAGAATGTAGAATTCCTTAGATGAAGTTTCTAGAAGAAAGAAGAAAAGGAAAGCATTCCACATAAATCTAGATTGTTGTATCTAGACTCTATAAATAGGAAAGAAGGGGAGTGTAGCAAACCAACAAATGTAAGAGAGTGTGAGGAGCATGAGATAATACTCCATGCTCCTCCACCAACACTTCCGACACTTCCTTGTAAAATTATTTTATCCAACTAATGAAACTATTTTCCCCCATATCCCCATGTCCTATATCATTTAGTTATCAAATCTTGTCCCTTGTTCATCCTCTATAAATTACACCATACACTTGCACACGCTACTAACCAAAAACTATAACTAATACCAAAACCATGCTTCCGCGCACATTTAAATTTTTTAACATGGTATCAGAGCCAAGTTACGCCCAGGTTCGTAACTGAGCCAGGCGTAAGGGATCATGAAGCCAGAACTAGGCATGTCGGATGGTTATGGGCGCACTTGGCTCTGATACCATGTTAAAAAATTTAAATTAGTGCGGAAGCAGGGTATAGTTTATATTTGATAGAGGATGGACAAGGGACAAGGATAGGATATTTTGAGAAGGTTTATGGGACAAAGATAGTTTCACTAGTTTATGAAAATAATTTTACAATAATTGAAGTGTATGGTAAAGTTTACAATAATTGAAGGAGGTGTTGGTGAGGGAGCTACATGATGTGGTTTTTATGGTTAGCTCCCTTATCCAAAACATGGAGCACTTGCTCCTTTATATAGGCTTCCAAAGTAGGTGGAGGAAGTCTCTAGACTTCTCTACCAATAGGTACATAACATGGAGTATTCTAGAAATTACAAGAGATGGTAGCTTGTAGATTCTTCTAGAATTTTTCTTAAATTTTCTAGCTCAAATCTATCTTGATGTTTCTAGAATTGGATCACAAATTCCAACAATTTCTCAAGTGCGTGGTACAAAAGTTTAGGAGTTCTCTTAGTTTCTAGTTGATGTGTACATAGGCCGACAACTTAATGTCGATAGACTTCGTTCACCGCCTTTTCTGCCGACTTTCATTACAAAAAAACAATACGTATTTAACTTATCGAATTTCAGCTTGCAGTTGCAAGCTGTTCTCTTGCATGTTACAGCTGGACGTTCCCTAGCTCCAGCTTGTTGCAGCTCCTGCTTGTTGCCGACTTCCACAATCGTTGCCGCCGCTTTTCCCTCTCCATTAAGTATGAGAATGTATGCTTCATTCTCAAGCATGCGTGGGCTAGTGTGTTCTAGAGCTTTTCAAAAACGGATCACTTTTTAACAGAACTCCGCCTCCCGATAATTGATGTGGAGTTCCTTAGCAAGTTTCAGACCATCTCCAACGGCCCAAAGTTCGGCCGCAGAACTAGCAAGGTGGTCAATGTGGCAATCAAAAACAGAAACCCAATTGCCATTTGCATCCGGGGATACCAGGGTTGCTATTAGTCGAGCCATCAAATTTAACTTGAACCAGTTTGAGGCCGGGCGAGTCCATTGCACGAAGACGGTTTCCCACGCAGGGTGGCGTTTCCTTTTCTGCAGAAACAGCATGGTGTTGCAACAGCTCCCACAAGACAAAGTTCCTTCAAGTCTTGAAACTTGGCTTTGTCACCAAAAGACCTTGTTATTGCGTCACGGCTAAAGCAACCAGAGAGCAAAGGGGAAAATGGCCTTCTCAGAATGTCCAGGTATCAGTCCAGAATAAACAATTCTTACCATCATTAGCAACATTCTAACTCTCGCTAGGAAGACCTCATCAGCACCTAGGAAGGTGATGATTCAGTACGCTTGGTTCGAAGTTGGTCTTTAATGAATCAGTACCGTGTTTTCTTCTTTGGAATCGCATGCCCTGATGATTCGGTATGTTTGCTTAAAGAAGAGCAAAAGGTTAAGCGACGAGTTAACAGCATAAATCACTCCAAACAATATATCCCAATAAACACTAATTCTGGAGAGTTTTTTTAGGCTTTTTCGTAAAATAATGTGCCCGTCCGTGTGCCCGCCCAAACCAAGTTGGCATGCGATGATTAATGAGTATAAATTTTTTATCTCATGCAATACTGTTTGTTTCCTATTGTCACTACTATAATTTTGATTCTCATTAATAAAATGTCGTTAATGTGACGGATATGTACAAAACTTACTATGTTAATCATCTAGGTCACTATAATTTTGGCGATGGTGACTTACGCAATACCAATATTGGTATTGACCCTGCATGGCAAAATGAATGTGACGTACGAAAGAGTTGGAATTGCAGTTATGATATGAGTCACCTTTATGATTATTCTTTTGGTTTGCCAACTTTTTTGCTTCATTCAGAAATTGTGTTGCTAAGACTACCATGTGCATGTTGGCATCACACCTATTTCTAGCAAGCCCCCTTTTCCAATTCACAGTCATGATGTAGAATGTCGGACGAACAGAAACTAGACACATCCGACTCATGACTTCTTTATCTTGCATTGACTGTCGTGTTGATGTGTTTCACGATATCACTATTTTTCACTATCTTCCTTTGCCTCGTTGGATACCCCATATTGAAAGTCATCAGGTTGATCGTGTCCAATCTCATAGTCACTACATTCACTGAGGCCAATTGGAAAGCTGCCCTCTTGGTGGAAAAAGCCTAAAGATCTACAACAGTTTGTTCTTCCATGAAGTCGATTGCTTCCTCTACTAACATTGGTTCATATAGCAACACTTGGGATTGGCATCAACGGAGCCATTCGTGATGTGGGCTACCGGTAGGATTATGATAAAGGCGAATATAATGAAAAGGCCTGCTGGGGTGGTGGTTTAGGATAGGAGGATAGGATCGAGAGTGGAGGCTTGTGAGCATAGTGGATGTTGAATTGGGTATGAAGATGCAAAGCATGTACGTGCTTGGGTCGTGGTGAAAGAAGTACTACGACCAAATTAAAGCACACAGCGACAACTTGAGGGTAGCTTTTGCGAATTTAGAGGGGAGGAAAGCTTAGTCATTGGCGATAATCTTTTGTCCAATAATTTTTCATCATGCTCCTCTATTGATGTTGACTAAATCCATCCACGACGCCAATCTTAGGTGTTGCTATTGATATTAAGGTTCATGAGCTCACCTTATATTATTTTGCCCGATATATAACTCAATTAACTTTTTAAAGTAAAAATCAATACTTGCGAATCTCGATAGATGAGATGGCCTGCAAGTTACAACCCAACCCCATTTTTATATATATTTAGTACTTGCAAATTTCATGTACTATTCAAAAATCATGGATCACTAACTTATATGCAAAAGAAAACGAACATTATGGCCAACAAGAGTTCAAGGCGGGCTTGTAAATCTTACTATCAATAGCAGCTCTTAAGTGTGGGTTTGTGGATGGATTCAGTCAAAATTGTTATAGAAGCACGGTGGAAGATTATTGGACTAAATTATCGCTGAAACCTAAAGCTTCACTCCCCCATAGACTTTGCAAAAACAACCTTCATGTCGTCACAATGAGCTTCAATGCGGGCATAGTCATTCTTTCACAGCCCAAACACGTACATGCCTCACATCCTCAGACCCACCCTGACAACCACTGTCCCTACGGACCTCCGCTCTTAATCCATGTCCTCCACCACTGCCTCCTTGGGCCTCTCCGTTGTCATCTTTACCTTTATCATAGTCCCATCAGCCATCGTAGCACGAATGGCTCTAATGACGCCAATGCCATGGATTGCACTGTGTCCCGATGATAGTCGGTGAAGCATTCCACTTCACGAGAGGGTGGCATTTCAATTGGTCCCGATGGATATGATGACTGTGATAGTCAACACAGTCAGCCGTGCGACTTTAAATATGGGTAATTAGGTCCATTGGGGAGGTCAAGGAAGATGGCGAAAATGAGTAACACTGTGAAATAGATCAATACGACAATCAACGTGCAACAAAGAACCATGCGTAGTGTCTGGCATCCATTTGTTGGACATTTTGCATTGCGGCTATAGGTTGGAAGGGAGGCATGTGCGGAGTGAGGTAACTCGTGACTGCTGTTTTCAGGTCGAAATGCGGTGGAAGAGATGCCATGGAAAAGAGGAATAGGGTTTTCTAGGGTTTTGGATGAAAGTGAGAAATGACTTTGACTATGTAAGAAACCAATGCCAAAATATGCAAATCAAATATATAGAAAATGGACTTTACTTGTGTAACAGTACTGTAACTTTCGTCGAGTCACAGTAGAACTTGAACTGTTCATTTTTTTTTTTTTTTTAATGACTAGCACCCAGATACTTACTTGTCGTAGAAAATAATTACTTTTGCATGTGTGCAATATTTAAAGAAATAAATCCAACGACATTATTCAGAAAAATAAAGTTGTAGGATAATTAACTGCAAATTTTAGATGGTGAAATATTGGTTCTAATTATAAAAAAAAAAAGTTCAACAGTCAATAACTAGATTAAAATTAAATATCCAATACGTTAATTAGCTAAGGTACACAGGAAACCCAAGTGTAATTGCTGCGACACTTTTTCTGTCCGGGAAAAGGATAGGTTCAGAGGTGATGTCGAGCTAGGACCAACAATCCCTGTTCAACACGAGTTCTCCCAAACTCTTATCTCGCGCAATCTTGAGATATTCAATTTCGATTAACCTAAAGAGAATTTTGTATTAGGAGTTGAGATCAACTAGAAACCAAGGTAGGTATTGGAGTATACATCACTTTCTATATAACCAGAAATCTAGAGTTTGAGACTTGATTACATTAGTTATCTAACTACTGCCATTTCAGTATCATAACTTGATTATTTGTTAACTAAGTCCACATGCGGTTTTTTTTATTCAATCATGACTCTTATAATTTATGTCCAATAGGTGTCCTATGCAATGTTTTTAAATTTATTATGGTCCTAAATTGTAATCTAAGCATTCAATTAAAACAGAAAAATCACAATAAAAAGACAATATAAAAGAATCGCAATCAATTCACTCAAAGATAGTAGTGAAAGGATAACTAATGAATGAAGTGCAGTAAAAAGACTCAATAAGAATCGAGCAAAGAATTTAACATATCCCTATTATTATCAGTATTATCAGAATGGTAACCCTCAAGAGCTTAGTTCAATTTATTTTCTAAAAAATTGACCTTCTAAAACTAAACTAGATCACATGTGTCCACTAAAACCCTAAACCATGTGTACACTAACTAAATGAAGTTAAGCTGATTCTAATACTAAAATCTAACTACCTCATCAATGCCTATATTTTTCTAACTGTTTTCTAATTTTCTTGATTTTACAATTTCTTTTATTATTTATTTATTATTTATTTCTATATATGGGCCAGGATACAAATTTGGGCTCTTATATCAAGCCCCGTCAATCTATTTAACACATTTCCCCAAAATTCAAATTCAGCCCAAATATATTTTAACGAAGTTAAGCCCAAACTTTCCGACACTGTTCAAGCCCAAAATTCATTATTGAACCTTAATTGAGCCTATCTTGAAGGACGACTGCTCCAAGAACGCACTCTAATTCTGTTTTCCAATATAAAACCCATCCTCTTCTTCTCCCTTTTTTTTTTTAATGGTTTTATATGCAGTTGTTATTATTATTATTCATCATTTTCGTATCATTACCGAGAAACCTTGATGACTCATTTTTCAATATCAGACAATTAAAATTTCAACAACAATTCATATCGGATCGGAAATCGCAATATATTATTGGCTACCGCCAATCTCTGGAACATGAATATCAACCACCCCCATGTGTTGCCAAATAATCGCTACACTCGTTGGTCACCATCATCCACCCATCTCGATTTTCTATTAACTCAGTGATATCTCATTCATAGAACTCGAAATGTACAGTTAATGTATATAGAGACATACCCGCGCAAACGAGATCGGAGCACAGAAATCGGACCGTAATGATCGAATCGTTTCCACCGGACGCCCAACGCAGAACCACGACAGCAGGCAAACCATCCGGAAATAAAAGAAAAGAATATGTCACTTGCAGTCAACAGATAAAATCTCAGAAAATCGTATTTGATGAATCATGAAGCAACCGATGACATACAAAACAACATCGGGCTGTCTTCGGATCGAACGAAAAATAGGCGTCATCTCGCTTATATTTCTCTGCGACATCTCCTCAGATGTAATCAATATCGAGCGAGGGTTCTGGATGGAACGTTATGGTGATGTTTGGATCTGACACCATCGCATCAACGCGGATTTCAGGTCAAACCATGAACAAAAGATTCAATATCAGTCAGATTTCCTGCGAACATTACCATGACGTTATTTTTTTATATTGTTTCAGATCAAAGATTGAATCGAGATGAGGAGTACTTGGATCTCACCTGCTCTTTTGATCGCATCTTCATCTTCGTCGGACGCCAGCAAGAGCGAGAGAAAGCGAGAGAAAGCGAGAGTTAGCCACAGAGAGAGAGAGAGAGAGAGAGAGAGAGAGAGAGAGATGAGCTCTTCCGTTTTTGAGGGGGCTTCAAGGACTCTGGTCATTTGAACTTGGATAAGATAGGTTTCCTGTTGAGATTTCGTGGGTTTGAATGGGTCAAAAAGCGAGAATCTCGGATGTGGCAGCGCTAACCGTCGCCGGCTGAAGACTAATCGAACTGACTCAATAACTCTATTTCTTCTTCTTCTTACTTTTTTAATTTTTTTTTTAATGAATGCTTAACTGATCGACACAAATTTTGGTGCCAATGATAATTTATTGTGTAATAGTGTTGAGGCTAAACATTGTGCAATTCGGGTATAAGTTGCAGGACTAGGAAACACTTGAGATGAGGGAGGAGTCTTTAATCTTTGAACTCGAAACTTTTAGGCTGATTCAGGATTTTTTTATCCATGACCTTGTACTTTAGTAAGTATCAAATACATTTCATAGTTGACTTAATAAGTGTCGGTTCAATTTGTATAATTGACTAATCGTTGAAAAAAAACTAATGAACCAAAACTCATCAACTTAACATTATTTTTATCTTAAAAATATCCCCAATTCAAAAATACGTGGTTTTTTTAGAAACTTAGTTTCACTTTGGTTGTTTGCTAAATAAATCTTCTTTAAAGTACAAAAGCTAATTTTTTTTTTTGGTCGAAAAGTACAAAAGCTAATTCAAAATTAGGAAATAAAACTAAGTGAAGGATAAGCATGTGTGTTTCGAATTAAAGTTTTCGGTCTTTTATTGTACTGTATAAAATTTAGTGAATATTAAGTGAAGCTTATTCAAGGAATAAATTAAGTTATCCTTGAAATTATCTTGATCTAATTTTGAGTTGAATTGAAAAATAATGCATTAATCACATTATTAACCGGAAGTTATATTTCAATTTCACTGCTTCAGAAACCAAATCATCCCTTCAATCTTCCACATTCAGTGATCTCAAAGCTGCAAATTCTGGCCCAAAGCGAAAATGCTTCAGGAAGTCTTCAGTCCCTTTGAGACCGAAGAGAAGAAAGGGAGAGGTCAATGTGGATACTCAGGTGGATTTTGGTAGTTCGATCTCCTTTCCCATTCTAGATATGGGCTTGTTGAGTGTGGATGAACAATCTTTATTTTGATTGTGGAAACTGCAATTTAGTGTTTTTATCCCATTCCATTAGGGTTTGTGCACAAGAAAAGAGAAGGAAAAACCTTCTTCGCTATAGATTAATCAACAATTATCCTTTTTTATTGGAGACATTCCAAACTTGGCCGTAGTTTAAGCCAAAACGATGTCAATTTAGAGATTGATTCTCACTTGAATTAAAATTAACAAACGTGGGAGACAAAAAGTAATAAAACTCCCTATTAATATTCTTCGTCTTCCATAAGAGTAATGATTCCCCAAATTTGATACAGAAGCCAGTAATAGATCTCTTGCTCTTAGGGCATGTAGCATAATCTACATTGCAATAGGCCGTCATTTTCATGTTGCATTTCCGAGAAAGGAGTATCCCTAAGCCTAAACATGTCTTCAAATACTTCACAATTTTCAAGGCTGCATTCATGTGAGACTGTTTTGGACTATGCATGAATTGGCTAAGGGTTTGTGCTGCATAGTGGATGTCTGGCCTGGTCATGGTAAGATATATAAGCTTCCCAACGAGTCTCTGATATCTTGAAGGATCTTTCAATAACGGATCGTCAGAAGAAGATATGCTAGTGTCATAGTCAATAGAAGTCAGCTTGGCATTATGCTCGATGGGAATAATAGTAGGTTTGCAACCTGATAATCCTACTTCTAATATAATCTTCATTACGAATTTTCGTTGGTTGAGTGATATTCCCATATCTGAATGAGCTATCTCAATTCCAAGAAAATACTTAAGCGAGCTTAAATCTTTGATATGAAAAGTGGAGTCTAGATATTCTTTTAGTTTTTTCACAAGATAATCATCATTGCCCATAATAAGTATTGTCGTTAACATAAATCATTAAATAAATAGACGACAAACCTTTCTCCCAAGTGAACAAAGCATAGTCATACTTGCACTATTTAAATCCAGCAGCCGTAAGAGCATTTGTAAATTTGGCATACCATTGACAAGAAGCTTGTTTTAGTCCATAAAGAGATTTGTGGAGACAACATACCTTAGACTCCCCTTATCTCCGTAATCCTGGTGGAAGATCCATGTAGATTTCTTCATCCAGGTCACCATGTAAAAAGGCATGATGGACATCTATTTGATGTAATGACCAATCTTGAAAAGCAACAAGTGACAGAAAAGCATGAACTGTGACATCTTTGGCTACTGGAGAAAAAGTTTCGCGATAGTGAAAACCTTCTCGCTGTGTAAAACCTTTGGGCACCAATCGAGCCTTGTATCTCCCTATAGAACCATCTGCTCTATATTTAATCTTATATACCCATTTGCACCCAATTGGTTTTCGATGAGTAGGTAATGGCACAACATCCCAAGTATGATTATCTATCAGGGCCTGCAATTCTGCCTCCATAGCCTTTTGCCAACGTGGATCATGCATTGCTTCATTATAACTAGAGGGCTCTTGTCGCTCAAAGATATGGCTCATGCAACACAAATGTTCTGATGAAAACCTATCAAATGAAACATAAGACGAAATAGGGTAACGAGTACCTAATGACCCTGATGAAGCACATACATAATCCTTTGTCCAAATTGGTGGATGACTAACTCGACCAAGATGCCAAGGTTCTTCATGTTGCATCAAGGATGATTCTTCAGTATTGTTTGATTCCGGAGGAGTTGTCGTCTGAGAATCCCTTTTTATGGAAGGTTCTTCAATTGAATGATCCGTAAAAGTTTCAGTAGGCACTGGAAGTGATGTAGCAGACAATTTCTGATGTCTGAGAGGAGGAATAATAATATAGGATCCCCCAGAAGATAGATCTTCTTCTGATAAAAATTGATTAGTACCTATCCTGTCATCTAAAGACAAATTATTCATATCTCGGAAAGGGAAAATGTCTTCATGAAAAATCACATTCCCACTCACAAAAAATTCCTCTGTGGATGGTTCATAAATCCGATATCCATTTTCAGATTCAGATACCCCATGAATATACATTATCGTGCATGAGGTCCCATCTTATCCCTGTGCCCTACTGTGGTTACGTAACATAGACATCCAAAAACTCTGAGATGATCTTTTGCATTCTTTGGTTATGTATGGAAAGATAGAAATAACTCAGATCTGGTTTCCTTCCATACAATGTCTCGAAAGGAGTTTTTCCTTTAAGAATGCGTGATGGCATGCGATTGATTAGGTATGCTAACGTGACCACACAATTTCCCCAAAAATTTTCAAGATCAGATGCTTGAAACTTAAGGGCACGTGCTACTTCCAAAAGTTAACGGTCTTTTCGCTCAAGGACTCCATTTTGCTGTGGTGTGTATGTGCAAGAGCTTTCATGTAAAATTCCATTCAAGGAAAGGAAGGAAGCACATTCTCCATTAAAGAATTCTCTACGATTGTCAGTACGTATACGTTGAATGGATTTCGAAAGGAGTTTTTCCTAAATATCCATGCCGCACGGGAGAAATCATCTACGATTGTGAAAAATAATTGAGACCCATCATGATTCAAAGTGTGATAGAGCCCCAAACATCAACATGAATTAAGGAAAAAATGTCATCAGCTCGAGAAGTGCTATTTTGGAAAGTGTCACGACCTACCCTTGGGGGAGGGAACAGGTTTAGGGGTATTGCCTAAAAGATGGGCCTAAGGCCCATGATTAGGCGCGGGCTCTCCCAAGCCCATACCCCGCGTGACATTGGGATATTCTTAAGGAATTTTGCACAAAAGGAGTCACCACTAGCCTATTGGGATCGGCTAGAAACCAAGTAAGGCATGAGAGTGTACCTCACTTCCTACGCAACCAGAGAATCTAGGGTCGGGGACTTGATTACACTAATTGACCAATTAGTGCCATTTCGGTACCTAATCTTGTTCATTTTAACAAAATGATTTTTTTGGGCAGTTTGGATTGATTTTATACCTATCCACTAACATGTGAGGTGATCATGCGGGTGTGCCATCATTAAAGTAATAATTAGCAACCAAGGAAAACGTTAAATAAATTGCATGGGAAAAAAAAATTAATACTATAGAGATGACAAATGCTAATCCTAACCAGACTAAAGAGAAGCCAAACTCCACGTGTCAACATTGTGCACTCAAAGGCAATTATCTCTAAGGACGGTTGAAACCCTAAAGTAAAACCCTAAAGGCTTAGTCAATTTTTTTTAGCACAACTCTAGAGTTAAGAAACTTCCATTTGTTTCAAGGAAAAAAATAAAAACTCATAAAATCTTTTGTAAAACTTTTCAAAAGAAAATTTGAATTTCCTAACATTTTTAAAATTTTAAATTTTTTAGTTAAAAACTCGAATTTTCACTAATTGTTTTGATTTTTTTTTGAATTTTTTAATGTTTTGTTTTCTTTTTTAATATTTAGAAAAACAGGTTCGGACCGGTAAACCCGATCCAATCCATTGGCTTGACACAAACCCAGATTAAAACTAAAAAAGAAAACCGATTTCTTTAAACTTTTTTTTTTTTTTGTTTGTTTCTTCTTCTTCTTTTTTTTTGTTTTATATTAACATTTTTCTATCCCCCTTTTCTGGTCTTCTTCTCTGCATGCTTCCTTCTCCGCCCAAAGCTTCCATTAAACCCAGAATTTCCCGTGAATTCAACCCCAACCTCAAAGCGCCAAAACCATGTTGTTGACGCGTATTCATTCCATACCAAGCTGAGAAAAGCGTGCGCAACTATCCAACAAACTGGAATTTATATAAAATGCAAAGCGCAAGATGGATGTGAGGTGCGACGTACGGCCACAAATTCGGATATCCGCAAAATGCATGCGAAAATGGACAAAAAGAAGACAAATGTCATCCTTTGAAAATGACACAGACACTCCATCCAGCCTACATGCTTAAAATGGCTATCATATTGATGTTATCTCTCTTTTCATTGCTCTTTGTTTGTTTCTCTTGTTTTCTTTTCTTTATTTAATTATCCCTTAACTAGGCGTGATTTTCTTTCTCATTGAAGCTCCCTTTTCGACGTTCTCTTCTTTGCCGAGAACAACCCCATTGTCAAGATCTCTCTTGAAGAAATGCCACTGCTCAACCTCAATAACCACTACCCACGATCAACGAGTTAAGACTTCATGCAAGATGACCTCAGTAACTAGCGACCAAAATGACTATGCACGAGCTTCGGAAACATAAAAAGGTAGTGGCTATTTTCCCTGAAGCGCTTCAAGGGCCTTTATCAAACACCTAGGGTGCATCGACTCAAGGCAGCCACGGACAATAACAAGACTCAAAACTAGACCACAACTCAACGAGAATGGCAGGGAATGCTCAACATCAATGAAAGACAGCGTAAGCGAACTCGAAACTCACGTCTCAACTCAGTAAACCATGCAAAAAATATGAGGGAACAAGACAAAAGTAGGGCACAAAAAGAAAAAGGTCCGTGGAAGTCCCTACTCGGCTCGAGGGTGGCGAATAGCGGGCGAGATCGACAGATGGAACAATGTCTGGTCGCCTCGCACGCCCCCGAGCCGAAATCCTTGGGAAATCGACACGAGCTGAACCAAAAGCTAGGAAACTCACCGCAAAAACTTGAATTCAAGGAAAAGGAAGCCGCGGCTTGGTGGTTCCGACTTGGAGGCACAAGCTCACGTCGGGGGTGGCTGAGCGATGTTCGGCTGAGGTGGATTCCGGGCCTCCTTCTTCCCGATCACTCTCCGCTTCTACCCCTCTCATTCCTTCAAGCTCTCTTGGCCAAGGCCCTCTCCAATCTCTCTCTCTCTCTCTCTCTCTCTCTCTCTCTCTCTCTCTCTTTCAAACTCTCCTCTTCGAGCTCTCCCGGTGCTTCCTTCCTCCTTCATCTCTTTTCCTTTTTGTTTTTGTAGGTCGTCATCCTACCATGCTAGCTGCCAGCCAAGCTGGCCGCCTACTATCCCGATCCACTTGCTCCTCCATCGTTGCTTCCCTACCTTTGTTGCACCTCTGCTACTGCGTTTTTCTTTTATAGGTCTAGGCGTGGAGACAGGCTGGAGGGGGATGACTAGCCGTGGTGGGCCGGGCTAGTGGGCTGTGCGAGTAAGAAAGAGGCCGGGCCCAGGCCGAAGGGAAGAAGTGCCAAGCCAGATCCGGCCTAACCCGATTCTAAGCATTTTTTTCTTTTTTTTTTTTTTTTTTTTTAAAATTTTTTGCTGCACTTTTACTTCTCTTGATTTTTTCTTTTCTTTTATTTTTTATTTTTTTAGTGACTAATTTCTAATTTTGTACACGATTAAGTCCTAAATAAAATGGCGAAATTTAGGTGTCAATAGAAAGGAGCACGTGTCTGTTTTGCTAATGGACAGACAGGAGATTGAGGATAGGGAAATAAAGCAGAATGATCCAATCTTTGATGATGAAGGAAATTCTTATCACTAATAGTAGTATTACACGATGATTTATTGGACAACGATTGAAGACTGTTGGAAAAGCCCATCTAGAAATAGAGCCCTTGAAAAACTCTACCCAAGCCCATTAGTTTCCCACTCAAAAGGGCTCAAAAGAAACATTTATCAGAATTGAATAAGATATGACATGAATTTTCTTCAGAAGCTCGAGATACTGACATGAGATTGAAATGGAAGTTAGGGACATATAGCACATTTTGAAGTATGATAAGAGAACTAAGATTCACAGTGCCGGCTATTTCAACTTGGATGACATTTCCATTCGGAAGCTGAACTAATTTGGGAAAAGATATTTTTTCGACATTAGAAAGTAAATCCTTATTACAAACAATGTGATCACTAGCACCTGAATTAATAATCCATGCATTCTTTGAAATTGAATTCGTCAGATAATAAGATGTACCTGTGAAATTGTCGTTTATCAAAGGCATCCAATTTCCTTAAAGCTTCCATCAACTCCTCATATTGATCATGGGTAATAGTCTTGTCTGTTGATTGTCCCGACACCTGAAAAACTGTTAAAAAGTTTCCCTTTTCCTTTTCTCTAGGTTTCCCATGCAGTTTCCAGCAGTTTTCTATTGTGTGATGCGGACGTTTACAAAACATTTTACCTTTTCCTTTTGAAGCAATGTTTCTCGCGCCAAAAAAACAGCTTGTTTGTGGGCTGCGAGATTTGGGCTAAAGTCAGCCCATACAGACCGTCTGATCGACCACCCATTAATTTGTGTAAGACTTCTAGCCCATATGAAGTAAATCCACAGGGCCTATCGAGTCCATTCAAGGTGCTCCCGCGTGGACCATCCGATCCGCTCATTGCCAAGGATGATCGTGGGCTATCGGATCGCCCAATAAAATCAAGACCACTAGGGCTTTCGGGGAACCCTAATTGTGCCCCCTTCTGCCCTTTACCTCCTTCGTTCCTTGGCAAAGGACGGCCATGGCTTCTTGCTGCCAGGGCCACTCCGTCTCCGTTTTTACTATAATTCGTAATTCTCTGTTGGCTCTCCTCTTGCACGACAAGTTGGTAGATACGCCCGAGACTCGGCAAAGGCTCCATAGTCAATATCTGGGAGAAAAACAAGAGGTAAGTCTTGTTAAGTATGAGCAGGAATCTTGTCGCCTTTTTCCTTTCTCACATGCATTTGTATTGCTGTAAAATAGGGTCGGGCTAGTCGAACTTTTCTTCAGCTGCTTTGAGCTCGTTCCACAGAGCCGAGAGTTTGTTATAAATTGCTACAATGGTCATATTCCCTTGTTTGAGCTCTGAAATTTGCTGTGTTAACGAAAAAATCTTGACTTGATCGAGTTTCTCATACATCTCTTTGATATTCTCCCACATTTGTTTTGAATCCTCCGTCGGGGGAAGTCCGGCCGCGACTTTGGTTGTGATGCAATTGCCCATTCACGTTCTAACCAGTTGATTGCATTTCTTCTAAAGTCGTGCCATTCTCTCGTTAGACGGAATCGAAATTGTTCCGTCATGGAAATCCTCTTTATCTTTTGTTACCAGTGCCCACCGGAACTCTCGCAACCGGCTCGAATAGTTATCGGCATTGGTCAATTGCTGGCTAATGAGCTTCAGTTTTGGTCCATCGGCATTAGTTGTGTGGAGGGAGTTGCTAGTTTCCGATCGGCCACCGGTAGCAAAGATCTAATATGGAAAAAATCCGAGTCCAAGATTTGAGTAGGGATTTCCTTCCATGCCCAAATCATTCGGTCCGATTCCCTGACCCGCATGACCTGCATGACCTGTATTGAGAAAAGCCCGGTAGGGATTTGTGCTTGGCCCAGTTGATCCGCCCGTTTGCTATGGGCCAATGGTTGGGTTTGCCCCTTCACCGGTTGGTGGGCCTCCATCGGACTCAACGTTGCTTTGGTAGACTCCTGGCAGTGATGTATTTGGGCTAGGCCCATGGAACCATGGATATGGTATCCACTGGTAAGGATGGCCCATAAATGGCTGCCCCAGATTGAACTAAGCCTAGAATGGCTGCCATTGCATGTGTTGCGCCTGTAGATGTGTCTTGGCTTGACCAAATTGTTGTTCGGTGGTTGAAGTTACGATAGACGAATCTTGGATCTCCAGGGTATGCGGCATGACCTCTTCTGTAGGTTGAGTGTCTGAGGTTGAGGTAATATCTTGTGCTTTAGGCATGATGAAGAAATAAACTTTCCTTCAAAAGTTAATGATTCCTATGATAACTCTCTTTCGTAGATAGGAGTTCCACGAGGCAATCGAAGTGGAAGCGATGGAAATTTTACACCTTCGAGAAAGGCTCCGATACCATGTCACAAGACTAGGTAGAAAACTTAGAACATAGGGAAGAACTTTGGAGAGAAAAAATATGTGCCTCAATTCATTGATTTGTATTATGTGTACAATGATGTATATAATACAAAAGAAATAATAATAAAAGAAAATTTATATTTCCTAAATATTCTGCAATCTTTCTAATCCTAAGGTAGACACAATCATATCAATTTACAAATCATATCTTCCAACAAATGTCTAGGGAAAATTTTCCAAAAAGTCATAAACCTATTACACTTTTACCAATTTAGTCATAAATCTTTTAATTTTATCACTTGAGTACTAAGCATTTTCTTCTTTTGTCAATTAAGTTAATTCAGCCTATTTTGGCTAAAATTTGCCGATGTAGATGGTAAATGCTAATGTGGACTTCTTTTATAATTATTAATATTTTTTATTTTTTCTTTGGTTTTTTTTTTCCCTTTTCTTTACTCTCTTTTGAGGTTAATACAAGAAAAACCTCAAGCTAGTTGCAAAATAAATTTTTTATCACAAAGAACTCAATTGTTACACCTTTGACAAATTTATTTCAAACTAGTACACTTGCAATAAATTTACAATTTGTTAGTTTTTGTTAAATTTTATTATCAAATTACTAAATCTGATAACACTTGAGAGTTGATTAGTTTACCAATTTAGGATTTTACTCTCCTTTTATCACAGTTGTACTATTTTTGTATTTTTTTGTATTATTAATCCAATTTAAAGGAGGGTATATATGTTACAAATGTATTGATTTTGGTTTTGACGATCAAAAAATTAATTTGGGGTAGAATTTTTACAATTGTATCAGTTTGAGGGGTTTTTTTTTTTTTTTTATAGCTATTTGGGATAAATTTATCAACTATGTACCGGTTTGGGGTTTTTGTTATTAAAAAATTAATTTGGAATAAATTTGTTACATATGTATTAGTTTAGGGTTATTTTTTTATTTATTTTTGGAGAGAGTGCGAGTAAAGTCACGACTCTCATCTAGCCTAGCAAGGCATGCGACTCACCCAGGGCCAGCGAGCGTTAGCTGGCTGTCACCTATGTTGACAAATTATAAACTCGTACATTAGTGACAAAATTGTCATAAATTAATTTTTTGACCACAAAAATTCCAAATTGTTATACCTTTGAGAAATTTATCTCAAACCAGTATACTTATGATAAATTTACTCTCTGTCAATTTTCGTTAAATTTTGTCGTCGAATTATTGAATTTATTGACACTTGAGAGCCGACTACTCTACTAACTTGATATTTATTCTCCTTTAGTCATAGAGGTACTAGTTGTCTAATTTTTTGTAGTATGAATATAATTTAAAGGAGGGTATATTTATCACAAATGTACCAATTTTATTTTTGGTAGTTAAAAGATTAGTTTGGAGTAAATTTGTTATATCTATACTAGTGTAGAGTTTTTTTATGATCATTTAGGGTAAATTTATCAATGATATACCAGTTTGAAGTTTTTTTTATGCTTAAAAAATTATTTTGGGATAAATTTATCACAATTATATTAGTTTGGGATTTTTTGTGCTATTAACTTTTTTCCTTTGGGTTTTTGGAGAGAGGGTGAGCAAAATTGCAACTCTCACTTGGCCTAGAAAAGGGTGCAACTTGCCTAAGGTAGTGAAGGTCAATTGGCCCTCGCCTATTCCAAAATGCACCAAACTCATACATTTATGATAAATTTTCTATAAATTAACTTTTTGACTACAAAAAACGTAAATTATTATACATTTGATAAATTTATCCCAAATTGGTATACTTGTGACAAATTTACTCTTTGTTAGTTTTTCTTAAATTTTACTGTCAAATTACTAAGTTTATTTACATGTGAGAATTGGCTAGTGTACCAATTTGAGATTTTATTTTTATCACAATTACACTAATTTTGTGATTTTTTGTGATATTAATCCAATTTAAATGAGAGTATATATGTCACAAATATACTAGTTTTAATTTAATGGTCAACAAATTAATTTATGGTAAATTTATTATAATTGTATTAGTTTGGAGGGTTTTTATGGTTACATGGGGGTAAATTTACCAATGGTGTATCCATTTGAGATTTTTTGTCCTTGAAAAATTAGTTTGGATACATTTATCACAGTTGTATTAGTTTGGGCCTTTTCGTGATATAAATTTTTTTTTTTTTGGGTTTTTGGAAAGAGGGCGAGCAGGCGAGCAAAGTTGCACCTCTCACTTGGCAAGGGACACAACTTGCCCAAGGCAATGAGGGTTAGGTGACCCGCTCATGTGCCTAAAAACACCCAAACTGATATAGTTGTAATGAATTCACTACAAACTAATTTTTTGACCATAAAAAATAAAATAAAAAAATGTATTTACCTCATGTTAGTATTCATTAAATTTTACCATTAAATTGCTGAACTTGATAATACTTGAGAGTTGACTAAGGTACTAACTTGTGATTTTACACTCTTTTTGTCATACTTGCTAGGGATGACTATGGTTCAAATTGGGCCGGTCCAACCCCTAACCCTAGAACCAACCTACACAGTGCTAATCCTTAATTTTTGGAACCGAAGGTCGACCTTATTGAGCTTGGGACTGAGGACCGGACCGAATGAGTTTGGTTCAGTTCCAAGGTCAACCCGGGATCAACTGATAATTTTTCATTTTTTCTTTTTTGATACCTAAGGACCTCATACAACTGGTAGCTGGCGGGTAAATTCTAGAGCGACGCTAGCGGATGACCTACCACCCCGACGTCGCGCTTAAGATCCCGTGTGACCAACGAGATTCGTTAAACTTCACTAGAGTGCTTATCCAACTGGGCCACCGTAGGTGGTGGCTTTATTTCATTCTTTATTTCATGATTGAGTACTAGATTGATCCAATGGATTCGGTCTAATTTCAAGGTCAACCCAAGACTAACCAATAATTTTTTATTTCATCTTTTCTACTCCTTGAAATGGCAACCGAAAATTATACTAACCTAATGAGTATGATGATGAGTAAGGTCAACTAAGAAAGGCAAGCAGTGAGAGTCAAGTAGAGTGAGTGTTGAACATAATAAGCATCAAATGTCGAGCGGGGAGCAACAAGCCAAGCGAGCATTGAGCATCGAGCAGCACAAGTGACCCAAAGTGAACGAGACAAGTGTCGAGTGGTAAGCGGAGAAGTTAATTTTTATTTTATTTTTTATTTTAGCAAATTGAAGACTAAGAGGACAAAGAAGACAGAAGAGAAAGAATACTAGATGAGAATGCCATAAGGTGCATTTTTGGATGCCACGAGGACTCATCACAAAAACATTTTCCTCTTTCGTAAATTATGACTATTGACACTGTAAAAGACATTAAAAACCTAAATTAGTAAATAAAAAATGTAAAATTACTTGAACCCCTCACTAAAGAGCTATTTAATATTCTTAATGTCGTTTATCTTAAGATTTTCTCTATATAAAAAAATTATAAATAATATATATATATATATATATATGTATGTATGTATGTATGTATGTATGTATGTATGTATGTATGTATATTTAGGGTTGGTTTGGTTTGGGTTGGATTGACCTGAAACTCTTAGGACCGATGATCAACCCACACAGTATTGGTCTAAGAATTCTAGGAGAAAGGACAGACCCAGTCTCCCTGAGAACCGGACCAGGACCGATAGGGTTAGGCCGGTCCACCCCTAATACTTGCACTAGTTTTGTAATTTTTTGTTGTATTAATCCAATTTAATATTGATCACAAATATACTAATTTTGGTTTTGGTGGTTAAAAAATTAATTTGGGGTAAATGTATTATATATGTATTGGTTTGAGATTTTTTTATGGTATTAACGTTTTTATTTTTGGGTTTTTGGGGAGAGGGTAAGCAAAGTTATGACTCTCACTTGGCAAGAGGCACGACTCACCCAGGGCTAGGAGGGTTAGCCAGCCCTCACCTATATAAAAGAAAAAAAAAACTCCAAATTAGTATACTTATGATTAATGTACTACAAACTAATTTTTTGACACTAAAAAACCCAAAAATATTACACATTTGATAATTCTTTTTCTAAATTGATATACTTGAAATAAATTTACCTTATGTTAGTTTTTGTTAAGTTTTATCATCAAATGGCTAAGTTTGATAATGCATGAGAGTTGATTGGTGTACTAATTTGAAATTTAATTCTCTCTTTGTCACAGCTGTACTAATTTTGTGATTTTTGTAATACTAATTCAATTTAAAAGAGGGTATATTTGTTGAAAATTATCAATTTTTGTTTTGGTGGTCAAAAAAATAGTTTAAGATAAATTTGTTACAACTATAATAATCTGGGTTTTGTTTTAGGTCAATTGGGAAAAATTCATCAATAGTTACTAATTTGGATTTCTTGTGATTAAAAAATTGTTTCAAGTAAATTTGTCACAGTTGTATTAATTCAAGATTTTTTTGTGAGATTAATTTTTATTTTTTGGGTTTTTGGAGAGAGGGTGAGTGAAGTCACAACTCTTACCTAGCAAAGGTTACAACCCTTGCCTATGCCTGAAAATACCCAAACTAGTATACCCATAACAAATTTACCATAAATTAATTTTTGATAAAAAAAAAACCCCAAAATTGTCACTCTTTTGATAAATTTATCCCAAATTGGTACATTTATGAAAATTTAATATATGTTAATTTTCGTTAAATATTACCGTCAAATTGCTGAATTTGATGATACGTGAGAGTTGACTAATGTACCAATTTTTTTACTCTCATTTTGCCACATTGTTCCAATTTTGCATTTTTGTGGTATTAATCCAATTTAATTGAGGGTATATTTGTCACAAATATATTTATTTTATTTTTGGTAGTCAAAAGTTAGTTTGTGGTAAATTTGTTATAAGTGCACCGATTTGGGCTTTTTATTGTCATTTGAGATAAATGTATCAATGGTGTACAAGTTTGGGATTTTTTGTGGTTAAAAAATTAGTTTGGAATAAATTTGTCAAATATTTATTAGTTTGGGGATTTTTGTGGTATTAACTTCTTCTTTTTTCAGATTTTTGAAGTAAGGGTGAGCAAAGTCTCAACTCTCGTTTGGCAAAGGATGCGACCTACTCAAAGGTCGATGAGGGTGGTCACCCTCATTTGTGTCGAAAAACCACATATTGGTATACTTGTGAAGAATTTATTACAAACTAATTTTTATACCTTAAATTGGTGCATCTTTGATAAATTTATCTCAAATTAGGTACCCTTTGTTAATTTTTGTTAAATTTTATCATTGAATTGTTGAGTTTGATGACATGTGAGAGTTGACTAGTGTATCGATTTGAATTTTACTCTCCTTTTGTCATAATTGTACTAGTTTTGTGATTTTTTATTGTATTAATCCAATTTAAAAGATGATATATTTATCACAATTGTACTGGTTTTGGTTTTGGGGGTAAAAAATTAGTTTGATGTAAATTTGTGACTACTGCACAACTTGGAAGATTTTTGTAGTTAAAAATTAGTTTGAATAAATTTGTCAGAGGTGTATTTGTTTGAAATTTTTCAAGTTATTATCATTTTTTTTTTTTTTGGAGAGAGGACGAGGGAAGTCGCAACTCTTGCTTGGCAAGTAGCACGACTCGCCTAAGGCCGACTAGAGCAAGTCGACTCTCGCCTGTACCAAAAAACTCTAAACTAATACACAAATAATAAATTTACAAAAAATTAATTTTTAACAACAGAAGACCCACATTGTTACACCTTTGATATATTTATTCCAAACGGATATATTTGTGATACATTTATCATTTATTAGTTTTTGTTAAATTTTACCATAAAATTACTAAATTTGATAACAAGTGAGAGTTGACTAGTGTACAATTTTGGATTTTACTCTCATTTTGTCATAGTTGTACTAATTTTTTTTTTTAATTTTTTTACGATATGAATGAACCAGTTTTGGTTTTTGCGACAAAAAAAATAGTTTAGGGTAAATTTATTACAATTATTCCAGTTTTGGGGTTTTTTTATGATGATTTGGGACAAATTTGTTACAAATATACTAGTTTATGATTTTATGGTCATTTGGGTAAAATTTATCAATGGCGTATTGGTTTGAGGTTTTTTGTGGTTAAAAAATTAATTTAAGATGAAATTATCACATATGTATCAGTTTTGTAGTTTCTGTGGTATTGACCTTTTTATTTTTGGTTTTTCAAGAGAGGGAAAGAGAAGTCACGACTCTTGCTTGGCAAGGGTGTGACTTGCCCTAGTCTGGTGAGGGTTAGCCAGTTGTTGCTTGTGTCGAAATGTGCCAAACTAGTATGTCTATAAAAAATGTATCAAAAATTAATTTTTTGACCACTAAAAATCTAAATCATTGCATCTTTGATGAATTTATCCCGAACTAATACACTTATAATAAATTTACCATCCTTTAGTTTTCGTTAAATTTTACTGTCAAATTACTGAATTTGATGACACGTGAGAGTTTATTAGTGTGCCAATTGTGGATTTTACTCTCTTTTTTGTCATAGTTATACTAGTTTTGTGTTTTTTTGTGGCATACATCTAATTCAAATGAAGATATATTTGTCACAAATGTATCGATTTTGGTTTTGGTGGTCAAAAAATTAGTTTTGGGGTAAATATGTTACAATTGTATCTATTTGATGTTTTTTTTTTTTATAGTTATTTGTGGTAAATTTATCAATGGTGTACCAATTTGGGTTTTCTAGAGTTAAAATTAGTTTGAGGTACATTTATCATAGTTATATCAGTTTTGGGATTTTCATGATATTAAACTCTTCTTTTTTTTTTTTTTTGGGAGTTTTTGGAGAGAGGGTGTGCGATTTCTCACTTAGCAAGGGATAGGCTCACCTAGGGCCAGCGATCCATCTCTCGCCTATGTCGAAAAGCCCAAAAATTGTATACTTACAACAAATTTGCTATGAATTAATTTGTTGGTAATAAATTTGATAAATTTACCTAAATAGATACACTTGTGACAAATTTACCATATATTAATTTTTGTTAATTTTATAGTCAAATTATTGAGTTTATTGATAAGTGAGAGTTGACTGGTGTGTACCAATTTGAGAATTTATTCTCTTTTTATCATAGCTTTACTAGTTTTATGATTTTTTTTGTATTAATCCAATTTAAAAGATGGTAAATTTGTCACATATGTACCGGTTTTGATTTTGACAGTTAAAAATTTAATTTGGGGTAAATTTGTAATAAGTGTATCAACTGGGAGTTTTTTTTTAATGGTTATTTAAGGTAAATTTATCAATAGTGTATCGATTTAGAGTTTTATATGGTTAAAAAATCAATTTGGGTAAATTCTTCACATGTATTACTTTGGGGTTTTTCATAATATTAAGCTTTATATATATATATATATATATTGGAGAGAGGGCGAGCGAAATAGCAACTCTTGCCTAGCAAGGGGTGCAACCCACCCAAGGTCGGTAAGGGTCCGCCAGCTCTCGCCTATGCCAAAAAAACTCCAAACTAGTACATTTGTAATAAATTTACTACAAACTAATTTTGACCAAAACAACCTCTTGTTACATCATTGAAAAATTTGGTACACTTGTGATAAATTTACCATCTATTAGTTTTTATTAAATTTTATTGTCAAATTGTTGTGTTTATGGCACGTAAGATTTGACTAGTGTATCGATTAGTTTGTGGTAAATTTGTCATAAATGTATTAGTTTTGGGTTTTTTGTGGTATAAATCTTTTTTCTTTGGGTTTTTGGACTTTTGCCTGGCCATATTTGGGAAGGGGCGCAACTCACCCAAGGTCTTCGAGGTTCGGTTGGCCCTCACCTGTGGTTGGCAAAATTTAAAGGTTTTAAACTAAATTAGCAAAAGGGTAATATGTTTATGACTTTTTGGACAATATTCCCTACATGTTTGTTGATGAAGATTTTGGTACATAAAGGTAATCAACAATACCTAGATTTGTCCCCATAATGCCTAAAATAGGTGTAATGCCAACATGTGAATCTAGGTCTTAGCAACACAAATTTTGAATGAAGCAAAACAGTTGGCACACCAAATAAACAATCACAAAGACGACCTGTATGACAATTGCAATTCCAACCTTTTTATACGTCGCATTCATTTTACCATGCGAGGTTAATACCAATATTGGTACTGATTAAGTCATTGCCATGAAAATTATAGCAACCCGGATGATTAATATTGCAAGTTTTGTAAATAGCAGTTGTGTTAACGACATGCCACTAATGAGAAGTAAAATTGCGGTAAATAATGATAGGAAACAAGTGGTATTGTATGACACAAAAAATGTATGCTCATCATGATACTTGTAAACCATTATGGCGATCCCCGCGTTGTAATGTTTTTCGGCTACGGAATCCTCCTGCCATACGCCTCCAAGAGGACTCATCACCACTTGAAAGGCCATGGTGCCAAGTAAGATTGCAACGACTATCACATACTACATACCTTTCTGCCAATCTATGTTTTCTTGCCTCTTATTTGGTTGTGCTCCACGCGGACATATTCCCTCTCGGAGGTGGCCACATCCTCCATAAATAAAAATTACCTTTTCGTGAACTTCTAAAGAGGAATAACATTGCTTTATCATTTCACAAAAAAAGGTAACTTTTATTCGTGGAGAACATGACCACCTGTAGAGGGAATACTGTTCATGTGTCAAACAAAAATGAGAGGCAAGAAAACAGTTGTCCATACAAAGGTATGTAGTCTTTAATGGTCATTGCAATCTTGCTTACCACCATAGCCTTTCAAGGAGCAATGTGTCCTCCAGGAAGAGTTTGGCAGGCGGACTCGTGGCCGAAAAACATTACACAGCGCATATTGCCATAATGGCTACCAAGCATCATGATGAACATACATTTTTTGTGTCAAGCAATACTATTTGTTTCCTATCGTCATTTACGACAATTTTACTTCTCATTAGCGGCATGTCATTAACATAGCTGATATGTACGAAACTTGCATATTAATCATCTTACTTTAATTTTCGTGGCAGTGACTTATACAGTACTAATATCGGTATTGACCCCGCATGGTAAAATGAATGTGACGGATGAAAAAACTAGAACTGTAGTTATGATATGAGTGGTCTTTATGATTATTCTTTTTGTTTGCCAACTTTTCTGCTTCATTTGGAAATTCTGTCGTTAAGACGAACATGTGGATGTTGGCATCACACCTATTTCTAACACGTCCCCCTTTGCAATTCGCAATCACAATGTAGAATGTCCGATGGATAGATACTACACACATCCGATTCATGACTTCTTTATATGGTGTTAAATGTTGTGTTGATCTACTTCACGATATTACTAGTTTTCGCCATCTTCCTTTGCCTACTTATTAGGTCTGAATACCCCATATTGAAAGTCGTCGAGCTGATTGTGTCCAATCTCATAGTCAATACATCCACCAAGGCCAATTGGAAAGCTTCCCTCTTCGTGGAAAAACTAGAGACTTACGAGAGCAACACTTAGCATTGGCATCAACAGAGCCATTCGTGCTATGGGCTGCTCGGAGGATTATGATAAAGGCGAATATGATGGAGAGGCCTGAGGAGGCAGTGTTTTAGGACATGGATTAAGAGTGGAGGTTTGTAAGGATGGCGGCTATCGAATTGGGTATGAGGATGCAAAGCATGTACATGCTTAGGTCATGGTAAAAGAAGTACTATGGCCTCATTAAAGACATTACGACAACTTGAGGGTTCTTTTGCGAAATTAAAAGAGGAGGAAAGCTTAGTCATCGGCAATAATCTTTTGTCCAATAATTTTTCGTTGTGCTTCTATATCGATGTTGATTGGATCCATCCACAACCCCTACTCTTAGTTGTTGCTATTGATGTCAAGGTTTATGAGATTGCCGTGTACTATTTTTGCCCATAGAGATCCTTTTCTTTTCCATCTATATCTAGGGTTTATGATAGTTTTTTCACTTCTACTTTATTGTTAAACGATTGTGTGGCATTTATAAAATGTAGTGAATATTCTAAGTCCAATGTTATATGAAATTGTTATTTATGGAAGATGAGTATATGTTGCGTGAAGTGCATTATGCTTACTAAATATAACATTTGTCTGATGTATATCAATGAATTAAGATTTAAAAAAATTATTTAAATTGCTAGTATTTTGCCCAATATATAACTTAATTAATTTTTTAAAATAAAATTTAGTACTTGTGAATCTCAACAGATGAGATAGCTTGCAAGTTACAACCCAGCCCCGTTTTGATATATATTTAGTACTTGCGAATTTCTTATGTCATTCAAAGATCACGGATCACTAAATTATATGGAAAATAAAAGAACATTATAGCCAATAAGAGTTCAAGGCGGGCTCGTGAATGTTACTATCAATAGCAGCTCCTAAGCTGGTTCTGTGGATGGATTCAGTCAAAATTGTTATAAGAGCACGATGGAATATTATCGCCAACGACTAAATTATCGCTGGAAACTAAAGCTTCACTCCCCCCGTAACTTTGCAAAAACAAGTTTCATGTCGTCACAATGAGCTTCAATGCCATCATAGCCCTTCTTTCACAGCCCAAACACGTATGTGCCTCGCATCCTTAGACCCACCCTCATAACCACTATCCCTATGGACCTCCACTCATAATCTACCTTCGACACCACTGCCTCCTTAGGCCTCTCTATTGTCATCTTCGCCTTTATCAAGGCCTGTTGGCCAACCGTAGCACGATTGGCTTTAATGCCCCGATGATATAAGATGAAACACTCGACTACACGGAAGTACAGGTTTTCGTAATTCTTTGATTTCGCCACCAAGAGGGCGGCATTTCAATTAGTCCTGATGGATGTAATGACTGTAATATTGAACATAGTCAGCCCCACGACTTTCAATATCGGGTAATTAGGTCCATTAGGGAGGTAGAAGAAGATGGCAAAAACGAGTAACACTATGAACTAGATTAATATGACAATCAATGTGCAACAAAGAATCCATGCGTTGGATGCGTCTGGCATCATTTGTCGGACATTTTGCATCACGGCCACAGGTTGGAAGGGAGGCGTGTGACTGAGACAGGTGGGCATAGTGAGGAAAGTAGGCCCTCGCCGGCCCTTATTAGTGGCCAGTTCATCTAACCACGGGCAGAGGCGAGGAAGGTTGCCCCTCGCAGGGATTCTATTGTCACCTGGACGATGACTAGCTAAGTTTGATTGATATCGTCTCTGTCAAGTGTCGTCGAGAGGAAGGAATTACAGCTAACATACGCAAAAATTTTGAGTCGCGTTCTGCCGTGGACGCTCTTCTAACATCCCCAAAATTAGATTAACGAAGGAGAGATGAAATTTTTCAAAAGAAATGTGAGGGCATACAAAAATGAGATTTTAATCAAGAGAGAGAAAACGAACTAAGGATAAGCATGGCATCGGGGCGGGTGCCAAGCATGGGGAGGAAGAGGTCGCCAACAATGCCGAGCCCTAGGATCTCCAGCAGCAGCTCACTACCATTGGACATACTTGATGGGCGAGCCCTCGCCCAGGGCCGGCGAGGGGCAACCTCGTTGATGGCCGCGAGGGGTGACCTCCCCCGCCTTCGCCCGTGGTTAGATGAACTGGCCACTGATAAGGGCTGGCGAGGGCCTGCAAGCCCTCGCTTGCAGCCAACGAGGGCTCAATGGCCCTCACCGGTTGTCACCGAGGCCACCCTGGCCAGATGTGGTGAGGGTCGGCCTACAAGACCTTGCCCGTGGTCAGCGAGGGCTTGGTAGCCCTCACCCACTGCCAGCGATGGGCGTTTAGCCCTCACCGGCCCTCACCAATAGCCAGCGCTCGCTAGCCTTTCCTAAGTTCGATGATGAATGGTGCAACCATTGACCTAAAAAAAAAAAAGAGCAAGACAACCGAAATTTTTTTTTAAAAAAAGTGGACAGAAAAACTCCAGATCAAGCCACCGAAATATGAATCGGAAATGCATCTGTTCACCGGCCGGGAAGTGAGGTCATTCTTTGAGACTAAATGACCACTTTGGGTCCTTATTTAAGACAAACTTCACTCCAGGTTTTCTTTTGAGAAAATGAAGGCACTTTGAGTCCTTATTTGAGATTTTTCCTTGAAACAATAAATGGTATTAACAAATGATGGATTAATAAATGCGGAGTGAGGTAACTCATGACTGTTGTTTCCAGGTCAGAATGCGGAGGAAGAGATGCCATGCAAAAGAGGAATAAGGCTTTCTAGGATTTTGGATGAAAGTGAGACATGAGTTAAACCGTATTAAGAAACCATTGCCAGAATATGCAAATCAAATATATAGAAAATGGACTTTACTTTTGTAATGGTACTGTTACTTTCGCCGAGTAACAATAGAACTTGAACTGTTCATTTTATTTTTCTTATGACTAGCACCTAGATACTTACTTCTTGTAGAAAATAATTACTTTTGCGTGAGTGCAACATTTAAAGAAATAAACCCAACGACATTATTCAGATAAATAAAGTTGTAGGATAATTCACCGTAAATTTTAGATGGTGAAATATTGGTTCTAAATAAAATAAAATAAAATTCAAGAGTCCATAACTAGAGAAAATTAAATATCCAATATGTAAATTATATACATATTTATATTAGACTTTTTTCAAAGTTTTTTTTATTTTATTAGCAAAGGTACACTTTTTTGCTGTCGAGGAAAAGGATAGGTTTAGAGGCGATGTTGAGTTAGGACCAACAATCCCTATTCAATGCGAGTTCTCCCAAACTCTTATCTCGCACAATCTTGAGATATTCAATTTCGATTAACCCAAAGAGAATTTTGTATTAGGAGTTGAGATCAACTAGAAACCAAGATAGGTATTGGAGTATAAATCACTTTCTATATAACCATAATCTAAAGTTTGAGACTTGATTACACTAGTTATCTAACTAGTGCCATTTCAGTATCATAACTTGATTATTTGTTAACTAAGTATCACATGCTGTTTTTTTTATTCAATCGTGACTCTTATAATTTATATCCAATAGGTGTACTATGCAATGTTTTTAAATTTATTATGGTCCTAAATTGTAATCTAACCATTCAACTAAAACAGAAAAATCACAATAATTCACTTAAAGATAGTAGTGAAAAGGATAACTAATGAATTAAGTGCAGTAAAAAGACTCGATAACAATTGAGCAAAGAATTTCACATAGCCCTATTGTTATCATTATTATCAAGATGGTAACCCTCATGAGCTTAGTTCAAATTGAGTTCAATTTCTTTTCTAAAAAATTGACCTTCTAAAACTAAACTAGATCAAATGTGTCCACTAAAACCCTAAACCATTTGTACACTAACTAAATGAAATTAAGCTAATTTTAATACTAAAATCTAACTACCTCATCAATGCCTATTTTTTTCTAACTGTTTTCTAATTTTCTTTATTGTATAATTTCTTTTATTATTTATTTATTATTTATTGCTGCATATGGGCCACGGATACAAATTTGGGCTCTTATATCAAGCCCCCTCAATCTATTTAACCCATTTCCCCAAAATTCAAATTCAGCCCAAATATATTTTAATGAAGTTAAGCCCAAACTTTCCGACACTGTTCAAGCCCAAAATTCATTATTGAACCTTAATTGAGCCTATCTTGAAGGACGACTGCTCCAAGAACGCACTCTAATTCAGTTTTCCAATATAAAACCAATCCTCTTATTCTGCCCTTTTTTTATTTATGGTTTTATCATGCAGTTATTATTATTATTCATCGTTTGCATATCATTACGGAGAAACCTTGATGACTCATTTTTCAATCTCAGACAATTAAAATTTCAACAACAATTCATATCGGACCGGAAATTGCACAATTTATCATTGGCCACTGCCAATCTCTGGAACATGAATATCAACCACCCCCATGTGTTGCCAAATAATCGCTGCACCCGTTGGTCACCATCATCCACCCATCTCGATTTTCTATTAACTCAATGATATCTAATTCATAGAACTCGAAATGTACAGCTAATATATATAGAGACATACCCGCGCAAACGAGATCGGTGCACAGAAATCGGACCGAATGATCGAATCGTTTCGTCGGGACGCCCACCGCAGAACCACGACAGCAGGCAAACCATCCGGAAGTAAAAGAAAAGAATATGTCAGTTGCAGTTAACAGATAAAATCTCAGAAAATCGTATTTGATGACTCATGAAGCAACCGATGACATACAAAACAACATCGGGCTGTCTTCGGATCGAACGAAAAATAGGCGTCATCTCGCTTGAGGGCTCTGGATGGAACGTTATAGTAATGTTTGGATCTGACACCATCTTATCAAGATTTCAGGTCAAACCATGAACAAAAGCTTCAATATCAGTCAGATTTCCTGCGAACATAACCATGACGTTATTTTTTTATATTTTTTCGATCAAAGATTGAACCGAGAAGAGGAGTACTTGGATCTCACCTGCTCTTTTGCTCGCATCTTCATCTTCTTCGGACGCCAGCGAAAGGGAGAGAAAGCGAGAGCTAGCCACAGAGAAAGAGAGAGAGAGAGAGAGAGAGAGAGAGAGAGAGAGAGAGAGAGATGAGCTCTTCCGTTTTTGAGGGGGCTTCAAGGACCCTGGTCTTTTGAACTTTGATAAGATGGATTTCTCTGTTGAGATTTCGTGGGTTTGAATGGGTCAAAGAAGCGAGAATCTCGGATATGGCAGCGCTAACCGTCGCCGGCTGAAGACTAATCGGACTGACTCAACAACTCTATTTCTTCTTCTTCTTACTTTTTATTTTTATTTTTTTAATGAATGCTTAACTGATCGACACAAATTTAGGTGCCAATGATAATTTATTGTGTAATAGTATTGAGGCTAAACATTGTGCAATTCGGTTATAAGTTACAGGACTAGGAAACACTTGAGATGAGGGAGGAGTCTTTAATCTTTGAACTCGAAACTTTTAGGCTGATTCAGGATTTTTATTATCCATGACCTTGTACTTAAGTAAGTATCAAATACATTTCATAGTTGACTTAATAAGTGTCGGTTCAATTTGTGTAATTGACTAATCGTCGAAAAATAAACTAATGAACCAACACTCATCAACTTAACATTATTTTTATCTTAAAAATATCCCCCATTCAAAAATACGTGGTTTTTTTAGAAACCTTAGTTTCACTCTGGTTGTTTGCTAAATAAATTATCTTTAAAGTACAAAAGCAATTTTTTTTTTGGGTCGAAAAGTACAAAAGCTAATTCAAAATTAGGAAACAAAACTAAGTGAAGGATAAGCATGTGTGTTTCGAATTAAAGTTTTCGTTCTTTTATTGTAGTGTCTAAAATTTAGTGAATATTAAGTGAAGCTTATTCAAGGAATAAATTAAGTTACCCTTGAAATTATCTTGATCTAATTTTGAATTGAATTGAAAAATAATGCATTAATCACATTATTAACCAGAAGTTATATTTCAAAATCGGAGTATCATTCATGTATTAATATATATTTTGTTGACGCCTAAAAATTAGACTTTATTATTATTTTGTTTTATTTGATTTTCGGATAATAAACCAAAAAAAAAAAAAAAACAAAAAAACAAAGCAAAAGAAAAAAACAAAAAGAGGAGCAGCCCCTCCATGGGCTCTCAGCCCATTTCCGCCAAGCCTGGCCCCACCGCATCTTCTTCTTCCTCGCGCCTCTGTAGTGCACGCGCAGAGGGCGCGACGGAGAGGAAGGGGGTGGACGGACGGCGATCGCGTGCGGAGCAGAGGAGCAGTTGGCGTCAACAGGACGTGACCGGAGGAGGCGATGATGGCGGATGGGACGACAGTCCAACCGGTGGGTTGAAGCCTCGTCGACCGGCCGCTTCCGCGCCTATAAATAGGCCCTCCATCCCCGACGAAGAGTGGACACAGAGATCACGAGAGAGGGAGAGAAAGAAAGAGAGAGAGAGGCCACCGGAGCTTGGGGTCCCTTGAGAGACTTCGGGGAGCTCGAGTTCTGGCCGGCCGTGGCGTGGTGAGCTCGGAGGGGTCCCCGAGAGACTTCGGAGAGCTCGAAGGGCGAGCCCGAGGGAGAGAGAAGGTAACTCGGCACTGGATCTGACCGTCCAGGACCCACCGACGCCATCGTCGTTCGCCGCGATCGTCGTCATCATTCTGCCCCTCGCCGTGGCCGCCACATCGTAGATCAACTCCCGTCGTCGCCGTCCTCGCCTCCGTTCAAGAAAAGGTAAAACCGTCGCCGTCGTCGTGGTTCCCACCGTCGTTGCCGTCGTATCGCTTCGGTCTACTCCCCGGTGCCGCGGATTCGCAAACCCTAGGGTTTGCGATTTTCCGGGTCGCGAAGTGCATTCAGACTCGGAAAATCGGGTAGGGTTTGCAATCTGGGGGGCGGCTGCGAGTCGGGTCATGCGCCGGATCTAGGTCGAGTAGGGTTCCGAAGGAACCGGGTTGCGAGCTGGAGCGTGTCAGAAAACTGGGTCATGGAGTGAGTGGTGGATCCGGGTCGTCGGCCGGGCGGCGCCCCAAACGCCCGCCACGGCGTCGTTTTCAATAAATAAAAAAAAAAGAAGAAGGAAAAAATCTGAGTCGAGCCCACGTTGCGGGCCCGTCCTCGTTCGGATCGCCGCCCGAGTCGACCCAACCCGCGGATCCGACTCGGATCAGTTTTTATATTATTTTAATATTAAATAATATTTTAAATAAATAAATAATAAATATTTTATTTCAAAAAAAACCAAAAATGTTTTATTTTCAAAAATATTTAAAAAATGTTAAAAAATGTTTTATTTTCCAAAAAATCGAGAAAAAATAAAAAAAAATTATTTTCCAAAAATATTAAAAAACATTTTATTTTCCGAAAATAAAAAAAAATCAAAAATATTACATATTTTCCAAAAATGCCAAAAATCCAAAAAAAGCCAAAATTTCATGAAAAAGCCAAAAAATTTCAGAAAAAGCCAAAAGACTTGTATTTTTCCAAAAATACCAAAAAAATCCCAAAAATCCCTTTGTGTCCAAAAATTAGAAAGTGACTCAAAAAATATTTTTCCTCCTTAAATGCATGGAAAAATTCCTCAAAAATCCGAAAAGCCTTAGGGTTTAAATAAGATTAGGTACCGAAAGGGCATTAGTGATTAACTAGTGTAATCAAGTCCCCGATCCTAATTTCTCTGGTTGCGCAGGAGTGAGTATTTCTCCCGATACTTCACTTGGGTTTCTAATCAACCCACCCCAAATCAATTAGTGGCAACTCCATTTTAAAAATTGATTTACAGGTTAAAATTTTAGACTATTAAAGTCGTGAATTGGTGGATTTGGGAGAGTCCGGGCTTAACCAATTTCAGCTGAGCCATTAGCCTCCTTAGGCGCTCGTACCCGATTGCGGGCGCCGGAAAAAAAGAGGTCGCGATAGCTTGGCGACTCCGCTGGGGACTTTGAGGACTTAGGCCATTTTGGCCCTGTTTGGTTCAGCATTTGAAATGCTCATTTGGGCTCTAAAGTCCTTTGGCCAAATGCAAAGCTGTTTGGTTCGTTTTTTTGCACGACTTTGGCGAGATGCAATTGCATCTCCAAGTGGCTCTAAGGGCCTTTAGCCCAATGCAGCTCTTGAGGTCCTTTGGCAAGTTGTATCTTCGAAATGCAACTTCCGGTTTTGTTCATCTCTTCGGTGGAGAAGCCAATCGGCCGCCTGAATAAAAATAAATATATTTATATAAAAATAAATATGTTTATATTTTTATATAAAAATATATATTTTATATAGATATAAACATATCCATTTTTTTATATAAATATATTTTATGTTTAATAAATAAATATATATTTATAAATATAAACATATCTATTTTTTTCTCCTATTGTTTTTATATAAACATATCTATTATATATATATATATATATATTATGTTTATATTTTTATATTTTTATATAAAAATCTGTTTATATAAAAAACATAAACATATTTTTTATTCTGGCATTCGGCCGCCGAATCGGCGGTCCAAGTATAAATATATAAACATGTATTTTATGTTTATTTTTTATATAAAAAATATAAACATATCTATTTTTTTTATATTTTATGTTTAATAAATATATATTTATAAAAATATATAATATATATTTATATATATTTATATATTTTACATAGATATAAACATATCCATTTTTTATATAAATATATTTTATTTTTAATACATATATATAACATATCTATTTTTTTCTCCGATTGCTTTTATATAAATATATATTTATATAAACATATCTATTTTTTTTATATATATTTTATGTTTAATAAATATATTTTATGTTTATATGTTTATATTTTTATATAAAAATATGTTTATATAAAAATATAAACATATTTTTGCTTTTTTAATTTAATAAAAGTTAATTACAAATGTAAATTTTACCAAACGGTATTTTGGCCAAAGTTGTTTCTTAATGCAAATTTTACCAAACGACATTTGCATTTCGGAAAACCCCATTTACCCAAAGGTATTTGCATTTCTGCAAATGCATTCCCCAAAAGCCGAACCAAATGGGCCCTTTATCTTTGTTTAAATGCTTTGTTGACTTGAGTTTTTTTTTTTTTTTTTTTTTTTGTGCAGGGTAATAGCTTAAAGTTTTTTTTTTTTTTTTTTATTCTGTCAAAATAAAATGTTTTGTAATTATAAACTGCTGTGCATGCTTTACTGTTTTAAACACTACACATGGCACACACAACCCGGTCGCCGGACCTGGGCCGCCATAGGATTTATAGGATGGTGTTGAGAAAGATACGACCTCGAACGCGAGACTGCGATGTAGAGGTTGCATTTCTTTTCCCCGAATTTCTTAGCCGAGGTTAAGGGGGTATGTTGCTAACGCGAGACTACGATGGGCGGATACCCTTTTAATTTCATCAAGCCTTCTGAGTTAGAAATCGAGCCACACATCTCATGTGCATGTCTTTGTGCTTGTCATTTTATTTAAAAGCAAAGTGATTTCTTTACTTTTACTCAGTCTTTTTATTTGGCCCATGGCAATTTAGGATAAGCTTTTCAAGTCCCAGTTTATATGCGATGGGGAAAGATGATATCCAGTTCATTCCTGCTCCCAAGGTGGAGCTCTTTAAATGGTGGGGTCAATTGGATCAGTTTGCCCAAGAGCGCGTAAAGGCCAAACTCGGTCATCTCCTATCGCTGATCCAAATTACTGTTCGTCCCGAAGTCATACAAGCTATGGCACATTTCTGGTGCCCGATGACACTTACTTTTATGTTTGGTAGGTTTGAGCTAACTCCAACCCTGGAGGAATACAACATCATCATTGAAATGCCTCTTGAGAAAAAGCTTGTCAGGCCATCAACAAGCATCATCCCATTGCGTGGGTTGGCGTGACTTTTAAGAACTGAAGTCCATATTATGACACAAATTCTTGAAAACAACCATAATACCTGCCCATTTAAATTTATGAATGCTTGTTTTCAAAATCAGCCTATGACCCAAAAAAGTGAGATTTTCCTCCTGACCTTTTTTGGACTTATCATTTTCCCTCATCAAAGAAATGCCATAAGTCCTAAGATGGCATGGATAGTTGATCAGATCTTGAGGGGGGAGGGAAATTATGTCAATATGATTTTAACTGAAACATTCTTGTCCTTTAATCGTTTTAAAGACAACATGGAGAAAATCATGCGGGCCTCTCTTGAAATTTTACAAGTCTGGTTCTTTTCTCACCTAAGCAAATTCAGAGACTTCATGCGATCGTCTGAAACAAATGCTTTCGAAAATCCATTACAAAAATTTATGGTTTTAGGACCATATATTCCCGATCAAAGCTGTTTAAATTGGGTTGACTTCCTAAGAAACCCAACTCTTGAGGCATTCCAATGGTGTGCTGGTTGGTTCCATGAAAAGAGGGCTCACTTTGCTTACAAATGCACCCACCCAATTCCGTTGCTTGGCTGCACCGGCGCTATTCCCTATTACCCATATCGGGTGGCACGACAATTTGAAGCCCTTCAAGAGATTCCACCGCCTTCCAGGAGGAGAATTCCTCCAGTTCTTTTCAACACAAGCCGTGACTATGTGGTCAAAATTTCTATTGTTGAAGAAACTTGGGACAAGTGCCATCGCAAAAGGATTGTGGTACCTAAAGGGCTTGAGGGAGAAGAAAAAGCCCACCACGCCTCTGCGGCCTACATCCACAATCATCACATCCCAACAAGGTGGAAGCCATCAGTTCCTCGCTCAATCAGCGAGAGCAGCCCGCACGAGCAAGCAGAGCTCATGGAGAGGGATTTGGGAATGGACTGGATGCACACCTCAGAGCCAGCCCAAGGAAACAGGCATCCTCGCAAGAGCAAGGCTCCCCGTCGCATATAAATTGGGAATCATGTGCCCCTTAGTGTTAATAGTGTGAAAGTTTTGTCCCATTGTTCAGGAACTTTTATTTAATATCTAGTATTTTATTTTGTTATTTCAATTTCAAGTTCTAGATGTCAGAAGTCTGCGGTCTATAAAATCCTCTTTTGATGAATAAAAAAACAGTTAGACCACTGCCATGGGTCAATTTTTGTTTACTTTCGTGCTCATTCATTATTTTCGCAGCAGCAGGTAGTTATGAATCGTCGGCCACCACTCGTCCGTGAATGGCCTCATCCAATAGGGGTCGATCAGAATGATGTACAAAATCATCTCATTAACATTGAAGACAGCGTAGGACGGATGTCCATTGTCCTTCAACAACTCTCGAGACAAATGAAATCCACTCAAGCTGAGCCCAACTCTATAGTTGCCTTAAACACCGTCATGATGCCCACAAATTTGCCAGAAAATAGCCAGTACCATAGACAGTTTGAAAGGATCATGAAAAAGTTAAACCAGCTGCAGGAGCAGAATCCCATGGACCTGTCCAATTACACCGGCATTGAGATCCTTGAAAAACTCAAAGCACCTGTATGCGAAAGGTATGCTGATACCTCCCGCCCAGAGACCTACTTGCAGGCTTACCTGATTCGAAGGATGATTCAATCGTACCAATCGAACTTAACTGGCCCTGCCTTGCGATGGTACATTGTTAGGAAGATTAGTCCCCTTAAAACCTGGAGGGAACTAATTCATGTTTTTCACAAAGAGTATAATGTTGACATCGCCCCTGACATCACTTTGCCCTACGAAGAGCCGATGATTGCGGAACACGAGGAGCCATTAGTCGCTGAGATAAGAGAGGAGCATGTCAATGAAGCCTTGCATAATAAGTGGGCGACTGAGCAACATCCTGTCACTGGAAAATTTCCCACTAGGAAAGGCAAGGAGCCTTTGTACGAAATCATAGACTCAGGGCCTGTTCAAGAGCGGGGCACGACTGGACAACTGCTCAAGCTTACTCCAAGAGCTAGGGTCCAAAGAATATCAACCCCCATCAATCTAGAAAGTGAATCAGAGAGTGAAACTCTAATATCTCTCACTTCCCTTGACAGAATCGAACTGGCGAAACGCAAGGCAATACTCAAGAGGTCTGGTCCAGGGGCTAAGAAAAGAAAGCCTAAGCAAATCAATTCCGCATCTACCGAAGAGCCGCCACACCAAAGCTTCGAGCATTCCCAAGAATACAGCTTTGAAGGCCACCATCTTCTAGAGTACAACCCTGAAGACCTCCCGACCCTAGAATACAATCCCAAGGACTTCCAGCGTTATTTTGACAATGAAACTGACGATTCATCGTATAACTGTTTCATACTCTCATCCGGGGATGAAGGTTCGTCAGAAGAGGAAGCGTATGTCTTTATCCGCTACGCGCTACGATCCTAACGAAGTACTAAGCTCATCCTCTGACCATGAGGATAGCTTCAATACTTCATCCTCATTCGGAAATTTTGACCAAGAAGAAAGCAATGGGGTAATCTCGGCAGAATCCAACTTCCCTGAAACAGAAAAATTCACCACTACAACAAATATGCAGTGGGAAAACCAGCGGCCTAGCCAAGACATACCCGGCTCGTCTTGCCCTCGTAGGATCATGACCCCCATAGAAATGTGGATACCCGATCTCTGCAAATATAACGGCACAACTTGTCCTGTGGCCCACTTGCAATATCTCCATGCGAAAATGAATCGGTACTATGGCCCGATGTCGTTCACAACTCAGGCATTCCAAGAAACTCTTACGGGGTCTGCATTGCAATGGTTCATCACAGCAAATATTTATCTCTTAAAGGATTGGAATGAGCTGACTTCCACATTCTTGCATCAGTACTAAAACCAGATTGGAACTGAATTGCCTTGTGAAAGTTTAGCTCACTTCACAAGAAGACCAATGGAGGATTTCCAAGCATACGCAGGGAGGTGGAGAGCTTTCATGATGCAAACCTGCCCTCAACTGGCTGAAGAGGAGTTAATGAAGCAGTTCATAGAAGCTTTGTCCTGCAAGCATCGTTGTTGGCTGCATGGGTTACACTTCCATAGCTTCAACGAGGTAGTCATCGCATGCGAATACTTCGAGTCTACTGAAGGCGAGGAATTCAAACACGCTTAGCTTCAAGACCAGCACTATCAAAGCGCTCCTTTACACAGGGGTTTTCATGAGTTTTACTTGTTTTTATAATTTCATGTTTCTTATTTTGTCTAGTGTGCTACTGTTGTATTTTCCATTCCAAGTACTCTATTGTACAGTTATAATATTTTGAGAGCATGATGCGGTACTCCAAACTAGCCCAGTGATGTTATCCAACCATGAAAAGAAAATATCATCCAAGGAGAATACTGAGGGCTGGGCTTCCTCATGCTTTTTCTCCCCCAAAGAAGTATTTTGAAAATAAAAAATATTTCATCACCCAAAAGTTTTTGTTAAAACAAGATGATAAATTTAACCATGTTTGTCTTTCTGACTCATTCACTTCATGTCTCAGAAGATCATTCCCATCCCCTTTGACTTAGTGTGACAGGGGGCATTTGAAACAAGCGCGTCAGGCGAACTCGCCAAATTCAAAGATACCCTGCCAAGAAAATAGGGGCAAATAAAAAGAATTATCCTACACCAAAAGAGGGTAAGTCTTATTCTCGGAATATAATTTGGAAATGATGTCCTCTCTCTTTTATTTACAGGATACAAAAGATGAAGCGTAATAGGTATAGGCATAGAGTTGAGATCGAAGCATCCATGACATGCCTCACTCCTGCCCAGCTCCATCCTAAGCCAAAGGACTATCTTGTCGCACGACACGCCCAAATAGCTAGATGTTACAGTTCCAGCTTCGACAAGCCTAGAAGCATAAGGAAGGGATCTCTTCTCTTGAATTGGCTACTGTCAACAGGGAGAAAATCCAGACAATCAGGGCAATCTATAGCCCCACACCTTGGACAATTACTTTGGAATCTAGAAGCTTCACTCCATACGCATATTTTTCCAAGAAGTAATTTCCATCAAAAAGCTTGAGATTTTTATCTCAGATTCCATAGAAGCTTGAAGTACATGACTTTGCTCAATGCTGCTAATGGTCATATAATCAAAGATAGAAGAAAATTCCACAGAAGGAAGGCATTGAAGATGAATCAACGGCCATCAATCATGCATACAGGGCCACAAATGAGGAGGGCTAATCGAAGGAAACATTGGACTGTGTCAAGATAAGGAGTCCATCATCGACATTCAAATATCCTTAGGAATCAACAAATACAAACTCTGGGAAAGGGTAACTTGGTATCGTTTCCAATACTCCCATTACTCGAACCCGCTTTTGACATATTTTCCCTATTGATAGGAAGCATCAGAATTCAAGAGCCAAACTTGATGGTTAGGTTTGGCAAATCGACATTAGCCAAGCTAGTACGTGGAAATGACCCACGAATTCACCTGATTTCGTGTAAAATGACGTGTCATCCAAGAGTCAATATTTGACCTAACGAAGCAAGGGATGTAGGACTTCGTGTCCCCCTCTCACTTTAGGTTCACCCAATCGTCTGCAAACCGGTGAAGGGTAAAGTTGTATCGCTTCCAATTATTCGATTCTTGAAAGAGTTCATGACTAACACATTCCCTCTTGTTTGTTGTAGGATCACCTGACTGTCAAAAAAGCAAACATAACAAATCAATGAGAGGCATGACAAACTCTCCCAAGCAAAATGGCGTCTCAAGTATTGCCAAAACAAATGACAGAGATCCTTCAAGCCTCAATTCACCTTTAATTTTGGCCCTGTTGATTGATCCATTTTCAGCTTCTCCTCTACAAAAAGGCAAGAGTAGAAATTCCTAATCAGATTCCCAATCCCTAGTTGATCATTCATATGTCATGTCCCTAACCAATAGGGATAGCGATCAACACCCCTTTGTAAATAACTCTTTTAAATGTTCAAATTTCAATGCATTTGTGAATACCGTTCCACCTAGGTAAACACCCCTAAAGCCGTTAATAAGTTCTTCTTGAGTAAAAAGCCATTCATTTATTTTGAGAGTACAAACTCCATCACATCATACACTACATGCATTTTTCTAGGTGAATTCTGCATGATGATTTTGTCTGTCTAAATCATTGATTCCATTGAGAATTATTAGAATAGACAGCTGATTGAAGAATACAAGATTGATTGAGCATGTTGGATGAGGCGTGTCAGAATGATGACAAGCAAGCCATATCCTACACACAATCCCCCATCTATACACTTGTGAGATGAGTGCAGAAAATTCCATGACTACAGGGTAAAGAGTTCTCTCGCGAATAGTACGACGATCAAAGTAGTGAGAGGCACTCCATCGCTCACTTTGAGCCCCATACACTGACAAATTTCTACTATACTCCGGACAAAGAACCACCCCACACAGGGGCAAGTCGAAAGCGAATCAACATCACAAGGTGAGAAAGGGGATAGAAATTTTCTTGCTTGCACTTGCATCAATCTTCGAGTGTCTTTATGGCATATGAACACTCACGTTAATTTAAGTGCCCTAGAGTCATGAAGAGCAATTCTTTATTTACGCACTTGTATCCACTGTACAACTCAATTGAGTCTGAAAATTCACCCTCACATGGAGGCAAAGCAGAAGCCACTATCGTTTGAGCAGCATAATCAAAAGTGCCAATAAAAGATGAAGACTCCATAGTCTAACAAAGGCATTTGCTTGAACTTGCCAAGATCAATTCCTCAAGCAAACAAGAACAAGAACTGGGGCATAAAAAAGCAGTGTACCTGGTAAAAGCAAGGTCAATGCCCATGAATGAAAAATTGAGATGAGAAATAAGGGCATGAAAAAAGCAGTGTGCCTGGTAAAAGCAAGGCCGATGCCCCAAACAAAAATACAGCCATTTGTATTCCTAAGAGAAATTGTTGTTCAATTGATACAACCTCCATCTGACCGTGAAGAAAGACTAGTGACAAATGCCAAGACAATCACCAACTCTCACCCTCTTACATGTGAGCCAAGACTACGTTACATTCCCATTGTAAAAGTCTCTTCAGACTAGGGGCAGTTCAATTAACGTAGGATTTCATGTGTACATAAGCATCGCTCGAAGAAGTACGAGCAAGATTACTCTATCTCTTTTCGCAGGGTTCTTGACTTGTAAATCCGGAGATGATCGTGCAGCATTTTTGTCCATCGGCTTCGACCTCGATGGTCCCATTTGATGAGCCGTTGACCAAGTCTTCATCACAATTTCAACAAAGACCTCTCACATTGGTAAAGTCGTACTGTTTGCGAGAATACTCAGACCCCTGTTGACATGATGACAGTGAGATAATGTGGTCCTTATAAATCCTGCATCAATGGTTAGGATAGCCTTCTCCATGAGAGTGAGTGAAAAGTCCTTTCAGATTGAAAGTCCCTCATCTGGCATCCTCAAAGCATCTATATTCCCAATAAATGTTGTCTTTCAAAATCTTCCCCAGTGGAATTCGAATGATACAAAACTGAAAAAATTATCATGCATGAATTTCATTTGAACTCATGAATTTACAGCATATACAATCATGTGTGCATATTGTGCAAATAGCATACTCTCAGAGATCAGAGATATTGCTAGGTAAGCATATCCTTATCCCCATTTGCCTTAAAGTACCTGCCACTGTCTAGGTACTCCCTTATTGACACTCAACCAATTTGAGTCGTCCCTTGAGTTTGGGTGCTTATTGCTGTCTAGGTATCCCCATTGTCTTTAAGTACCGGCCACTGGTCGGATACTCCCTTTTCCCGACACTCGACCTGTTCGAGTTGTCCCTAGAGTATCGATACTTGTGACTAGTCAAGTATCCCTTTATCGTTGAATACCTACTGCTGTCTAGGTATCCCTATTATCTTTGAGTACCGGCCACCGTTCAGATACTCCCTTTTTCCTGACACTCGACCTGTTCAAGTTGTCTCCAGAGTATTAATACTTGTGGCTGACCAAGTATCCCTTTACCGTGAATACCTATTGCTGTTTAGGTATCCCCATATCATCAAGTACCCACCGTTGTCCAGGTACTTCCTTTTCATGACGCTCGGCCCGTCCAAGTTGTCCCCAAATAATATAACAGCTGTTCAAGCATTCCATTGCTTTGCTTGGCATTGCCGTCCAGGTATGCTTTCTAGCACTTGGACCAGCCTGAGTGGTCCCAGATCATATCATTAAATACATGTGTTCATCCAAGTATTCCAGTACTTTGTACACCTGTGGCTATCCAGGTGTTCCAACCCTTTTGAGTGCCTGCGGCCATCCAAGTAAGCCTTGTGCTTCATTCAAATTCTCATTACTAGGAGGTGAGAGACCTTCATGAATATGCGAGGCACGTCCACAATATTCCAAACTACCAAGAGGTGAGAGACCTTCACGAATATCTCAGGTACGCCCTTGATATTCCCAATTACCAGGAGGTGGGAGACCTTCATGAATATCCTAGGTACGTCCTCGATATTCCCAATTACCAAGAGGTGAGAGACCTTCATGAATATGCGAGGCACGTCCACGATATTCCCAACTACCAGGAGGTGAGAGACCTTCATGAATATCTCAGTTACGCCATCGATATTCCCATTACCAGGAGGTGAGAGACCTTCATGAATATTTGGGGCACGACCTCAGTATTCCCAATTACCAGGAGGTGAGAGACCTTCATGAATATGCGAGGCACGTCCTCAATATTCCCAATTACCAGGAGGTGAGAGACCTTCATGAATATCCAAGGTACGTCCTCGATATTTCAACTACCAAGAGGTGAGAGACCTTCATGAATATCCCAGGTACGTCCTCGATATTCCCAATTACCAGGAGGTGAGAGACCTTCATGAATATGCGAGGCACGTCCTCGATATTCCCAACTACCAAGAGGTGAGAGACCTTCACGAATATCTCAGGTACGACCTCAATATTCCCAATTACCAGGAGGTGAGAGACCTTCATGAATATCCCAGGTACGTCCTCGATATTCCCAATTACCAGGAGGTGAGAGACCTTTATCAATATATGAGGCACGTCCTCGATATTCCCAACTACCAGGAGGTGAGAGACCTTCACGAATATCTCAAGTACGCCTTCGATATTCCCAATTACCAGGAGGTGAGAGACCTTCAGGAATATCTCAGGTATGCCCTCGATATCCTCATTTACCAGGAGGTGAGAGACCTTCACGAATATGCGAGGCACGACCTCAGTATTCCCAATTACCAGGAGGTGAGAGACCTTCATGAATATACGAGGCACATCCTCGATATTCCCAACTACCAGGAGGTGAGAGACTTTCACGAATATCTCAGGTACGCCCTCGATATTCCCAATTACCAGGAAGTGAGAGACCTTCACGAATATTTCAGGTATGCCCTCGATATTCTCATTTACTAGGAGGTGAGAGACCTTCATGAATATGCGAGGCACGACCTCAGTATTCCCAATTACCAGGAGGTGAGAGACCTTCATGAATATGTGAGGCACGTCCTCAATATTCCCAATTACCAGGAGGTGAGAGACCTTCATGAATATCCAAGATACGTCCTCGATATTCCAACTACCAAGAGGTGAGAGACTATCACAAATGTCCCAGGTACGCCCTCGATATTTCCCAATTGCCACGAGGTGGGACACCTTCACAAATATCCAAAGTATGTTCTTAATATTTTCAATTACCAAGTACCTCTTCGATACTTGTGAATGTCTAAGTATCCCTAAAAAATTTATACTTGTGATTATCCAAGTACTCTTTCAACACATGCAAGCAATTAGGTACTCCTTTGATACCTGCGAATGCTGGATATCCTTTAAGAGTTTGTACTTGTGATCATTCAAGTACTCTTTCAATACCCACAAGCAATCAGGTATTCCTTCAACGCCTGCGAACATCCAGGTATCCTCCAAGAGTTTATGCTTATGATCAATCAAATGCCCCTTTTGACACCTGCAAAAGCCCAAATATCCTTCAGGTTAGTACTTGTGAATATCCAAGTACTCTTTGATATGCCTGTGAACGTCCAGGTATCTTCAATAATCGATGCCCTGAGAAAGGTCGGCGCATCCTCCTGAAAAAGGTTGGATTCCAACTGGTGTCTTCGACAGAAATCAGACACCCCACAAATCGATACCCTGAGAAAGGTCGGTGCATCCTCCTGAGAAAGATTGGGTTCCAACCAGTGTCTTTGACAAAGGTCAGACACCCCCACAAAACAGATGCTCTGAAAAGGGTCAGCGCATCTCCCGAGAAAGGTCGGGTACCAATTGGTGTCCTCGATTCAAATCAGGCACCCACAAACGAGATGCCCTGAGAAAGGTTGGTGCATCTCCCATCAAGGCGACCGAAGAAAGGTTTGGGTCCAAGACAAACCACTGATTACTCCAACAAAGCGACCGAAGAATGGTTCGGGTCCCGGAGGAGCATCTCTGTCAAGGCGACCGAAGAAAGGTTCGGGTCCTAAACAAATCATTGATTGTTTTAACAGGCGACCGAAGAATGGTTCGGGTCCTACGAAGAATGGTTCAATTTCTCGTCACGGCGACCGAAGAATGGTTCGGGTCCGAGACAAACCACTGATTACTCCAACAGGCGACCAAAGAATGGTTCAAGTTCGGAGGAGTAGTCTCTGTCAAGGCGACCGAAGAAAGGTTCGGGTCCTAGACAAATCATTGATTGTTTTAACAGGACGGGTCTTGGAGAAGCAATTTCTCCGTCATGAAGAATGGTTCGGTCCGAGACAAACCACTGATTACTCTAACAGGCGACCGAAGAATGGTTCGGGTCCTGGAGGAGCAATCTCCTGTCAAGGCGACCGAAGAAAGGTTCGGGTCCTAGACAAATCATTGATTGTTTTAACAGGCGACCGAAGAATGGTTCAAGAATGGTTTGGGTCCGAGACAAACCACCGATTACTCCAACAGCGACAAAGAATGGTTCGGGTCCTGGAGGAGCGATCTCTGTCAAGGCGACCGAAGAAAGGTTCGGGTCCTAGACAAATTATTGATTGTTTTAACAGGCGACCGAAGAATGGTTCGGGTCTTGGATAAGCAATTTCCTGTCACGGCGACCGAAGAACGGTTCGGGTCCGAGACAAACCACTGATTGCTCCAACAGGCGACCGAAGAATGGTTCAGGTCCTGGAGAAGCAATTTCCCATCACGGCGACCGAAGAATGGTTCGGGTCCGAGACAAACCACTAATTGCTCCAACAGGCGACCGAAGAATGGTTCGGGTCCTGGAAGAGCAATTTCCCGTCAAGGCGACCAAAGAAAAGTTCAGGTCCTAGACAAATCATTGATTATTTTGATAGGCGACCGAAGAATGGTTCGAGCCCTGGAAAAGCAATCTCCTCATATCACCAGGTAAGATGACGCCTTGATACTTGCCAAACTCGGGGCTCACACCCTATTTCACTCACTCCCGGTAAGTAACTACGTATCTTCTTATCTCGCCTTAGAATATGTAATGTTATATTGCTCTTTTTTCATAGGATGATAAGTCCCAAATAAAATATAATCCGCTACGCATATATGACCAAATTTTAGGCATCATTTTGTCTTTGAATGCAACCTCTGCGAGCTCACCTTCAAAGAGGGGTAGCTGTTGACGCCTAAAAATTAGACTTTATTATTATTTTGTTTTATTTGATTTTCGGATAATAAACCAAAAAAAAAAAAAAAAAAACAAAAACAAAGCAAAAGAAAAAAAAAAAAGAGGAGCAGCCCCTCCATGGGCTCTCAGCCCATTTCCGCCAAGCCCGGCCCCACCGCATCTTCTTCTTCCTCGCGCCTCTATAGTGCACGCGCAGAGGGCGCGACGGAGAGGAAGGAGGTGGACGGACGGCAATCGCGTGCGGAGCAGAGGAGCAGTTGGCGTCTACTGGACGTGACCGGAGGAGGCGATGATGGCGGATGGGACGGCGGTCCAACCGGTGGGTCGAAGCCTCGCCAACCGGCCGCTTCCGCGCCTATAAATAGGCCCTCCATCCCCAACAAAGAGCGGACACAAAGATCACAGAGAGGGAGAGAAAGAAAGAGAGAGAGAGGCCACCGGAGCTTGGGGTCCCTTGAGAGACTTCGGGGAGCTCGAGTTCTGGCCGGCCGTGGCGTGGTGAGCTCGGATGGGTCCCCGAGAGACTTCGGGGAGCTCAAAGGGCGAGCCCGAGGGAGTGAAAAGGAAACTTGGCGCCGGATTTGACTGGAGACCCACCGCGTCGTCCGCCGCGATCGTCGTCATCAGTCTGCCCTCGCCGTGGCCACCACCGTCGTAGATCAACTCCTGTCATCGCTGTCCTCGCCTCCGTTCAAGAAAAGGTAAAAGCCGTCTCCGTCGTCGTGGTTCCCACCGTCGTCGCCGTCGTATCGCTTCGGTCTCCTCCCCGGCGCCGCGGATTCACAAACCCTAGGGTTTGCGATTTTCCGGGTCGCGAAGCGGATCCAGACCCGGAAAATCGGGTAGGGTTTGCAATCCGGGGGCGGCTGCGAGTCGGGTCATGCGCGGATCCGGGTCGGGTAGGGTTCCAAAGGAACCGGGTTGCGAGCCGGAGGGGGTCAACAAACCGGGTCATGGAGTGAGTGGTGGATCCGGGTCGTCGGGCGGGGCCGGCGCCCCCAACGGCCGGCCACGGCATCGTTTTCGGTAAATAAAAAAGAAGGAAAAATCTGAGTCCTCGTTCGGATCGCCGGGACCGGGTCGGACCCAACCCGTGGATCCGACCCCACAGTTTTTATATTATTTTAATATAAAATATTATTTTAAATAAATAAATAATAAATATTTTATTTAAAAAAAACCAAAAAATTTTTTATTTTCAAAAAATATTTAAAAAATGTTAAAAACTGTTTTATTTTCCAAAAATCGAGAAAAAAATAAAAAAACATTTTATTTTCCGAAAAATCAAAAAATCAAAAAAATTTCATATTTTCCAAAAAATTCCAAAAATCCAAAAAAGCCAAAATTTCATGAAAAAGCCAAAAAATTTCAGAAAAAGCCAAAAAGACTTGTATTTTTCCAAAAATACCAAAAAATCCCAAAAAATCCCTTTTGTGTCAAAAAATTAGAAAGTGACTAAAAAAATATTTTTCCTCCCAAAATGCATGGAAAATCCCTCAAAAATCCAAAAAGCCTTAGGGTTTAAACAAGATTAGGTACCGAAAGGGCATTAGTGATTAACTAGTGTAATCAAGTCCCCGATCCTAATTTCTCTGGTTGCGCAGGAGTGAGTATTTCTCCCGATACTTCACTTGGATTTCTAATCGACCCACCCCAAATCGATAGTGGCGACTCCATTTTAAAAATTGATTTACAGGTTAAAATTTTAGACTATTGAATTGGTGGACTTGGGAGAGTCCGGGCTTAACCAATTTCAGCCGAGCCATTAGCCTCCTTAGGCGCTCGTACCCGATTGCGGGCGCCGGAAAAAAAGAGGTCGCGACATATTTCTTGTTTTGACTTCATCACAAACTACATGGATAAACCAATATATTTGAAGTTCCTTTATTTTTAGAGAATAAAACCCCAAATTATACTCATTATAACATTTTTACCGTAATTTTTTTGTGTGTGATACAATAAATCCTAAACTTATACCTATGGGATACATTTACCTCTTGTCAAGATCTTGCCAATGAACACCACTAAAATCCACATTGACAATGCACTCATGCGGCTTCACAACGTCTTTTTGGTTGAAAAATCAAATATGTCCTAAGGGCACAAGTTTGGAGTTTTTGATGTTACAAAATAAATTTGGGGTAGATGTGCTACATTGGGCATAGTCCGAGGTGTTTTCTGTTTTTGTTTTTCCTTATTTTTATATGGTTTTTACAAATTTAAAATCAATGAGATGAATTCTAAGATATAAGTGTTTTGGAAGGATTATAGAAATTTAATTTAAAATATTTTATCCTGATCTTTATCAATATTATTGATCAAATACATTTGATTTTCTTTATTTATTTTCAGATTTAAATTTAAATCTAAAAAGTGATAGATGACAAGTCACTAAACCAATCATACTTGGTTGAATTTAGGCTACGTGCACATGACGAGCAAAGGAGCAGTTATGGCTTTGTTGACTCTTAAATTTTACTCGACAAATTAAGCAATAAATTATTGTAAAAAGTTAAAAAAAGAAGAAGAAGTAAATAGTGCTAAAAAGAACTCAAAAAAGAATAAAGAATAATAAATAAATAAATAAAGATATATAACGAATAACAAATAACAAAAGGCCAATTCAATTTTGGTCCAACTCGCGCAGTCGACATCCGCGTGCTTGAGCATATGATTTTCTATGCACAAAAAACATAAGCATTGAGTAAAAATCCTCTTTCTGGTTTCCTCTCCTTTGCTGATCACCTCCAGCCACCACCTCCGACAGCTACAACCTTATCATCGGTCATCGCTCACACCGACGGAGAGAGACTCATTGAGACATTTCGGAGAGTATTTTTTGAGTGACATCACCAAAAAATTTCTTCAGAGGATTGACATCCAAAAGAGTTCTTTCTTGTTTATGATTCAACTTCGTGCCCAAGGTGACTCAGCCATCATCGGACTGCTGCTTCGGAGAAGCACCTGTTCTTCTCTGTCTTCTTTGTCATGAATATCCGAAGAGCTTGGATTTGTGTCCAAAGCCTTTGTTTGGGCGCCAATCACTATTGACGAAGTCTCACAGGTTACCGTTGCTAATTCGTTCACCATTCGCGACCTGTGATCACATCTTAGCCACTGCGGATCAAATGGTTGATAATCGTGAAATGCTCAACTTGATTTTCAAAGTCTTTCACCGCCGATTGTTGCCACCGACGTGTTTGGGACCTCCTCTTGTCAGTTCAACAGTCAATCGAGCTTGGCTGGGCGAGGTCCGAATCCTAAGCATAAGGTTTGGAGTCCGAGCCTTACCCCAGAGATCCCAAGTTAGACTCCACGGATCTCGATTGTGACCTCAAAGTGTTGGTTCGAGCACTATAGTGCTAGGTCCGCCCAGCAAAGTCCTAAGCTAGGTTCTAGGGCCCTATGTTGGTGCTCCGGACAATGACGATAATCATGTTGGTGGGGAGGTCAAGTTGGCATTTTAAATATTGAAATTAAGAGACATAAATCCTTTATGGTAATTTACGTCTTGTTATATTTTTTTTGTAGATTCAGAAAGGAAAAAAATTTCCGGTCCATCTTTTTACTTTCAAAAGATATCAAAAAAAAAAAAAAAAAACGGAGAAACATTTTTCGATAATCGGAATATATGAGACAAACAAAGAAAAATGGCGTTCCTTAAAATATCATGTCACTACTACAGTGCTGAAAGCACTCGAGTCATCTCCTATACTTCGTCTGTAATTTTTCCATGATCAGCGCTTCTCGTTTTCTTCTTTCGTTTTTCAGCCACATCCTGTACGTTTCCGTGCCACCAAAGTTTTCTTTCTTCTCAAGCGTCAGTCATTGGATCCATGAAGCAACCCTTCAGATCTAAAGAGCCACTATCCTTTCCCCCCTAAAAAAAGGAGGAACGTGCCCCTTGCTTTGGCTTTTCAATTCAGAAAAAGATAAGAATAAAGTATATCAGTTTCTGTCTCTCCTGGATAAAGAAGTCTAATTCTGCATTTGAAACATGTGTTGAGAATCTCATCAGTCATCAGTCATATGTCATCGATAACTACATGGCACTTTCTCAGAAGCTCCATCCAAAATATAGCTCGACCTATATAAAGCTCTCACTCTCATGGTCTTTTCAATTTCACTGCTTCAGAAACCAAATCATCCCTTCAATCTTCCACATCCAGTGATCTCAAATCTGCAAATTCTAGCCCAAAGCGAAAATGCTTCAGGAAATCTTCAGTCCCTTTGAGACCGATCCATGCGATGCTTTGAAATCCATCTGTCAGCATCTTCTTGAAGAAGATGATGATGAACATGCTGTCAACGCAGCATTTTCTACACAAACTCCAGCAAACATGTGCAGGAGGTGTTCAGGCTTCAGCAATCTTTTACTGATGGAGAGTTGGAACGAGCTGCCCCTAAAAGTCGATGACTCGGAGGACATGGTGGTGTACAGCGCTTTGCGGGATGCGCTCAATTCCAGGTGGACAGTGCCTCAGGCTTCGAGCCAAGAACTGGATTTCGAACGGACGACCATTGATTATAACAGCGTTGGTCTGGCGACAGAGGAGAAACAGGAGACGGTGGAGCGTGAGGTACAAGTGCCAGTCAAGAAGACGCGTTATAGAGGAGTGAGGAGGCGGCCGTGGGGAAAATACGCAGCAGAAATGAGGGAACCCAAGAAAAACGGAGCACGGATTTGGCTCGGCACTTATGAGACGCCCGAGGACGCAGCATTGTCCTACGACCGGGCAGCTTTTAAGATGAGGGGGTGCAAGGCCAAGCTTAACTTCCCTCACCTCATCGGCTCCACTGACTACGAGCCCATCAGGGTCAGCCCGAAACGTCGGTCCGCCAAGCCTAGCTCGCCGTCCACGTCTAGCAGTGAAAGCTTTCTGACAGGGACGAAGAGGAGAAAGAGAGAGGTTAATGTAGATGCTAAGGTGGATTTTCGAAGTCCAATCCCCTTTCCCATTCTAGACGTGGGCTTGTTGAGTGTGGATGAACAATTTTTGTTTAGATTGTGGAAACTACAATTTAGTGTTTTTATCCCATTCCATTAGGGTTTGTACACAGGAAAAGAGTAGGAAAAACTTCTTTGCTATAGATTAATCGACAATTACCCTTTTTTATTGGAGAAGTTCCAAACCCGGCTATGGTTTAAGTCAAAACAATGTCATTGTAGACATTAATTCTCATTCAAGTTAAAATTAACAAATGTTCGAGAGAAAAAGTAATAAAAATCCCTATTAGTATTTTCCCAAGATTAAATTGAATGGAGTTAATAGAGAGGTTTTTTTTACCAAAAAAAAGTAGAGATTTTCTTGTATCAACTCTGAGTTTTAAAACTGAATTTGCACATTTCGAACGTTTAAGAACTCAACCATATTTTTGGATAATTTTAAAAATTTTCAGTACACTTATCCTTATATTTTTCAATAACCTTTGGACAGCCTCTAACCCTTACTAAAACTTCATAGCACTTAATATATATTTTAATATATATATATATATATATATATGTATATATATGTACATTTGAAGACAGAATAATACAGCTCTACAGTTTTCTTTTTATCACATGCGCATGTGCTTGGACCTGTACGACACGACACATCAGATCTAAAAATGTTACTTTATACACAAAAGCATGCGCACATTATTGTCCTTCCCCAATAAAATAAAAAGGAGCGCGCCCCATGCTTTGGTTTTTTAATTTAAAATGGATAATAAAAAATATTAATTCATGTCTTTCTTGGTTAAAAAAGTCTTATTGAGCATTTGGAACATGCCCTTTCCCAGAAACTTGATCTAACATAAATGGGAACTAAGAATTAATTCATTTATGTTGAAATCACCACCAGCCAAGAAGTCAAGCTCAACCTACCTATAACTCCCACTTTGCTGGTCTTTTCAACTCTTCACATTTCCGGAACCAAAACATCCCTTCAATCTTCCAAAATCAGCGACCACAAAGCTACAAATTCTAACCAAAACGAGAATGCTTCAAGAGGGACTAATCAATCCGATGTTTTGAAATCCATTTGTGAGTATCTTCTTGAAGATGATGATGATAGTGTCAACACAATATCTTATGCAGCAACTCCTACAGACACGTACACAAGGAGTTTGAGCTTCGGCAATCTATTATTAATGGAGAGTTGGAACAAACTACCCCTAAAAGTTGATGACTCAGAGGACATGATGGTGTATGGAGCTTTGTGCAGCGTGCTTAATTCCGGGTGGACAATGCCTTTGGCTTCAAATCAAGAACTTGTTTTGGAAAGGACGACTGTTGACTATAATAACATTGGTTGGGCTTCAAACCAAGAACTTGATTTCAAAGTGATGATCATTGATTATAACAGCATTGGTCTGGCAACAGAGAAGAAACCATAGATGGTGGAGCATGAGGTACAAGCACTAGTTGAGAGAACCCGTTACAAGGGAGTGATGAGACGACCATGGGGAAGTTACGCGATGGGGATAAGGGACCACAAGAAGAACGGGGTAAGGATTTGGCTTGGGACTTACTAGACGCCAGAGGATGCAGCATTGGCCTATAGTCGGGCTGCTTTTAAGATGAGGGGGTCCAAGGCCAAAGCTCAACATCCCTCGCCTCGTTGGCTTAGCCAAGTACAAACCTATCAAGGTTAGCTGGATGTTTGGTCCACCGAGCCTAGCTCACCATCCACGTCCAGCGGTGATGAAGAGGAGAAAGAGAGGTGAATTTGGAAGTCCAATGCCCTTTCCCACATTGGATATTGTCACGCCCCGAACCTCGAGCACGTGCCCATCCCTATCTGGTCGATAATAATTTGCGACTTCCCAGGACGAGTCGCCGACACTTTTCATTTTATTGCACATGCGGAAGAGAAAAGAAATCCCCTGATAGTAATCATCTCGGGATAGAAAGGCAGGACAATAGATTCACAAACAAACATGCTTTTATATATATACACTGAGTCATGTACACAGGTCTATGGCCAAAAGACTACAAAAGACTGGCCTTCCAAAAAGAAGCGGTCCTAACTGACCTACGCTTCCAATCACCTCCTCTCAGCTCCAAGTCCTCCACTCGACGACCCTGAAAATGTTGTCCCACAACGGGGTGAGATATCATTTCAGTGAGTCTAAGCTCTAAACCAAAATTAGGAGGGAAATACGCAAAGAAGTGTCATAATCACACAATCACACAATCAATGAGACTTACCTCGTCTCGGATCCACCCCGCAAGTCGTGCAATTTATCTCACAAACAACATGAGAGTATGAGCAACAAATAAGCTCCAATAACTGAAACGCCACACTCAATTAATCATGCGTTCCTAGTTTTGATCTCGGCATATAGCACGGCCTACTCTCAGTTCGGCGGTCTTCTGGCATTGCCAGGCATCGTCTCCCCCCATGGAGCACGGCTTCGTCACTACGTCGACGGCATTCCCGAAGGAGCATAGGGTCCAGAATCAACTGCGACCGGCTTCCCGTTGTCCAGGGGGTATCCCAATTAAGGATAACGTCCAGCTCAACAGCCCGGGACGATTTCTCTTGACCATCACACGATCACTCAAATATGGCCCAGGGCACCGTGCATTGCACTCAAATGCTTTAATTAAAATGGTGAGCCCGGCCTTTTCTTCGTATTAGAAATTCACATGAAATTACTCGTGTGTGGGTACACGGTCAACTTGATCCAGAAAATTGATATTCATCCTTTTTGAAATCCCACTATTTCATATAGTACTAAAAACCATTTTCGGTGTCAAAACCCGACACCTGGGATTTTCTGAATAAATATTGGAAATTCACAATTTTTGGAATTAAATACCAAAATTCAAATCAACACTCAATTTGCATAATTTAACACTCAATTGTAGAAATTAACCACACCATTGCAATCAGCACGAAATTCCGGTCACCGGCTGTTCCGGCCTAATTTCCGGAAAAATAATTAATAATTAAATAATTGCTGAAATTAATTAAATAAATCAATTTAAATTCTAAAAATAATAACCTAGGCCAAATCATTAAATTAATAACCAATACGGACTCGGAGAAATTCCCGAACCCTTCTAGGTAAACAATACAATTTATTTAGGCCTTAGCTAAACCATGCTAACCACCTAACATGCTCAATTAAATAATTCAATTTCTAATTTAATCTAACTAACCACCTAATTCCTAATAAAATAAATCTAACACCCCTTAAACGTTATTAGCCTACTAAGCGAGTTTAGAGTATAAACTCACCGGTGTATCGCGAAAACCGGTTCACCGCGGACGACGCGACGGCGGCCGAAACCTTAATTTTCGGCGGCGTCGGTGAACTCTCGGACCGGGCCTAAAACTTAGCCCAACAAATCTCAGCTCAAATATGAGATTTGCTTATGACTTGGGCTGGGCTTGATCTGGACTTAGGCTGCTGAAAAAGACAACTTGCTGGGCTTCAAAGTTGGACTGGACTGCTGGACTTTTGGGCCCAAGAAATCTGAATTTCGCTGGGCTTGATGGACTGAAGACAAGCCCAGTTGTTGGGCCACAAGACTTGCGTGGACTGCTGTTGAAAGCTGGGCCGTTGATGTGGGCTGAGCTTCGGTGAAGTTGGGCCTGACTCGGTGAAGATCAACGGTGAAGGAGCAGCTGCTTCATGAGGCTTCGGTTCGGTGGAAGATTGCTCAGTCTTCTTTGGCGAGGGACTTCGGACACGGCAGCTGAAAGAAATCGCCGTTGGAGGACGTGCGGACGTGAACTGAACGAAGAAATAACAACGAGAGAGAGATTGGGTGGAGAGCTGCGGTGAAATCGAAATGGATGAGTGGGGGGTTTACGGTCAACAAACCGATGGAGGAGGAAGCACCGTTAACCGGAACTTGGGGTTTCGGTGAGCTGCAGGGGCGTGCGGACGTGGATGGAGCAACTTCGGTGGGTTGTGGGCTTCAAGGAGTCAACGCCACAATTTTGCTTGAAGAATTTTGACCCATGGAGGCTGGGTGTTGGACAAACGGCAGCAAGGAAATGAGAACAGAAGCAAGCGGTAGGGAAAATGAAAAAAAAAACGAAAGCAAACGGAGAGAGAGAGAGAACTCGGTGGATCGTGATATTGATGATGAAAGATGATGATGATGGCATGGGCTGAAGGATATGCGACCAAAAGAAATTTCGGTGGGGGATCGTCGTTGCAGAGAGGGAGACCGAAATGAAGAAGCTCAAAAAATGAAAAGGAAAGTGAAGCGGAAGACCAGGTTGTCGCACGAAGGAAGGAGGCGGTGGAGAGGCGTGTGAAGGAAGCCAAGGAGGGGCCCATTCTCCTCAATCCTTAGCCATTGCCTTAATTGCTTGTCCCATTCATAATACTTTCTAGCCAATTTTCCATAAATGGCTCAAATTAAAATTTAAAATACAGCCCCCAAGCTTAATCCGAATTTCACTAAAAATGAGCTTCAATTTCTCCACTCAATTTCTTCACCAATTCTCTAAGTCGAGGTCCAATTTCGCCAAGGAAAAATCCCGAACAATTTTCTGTAAGTCCCTGACGCTCACATGCTCGCCTTTAGAAGTCTCAATTTCCATCAATTTAGCCCATCTGAATTTCCGCTGATTTTCCGTAACGTCCGAATCAATTTTCCGCAAAAATCCCGGAATCTCTGAAAATTTCTCGGAGAGTGAGTCGACGTTCCTAAAATAGCTTGTGACACCACAGAACTTTCAATTTCTGAAATCGGGTTCAAATTTGCGGTTATTTTCAATCCGGCGCGCTTTTAGCGTGACCTAGTCTATCGGATAACTTTTAGGAATTTTTGGTGCAATTGACCCGTGATCGATTTATCTCGAGTCACAAAGTACATCTTCGACACATTAGCAACTCTCAGTTGTCGTGAAAATCTCAAGGTTTCAATTACGGGCACCGGGTACCAAAACGACAGAAAATCAATTTAGTGCCGATCGATGAGAATTTTTCAATCAAGTGGAATCACCCACAATTTGATCACATATCTCGCCGAATCGACCTATCTCGATTTCGATCGATCTCGACGACGGTGCCGTAATGACCCTTGCAGATCAACACGGTCGAGCAGTCGATTCTTGGTCGAATTCTCAAGTGCAATTGCATTTAGATTCCCTACTTGCTTCCCCGTATAGTCCAGTTATCTCGTGAGTGATCAGCTCAGAGAATAGCACTATTAGCGTTTCGATGAAAGGCCCGATTTATTTAATCGAAAACAAATTATGAAAATTCAGGCTGTCACAACTCTTCCTCTTATAAAAATTTCGTCCTCGAAATTTAAACCTATTACAATACTTTATCAAAAAGGTGGGGGTACAATTCTCTTATTGACTCCTCGCTCCCATGTCGCTCCTTCGTACCGTGGTGTTGCTGACCACTTTGACCAACGGGATGGTCTTTGTGCGCAAGACTTGCTCCTTACGATCGACAATCTGAACCGGGCTTTCAACGTATGACACACGGTCATCCACGTCCAATTCCTCGAAATTGAGCACGTGGGTCGGGTCAGGCTCGTACTTCCTTAACATCGACACGTGAAAGACGTCATGCACTTGCGCCGCTTGGCGGCAATGCAAGACGATACGCTAGGTTCCCGATTCTTTCAAGAATCTCAAACGGACCTACATACCTCGGACTCAGTTTGCCTTTCTTACCAAAGCGCGAAGTTCCTCTCATTGGTGACACTTTCAGAAAAACGTGATCACCAACTTGGAACTCTAAAGACCTTCGACGCTTATCTGCATAACTTTTCTGTCTGCTCTGCGCTGTCTTTAATCTGCCCCTGATCACTGCCACGGCATCTACTGACTGCTGAATCAACTCTGGGCCTGTTATCTTCCTTTCCCCAACTTCATCCCAACACACTGGCGTTCTGCACGCTCGGCCATACAATGCTTCGAATGGAGCCATCTGAATACTCTGCTGATAACTGTTATTGTAGGCAAACTCCACCAGGTGAAGTTGATCTTCCCAACTTCCTTTGAAATCTAATACGCAAGCTCTCAGCATATCCTCAAGAGTTTGAATAGTCCTCTCAGATTGGCCATCTGTCTGAGGATGATATGCTGTACTGTACTGAAGCTTTGTACCTAAAGCACTCTGCAAGCTCTTCCAAAAAGCAGCAGTAAACCTCGGGTCTCTATCTGAAGTTATCGTAACCGGCACTCCATGCATACGAACTACCTGACGCACATACAGGTCTGCGTGTCTATCCAGACTCAGGTCCTTTCGTACTGCAATGAAGTGAGCCGACTTTGTCGATCCATCGACCACTACCCAAATTGAATCATTTCCTCTTTGACTCCTTGGTAGTCCAGTCACGAAGTCCATTGTAATATGCTCCCATTTCCATTCTGGGATCGCGAGAGGTTGTAGAAATCCTCCCGGCTTACAATGTTGGGCTTTTACTTGCTGACATGTCAAACACTTGGCCACATGCTTGGCGATGTCCGCCTTCATACCTGACCACCAATAGTGTTGACGCAAATTCTGATACATTTTAGTGCTTCCAGGATGAATGCTATAACTGCTACGATGTGCTTCAGATAAAATTTCTTCTCTAAGTTCTACATCGTCAGGTACAACCAATCGTCCTTGGAACCTCAGTGTTCCGTCCTCAGAAATTTGAAAGTCAGCTTTTCTTTTATCGGTATCCTCTTGCAGGATCTTCTGAATATATGGATCTGTCGGCTGAAGCATCTTGATTTTGACTTGCACTTCCGGCTCAATTCTGAGGGTGGCCATAAGATTTGAAAGGTGGCCTACCTCAAATTTGAAAACCGAATCTCTAGCCTTCTCGATTAAAGTCCATTCCTTAAGTACCATCCGTGCAACGAGGACTTTCGACTCGGTGCATCGCGACCTTGTTTGCTTTTCCCGGGGTGATACAAAATATCACAATCATAGTCCTTCAGAGTTCCATCCATCGGCGTTGTCTCATATTCAACTCCTTCGAGAGAACAGATACTTGAGACTCGATGGTCCGTGAAGATTTGAAACTTTTCCCGCACAAGTAGTGCCTCCAAATCTTTAATGCAAATATGATGGCTGCGAGTTCTAAGTCATGCGTCGGGTAATTCAGCTCATGAGGTCTCAACTGACGGGACGCGTATGCAACAACTCTGCCATGTTGCATTAGTACGCAACCCAATCCTCTGAAAGACGCATCACTATAGATCTCGAATCCTCCAGGACCAGATGGAATCGTCAATACCGGTGCGGTAGTTAGCTTTTCCTTTAGCTCTTGAAAACTACGCTCGCACTTATCTGTCCATATGAACTTCTCGTTTTTCTTCGTGAGCTTTGTCAAAGGCGAGGCTAATAATGAGAAACCTTCCACAAATCGTCTGTAATACCCTGCTAAACCCAGAAAACTTCTTATCTCCATCACTATCGTTGGTCTTGGCCAGTTGATTACCGCTTCAATCTTGGATGGATCCACGGAGATTCCTTCGCCTGAAATCACGTGACCTAGGAAAGCCACACGAGTTAACCAAAACTCGCACTTGCTAAACTTAGCATACAGTTCATGAGTCCTTAGAGTCTGCAGAACTAGTCTCAAATGTCCTTCATGCTCCTTTGGACTTCTAGAGTATACCAGAATGTCATCGATGAACACGATCACGAACTGATCCAAGTATTCCTTGAAAACTCGGTTCATTAAATCCATGAAAGCAGCTGGAGCATTCGTCAATCCAAACGGCATGACAGTGAACTCATAATGGCCATATCGAGTACGAAATGCTAACTTTGGAATGTCTTCTTTTCTGATCCTCAATTGATGATATCCCGTCCTTAGGTCAATCTTCGAAAATATCGATGCTCCTTGCAACTGATCAAACAAGTCATCAATCCTCGGGAGTGGATACTTGTTCTTGATCGTCACCTGATTGAGTTGTCGATAGTCAATGCACAGGCGCAACGAACCATCTTTCTTTTTCACGAACAGAACTGGTGCTCCCCAGGGTGATGCACTGGGACGTATGAATCCCTTATCTAATAATTCTTGCATCTGCACCTTCAGTTCTTTCAATTCCGATAAAGCCATCCGGTAAGGAGCCTTAGAGATTGGCTCTGTCCCGGGGGTTAACTCAATCACAAACTCTATTTCTCTTTCTGGCGGTAAACCTGGCAATTCTTTTGGGAACACATCTGGAAACTCTTGAACTACAGCAATGTCTTCGATTTTTAGCTCCTCAACTGTCGTGTCCACGACAGTTGCTAGATAACCTTGACAACCCTCATCTAACAACCGGGTTGCCTCTAGTGACGAGATTAAGGAAATTGAGGGTCCTCCTCGACTTCCAATAAACTCGAAACTTTCACCCTCTAACGGGTTAAACTGGATCGTCTTGCGATAACAGTCTAGCTTAGCTCGTTGCTTGGTGAGCCGTCCATGCCAATTATCAAGTCAAAGTCATACATGGCTAGGACTATCAAGTCTATCTTCCCCTCTCGCTCACCAATCGCTAACGTGCAACCAAGACAACCCACTGTAGCTAACACCTTATCCTTTAATGGTGTCGATATACTAATCACTGATTCCAACAACTCAGGAATTAATCCTACCAACTTAACATACCGCTCGCTATAAATGAATGAGTTGCACCGGGGTCAAATAAAGCATAAGCAGCATGGTTGTTCGGTGAAACAAGACTGTAATCACATTAGGCGCATCCTCCGCCCGTCCTTTGTGATCGCATAAGTTCTTCCCCGAGCCGGAGGCCTGAGTAGTCCACCTGCTGTACAATCGGTGGCGGGAGTCCTCGGTTCGATTCATCTCGTGGCGGTGGCGGCAATCTGCGGCGTCCCATCGGTCTTACGGGACAATTTTTGGCCATGTGACCCTGCTGGCCACACTCAAAACAAGCACCCGACCTAGAGTGGCACGGGGCTGACCCATGTCGCTTTCCGCAGAAGCGACAGGCACCATTCTGTCTCCATGTTGATTTTCCTACTCCACCCTTCCCGTTGAGCGGGATAGGGTATCTTCCTCCGTCATCGGTCTTTTCCCAAACCGATTTCTATCTTGGTTCGAATTAAAACGCGATCCAGATGCGGCGGCTCGTTCATTCAGATTTTTCTCGATCAGCTGAGCTCGTCCATACAGCTCATTGTAGTTCTTTATATCCAACGGCACCAATGGATCTTTCAGTTCTGGTCGGAGGCCATCTATAAACCTCATTGCTTTCTCCTCAGGATCCTGGATCAACCTAGGAGCATACTGTGAAAGCTCGGCAAACTTTGCCTCATATTGGTCCACATCATTGGACCTTGGTGGAGGCGTAGAAATTCCGCCATCTTTAATTGTTTGGCACAAATGGAGAAGTACTTGTTATTGAATGCTCTAACGAAGACGTTCCACACCGGGACTACATCTTCTTCGGGAATACTTCTCTCCGGTGGCTTTCCACCAAGTACTTGCAACTCCTTGCATTTGATACACCGCAAGGGTAACCTTCTCTTCTTGAGCACTTCGTAGCTCAAATGCTTTTTCCAGTTCTTCGATCCAACGGGTCGCAGCCTCGGGATCTCCTGTCCCGGTGAACTTTGGTGGTTGCAACTTCAGGAAATGCTCAACAAGCTTATGAATCGGTCTGTCTGCAACTACATTCCCTTCTGGAACTTCAGCTTGTGCGGCAGCGGCTGCGGCAGCTTGGTTCTGGGCCTGCTGCCCCATTAGATTACCAACGATCTGAGCACCCGCATGATTCCTTCGAATCTAGGATCACCAGGGGCTGCTACCCCGGCATCAACCGGCGGAACTGGTGGTGGTGCTACACCACTCGCGCTAGCCTCAGCTTGCGCTCTACCTCGGCCACCTCGGGTGCGCTCTTGTAGGCGTTCTAGCCCGAGTCACTGAGGATAAGGTCCTCTGCCTAGGAGTTCTCGGCTCCTGATCACTCATACTGAAGATGTTCTACAACACCTATTTCCAATTCCATACTGAATTAGAAACTGAGTGATTTCACAATCAATTTACCAAACAGTTATCAGTCACATGCATCAAAGCATAATATAAAAGCCATTCCTACTAACTATCCCAAGAACCCATCGCACCTTATCACTCCAAATACAAACTTCGCTCTGATACCATAAAAAGGGGATGTCACGCCCCGAACCTCGAGCACGTGCCCATCCCTATCTGGTCGATAATAATTTGCGACTTCCCAGGACGAGTCGCCGACCCTTTTCATTTTATTGCACATGCGGAAGAGAAAAGAAATCCCCTGATAGTAATCATCTCGGGATAGAAAGGCAGGACAATAGATTCACAAACAAACATGCTTTTATATATATACACCGAGTCATGTACACAGTCTATGGCCAAAAGACTACAAAAGACTGGCCTTCCAAAAGAAGCGGTCCTAACCGACCTACGCTTCCAATCACCTCCTCTCGGCTCCGGGTCCTCCACTCGACGACCCCGAAAATGTTGTCCCACAACGGGGTGAGATATCATCTCGCCGAGTCTAAGCTCTAAACCCCAATTAGGAGGGAAATACGCCAAGAAGTGTCCTAATCACACAATCACACAATCAATGAGACTTACCTCGTCTCAGATCCACCCTGCAAGTCAGTGCAATTTATCTCACAAACAACATGAGAGTATGAGCAACAAATAAGCTCCAATAACTGAAACGCCACACTCAATTAATCATGCGTTCCTAGTTTTGATCTCGGCATATAGCACGGCCTACTCTCAGTTCGGCGGTCTTCTGGCATTGCCAGGCATCGTCTCCCCCATGGAGCACGGCTTCGTCACTACGTCGACGGCATTCCCGAAGGAGCATAGGGTCCCGAATCAATCTGGCCGGCTTCCCGTTGTCCGGGGGGTATCCCAATTAAGGATAACGTCCAGCTCAACAGCCCGGGGCGATTTCTCTTGACCATCACACGATCACTCAAATATGGCCCAGGCACCGTGCATTGCACTCAAATGCTTTAATTAAAATGGTGAGCCCGGCCTTTTCTTCGTATTAGAAATTCACATGAAATTACTCGTGTGTGTGGGTACACGGTCAACTTGATCCGAAAAATTGATATTCATCCTTTTTGAAATCCCACTATTTCATATAGTACTAAAAACCATTTTCGGTGTCAAAACCCGACACCCTGGGATTTTCTGAATAAATATTGGAAATTCACAATTTTGGAATTAAATACCAAAATTCAAATCAACACTCAATTTGCATAATTTAACACTCAATTGTAGAAATTAACCACACCATTGCAATCAGCACGAAATTCCGGTCACCGGCTGTTCCGGCCTAATTTCCGGAAAAATAATTAATAATTAAATAATTGCTGAAATTAATTAAATAAATCAATTTAAATTCTAAAAATAATAACCTAGGCCAAATCATTAAATTAATAACCAATACGGACTCGGAGAAATTCCCGAACCCTTCTAGGTAAACAATACAATTTATTTAGGCCTTAGCTAAACCATGCTAACCACCTAACATGCTCAATTAAATAATTCAATTTCTAATTTAATCTAACTAACCACCAATTCCTAATAAAATAAATCTAACACCCCTTAAACGTTATTAGCCTACTAAGCAGAGTTTAGAGTATAAACTCACCGGTGTATCGCGAAAACCGGTTCACCGCGGCGACGACGCGACGGCGGCCGAAACCTTAATTTTCGGCGGCGTCGGTGAACTCTCGGACCGGGCCTAAAACTTAGCCCAACAAATCTCAGCTCAAATATGAGATTTGCTTATGACTTGGGCTGGGCTTGATCTGGACTTAGGCTGCTGAAAAAGACAACTTGCTGGGCTTCAAAGTTGGACTGGACTGCTGGACTTTTGGGCCCAAGAAATCTGAATTTCGCTGGGCTTGATGGACTGAAGACAAGCCCAGTTGTTGGGCCACAAGACTTGCGTGGACTGCTGTTGAAAGCTGGGCCGTTGATGTGGGCTGAGCTTCGGTGAAGTTGGGCCTGACTCGGTGAAGATCAACGGTGAAGGAGCAGCTGCTTCATGAGGCTTCGGTTCGGTGGAAGATTGCTCAGTCTTCTTTGGCGAGGGACTTCGGACACGGCAGCTGAAAGAAATCGCCGTTGGAGGACGTGCGGACGTGAACTGAACGAAGAAATAACAACGAGAGAGAGATTGGGTGGAGAGCTGCGGTGAAATCGAAATGGATGAGTGGGGGGTTTACGGTCAACAAACCGATGGAGGAGGAAGCACCGTTAACCGGAACTTGGGGTTTCGGTGAGCTGCAGGGGCGTGCGGACGTGGATGGAGCAACTTCGGTGGATTGTGGGCTTCAAGGAGTCAACGCCACAATTTTGCTTGAAGAATTTTGACCCATGGAGGCTGGATGTTGGACAAACGGCAGCAAGGAGGGTTCGGTGGACGAAGATACAGAAGCAAATGAGAACAGAAGCAAGCGGCAGGGAAAATGAAAAAAAAGCGAAAGCAAACGGAGAGAGAGAGAACTCGGTGGATGGTGATATTGATGATGAAAGATGATGATGATGGCATGGGCTGAAGGATATGCGACCAAAAGAAATTTCGGTGGGGGATCGTCGTTGCAGAGAGGGAGACCGAAATGAAGAAGCTCAAAAATGAAAAGGAAAGTGAAGCGGAAGACCAGGTTGTCGCACGAAGGAAGGAGGCGGTGGAGAGGCGTGTGAAGGAAGCCAAGGAGGGGCCCATTCTCCTCAATCCTTAGCCATTGCCTTAATTGCTTGTCCCATTCATAATACTTTCTAGCCAATTTTCCATAAATGGCTCAAATTAAAATTTAAAATACAGCCCCCAAGCTTAATCCGAATTTCACTAAAAATGAGCTTCAATTTCTCCACTCAATTTCTTCACCAATTCTCTAAGTCGAGGTCCAATTTCGCCAAGGAAAAATCCCGAACAATTTTCTGTAAGTCCCTGACGCTCACATGCTCAGTTTAGAAGTCTCAATTTCCATCAATTTAGCCCATCTGAATTTCCGCTGATTTTCCGTAACGTCCGAATCAATTTTCCGCAAAAAATCCCTAATCTCTGAAAATTTCTCGGAGAGTGAGTCGACGTTCCTAAAATAGCTTGTGACACCACAGAACTTTCAATTTCTGAAATCGGGTTCAAATTTGCGGTTATTTTCAATCCGGCGCGCTTTTAGCGTGACCTAGTCTATCGGATAACTTTTAGGAATTTTTGGTGCAATTGACCTGTGATCGATTTATCTCGAGTCACAAAGTACATCTTCGACACATTAGCAACTCTCAGTTGTCGTGAAAATCTCAAGGTTTCAATTACGGGCACCGGGTACCAAAACGACAGAAAATCAATTTAGTGCCGATCGATGAGAATTTTTCAATCAAGTGGAATCACCCACAATTTGATCACATATCTCGCCGAATCGACCTATCTCTGATTTCTGATCGATCTCTGACGGTGCCGTAATGACCCTTGCAGATCAACACGGTCGAGCAGTCGATTCTTGGTCGAATTCTCAAGTGCAATTGCATTTAGATTCCCTACTTGCTTCCCCAGATAGTCCAGTTATCTCGTGAGTGATCAGCTCAGAGAATAGCACTATTAGCGTTTCGATGAAAGGCCCGATTTATTTAATCGAAAACAAATTATGAAAATTCAGGCTGTCACAGATATGGTCTTGTTGAGTGTGGACGAACAATTGTTATCTTAATTGTGCAAATTGCAAAGACATTTAAAAGTCAATCCGCAATTCATCTCGCAAAAAGTAACAATTTGGTATTTTTATTCCATTTCCACAGAGTTTGTCAGAAAAAACCAAAGGCCTATTCGATCAGTAACTCCATCATAAAAAGACCCTTGTTTCTTACACATGAAGAGAGTGAAAAAAAAGACCCTTGGTATTTTTATGTATGTATGTATGTATGTATGTATGTATGTACACACACATATATAGGCAAATAAGAGTGAAATGAGGGAATGAAGTGTTAGCTATTAGAAAAGCTCTCATTTAGACACAATTGTAGAGCTCCCTAAACAAGAAAGATTTGTGTAATTGTCGCTACACCTTTTTCCATCGATGAAAAGGACACGTTTAGAGGTAATGATAAGTTAGGATCAACGATCCCTATTCGGTGAGAGTTCTCTCAAATCTTTACCTCACACGATGTTGAAATGTTCAATTTTGATTAACCGAATGAGAATTTTATATTAGGAATTGAGATCGACTTGAAACCAAGTGAAGTATTAGAATATACATCACTTTCTACTTAACCAGAAATCTAGAGTCTAAAACTTGATTATATTAGTTATCTAACTAGTACTATTCCAATATGTAAACTTTGATCATTTGTTAACAAAGTATCATATGCAGTTTTCTTATTCAATCATGACTCTTAAAGTTTATGTTCTATAAGGCCTTGTTTGTTTGCGTTCTTTTTTTGTGTTCATGAACATAATTTATGTTTTTTTTGTTCCAAGGAACAAAAAAAGAATAGAAACGCGTTTGTTTACATTTTTGTTTCAAATCTATTTTTTTGTTTTGAGGAACAAATTTGGAACAGAAACAAGAAACAAGAAAAACTTTTTCTTGTTTCCGGAACACTTTCGAGAAACAATTTTTCTCTCTCCTATTTTTTCCTTCTCTTTATTTTCTTCTTCTTTTCTTCTTCACTTTTCTTTGGTCGGTCACCGGCCTTGGCCATGGCCGGCAACCTTGTCGGAGCATTGCCAGCCCTCGGAACAATTTTTAAATAGAAACGTTATCAAACGCACCCTAAGTGTCCATGCAATGTTTTTATATTTATTGTGGTCCTAAAATGTAACATAACCATTCAATTAAAATAGGAAAATCACAATTAAAAAAAATATAAAAGAATCACAATCGATTCACTCAAAGATAGTAGTGAAAGGATAATTAACGAATGGAGTACAATTAAAAAACCCAATAAGAATCAGGCAAAGAATAGGATAGTAACCCTCACGAGCTTAATTCAAATTGAGTTCAATTTATTTTCTAATAAATCGACCTTCTAAATCAAAACTAAATTAAATGTGTCCACTAAAACCCTATATCACGTGTACACTAACTTAATGAAACTAAGCTAATTTTAATACTAAAATGTAACTGCCTAATCGATGCCTATTTTTCTAACAGTTTTCTAATTTTATTTATTTTATCACTTGTTATTTATTTCTAGATATGGCCACGCGTACAAATTTGGGCTGTTGTATCAAGTCCCCCAATCTATTTAACCCAATTCACTAAAATTCAAATTCAGCCCAAATATATTTGAATGACGTTAAGCCCAAACTTTCCAACCCTGTTCAAGCCCAAAATTCATTGTTGAACCTTCATCAAACCAATCTTGAAGGACGACTGCTCCACGAACCCGCTCAAATTCTAGTTTCCAATATAAGACCCATCCTCTTATTTTCCCTTTTCCTTTTTTATTATTTACTTTTTTTTTTATCATTTTATCATTACTACTATTATTATTATTTATCGTCTCTTCTCCTCAACTTTGTATCATTACCTATAAACTTTCAAAACTCATTCTTCAATCTTAGACAATCAAAGTTTTAACAATAATTTATATCAGATTGAAAATCGCACAATTCATCACTAATATGACTATCAACCACCCCCATGTGTTGCCGGATCATCACTGGACTCATTGGTCACCATCATCATCCACCCATCTTGATTTCCTAGTAACTCAACGATATCTCAATCATAGAATTCGAAATGTACAGCTTGTGTATATAGAGACACACCAGTGCAAATAAGATCGGAGCTCAACAATAGGACCGTAATTGTCGAATCTTTTCCTCACTGGCGCCCACCGCGAAACTACCGCTGCCGACAAACAAAATTCGGAAATAAAATAGAGGAAAATGCTTGTGTGACCGCCCACGGCAGAATGACGGTGGAACGGTCAAAGGCCAGCCACATATCTTTTTGGAGGAAACCCGCAGACTTCCTCAACCGGTTTAATCGTTGATTTCGTATTTCCTTCTTTTTCATTTTCTTGACTTCCATGTTCCCTATTGCAACCTCAAATTTTAGAGAAAAAATTAAAAGGCCGCACTGAATCATTTTTCTTGAAGATTATCACTTTAATTTGTTTCTTTAAATAAGAAAAAAAAATCTTTTTCTTCTTATGACTTTTTAATGGTAAGAATAGTATGAATGCTAAACTTTCGTACGATGCTAATTTGAATACCAAAACTTTTTTTCTCTCACTTGAGTGCCACATTGAGGTAAAATTGATTATTTAAGTGCCAATTTCGACAAATCATCATACGTGGAATTTTTCATTTTTTTTTATTTTTGAATTTTTTTATTTTGCTTCTATTTTTCTTTTATTCTTTAGGGCCGGCGAGGGTCGCCCTTGCAAGCCGCAAAATCCTCATCCTTGGCTATGAAGGCCCTCGTGGCCTCACCTATAGCCTGTGAGGTCATGATGCCCTTACCAGCCTTGGGTGGCATCGCCAGCAGTTGGCGAGGCTATGATGTCCTCACCCAAGGCCTTCATGGCAAGGGCAAGGCAACCCTCACCCATAGTTGTGAAGGCCCTTGTGGCCTTGCCTAGGTCCTTTGTGACTAGTATGAGTTGTCAGTGACACTCGTTGGCCCTAAAAAAAAGCATAAAAATTTTAAAATTTTAAAAATAATAATAAAATTAAAAATTAGCCATGTCAATGTAGGCGAAATCATGTGGAACAAACAGTGTCCATGTCAGATTTTCTAGGGAGATAAATCGGAATTGATACTCAATGATTTTTCAAATTTGCAGCATTCAAGTGAACTAAAAAAAGTTTTAGCACTCCTACCATTCTTATCTTGGCTTTTTCATATGGCGATTTTTGGAATTCTCTACTAACTCATTATTCTTATTTTGATTATTTCTTTGCTTCATTTGTTTTATGCATAGTTGATATCAAGTGTCTAAATTTTAGGTAATCGGATAGTCCTTTTAAGAGCAATTTGGTTTGAGCAAAAGGAGTGATGAGCTATTTCATTGTACAATGATTTTGGTATTAGTTGCAAAGCTAATGTTTCGAGTGCTTTTTAATCTTTTAAATTTAATAGATTTTTGTAATGACATTAACAATTATTTTAGTAAGCTATAATATTTTTTTATTTGTAATTATTTATATTTCGTTATTTATTTATTTTTTCGTTATCATCCATCCCAAATGGCTGACAATCTATCTACTCAAGTGTAGAAATGTGTTTGGTAACGCAACAATTTCTTTTTTGCATTTATTCATTTTTTATTCTTGCTCATGGATTGCCGACTGCCGTAGCCCGCTGCCACCGCTGCATGACCGCCTGCGGCCTACCATCACAGTGACCGCCGTCGCAGAGCCCATCGGCTGCTTCCTCTCGCAGCCGGCCGTCGGTGGTTGGCAGCGACGACGGCCGATGGGCTCTGCGGCGACGATCGACTGTGATAGTCGGCCGCGAGCGGCCGTGCAGCAGCGGTGGCGGTGGCGACGGTCGACAGGTAGCTGACGATGGCGGTCGGCAGTGTCTCCAGGCGATTAAAGGTGGCCGTGGCAAGAGAGAGAAACAAAAGAAAAAAAAATTGACTTATTTCTAGAAATTGTTTTCGGGAACAAGAAGCTACTTTTTTTTGTTCCTCAAAACTATTCCCAAGAACAAATGTTTTACTAAATAGGTTTCTATTCTTTTTTTGTTCCGGGGAACAAAAGAATAGAAATTAGGAGAAATAGAAACGTTACCATGCTTTGCCTAAAAGACTTCAATCTAGTTGTAGTGCTTCCAGCAGTTTCTATATAGCTTATCAAGACCATGCATAAAAATTATTTCTGGTCAGCATGATAAAATGAAGTGTGAGCATGACATTGCTCGATGCCCCAAAGTATATCATACAGAGGTATAATCATCAAAGCAATCTTCTACACCATGATATGTTCATGATTTCGATTTTAAAAAAAAAATGTTGGGATAAGGGTGCGTTTGCTTGAGTGAAGAAGTTTCCTGCAAATTAGTTTTATGAATTTTCATGGTCTTGGTAAGGATGGGCTTGGCGAGGCCTAGGTGGCCCTACCTAATGAGCCACTCTAGCGATTTTGGCATTTGGAAAGTTATGAAGGCAACCACGAGTACAACCGAGGGGATTGTTCCAGCAAAAAGCATCACACGCCATGCATATTTGAGGAGGAATTTGGAGAAGATATAATTTGATAGATTGCCAAAAAGAGTACCAACGCTAATACACACCTAAATGATGGAAACAAAAAAATGAAAAAGATGCCACAAAATGAGAAAGGAAAAAAAAAAGAAACGAAAATAAATAAGTACCTCAGGAAAGGAGATTAGGACTCCACGGGAGAAGGCATGGGAGATCTCGGTCGCGTAGACTGGGGCAATTATCAAGGTGAAGCTTGCACCAAGGCTGGCCAAGGAGTGGCCAACTAGCAACTTGGCAAAATTTTGGGCCGAACCCATAATGACGGGCCCAACGAAACATATGGCCACCGACATCACAATTGTCCAATGGCGACCAAATTTCTCAGAAATCACTGTTGTTGACACCATCCCAAGCAATGAGAACATGGCAAGGATGCTCGTCATGAGCTGAAGCTGCAAATCGCTTAGAGTGAGGTCCGTCTTGATATATGGCGCAAGCCCGGTCATCGGTAGTTGAACTGCCAAAAATTCAAAATAATAATGTACGTGCGATAAACGTGCAACATACGTGCGATATCCGTGCAACGTACGTGCGATATAATTCCTCGAAGAAAATGATGGTGTAGATGTGTTACGAGCCCACACATCTTCCCCATCATCTTCTAGCTCTATCTCTATCCCGTGTGCTCCGAAAGCCTCCACATCCTCTTCTTGCTGGTGTCCCAACCCATCTCTCCCATTCGCTCCTTCTTCTCCTTCATGGAACATTTGCAACAAAAATGTCTGGTAGCTATCTTTCGGCTCTTCATCTCCTTCGTTGAACATCCACAACAGAAATTCCCAATAGCTTATAAGGCTTGGGTCCCTCTAACCTGTGTAATGCATTTTAAAGCCGTGAGGGAAAAGACCGTAGCTGGGATGGCGGTTGGGCGGGTGACCCAAAGCGGACAATATTACATAGTGGGGCTCGGGATGTTACAATCTGTGCTTCTATAACCCTACCTTTTAATAGATTCATTTCAAGATTTAGGAAAAGAAGTGGTTGCTTATTGGAGCATGGACCATTTATGTTGGGAAAATAATTTGTTGATCCTATGTGCTGTCAAATTTTGAGAAAGTGCATTTATATAGCCACTGATACCAATTGGTCTTTCAGAACATGGTTTTTGTATGTTTCTGCTAATTAGTTTTTTTTTTTTTTTTGGTGACCCAGGGAACCTCCGAACGCCGCTTCGCGGAGAGAGTAAACCCCGGAGCGCCGGGGCCCCCACCGCTGACCCCCAAGCGCAGGTAAGACGCGCGTTATGCATTGAAGCATCGCTTCCACGGAGGTTCGAACCCTTCCCCCTGCGTTTGGGGTACCAAGCCCTAACCAACGCTTCCACCGCGGGCGGTGGTTCTGCTAATTAGTTGGTAATTAGAGATTATGGAAAATTGTGCCTACTGCTGTATCTTATAATGTTCTACTAGACAAATGCATTGTAGGGTCGGGTTACGCTGCAATTGACTCGGGATCCATCTTATTCTAGAGGTTTCCTTTCTGCCCAATCCGTCACTGGATTTCTATCTGATGTCTATTCTCCGGCGGCAGATGAACTGGGGAAGAGATATTTGGTTGCAGATGAAAGGGTATCTACCAAACCAGAGCACTATCTTCATAAATTTTCCCATTATAGTTTCGTTCTTGGTTGTACATTTTTTTTCATATAGTTTATGGTGCCAATGACAGGTTCAAGTGGCGGTTTTTGATCTTCTTGAGGAGATTGCAAAGGAGTTGTTGAGTCAGCCAACACCACCTGGGAACACTATTACAAGAATTTCCAAGGTTGTGTGAGGGCTCAAGATACCTCATAGGGTTGAGATTACTATGGTTCACTTAAATGCAGTTGCTTCCATGCTTAGATATTGCCATAGCGTCAGTTTTGGTGCTAATTGCATTTTCAGAGCTAATTCACTTTTCCTTTATATTGACAGTTACCTGCTCTGCAAGATGATGGGCCCCCTAGTGATTTATATGGTAGATTTTCTAGCAAAGACAAGAGTCGTCGGCCAAGTCTTAGAGACCGGAGAGGACTGAGATCGTCCCAAAGTTGGGGCAGTGGTCGTGATGTTGATGATGATGTTGGTATATTTAGACGTGCACCCGAGGTTCCAGAATTGAAAATAGCTGGAGTCGCCCCTCAAGAAACAATGATAAGCAGGAAGAATCTATTAAAGCCTACCATAAAGCATGTAGGCAAGAACAAAATCAAAGCCTTCTTCCACTAAGTAGGAAGAATCTTAAGAAACAGCATGATAGAGAAATTTAGGACATATGCCTAATGGGAGAAATCCATATGCAAATGTTAGTGAATCAAATAAGCATCTTGATTGGGGAAAAAGATATCAAATATGATTCACTAACATTTGGACACAGGATATAGATAGAGCTAGAAGACGATAGGGAAGATGCATGGGCTTGTAACACATGTACACCATCATTTTCTTCGAGGACGTTGCACGGATATCGCACGTATGTTGCATGTTTATTGCACGTACATTATTATTTTGAATTTTTGGCAGTTCAACTGCTGATGACCGGGCTTGCGCCATATATCAAGACGGACCTCACTCTAAGCGATTTGCAGCTTCAGCTCATGACGAGCATCCTTGCCATGTTCTCATTGCTTGGGGTGGTGTCAACAACAGTGATTTCTGAGAAATTTGGTCGCCGTTGGACAATTGTGATGGCGGGCCCGTCATTATGGGTTCGGCCCAAAATTTTGCCAAGTTGCTGGTCGGCTGCTCCTTGGCCAGCTTCGGCGCAAGCTTCGCCTTGATGATTGCCCCAGTCTACGCGACCGAGATCTCCCATGCCTTCTCCCGTGGCATCCCAATCTCCTTTCCTGAGGTACTTATTTATTTTCATTTCTTTTTTTTCCTTTCTCATTTTGTGGCATCTTTTTCATTTTTTTGTTTCCATCATTTAGGTGTGTATTAGCATTGGTACTCTTTTTGGCAATCTATCAAATTATATCTTCTCCAAATTCCTCCTCAAATATGCATGGCGTGTGATGCTTTTCTCTGTCACTCTCTGCTGACTTCTTTTATCTGCTGCTGCTTTTCTTTCTTTGCAACTTGTCAGAGAGGAAGAGACAAGACTTCTCTTGGACGAGAAAGAGGGGAGGGGGTTTCCTCTTCCTTTTTTTTTTTATTTTTCACGAAATTTTTCCTCTTTTCACTCTGTCCCTCACGAATTTTTTTTTTGCCAATTCTCCTCACGTTTTTTTTGCTATGAATTTCTTTTTTGTTCTCCTCTCAAATTTTTCTCCCAAAATTTTTTTGGCTTTTCCCCCGAAGATCGAACGGAAGAGCCCCTTTTTATACGCAACGAAATTGAGCTCCTATATGGAAGAAGCAAAACTTTATGCTTCTTTTCGATTGCATCTCGCACGGCCAAAGCGTAATCTTCACGATTTTATTTCATTAACTTTCCTTTGTTCACACCCATCAACGATTGAAAGATCTAATGTTTCTTTTATTATGTCAAAAATGCATATTACCCAAAAGATTAACGCCAAATATATATCCTGTCTGAAATATTCCATCGAAACCTTCCAATTTTCAGCGAAATACACCTCTCAGTATATATCGTTTGAATATATAAAAGATTTACTGAATATATCAAATCGTTATTCCTTATCAGAACAAGATGCGCCTAAAATTATATGCTATGTATTTTTATTTTATTTTTTTGGGTTAAAATTAATCCCTAATTTTTATGCAAAAAATCAATGACTGGATCGTCAAAATTTAGGTGTATACAATTGTCCCTCTTTAAATGTGAGCTCACAGAGGTTGCATTCAAAAACAAATTGAGATCTAAGTTTTAATTATGCACATGCATTGAATGATTTTTGTTGGAAAGTGAATTTTTTTTTTTTAAAAAAAAAAAAAACAATTTATGTAATGCATGGGAATGCTAATATAAATGGTAAAGGGAGCTACTTGGAATAACTTACCTTCGAAGAGAATGGAGTAATTCAAGATAGTTGGTGTTACATGTCTAGAACCCGTACCTTTCTACGGTCGCCTAAAATAGTAACGAGGCTTTGTAAGGAGACTACTTTCCTAGAACTTGTACCTCTCTACGGTTGCCTAGTATGGTAGTTTTGGGTTGTCTAAGACCTGAATCTTTCTTTGGTCGCCTTGACGAAAAAATTGGTTTCTCAGGACCCGTATCTTTCTATGGTCGCCTGAATGGGAAACAGATGTTATCTAGGACCCGTACCATTTTACGATCACCTAAACGAGGATTCACTTTCCAGAACTCGTACCTTTCTATGGTCGCCTCAATGGGAAACAGATGTTATCTAGGACTCGTAATATTCTACGGTTGCCTAAATGGGGATTCACTTTTCAGGACTCGTACTTTTCTACGGTCGCCTAAATAGGAAATGACTTTCCTAGAACCTGTACATTTCTATGGTCGCCTGTTAGAGCCATAAACATTGTCTAGGACTTGTACCTTTCTACAATCGCCTAAATGGAAAATCACGTTTCAAGACCCACACCAAACTACAGTCGCTTGAATGGGGAGATTGCTTTTCCCAGACCCTTACCTTTTTATGGTCGCTTATTAGAGCAACAAATATTGTCTAGGACCTGTACTTTTCTACAGTCGCCTAAATGGGAAACAACTATTGTTTAGGACCCGTACCATTCTATGGTCACCTAAACGGGAAATCACTTTTCAAGGACCCGTACCTTTATACGGTCGCCTGAATGAGAAACGGCTTTTCCAAGACTCGTACTTTTCCAATGGTCGCCTGTTAGAGCTACACATATAATGTCTAGGACCCATACATTTCTACGGTTGCCTAAACGGGAAAACATTTGCCAGGACTCATACCTTTTTACGTCCTGAATGGGAAACTGATATTGTCTAGGACCCGTACCATTTTACAGTCGCTTAAATGGGAGATATTTTTTCCAAGATCCCGTACCTTTCTACGGTTGCCTAAATGAGATGTCAAAATTTTGGAACTCGAAATACCTAGATCCAAACTAAGATATAACGAGAAAGATCGAAAAGCATTCACATCCAGAGTGAAATGTTTAGATGAAAATATTTTGTGACATTCAAATTCAAACTAAGATGTCAACAATTGATTAAAAGATTTTGTTGAAATCTACAAACTCTCAATTTCTAAAAAGGAAATCAGGTTAGAGAAGCATGCCGAGTCGATGAAAAGAACTCTAGACTACGAAAGCACACTAGGTTGATGAAAAGAACTTTGGGCTACGAAAGCATGTTAGGTCAATATAAAAGACACTGGGCTATGGAAGCATGTCGGGTCGATGAAAGGGACTCTAGGCTACGAAAGCACACCAGGTCAAATATAAAGGACACTGGGCTACGGAAGCATGCCAGATCGATGAAAGGGACTCTAGGCTATGAAAGCACGCAAGGTCAATATAAATGACACTGAGCTACGAAAGCACGTCGAGTCGATGAAAGGGACTTTGGGCTACGAAAGCACGTCAAGTTCATATAAAGGACACCGGGCTATGGAAACACGTCGGGTCGATAAAAAGGACTCTAAGTTACGAAAGCACACCAGATCAATATAAATGACACCGGCTACGGAAGCATGCTGGGTCGATGAAAAGGACTTTGGGCTGTGAAAGCACATTAGGTCAATATAAAGGACACCGAGCTACGAAAGCACGCCGAGTCGATGAAATGGACGCTGGGCCATAAAAGCATGCCAGGTCAATATAAAGGGACAGCTTGACCGAGTCAAGTGTCAATAATACCCGCATAATGACAAGTATTTAGAGTACGGATAGAGATATACTTACTTGGTGATATTTCTGATTCTTGGGGATATGTCTTCTGGAACTTAAATATCCTGTGGACGCCTCTCACCTCTTGGTAGAAATAAATTTTGGAACATCGAAAAAACACCTTGAATGTTCATGATGGATTCTCATCTCCTAATATCATGAGGCATTCTGAAATGAACCTAAATGTTAGGAGCTCTTGGGTCTTTAAGAAAACATTACCTATCAAACATGATTTAAAGCAAAAATGCATTTACCAAAAACATAAACAATTAAGGCTATTCTGGAATGCACACTTCAAAATCTACTGAAATTTATCAATTCAATTGGAGTTCATACATAATGACCTTTGCATCACCCAAATTTCCACTAGAGAGAATTATCGTTCAAGACAATTTTCACTCATGACATGGATTTCCTAAGAATACTAAATGAGAGACTTTTAGTTAGAAAGGATTTTCACTCACTTTCATTCAAAAGGGCTATTTTAGAAGAATCATTCCATCTCATTATATCGACAAGGGTCCGAGTATTCTTGCAAGCGGTACGACCTTACCAATCTAAGGGATCTTTAACAAGGACTGTAATGTGGACTTGGTCAATAGCTTAACAAATGGACTTTTTGAGTCAAGGCTATTGAAAGAACAACTCCGTAGTCATTTATGGGTTTACAAGTCAAGAACCTTGCAAAATGAGAAAGAAATCATCTTTCCCGCACTTCTTCAAGGGATGCTTAAAACATGTGAATCCCTATGTTAATTCAAGTGCCCTAATTAGAAGAGACTTTGTAAGGGATGTAACATAGGCTGGGTTCTTAGGTTGAGAAACGAAAAGATCATTAGGCTCAAAATATGTGTAAATGGTGAAAGTTGATGATCATCTTGGCATTGCCATCAATTTTCTCTTTATTAGGGATTGTCATTAGGAATGCACTATAAATCTTGACTCTTTGAGTATTGCTCTATTAGGATACAATTTTTGCAACTGATAGTCATTTATTTGACATTTCTATGGGCATTGGCCTTGCTTGTACAAGGCGCACTGCTTTTTTCATGCCCTTTAGTTCTATTGAATGACCATATGGTGTTTTTTAACATTTGGACTTTTGGGAGGTCTTCGTCTTCTGTCAGCACTCTAGACCATATTGTTTGAATAATTACTAAATTTGATAACACGTAAGAGTTGACTAGTGTACCAATTTTGGATTTTACTCTCATTTTGTCACAGTTGTACTAATTTTTTGATTTTTTAATGGTATTAATCTATTTTAAAGGAGAGTGGCGAGCAAAGTCGCAACTCTTGCTTGGCAAGGTGTGCGACTCACCCAAGTCTGGCGAGGGTTAGCTGGCTATTACTTGTGTTGAAATGTGCCAAACTAGTATGTCTATAAAAAATATTATCAAAAAATTTATCAAAAATTAATTTTTTGACCATAAAAAATCCAAATTATTGCATCTTTGATGAAGTTATCCCAAACTAATACACTTATGATAAATTTACCATCTTTTAGTTTTCGTTAAATTTTATTATCAAATTGATGAATTTGATGACACATGAGAATTGATTGGTGATCCAATTGTGGATTTTACTCTTTTTTGTCATAGTTATACTAGTTTTACTATCTAATTTAAGTGAGGATATATTTGCCACAAATGTATCGGTTTTGGTTTTGGTGGTCAAAAAATTAGTTTTGGGGGTAAATATGTTACAATTGTATCATTTTGAGGTTTTTTTTTTTTATAGTTATTTGTGGTAAATTTATCAATGGTGTACCAATTTGGATTTTCTGTAGTTAAAATTAGTTTGAGGTACATTTACCATAGTTATATCAATTTTGGGATTTTCATAATATTAAACTTTTTCCTTTTTGGAATTTTTGGAGAGAGGGTGTGCGATTTCTTGCTTAGCAAGGGACAGGCTTGCCTAGTAGGGGTGAGCGGGTCCAGGGTGGGTAGGGTCTAGACCTGGACCCTGTTCCCTACCCTGTTTGCATTGGACCCTGTTCCCGGCCCACCCTTTTTTTCCGGTCCGGGAATAGGGTTGACCCTGTTTATATTGGAACCCGTTTTGCAAAAAAATTACTGTACAACACTTATATGTAAACACCCAGAGCAACTCACCTTCAAATGTGGACAGCTATTGGCAATTGCATATAATGATTCATCGGTGATGAATGTGCTGCCAATATTCAGATGTTGCAAAGCAGTAGCTCTTGCAATCTGCAGAAATGGCTCAGATGATGGGGAAAGCACACAAGAAGTTCTAAGCCTCGTGCATCAAAAGGACTTGATGGTCGAACTTTTTTTCCAAAAAGTTAGGACTGGATTGTGAGAGAACTTTAGGCTCAATTATCCCATAGACAAGTGGCATGCGAATAAAACAGATAATCATCAACAGAGCAAGGTATTGACAATTTCAAGTTCTTGCACTGATTTTTATCAGATTGCACAATATGACTACTAAGCAACGACGACACTATCACTGAGGAACACTAGCATCAGTACTTTGAATGAAGAAACGACCATCAACACCAAGAAATTGCTTCAACCACAGAACAAGACTAAAGCCTACACACATAACATTTGCAGAAGCGAACCATCACTTCGAAACGACAAACATACCAGCTTAACAACACCTTGGTCGGTGACCCCTGTCATCCCCAATAGAGAGATGGACGTAAGCTTTGCCGCGCATTTCGTCAGTGAAATTCTATACAGCCCTTCATCAGTAATATGGCAACCCCAACAAATCTTTGAACTGTGGACAATTCAATCAGCAAAAGTTCAAAAATCCATAGAGACACATCATAAGCTAATCATCAAACAATTCCTAAGTAACCAATCCTTCATGTACCAATCTCCAAATTCAAGAAGAATCCTAACAAATTGCCAACAACCCTCCATCAATCATGCTGCACGGTAAACATAGAGACAAAGACAGAGACAGAGGGAGTACATGTCGAGTTCACGGAGGGCGTATGCGCGGCGAACGACGCGGGCGGTGGAATCGTCGTCCATCTTCAGCCCCACGAAGTTGAGCCTCTCCCTTCGGCCCATCGACAGCTTCACCCCATGCTTCCATTTCCTGCACACCCCGCTCGCCCTGCGAGGAAATTTGGGTTTTTGATCACAACCCACGTCTCAGAATCATCAACACCACACAGAACCATAGACAAAACAACTTCTTTCCGCGGAACTAGAAAGCAAGAATGGGAACTCCCCGCGGTCAAGAGCACATACCACGCCAAATCGGCGAAGGACGAGATCATGAAGAAGACATGCGCCAGCACATCGACGGGTAGGCGGTCAAGCGCACGTACCGCGTCAAACCAGCGAAACGGCGGCGGTAGTGCGAGCGCAAGGGGTGCGATGAGAGCGGCAGAGGTGGCGTCGGCTTCGCGATTTCGGGAGGGGAGTTCGGAGCAAGGCTAGCGAGCAGCCAGGAACCGAGTTGACAAAGGCGGTGTCGCAATTTTGGGGGGCGACGGTGGGCGAGCGGAACTAGGATCGGCGGACGCCAGACGGGCGGAGGTCACGAGCTGCCGTCTGCGAGTGTCGCGGGAGGAGAGGAAGCTAGTAAAGATAAAAAGTAGATATTAGGGTTTTGGTCTTTTGGGGGGGCTTACAAACCGGTCCTCCAACCGGTTCCTAAACCGGTCTGGTCGATCTGGTTGCCGGGTGGGTAAACCCTCGGAACCTGTTCCCGGACCGGTTTCAACCGGAACCGGTTCCCGACCCTGTTTTCTGGGTGGGCCAGATCGGGAACCATGTAAACCCGGTCCGGTTGCACACCCGTATTGCCTAGGGCCAACGAGGGTTAGGCATCTCTCGCTTGTGTCGAAAGCCCAAAACTAGTATGCTTACAACAAATTTGCTATAAATTAATTTTTTTGATAACAAATTTGATAAATGTATCATAAATAGATACACTTGTGACAAATTTACCTTCTATTAATTTTTGTTAATTTTACCATCAAATTGTTGAGTTTATTGATACGTGAGAGTTGCCTAGTGTACAAATTTGGGAATTTATTCTCTTTTTATCATAGCTTTACTAATTTTATGATTTTTTTGTAGTATTAATCCAATTTAAAATATGGTAAATTTGTCACATATGTACCAGTTTGATTTTGACAGTAAAAAATTTAGTTTGCGGTAAATTTGTTATAAGTGTATTAGTTAGGAGTTTTTATGGTTATTTAAGGTAAATCTATCAATAGTATACCAATTTAGAGTTTTTTTATGGTTAAAAAATGAATTTGGATAAATTTGATACAGATATATTACTTTGGGGTTTTTCATAATATTAACCTTTTTTTTTTTTTTTTTTTGATTTTGGAGAGAGGGCGAGCGAAATAGCAACTTTTGCCTAGCAAGAGGTGCGACCCACCTAGGGTCGGCAAGGGTCAGCTAGCCCTCGCCTGTGTCAAAAAGCTCTAAACTAATACATTTGTCATAAATTTAAGATAAACTAATATTCACAAAAAAAAAAAAAAAACCCTTGTTACATCATTGATAAATTTGGTGTATTTGTGATAAATTTATCCTCTATTAGTTTTTATTAAATTTTATTGTCAAATTGTTGAGTTTGATGACATGTAAGATTTGACTAGTATACTAATTTGAGATTTTACTCTTCTTTTGTTGTAGTTGTGTTGGTTTTGTAGTTTTTTATATTAAACTAATTTAAAGGATGGTATATTTGTCACTAATATACCAATTTTGATTTTGGTAGTCAAAAAGTTAGTTTGGAGTAAATTTGTTATAATTGTACTAGTTTATAGTTTTTTTTATAGTCATTTAGGTTAAATTTATCAATGATGTATTAGTTTAGGATTTTTTCTGATTAAAAAATTAATTTTGGGTAAATTTGTCAAAAATGTATTAGTTTTGGGTTTTTTCGTGATATTAATATTTTTCTTTGCACTTTTGGACTTTTGCCTGGCCATATTTGGAGAGGGGTGCGACTCGCCTAGGGTTGGCAAAGTTCAACTGGCCCTCACTTGTGGCTGGCAAAATTGAAAGGTTTTGAACTAAATTAACAAAAGGGCAATTGATTTATGACTTTTTGGATAAAGATTTCGGTACATAAACCTTTACCAAAAAAAAAAAAAATTCGGTACATAAAAATAATCAGCAATACCTGGATTTATCCTCGTAATGCCTAAGATAGGTGTAATGCCAACGTGTAAATCTTGTTCTTAGGAACACAATTTTTGAATGAAGCAAAAAAGTTAGCACACCAAAAAAATAATCACAAAGATGAACCATATGACAAATGCAATTCTAGCCTTTTCATATGTCGCATTCATTTTACCATGCGGGGTTAATACCAATATTGGTACCGCGTAAGTTAGCGCGGAGAAAATTATGGCTACCCAGATGATTAATATTGTAAGTTTTGTACATATTAGCTGCGTTAACGACATGCTGAATGAGAAGTAAAATTGCAGTAAATAACGATAGGATACAAATGGTATTGTATGACACAAAAGATGTATACTCATCATGATACTTGTAAACCATTATGGCGATGCCCGCGTTGTAATGTTTTTCGGCTACGGAATCCCCCTGCCATACGCCTCCAAGAGGACTCATCGCTGCTTGAAAGGCCATGGTGGCAAGTAAGATTGCGACAACCATCACAGACTACATAACTTTTTGCCAATCTATGTTTTCTTGCCTCTTATTTGGTTGTGCTACATGCGGACAATATTCCCTCTCGGAGGTGGCCATATCCTCCATAAATAAAAATTACCATTTGGTGAACTTCTAAAGAGGAATAACCTTTCTTTATCATTTCACAAAAAAAGTAACTTTTATTTGTAGAGAACATGGCCACCTCTGGAGGGAATACCGTTTTTGTGTCAAACAACCAAATGAGAGGCAAGAAAACAATTGTCCATAAAAAGGTATGTAGTCTTTGATGGTCGTCGCAATTTTACTTGCCACCATAGCCTTTCAAGGAGCAGTGTGTCATCCAGGAAGAATTTGGGAAGCGGACCTTGTGGCTGAAAAGCATTACACAATGCATATTGCCATAATGGCTAACAAGCATCATGATGAGCATACATTTTTTTTGTCATGCAATACTATTTGTTTCCTATCGTCATTTACGACAATTCTGCTTCTCATTAGCGGCGTGTCGTGATGTGTACAAAACTTGCATATTAATTGGGTTGCTATAATTTTCACGGCGGTGACTTACACGGTACTAATATTGGTATTAACCCCGCATGGTAAAATGAATGTTACATATGAAAAAACTAGAGCTGTAGTTATGATATGAGTTGCCTTGCTTTTATGATTATTCTTTTGGTTTGCCAACTTTTCAGCTTCATTTGAAAATTGTCGTTAAGACCAACATGTGGATGTTGGCATCACACCTATATCTAACATGCCCCCCTTTGCAATTCGCAATCACAATGTAGAATGTCCAACGGGTAGATACTACACACATCCGATGCATGACTTCTTTATATTGCGTTGACGGTTGTGTGTTGATATGTTTCACGATATTACTAATTTTCGCCATCTTCCTTTGCCTACTTATTAGGTTTGAATACCCCATATTGAAAGTCGTCAGGCTGATTGTGTCCAATCTCACAGTCAATACATCCACCAAGGCCGATTGGAAAGCTGCCCTCTTGGTGGAAAAACTAGAGACGTACGATAGCAACACTTGGCATTGGCATCAATGGAGCCATTCGTGCTATGGGTTGCTGGTAGGATTATGATAAAGGCAAATATGATGGAGAGGCCTGAGGAGGCAGTGTTTTAGGACATGGATTAAGAGTGGAGGTTTGTGAGGATATTGGCTATAGAATTGGGTATGAGGATGCAATATGTACGTGCTTGGGTCGTGGTGGAAGAAGTACTACGGCCTCATTAAAGCACACTATGACAACTTGAGGTATCCTTTTCTTTTCCATCTATAATTTAGTGTTTATGATTTTTTTTTCACTTCTACTTTATTGTTAAATGATTGTGAGGCATTTATAAAATGCAGTGAATATTCTAAGACAAAGTCCAATGTTATATGAAATTGTTATTTATGAAAGATGAGTATGCATTGCATGAAGTGCATCACTCTTACTAAATAGAACGTTTGTCTAATGTATATCAATGAATTAAGATTTGAAATATTATTTAAATCGCTAGTATTTTGCCCGATATTTAACTTAATTAATTTTTTAAAATAAAATTTAGTACTTGTGAATCTCAACAGATGAGATAGCTTGCAAGTTACAACCCAGCCCCATTTTGATATATATTTAGTACTTGCGAATTTCTTATATCATTCCAAAAATCACAGATCACTAAATTATATGAAAAATAAAAGAACATTATGGCCAACAAGAATTCAAGGCGGGCTCGTGAATGTTACTATCAATAGCAGCTCCTAAGCTGGGTCTGTGGATGGATTCAGTCAAAATTGTTATAAGAGCATGACAGAAGATTATAGCCAACGACTAAATTATCGCTGGAAACTAAAGCTTCACTCCCTTGTAACTTTGCAAAAACAACTTTCATGTCGTCACAATGAGCTTCAATGCCATCATAGCCCTTCTTTCACAGCCCAAACACGTATGTGCCTCACATCCTCAGACCCACCCTGACAACCACTATCCCCACTCATAATCCACCTCCGACACCACTGCCTCCTTAGGCCTCTCTATTGTCATCTTTGCCTTTATCAAGGCCTGTTGGCCAACCATAGCACGATTGGCTCTAATGCCCCGATGATATAAGATGAAACACTCGACTACACAGAAGTACAGGTTTTCGTAATTCTTTGATTTCGCCACCAAGAGGGCGGCATTTCAATTAGTCCTGATGGATGCAATGACTGTAATATTGAACATAGTCAGCCCCACAACTTTCAATATCGAGTAATTAGGTCCATTAGGGAGGTAGAGGAAGATGGCAAAAACGAGTAACACTATGAACTAGATTAATATGACAATCAATGGGCAACAAAGAATCCATGCGTTGGATGCGTATGGCATCATTTGTCGGACATTTTGCATCATGGCAATAGGTTGGAAGTAGGGGTGTACAATCGGACCGGGTTTACCCGGTTCCCGGTCCGGCCCACCCGGAAAACAGGGTCGGGAACCGGTTCTGGTTGAAACCGGTCCGGGAACCGGTTCCGAGGGTTTACCCACCCGGGAACCGGATCGACCAGACCGGTTTAGGAACTGGTTGGAGGACCGGTTTGTAAGCCCCCCCAAAAGACCAAAACCCTAATATCTACTTTTTATCTTTACTTGGCTTCCTCTCCTCCCGCGACACCCGCAGACGGCAGCTCGTGACCTCCGCCCGTCCGGCGTCTGCCGATCTTGGTTCCGCTCGCCCACCGTCGCCCCCCAAAATTGCGACACCGCCTTTGTCAACCCGGTTCCTGGCTGCTCGCCAGCCTTGCTCCGAGCTCCCCTCCCGAAATCGCGAAGCCGACGCCGCCTCTGCCGCTCTCGTCGCACCCTTCGCGCTCGCACCACCGCCGCCGTTCCGCCGGTTTGGCGCGGTACGTGCTCTTGACCGCTTGCCCGTCGATGTGCTGGCGCGTGTCTTCTTCATGATCCCGTCCTTTGCCGATTTGGCGCGGTATGTGCTCTTGACAGCGGGGAGTTCCCATTCTTGCTTTCTGGTTCCGGGGAAAGAAGTTGTTTTGTCTGTGGTTCCGTGTGGTGTTGATGATTCTGAGACGTGGGTTGTGATAAAAAGCCGAAATTTCCTCGTAGGGCGAGCGGGGTGTGCAGAAATGGAAGCGTGGGGTGAAGCTGTCGCTGGGGAGGAGGGAGAGGCTCAGCTTCACGAGGCTGAAGATGGACAACGATTCCACCACCTGCGTTGTTCGCCGTGCATACGCCCTCCGTGAACTCGACATGTACTCCCTCTGTCTCTGTCTCTGTCTCTCTGTTTACCGTGCAGCATGATTGATGGAGGGTTGTTGGTAGTTTCTTAGGATTCTTCTTGAATTTGGAGATTGGTACATGGAGGATTAGTTACTTAGGAATTGTTTGATGATTAGCTTATGATGTGTCTCTATGGATTTTTGAACTTTTGCTGATTGAATTGTCCACAGTTCAAAGATTTGTTGGGGTTGCCATATTACTGATGAAGGGGTGTACAGAATTTCACTGACGAAATGCGTGGCAAAGCTTACGTCCATCTCTCTGTTGGGGATGACAGGGGTCACCGACCAAGGTGTTGTTAAGCTGGTATGTTTGTCGTTTCGAAGTGATGGTTCACTTCTGCAGATGTTATGTGTGTAGGCTTTAGTCTTGTTCTGTGGTTGAAGCAATTTCTAGGTGTTGATGGTCGTTTCTTCATTCAAAGTACTAATGCTAGTGTTCCTCAGTGATAGTGTCGACGTTGCTTAGTAGTCATATTGTGCAATCTGATAAAAATCAGTGCAAGAACTTGAAATTGTCAATACCTTGCTCTGTTGATGATTATCTGTTTTATTCGCATGCCACTTGTCTATGGGATAATTGAGCCTGAAGTTCTCTCACAATCTAGTCCTAACTTTTTGGAAAAAAAGTTCGACCATCAAGTCCTTTTGATGCACGAGGCTTAGAACTTCTTGTGTGCTTTCCCCATCATCTGAGCCATTTCTGCAGATTGCAAGAGCTACTGCTTTGCAACATCTGAATATTGGCAGCACATTCATCACCGATAAATCATTATATGCAATTGCCAATAGCTGTCCACATCTGAAGGTGAGTTGCTTTGGGTGTTTACATATAAGTGTTGTACAGTAATTTTTTTGCAAAACAGATTCCAATATAAACAGGGTCAATCCTATTCCCGGACCGAAAAAACAGGGTGGGCCGGGAACAGGGTCTAATGCAAACAGGGTAGGGAACATGGTCCAAAAAAGGAGAACCGGTTATAACAGGGTAGGGAACAGGGTCCAGGTCTAGACCTTACCCACCCTGGACCCGCTCACCCCTAGTTGGAAGGGAGGCGTGCGATTGAGACGGGTGGGCATAGTGAGGAAAGTAGGCCCTCGTCGACCTTTATTAGTGGCCAGTTCATCTAACCACGGGCTGAGGCGAGGAAGGTTGCCCCTCGCAAGGATTCTACTGTCACCTGGACGATGATTAGCTAAGCTTGATTGATATCATCTCCATCAAGCGTCGTCGAGAGCAAGGAATTACAGCTAACATACGCAAAAATTCTGAGTCGCGTTTTGGCGTGGACGTTTTCTAACATCCCCGAAATTAGGTTAACGAAGGAGAGATGAAATTTCTCAAGAGAAATGTGAGGGCATACAAAAGTGAGATTTTAATCAAGAGAGAGAAAACGAACTAAGGATAAGCATGGCATCGGGGCGGGCGCCAAGCATGGGGAGGAAGAGGTCGCCAACAATGCTGAGCCCCAGGATCTCCAGCAATAGCTCACTGCCATTGAACAGACTTGATGGGCGAGCCCTCGCCCAGGGCTGGCAAGGGGCACCTCGTTGATGGCTGCGAGGGGTGACCTCCCCCGCCTTCGCCCGTGGTTAGATGGGCATTATTCAGATAAATAAAGTTGTAGGATAATTCACTGTAAATTTTAGATGGTGAAATATTGGTTCTAAATAAAATAAAATAAAATTCAAGAGTCCATAACTAGAGAAAATTAAATATCCAATATGTAAATTATATACATATTTATATTAGACTTTTTTTCAAAGTTTTTTATTTTATTAGCAAAGGTACATGGGAAACCCAAGTGTAATTGTCGCGACACTTTTTCCGTCGAGGAAAAGGATAGGTTCAGAGGCGATGTCGAGTTAGGACCAACAATCCCTATTCAATGCGAGTTCTCCCAAACTCTTATCTCGCGCAATCTTGAGATATTCAATTTCGATTAACCCAAAGAGAATTTTGTATTAGGAGTTGAGATCAACTAGAAACCAAGATAGGTATTGGAGTATACATCACTTTCTATATAACCATAATCTAAAGTTTGAGACTTGATTACACTAGTTATCTAACTAGTGCCATTTTAGTATCATAACTTGATTATTTGTTAACTAAGTATCACATGAAGTTTTTTTTATTCAATCGTGAATCATATAATTTATGTCCAATAGGTGTACTATGCAATGTTTTTAAATTTATTATGGTCCTAAATTGTAATCCAACCATTCAACTAAAACAGAAAAATCACAATAATTCACTTAAAGATAGTAGTGAAAAGGATAACTAACAAATTAAGTGCAGTAAAAGGACTTGATAAGAATTAAGCAAAGAATTTCACATAGCCCTATTGTTATCATTATTATCAAGATGGTAACCCTCATGAGCTTAGTTCAAATTGAGTTCAATTTCTTTTCTAAAAAAATCGACCTTCTAAAACTAAACTAGATCAAATGTGTCCACTAAAACCCTAAACCATTTGTACACTAACTAAATGAAATTAAGCTAATTTTAATACTAAAATCTAACTACCTCATCAATGCCTATTTTTTTCTAACTGTTTTCTAATTTTCTTTATTTTATAAATTATTTTATAAATTATTTATTATTTATTTCTGCATATGGGCCACGGATACAAATTTGGGCTCTTATATCAAGCCCCCTCAATCTATTTAACCCATTTCCCCAAAATTCAAATTCAGCCCAAATATATTTTAATGAAGTTAAGCCCAAACTTTCGGACACTGTTCAAGCCCAAAATTCATTATTGAACCTTAATTGAGCCTATCTTGAAGGACGACTGCTCCAAGAGCGCACTCTAATTCAGTTTTCCAATATAAAACCAATCCTCTTATTCTGCCCTTTTTTTATTTATGGTTTTATCATGCAGTTGTTATTATTATTATTATTCATCGTTTGCATATCATTACCGAGAAACCTTGATGACTCATTTTTCAATCTCAAACAATTAAAATTTCAACAACAATTCATAGCGGACTGGGAATCACACAATTTATCATTGGCCACCACCAATCTCTGGAACATGATTATCAACCACCCCCATGTGTTGTTAGATAATCGCCGCACTCGTTGGTCACCATCATCCACCCATCTCGATTTTCTATTAACTTGATGATATCTCATTCATAGAACTCGAAATGTACAGCTAATGTATATGGAGACATACCCGCGCAAACGAGATCGGAGCACAGAAATCGGACCGTAATGATCGAATCGTTTCCTCGGGACGCCCACCGCAGAACCACGACAGCAGGCAAACCATCCGGAAATAAAAGAAAAAGAATATGTCACTTGCAGTTAACAAATAAAATCTCAGAAAATCATATTTGATGAATCATGAGGCAACCGATGACATACAAAACAACGTCGGGCTGTCTTCGGATCGAACGAAAAATAGGCGTCATCTCCCTTGAGGGCTCTGGATGGAACGTTATAGTAATGTTTGGATCTGACACCATCGCATCAAGACGGATTTCAGGTCAAACCATGAACAAAAGATTCAATATCAGTCAGATTTCCTGCGAACATTACCATGACGTTATTTTTTTTTATACTGTTTCAAATCAAAGATTGAACCGAGATGAGGTGTGTTTGGATCTCACCTGCTCTTTTGCTCGCATCTTCATCTTCTTCGGACGCCAGCGAGAGCGAGAGAAAGCGAGATAAAGCGAGAGTTAGCCACAGAGAGAGAGAGAGAGAGAGAGAGAGAGAGAAAGAGAGAGAGAGAGATGAGCTCTTCCGTTTTTGAGGGGGCTTCAAGGACTCTGGTCATTTGAACTTTGATAAGATAGGTTTCCCTGTTGAGATTTCGTGGGTTTGAATGGGTCAAAAAGCGAGAATCTCGGATATGGCAGCGCTAACCGTCGCCGGCTGAAGACTAATCGAACTGACTCAGTAACTCTATTTCTTCTTGTTCTTCTTACTTTTTAAAAAAAAATTTTAATGAATGCTTAACTGATCGACACAAATTTTGGTGCCAATGATAATTTATTGTGTAATAGTGTTGAGGCTAAAACATTGTGCAATTCGGGTATAAGTTGCAGGACTAGGAAACACTTGAGATGAGGGAGGAGTCTTTAATCTTTGAACTCGAAACTTTTAGGCTGATTCAGGATTTTTTTTATCCAAGACCTTGTACTTAAGTAAGTATCAAATACATTTCATAGTTGACTTAATAAGTGTCGGTTCAATTTGTATAATTGACTAATCGTTGAAAAATAAACTAATGAACCAAAACTCATCAACTTAACATTATTTTTATCTTAAAAATATCCCCAATTCAAAAACACGTGGTTTTTTTAGAAACTTAGTTTCACTTTGGTTGTTTGCTAAATAAATTTTCTTTAAAGTACAAAAGCTATTTTTTTTTTTTTTGGTTGAAAAGTACAAAAGCTAATTCAAAATTAGGAAATAAAACTAAGTGAAGGATAAGCATGTGTGTTTCGAATTAAAGTTTTCGGTCTTTTATTGTACTGTATAAAATTTAGTGAATATTAAGTGAAGCTTATTCAAGGAATAAATTAAGTTATCCTTGAAATTATCTTGATCTAATTTTGAGTTGAATTGAAAAATAATGCATTAATCACATTATTAACCGGAAGTTATATTTCAATTTCACTGCTTCAGAAACCAAATCATCCCTTCAATCTTCCACATTCAGTGATCTCAAAGCTGCAAATTCTGGCCCAAAGCGAAAATGCTTCAGGAAGTCTTCAGTCCCTTTGAGACCAAAGAGAAGAAAGGGAGAGGTCAATGTGGATACTCAGGTGGATTTTGGTAGTTCGATCTCCTTTCCCATTCTAGATATGGGCTTGTTGAGTGTGGATGAACAATCTTTATTTTGATTGTGGAAACTGCAATTTAGTGTTTTTATCCCATTCCATTAGGGTTTGTGCACAGGAAAAGAGAAGGAAAAACCTTCTTCGCTATAGATTAATCAACAATTATCCTTTTTTATTGGAGAAGTTCCAAACTTGGCCGTAGTTTAAGCCAAAACGATGTCAGTTTAGAGATTGATTCTCACTTGAATTAAAATTAACAAACGTGGGAGAGAAAAAGTAATAAAACTCCCTATTAATATTCTTCGTCTTCCATAAGAGTAATGATTCCCCAAATTTGATACAGAAGCCAGTAATAGATCTCCTGCTCTTAGGGCATGTAGCATAATCTACATCGCAATAGGCCGTCATTTTCATGTTGCATTTCCGAGAAAGGAGTATCCCTAAGCCTAAACATGTCTTTAAATACCTCACAATTTTCAAGGCTGCATTCATGTGAGACTGTTTTGGACTATGCATGAATTGGCTAAGGGTTTGTGCTGCATAGTAGATGTCTGGCCTGGTCATGGTAAGATATATAAGCTTCCCAACGAGTCTCTGATATCTTGACGGATCTTTCAATAACGGATTGTCAAAAGAAGATATGCTAGTGTCATAGTCAATAGAAGTCAGCTTGGCATTATGCTCGATGGGAATAATAGTAGGTTTGCAACCTGATAATCCTACTTCTAATATAATCTTCATTACGAATTTCCGTTGGTTGAGTGATATTCCCATATCTGAATGAGCTATCTCAATTCCAAGAAAATACTTAAGCGAGCTTAAATCTTTGATATGAAAAGTGGAGTGTAGATATTCTTTTAGTTTCTTCACAGGACAATCATCATTGCCCATAATAAGTATTGTCGTCAACATAAATCATTAAATAAATAGACGACAAACCTTTCTTCCAAGTGAACAAAGCATACTCATACTTGCACTGTTTAAATCCAACAGCCGTAAGAGCATTTGTAAATTTGGCATACCATTGGCAAGAAGCTTGTTTTAGTCCATAAAGAGATTTGCGGAGACGACATACCTTAGACTCCCCCTGTCTCCGTAATCCTGGTGGAAGATCCATGTAGATTTCTTCATCTAGGTCACCATGTAAAAAGGCATTATGGACATCTATTTGATGTAATGACCAATCTTGAAAAGCAACAAGTGACAGAAAAGTATGAACTATGACATCTTTGGCTACTGGAGAAAAAGTTTTGCGATAGTGAAAACCTTATCGCTGTGTAAAACCTTTGGTCACCAATCGAGCCTTGTATCTCCCTATAGAACCATCTGCTTTACATTTAATCTTATATACCCATTTGCACCCAATTGGTTTTCGATGAGTAGGTAATGGCACAACATCCCAAGTATGATTATCTATCAGGGCCTGCAATTCTGCCTCCATAGCCTTTTGCCAACGTGGATGATGCATTGCTTCATTATAACTAGAGGGCTCTTGTCGCTCAGAGATATGGCTCATGCAACACAAATGTTCTGATGAAAACCTATCAAATGAAACATAAGACGAAATAGGGTAACGAGTACCTAATGACCCTGATGAAGCACATACATAATCCTTTGTCCAAATTGGTGGATGACTAACTCGACCAAGATGCCGAGGTTCTTCATGTTGCATCAAGGATGATTCTTCAGTATTGTTTGATTTCGGAGGAGCTGTTATCTAAGAATCCCTTTTTATGGAAGGTTCTTCAATTGAATGATCCGTAAAAGTTTCAGTAGGCACTGGAAGTGATGTAGCAGACAATTTCTGATGTCTGAGAGGAGGAATAATAATATAGGATCCCCCAAAAGATAGATCTTCTTCTGATAAAAATTGATTAGTACCTATCCTCTCATCTAAAGACAAATTATTCATATCTCGGAAAGGGAAAATGTCTTCATGAAAAATCACATTCCCACTCACAAAAAATTCCTCTGTGGATGGTTCATAAATCCGATATCCATTTTCAGATTCAGATACCCCATGAATATACATTATCGTGCACGAGGTCCCATCTTATCCCTGTGCCCTACTGTGGTTACGTAACATAGACATCCAAAAACTCTGAGATGATCTTTTGCATTCTTTGGTTATGTATGGAAAGATAGAAATAACTCAGATCTGGTTTCCTTCCATACAATGTCTCGAAAGGAGTTTTTCCTTTAAGAATGCGTGATGGCATGCGATTGATTAGGTATGCTAACGTGACCACACAATTTCCCCAAAAATTTTCAAGATTAGATGCTTGAAACTTAAGGGCACGTGCTACTTCCAAAAGTTAACGGTCTTTTCGCTCAAGGACTCCATTTTGCTGTGGTGTGTATGTGCAAGAGCTTTCATGTAAAATTCCATTCAAGGAAAGGAAGGAAGCACATTCTCCATTAAAGAATTCTCTACGATTGTCAGTACGTATACGTTGAATGGATTTCGAAAGGAGTTTTTCCTAAATATCCATGCCGCACGGGAGAAATCATCTACGATTGTGAAAAATAATTGAGACCCATCATGATTCAAAGTGTGATAGAGCCCCAAACATCAACATGAATTAAGGAAAAAATGTCATCAGCCCGAGAAGTGCTATTTTGGAAAGTGTCACGACCTACCCTTGGGGAGAGGAAATAGGTTCAGGGGTATTGCCTGAAAGATGGGCCTAAGGCCCATGATTAGGCGCGGGCTCTCCCAAGATCATACCCCGCATGACGTTGGGATATTCTTAAGGAATTTTGCACAAAATGAGTCGCCACTAGCCTATTGGGGTCAGCTAGAAACCAAGTGAGGCATGGGAGTGTACCTCACTTCCTACGCAACCAGAGAATCTAGGGTCGGGGACTTGATTACACTAATTGACCAATTAGTGCCATTTCGGTACCTAATCTTGTTCATTTTAACAAAATGATTTTTTTGGGCAGTTTGGATTGATTTTATACCTATCCACTAATATGTGAGGTGATCATGCGGGTGTGCCATCATTAAAGTAATAATTAGCAACCAAGGAAAACGTTAAATAAATTGCATGGGAAAGCAAAAAAAAAAAAAAAAAATTAATACTATAGAGAAGACAAATGCTAATCCTAACCAGACTAAAGAGAAGCCAAACTCCACGTGTCAGCATTGTGCACTCAAAGGCAATTATCTCTAAGGACAGTTGAAACCCTAAAGTAAAACCCTAAAGGCTTAGTCAATTTTTTTTAGCACAACTCTAGAGTTAAGAAACTTCCATTTGTTTCAAGGAAAAAAAAATAAAAACTCATAAAATCTTTTGTAAAACTTTTCAAAAGAAAATTTGAATTTCCTAACATTTTTAAAATTTTAAATTTTTTAGTTAAAAAACTCGAATTTTCACTAATTGTTTTGATTTTTTTTTGAATTTTTTTTAATGTTTTGTTTTCTTTTTTAATATTTAGGAAAACAGGTTCGGACCGGTAAACCCGATCCAATCCATTGGCTTGACACAAACCCAGATTAAAACTAAAAAAGAAAACCGATTTCTTTAAACTTTTTTTTTTTTGTTTCTTCTTCTTCTTTTTTTGTTTTATATTAACATTTTTCTATCCCCCTTTTCTGGTCTTCTTCTCTGCATGCTTCCTTCTCCGCCCAAAGCTTCCATTAAACCCAGAATTTCCCGTGAATTCAACCCCAACCTCAAAGCGCCAAAACCATGTTCTTGACGCGTATTCATTCCATACCAAGCTGAGAACAGCGTGCGCCACTATCCAACAAACTCGAATTTATATAAAATGCAAAGTGCCAGATGGAAGTGAAGTACAACCTACGGCCACAAGTTCGGATATCCGCAAAATGCATGCGAAAATGGACAAAAGAAGACAAATATTACCCTTTGAAGATGACACAGGCACTCCATCCAGCCTACACGCTTAAAATGGCTTTCATATTGATGTTATCTCTCTTTTCATTACTCTTTGTTTGTTTCTCTTGTTTTCTTCTCTTTATTTAATTATCCCTTAACTAGGCGTGATTTTCTTTCTCACTGAAGCTCCCTTTTCAACGTTCTCTTCATTGCCGAGAACAACCCCATCGTCAAGATCTTTCTTGAAGAAATGCCATTGCTCAACTTCACTAACCACTACCCACGATCAACGAGTTAAGACTTCATGCAAGACGACCTCAGTAACTAACGATCAAAACGACTATGCACGAGCTTCGGAAACGTAAAAAGGTAGTGGCTATTTTCCCTGAAGCGCTTCAAGGGCCTTTATCAAACACCTAGGGTGCATCGACTCAAGGCAGCCACGGACAATAACAAGACTCGAAACTAGACCACAGCTCAACGAGAATGGCGGGGAATGTTTAACATCAACGAAGGACAGCGTAAGCGAACCCGAAACTCACGTCCCAACTCAGTAAACCATGCAAAAATATGAGGGAACAGGACAAAAGCAGGGCACAAAGAGAAAAAGGTCTGCGGAGGTCCCTACCCGGCTCGAGGGTGGCGAATGGCGGGCGAGATCGATAGATCGAACAATGTCCGTTCGCCTCGCATGCCCCCGAGCCAGAATCCTTGGGAAATCGGCACGAGCTGAACCAAAAACCAGGGAAACTCACCGTGAAAACTTGAATTCAAGGAAAGGGAAGCCGCGACTTGGCGGTTCCGGCTTGGAGGCGTAAGCTCGCGTCGGGGGTGGCTGAGCGATGTTCGGCTGAGGTGGATTCCGGGCCTCCTTCTTCTCGGTCACTCTCCGCTTCTACCCCTCTCCTTCCTTCAAGCTCTCTCACCAAAGGCCCTCTCCAATCTCTCTCTCCTCTCTCTCTCTCTCTCTCTCTCTCTCTCTTTTTTGAACTCTCCTCTTCGAGCTCTTTCGGTGCTTCCTTCCTCCTTCATCTCTTTCCCTTTTTGTTTTTGTAGGTCGTCATCCTGCCGTGTTAGCTGCCGGCCAAGCTGGCCGCCTACTATCTCGATCCACCTGCTCCTCCATCGCTGCTTCCCTGCCTTTGTTGCACCTCTGCTACTGCGTTTTTCTTTTGTAGGTCTAGGCGTGGAGACAAGCTGGAGGGGGACGACTAGCCGTGGTGGGCCGGGCTAGTGGGCTGTGCGAAGGGAAGAAGTGCCAGGCCAGATCCGGCCTAACCCGATTCTAAGCATTTTTTCTTTTTTTTTTTTTTTTTTTAAAATTGTTTGCTGCACTTTTACTTCTCTTGCTTTTTTTCTTTTCTTTTATTTTTTTCTTTTTTTAGTGACGAATGTCTAATTTTGTACACGATTAAGTCCTAAATAAAATGGCGAAATTTAGGTGTCAATAGAAAGGAGCACGTGTCTGTTTTGCTAATGGACAGACAGGACATTGAGGACAGGGAAATAAAGCAGAATGATCCAATCTTTGATGATGAAGGAAATTCTTATCATTAATAGTAGTATTACACAATGATTTATTGGAAAACAATTGAAGACTGTTGGAAAAGCCCATCTAGAAATAGAGCCCTTGAAAAACTCTACCCAAGCCCATTAGTTTCCCACTCAAAAGGGCTCGAAAGAAACATTTATCAGAATTGAATAAGATACGACATGAATTTTCTTCAGAAGCTCGAGATACTGACATGAGTTTGAAATGGAAGTTAGGGACATATAGCACATTTTGAAGTATGATAAGAGAACTAAGATTCACAGTGCCGGCTATTTCAACTTGGATGACATTTCCATTCGGAAGCTGAACTAATTTGGGAAAAGATAATTTTTCGACATTGGAAAGTAAATCCTTATCACAAACAATGTGGTCACTAGCACCTGAATTAATAATCCATGCATTCTTTGAAATTGAATTCGTCAGACAATAAGATGTACCTGTGAAATTGTCAGTTTTATCAAAGGCATCCAATTTCCTTAAAGCTTCCATCAACTCCTCATATTGATCATGGGTAATAGTCTTGTCTGTTGATTGTCCCAACACCTGAAAAACTGTTAAAAATTTTCCCTTTTCCTTTTCTCTAGGTTTCTCATGCAGCTTCCAGCAGTTTTCTATTGTGTGATGCGGATGTTTACAGAACATTTTACCTTTTCCTTTTGAAGCAATGTTTCTCGCGCCAAAAAACGGCTTGTTTGTGGGCTACGAGATTTGGGCTAAAGTCAGCCCATACAGACCGTCTGATCGACCACCCATTAATCCGTGTGAGACTTCTAGCCCATATGAAGTATTTCCACGGGGCCCATCGAGTCCATTCAAGGTGCTCCCGCGTGGACCATACGATCTGCTCATTGCCAAGGATGATCGTGGGCCATCGGATCGCCCAATAAAATCAAGACCACTAGGGTTTTCGGGGAACCCTAATTGTGCCCCCTTCTGCCCTTTGCCTCCTTCGTTCCTTGGCGAAGGACGGCCATGGCTTCTTGTTGTTAGGGCCACTCCGTCTCCGTTTTTACTATAATTCGTCATTCTCTGTTGGCTCTCCTCTTGCACGACAAGTTGGTAGATACGCCCGAGACTCGGCAGAGGCTCCATAGTCAATATCTGGGAGAAAAACAAGAGGTAAGTCTTGTTAAGTATGAGCATGAATCTTGTCGCCTTTTTTCCTTTCTCACATGCATTTGTACTACTGTAAAATAGGGTCGGGCTAGTCGAACTTTTCTTCGGTTGCTTTGAGCTCGTTCCATAGAGCCGAGAGTTTGTTATAAATTGCTGCAATGGTCATATTCCCTTGTTTGAGCTCTGAAATTTGTTGTGTTAACGAAAAAATCTTGACTTGATCGACTTTCTCATACATCTCTTTGATATTCTCCCACATTTGTTTTGAATCCTCCGTCAGGGGAAGTCCGGCACCTCGACTTTGGTTGTGATGCAATTGCCCATTCACGTTCTAACCAGTTGACTGCATTTCTTCTAAAGTCGTACCATTCTCTCGTTAGACGGAATCGAAATTGTTCCGTCATGAAAACCCTCTTTATCTTTTGTTACCAGTGCCCACCAGAACTCTCGCAACTGGCTCGAATAGTTATCGGCACTGGTCAATTGCTGGCTGATGAGCTTCAGTTTCGGTCCATCGGCATTAGTTGTGTGGAGGGAGTTGCTAGTTTCCGATCGGCCACCGGTAGAAAAAAGATCTAATATGGAAAAAATCCGAGTTCAAGATTCGAGTAGAGATTTCCTTCCGTGCCCAAATCATTCGGTCCGATTCCCTGACCTGCATGACCTGTATTGAGAAAAGCCCGGTAGGGATTCGTACCTGGCCCAGTTGATCCGCCCGTCTGCTATGGGCCAATGGTTGGGTTTGCCCCTCCGCCGGTTGGTGGGCCTCCATCGAACTCAACGTTGCTTTGGGAGACTCATGGCAATGATGTATTTGGGCTAGGCCCATGGAACCATGGATATGGTATCCACTGGTAAGGATGGCCCATAAATGGCTGCCCCAGATTGAACTGAGCTTGGAATGGCTGCCATTGCATGTGTTGCACCTGTAGATGTGTCTTGGCTTGACCAAATTGTTGTTCGATGGTTGAAGTTACGATAGACGAATCTTGGATCTCCAGGGTATGCGGCATGACCTCTCCTGCAGGTTGAGTGTCTGAGGTTGAGGTAATATCTTGTGCTTTAGGCATGATGAAGAAATAAACTTCCCTTCAAAAGTTAATGATTCCTATGATAACTCTCTTTTGTAGATAGGAGTTCCACGAGGCAATCGAAGTGGAAGCGATGGAAATTTTCCACCTTCGAGAAAGGCTCCGATACCATGTCACAAGACTAGGTAGAAAACTTAGAACATAGGGAAGAACTTTGGAGAGAAAAAAAAATGTGCCTCAATTCATTAATTTGGATTATGTGTACAATAATGTATATAATACAAAAGAAATAATAATAAAAGAAAGTTTATATTTCCTAAATATTATGTAATCTTTCTAATCCTAAAATAGACACAAACATATCAATTTACAAATCATATCTTCCAACAAATGTCTAGGGAAAATTTTCCAAAAAAGTCATAAACCTATTACACTTTTACCAATTTTGTCATAAATCTTTCAATTTTATCACTTGAGTACTAAGCATTTTCTTCTTTTGTCAATTAAGTTAATTCAGCCTATTTTGGCTAAAATTTGCCGATGTAGATGGTAAATGCTAATGTGGACTTCTTTTATAATTATTAATATTTTTTATTTTTTCTTGGTTTTTTTTTTTCTTTTCCTTACTCTCTTTTGAGGTTAATACCAGAAAAACCTCAAGCTGGTTGCAAAATAAATTTTTTATCACAAAAAACTCAATTGTTACACCTTTGACAAATTTATTTCAAACTAGTACACTTGCAATAAATTTACAATTTGTTAGTTTTTGTTAAATTTTACTATCAAATTACTAAATTTGGTAACACGTGAGAGTTGATTAGTTTACCAATTTAGGATTTTACTCTCCTTTTATCACAGTTGTACTATTTTTGTATTTTTTTGTATTATGAATCCAATTTAAAGGAGGGTATATATGTTACAAATGTATTGATTTTGGTTTTGACGATCAAAAAATTAATTTGGGGTAGAATTTTTACAATTGTATCAGTTTGAGGGGGGTTTTTTTTTATAGCTATTTAGGATAAATTTATCAACTATGTACCAGTTTGGGGTTTTTGTTATTAAAAAATTAATTTGGAATAAATTTGTTACATATGTATTAGTTTAGGGTTATTGTTTTATTATTTATTTTTGGAGAGAGTGTGAGTAATGTCACGACTCTCACCTAGCCTAGCAAGGCATGCGACTCACCCAAGGCCAGCGAGCGTTAGTTGGCTGTCACCTATGCTGACAAATTATAAACTCGTACATTAGCGACAAATTTGTCATAAATTAATTTTTTGACCACAAAAATTCCAAATTGTTATACCTTTGAGAAATTTATCTCAAACCAGTATACTTATAATAAATTTACTCTCTGTCAATTTTCGTTAAATTTTGTCGTCGAATTATTGAATTTATTGACACTTGAGAGCCGACTACTCTACTAACTTGATATTTATTCTCCTTTAGTCATAGAGGTACCCGTTGTCTAATTTTTTGTAGTATGAATATAATTTAAAGGATGGTATATTTATCACAAATGTACCAATTTTATTTTTGGTAGTTAAAAGATTAGTTTGGAGTAAATTTGTTATATCTATACTAGTGTAGAGTTTTTTATGATCATTTAGGGTAAATTTATCAATCATATACCAGTTTGGAGTTTTTTTTATGCTTAAAAAATTATTTTGGGATAAATTTATTACAATTATATTAGTTTGGGATTTTTTGTGCTATTAACTTTTTTCCTTTGGGTTTTTGGAGAGAGGGTGAGCAAAATTGCAACTCTCACTTGGCCTAGAAAAGGGTGCAACTTGCCTAAGGTAGTGAAGGTCAATTGGCCCTCGCCTATTCCAAAATGCACCAAACTCATACATTTATGATAAATTTTCTATAAATTAACTTTTTGACTACAAAAACGCAAATTATTATACATTTGATAAATTTATCCCAAATTGGTATACTTGTGACAAATTTACTCTTTAATAGTTTTTCTTAAATTTTACTGTCAAATTACTAAGTTTATTTACATGTGAGAATTGGCTAGTGTACCAATTTGAGATTTTATTTTTATCACAATTGCACTAATTTTGTGATTTTTGTGATATTAATCCAATTTAAATGAGAGTATATATGTCACAAATATACTAGTTTTAATTTAATGGTCAAAAAATTAATTTATGATAAATTTATTATAATTGTATTAGTTTGGAGGGTTTTTATGGTTACATGGGGGTAAATTTACCAATGATGTATCCATTTGAGATTTTTTGTCCTTGAAAAATTAGTTTGGATACATTTATCACAGTTGTATTAGTTTGGGCTTTTTTGTGATATAATTTTTTTTTTTTTTTGGGTTTTTGGAAAGAAGGCGAGCAGGCGAGCAAAGTTGCAACTCTCACTTGGCAAGGGACACGACTTGCCCAAGGCAATGAGGGTTAGGTGACCCACTCATGTGCCTAAAAACACCCAAACTGATATAGTTGTAATGAATTCACTACAAACTAATTTTTTGACCATAAAAAATTTAAAAAAAAATGTATTTACCTCATGTTAGTATTCATTAAATTTTACCATTAAATTGCTGAACTTGATAATACTTGAGAGTTTACTAAGGTACTAACTTGTGATTTTACGCTCTTTTTGTCATACTTGCTAGGGATGACTATGGTTCAGATTGGGCCGGTCCAACCCCTAACCCTAGAACCAACCTGCACAGTGCTGATCCTTAATTTTTAGAACCAAAGGTCGACCTTATTGAGCTTAGGATTGAGGACCGGACCGAATGGGTTTGGTCCAGTTCCAAGGTCAACCCGAGACCAACTGATAATTTTTCATTTTTTCTTTTTTGATACCCAGGGACCTCATACAGCTGGTAGCTGGCGGGTAAATTTTAGAGCGACGCTAGCGGATGACCCACCACCCCGACTTCGCGCTTAAGATCCCGTGTGACCAGCGAGATTCGTTAAACTTCACTAGAGTGCTTATCCAACTGAGCCACCACATGTGGTGGCTTTATTTCATTTTTTATACTTCTTAAAAAAAATGATTGAGTACTAGATTGATCCAATGGATTCGGTCTGATTTCAAGGTCAACCCAAGACTAAACAATAATTTTTTATTTCATCTTTTCTACTCCTTGAAATTGCAATCGAAAATTATACTAACCTAATGAGTATGATGATGAGCAAGGTCAACTAAGAAAGGCAAGCAGTGAGAGTCAAGTAGAGTGAGTGTTGAACATAATAAGCATCAAATGTCGAGCGGGGAGCAACAAGCCAAGCGAGCATTGAGCAGCGAGCGGCACGAGTGATCCAAAGTGAACGAGACGAGTGTCGAGTGGTGAGCGGAGAAGTTATTTTTGTCAATTTTAGCAAATTGAAGACTAAGAGGACAAAGAAGACAAAAGAGAAAGAATACCAGACGAGAATGCCATAAGGTGCATTTTTGGATGCCACGAGGACTCCTCACAAAAACATTTTCCTCTTTCGTAAATTATGACTATTGACACTGTAAAAGACATTAAAAACCTAAATTAGTAAATAAAAAATGTAAAATTACTTGAACCCCTCACTGAAGAGCTATTTAATGTTCTTAATGTTGTTTATCTTAAGATTTTCTCTATATAAAAAAATTATAAATAATATATATATATATATATATATATGTGTGTGTGTGTGTGTGTGTGTGTGTGTGTGTGTGTGTGTGTATGTATGTATATTTAGGGTTGGTTTGGTTCGGGTTGGATTGACCTGAAACTCTTAGGACCGAGGATCAACCCACACAGTACTGGTCTAGGAATTCTAGGAGCAAGGACAAACCCGGTCTCCCTGAGAACCGGACCAGGACCGATAGGGTTAGGCCGGTCCACCCCTAATACTTGTACTAGTTTTATAATTTTTTGTTGTATTAATCCAATTTAATATTGATCACAAATATACTAATTTTGGTTTTGGTGGTTAAAAAATTAATTTGGGGTAAATGTATTATATATGTATTGGTTTGAGATTTTTTTATGGTATTAATGTTTTTATTTTTGGGTTTTTGGGGGAGAGGGTAAGCAAAGTTATGACTCTCACTTGGCAAGAGGCACGACTCACCCAGGGCTAGGAGGGTTAGCCAGCCCTCACCTATATTAAAAAAAAAAAAAAAACTCCAAATTAGTATACTTATAATTAATGTACTACAAACTAATTTTTTGACACTAAAAAACCCAAAAATATTACACATTTGATAATTCTTTTTCTAAATTGATATACTTGAAATAAATTTACCCTACGTTAGTTTTTGTTAAGTTTTATCATCACATGGCTAAGTTTGATAACGCATGAGAGTTGACTGGTGTACTAATTTGAAATTTAATTCTCTCTTTGTCACAGCTGTACTAATTTTGTGATTTTTGTAATACTAATTCAATTTAAAAGATGGTATATTTGTTGAAAATTATCAATTTTTGTTTTGGTGGTCAAAAAACTAGTTTAAGATAAATTTGTTACAACTATAATAATCTGGGTTTTGTTTTAGGTCAATTGGGATAAATTCATCAATAGTTACTAATTTGGATTTCTTGTGATTAAAAAATTGTTTCAAGTAAATTTGTCACAGTTGTATTAATTCAAGATTTTTTGTGAGATTAATTTTTATTTTTTTGGTTTTTGGAGAGAGGGTGAGTGAAGTCGCGACTCTTACCTAGCAAAGGTTACAACCCTTGCCTATGCCCAAAAATACCCAAACTAGTATACCCATAACAAATTTACCATAAATTAATTTTTTGATAAAAAAAAAACCCCAAAATTGTCACTCTTTTGATAAATTTATCCAAAATTGGTACATTTATGACAAATCTAATATATGTTAATTTTCGTTAAATATTACCGTCAAATTGCTGAATTTGATGATACGTGAGAGTTGACTAATGTACCAATTTTTTTACTCTCATTTTGCCACAGTTGTTCTAATTTTGTATTTTTGTGGTATTAATCCAATTTAATTGAGGGTATATTTGTCACAAATATATTTATTTTATTTTTGGTAGTCAAAAAGTTAGTTTGCGGTAAATTTGTTATAAGTGCACCGATTTGGGCTTTTTATTGTCATTTGAGATAAATGTATCAATGGTGTACAAGTTTGGGATTTGTTGTGGTTAAAAAATTAGTTTGGAATGAATTTGTCAAATATTTATTAGTTTGGGGATTTTTGTGGTATTAAATTTTTTTTTTTTTAAAGATTTTTGAAGTAAGGGCGAGCAAAGTCTCAACTCTCGTTTGGCAAAGGATGCGACCTACTCAAAGGTCGACGAGGGCGGTCCCCCTCATTTGTGTCGAAAAACCACATATTGGTATACTTGTGAAGAATTTATTACAAACTAATTTTTAGACCATAAAAAACCTTAAATTGGTGCATCTTTGATAAATTTATCTCAATTAGGACACTTGCAATAAAATTTACCCTTTGTTAATTTTCGTTAAATTTTATCATTGAATTGTTGAGTTTGATGACATGTGAGAGTTGACTAGTGTATCGATTTGAATTTTACTCTCCTTTTGTCATAATTGTACTAATTTTGTGATTTTTATTGTATTAATCTAATTTAAAAGATGATATATTTATCACAATTGTACTGGTTTTGGTTTTGGGGGTAAAAATTAGTTTGATGTAAATTTGTGACTACTGCACAACTTGGAAGATTTTTGTAGTTAAAAATTAGTTTGAATAAATTCGTCATAGGTGTATTAGTTTGAAATTTTTCGAGTTATTATCATTTTTTTTTTTTTGGAGAGAGGACGAGGGAAGTCGCAACTCTTGCTTGGCAAGTGGCACGACTCGCCTAAGGCCGACTAGAGCAAGTCGACTCTCGCCTATACCAAAAAACTCTAAACTAATACACACATAATAAATTTACAAAAAAATTAATTTTTAACAACAGAAGACCCACATTGTTACACCTTTGATATATTTATTCCAAACAGATATATTTGTGATACATTTATCATTTATTAATTTTTGTTAAATTTTACTATCAAATTACTAAATTTGATAACACGTGAGAGTTGACTAGTGTACCATTTTGGATTTTACTCTCATTTTGTCATAGTTGTACTAATTTTTTTTTTAATTTTTTTACGATATGAATGAACCAGTTTTGGTTTTTGCGACAAAAAAATTAATTTAGGGTAAATTTATTACAATTATTCCAGTTTTGGGTTTTTTATGATGATTTGGGACAAATTTGTTACAAATATACTAGTTTATGATTTTATGGTCATTTGGGTTAAATTTATCAATGGCGTATTGGTTTGAAGTTTTTTGTGGTTAAAAAATTAATTTAAGATGAAATTATCACATATGTATCAGTTTTGTAGTTTTTGTGGTATTGACCTTTTTTATTTTTTGGTTTTTCAAGAGAGGGAAAGCGAAGTCACGACTCTTGCTTGGCAAGGGGTGTGACTTACCCTAGTCTGGCGAGGGTTAGCCAGTTGTTGCTTGTGTCGAAATGTGCCAAACTAGTATGTCTATAAAAAATGTATCAAAAATTAATTTTTTGACCACTAAAAATCTAAATCATTGCATATTTGATGAATTTATCCCGAACTAATACACTTATAATAAATTTACCATCCTTTAGTTTTTGTTAAATTTTACTGTCAAATTATTGAATTTGATGACACGTGAGAGTTTATTAGTGTGCCAATTGTGGATTTTACTCTCTTTTTTGTCATAGTTTACTCTCTTTTTTGTCATAGTTATACTAGTTTTGTGTTTTTTTGTGGCATACATCTAATTGAAATGAAGATATATTTGTCACAAATGTATCGATTTTGGTTTTGGTGGTCAAAAAATTAGTTTTGGGGTAAATATGTTACAATTGTATCTATCTGATGTTTTTTTTCTTTTTTCTTTTTTATAGTTATTTGTGGTAAATTTATCAATGGTGTACCAATTTGGGTTTTCTAGAGTTAAAATTAGTTTGAGGTACATTTATCATAGTTATATCAGTTTTGGGATTTTCATGATATTAAACTCTTCTTCTTTTTTTTTTTTTTTTTTTTTGGAGTTTTTGGAGAGAGGGTGTGCGATTTCTCACTTAGCAAGGGATAGGCTCACCTAGGGCCAGCGAGGGTTATCCATCTCTCGCCTATGTCGAAAAGCCCAAAAATTGTATACTTACAACAAATTTGCTATGAATTAATTTGTTGATGATAAATTTGATAAATTTATCCTAAATAGATACACATGTGATAAATTTATTATATATTAATTTTTGTTAATTTTATAGTCAAATTATTGAGTTTATTGATAAGTGAGAGTTGACTGGTGTGTACCAATTTGAGAATTTATTCTCTTTTTATCATAGCTTTACTATTTTTATGATTTTTTTTTTGTATTAATCCAATTTAAAAGATGGTAAATTTGTCACATATGTACCGGTTTTGATTTTGACAGTTAAAAATTTAATTTGGGGTAAATTTGTAATAAGTGTATCAACTGGGAGTTTTTTTAATGGTTATTTAAGGTAAATTTATCAATAGTGTATCGATTTAGAGTTTTTTATGGTTAAAAAATCAATTTGGGTAAATTCGTCACATGTATTACTTTGGGGTTTTTCATAATATTAAGCTTATATATATATTTTGGAGAGAGGGCGAGCGAAATAACAACTCTTGCCTAGCAAGGGGTGCAACCCACCCAAGGTTGGTGAGGGTCCGCCAGCTCTCGCCTGTGCCAAAAAAGCTCCAAACTATTACATTTGTAATAAATTTACTACAAACTAATTTTGACCAAAACAACCTCTTGTTACATCATTGAAAAATTTGGTACACTTGTGATAAATTTACCATCTATTAGTTTTTATTAAATTTTATTGTCAAATTGTCGTGTTTATGGCACGCAAGATTTGACTAGTGTATCGATTAGTTTGTGGTAAATTTGTCATAAATGTATTAGTTTTGGGTTTTTCATGGTATTAATCTTTTTTCTTTGGGTTTTTGGACTTTTGCCTGGCCATATTTGGGAAGGGGCGCAACTCACTCAAGGTCTTCAAGGTTCAGTTGGCCCTCACCTGTGGTTAGCAAAATTTAAAGGTTTTAAACTAAATTAGCAAAAGGGTAATATGTTTATAACTTTTTGGACAATATTCCCTACATGTTTGTTGATGAAGATTTTGGTACATAAAGGTAATCAACAATACTTAGATTTACCACCGGCCGCGGTGGCTCCACTGGATAAGGCTCTATTGATCCTCAACGAAGAGGTGAAGGGTTCAAAACCCAGGGGAGGCGCTAGGTGTATTAAGTGTAACTCAGGGTGGTGGGTCCTCCTGCTTAAGTGTCACTTGGGGGTTTACGGCGCGTTTGTCGGCTGCAAGCCGGTTCCTCCAATACCAAAAAAAAAAAACAATACCTAGATTTGTCCCCATAATGCCTAAAATAGGTGTAATGCCAACATGTAAATCTAGGTCTTAGCAACACAAATTTTGAATGAAGCAAAACAGTTGGCACACCAAATAAACAATCACAAAGACGACCTGTATGACAATTGCAATTCCAACCTTTTTATACGTCGCATTCATTTTACCATGCGAGGTTAATACCAATATTGGTACTGACTAAGTCATTGCCATGAAAATTATAGCAACCCGGATGATTAATATTGCAAGTTTTGTAAATAGCAGTTGTGTTAACGACATGCCACTAATGAGAAGTAAAATTGCGGTAAATAATGATAGGAAACAAGTGGTATTGTATGACACAAAAAATGTATGCTCATCATGATACTTGTAAACCATTATGGCGATCCCCGCGTTGTAATGTTTTTCGGCTACGGAATCCTCCTGCCATACGCCTCCAAGAGGACTCATCACCACTTGAAAGGCCATGGTGGCAAGTAAGATTGCAACGACTATCACATACTACATACCTTTATGCCAATCTATGTTTTCTTGCCTCTTATTTGGTTGTGCTCCACGCGGACATATTCCCTCTCGGAGGTGGCCATATCCTCCATAAATAAAAATGACCTTTTCGTGAACTTCTAAAGAGAAATAACATTGCTTTATCCACCGGCCGCAGTAGTTCCACTGGATAAGACTCTACTGATCCTTAACGAAGAGATGAAGGGTTCAAAACCCAGGGGAGGCGCTAAGTGTATTAAGTGTGACTCAGGAGTGGTGGGTCCTCCTGCTTAAGTGTCACCTAGGGGTTTACGGCGCGGCTGTCGGCTGCAAGCCGGTTCCTCCAGCATCGAAAAAAAAAAAATTGCTTTATCATTTCACAAAAAAAGGTAACTTTTATTCGTGGAGAACATGACCACCTGTAGAGGGAATACTGTTCATGTGTCAAACAAAAATGAGAGGCAAGAAAACAGTTGTCCATACAAAGGTATGTAGTCTTTAATGGTCATTGCAATCTTACTTACCACCATAGCCTTTCAAGGAGCAATGTGTCCTCCAGGAAGAGTTTGGCAAGCGGACCTTGTGGCCGAAAAACATTACACAGCGCATATTGCCATAATGGCTACCAAGCATAATGATGAACATACATTTTTTGTGTCAGGCAATACTATTTGTTTCCTATCGTCATTTACGACAATTCTACTTCTCATTAGCGGCATGTCATTAACATAGCTGATATGTACGAAACTTGCATATTAATCATCTTACTATAATTTTCGTGGCAGTGACTTATACAGTACTAATATCGGTATTGACCCCGCATGGTAAAATGAATGTGACTGATGAAAAAACTAGAACTGTAGTTATGATATGAGTGGTCTTTATGATTATTCTTTTGGTTTGCCAACTTTTCTGCTTCATTTGGAAATTGTGTCGTTAAAACGAACATGTGGATGTTGGCATCACACCTATTTCTAACACGTCCCCCTTTGCAATTCGCAGTCACAATGTAGAATGTCCGATGGATAGATACTACACACTTCCGATTCATGACTTCTTTATATGGCGTTGAATGTTGTGTTGATCTACTTCACGATATTACTAGTTTTCGCCATCTTCCTTTGCCTACTTATTAGGTCTGAATACCCCATATTGAAAGTCGTCGGGCTGATTGTATCCAATCTCACAGTCAATACATCCACCAAGGCCAATTGGAAAGCTGCCCTTTTCGTGGAAAAACTAGAGACTTACGAGAGCAACACTTAGCATTGGCATCAACAGAGCCATTCGTGCTATGGGCTGGTCGGAGGATTATGATAAAGGCGAATATGATGGAGAGGCCTGAGTAGGCAGTGTTTTAGGACATGGATTAAGAGTGGAGGTTTGTGAGGATGGCGGCTATCGAATTGGGTATGAGGATGCAAAGCATGTACATGCTTAGGTCATGGTAAAAGAAGTACTATGGCCTCATTAAAGACATTACGACAACTTGAGGGTTGCTTTTGCGAAATTTAAAGAGGAGGAAAGCTTAGTCATCGGCAATAATCTTTTGTCCAATAATTTTTCGTTGTGCTTCTATATCGATGTTGATTGGATCCATCCTTAACCCCTACTCTTAGTTGTTGCTATTGATGTCAAGGTTTATGAGATCGCCGTGTACTATTTTTGCCCATAGAGATCCTTTTCTTTTCCATCTATATTTAGGGTTTATGATAGTTTTTTCACTTCAATTGTATTGTTAAACGATTGTGTGGCATTTATAAAATGCAGTGAATATTCTAAGTCCAATGTTATATGAAATTGTTATTTATGGAAGATGAGTATATGTTGTGTGAAGTGCATTATGCTTACTAAATAGAACATTTGTCTGATGTATATCAATGAATTAAGATTTAAAAAAATTATTTAAATTGCTAGTATTTTGCCCAATATATAACTTAATTAATTTTTTAAAATAAAATTTAGTACTTGTGAATCTCAACAGATGAGATAGCTTGCAAGTTACAACCCAGCCCCGTTTTGATATATATTTAGTACTTGCGAATTTCTAATGTCATTCAAAGATCACGGATCACTAAATTATATGGAAAATAAAAGAACATTATGGCCAATAAGAGTTCAAGGCGGGCTCGTGAATGTTACTATCAATAGCAGCTCCTAAGCTGTGGATGGATTCAGTCAAAATTGTTATAAGAGCACGACAGAAGATTATAGCCAACGACTAAATTATCGCTGGAAACTAAAGCTTCACTCCCCCCGTAACTTTGCAAAAACAAGTTTCATGTCGTCACAATGAGCTTCAATGCCATCATAGCCCTTCTTTCACAGCCCAAACACGTATGTGCCTCGCATCCTCAGACCCACCCTAACAACCACTATCCCTATGGACCTCCACTCATAATCCACCTCCGATGCCACTGCCTCCTTAGGCCTCTCTATTGTCATCTTCGCCTTTATCAAGGCCTGCTGGCCAACCGTAGCATGATTGGCTCTAATGCCAAGGATTGCACTAGATCCCGATGATATAAGATGAAACACTCGACTGCACGGAAGTACAGGTTTTCGTAAATCTTTGATTTCGCCACCAAGAGGGCGGCATTTCAATTAGTCCTGATGGATGCAATGACTATATTATTGAACATAGTCAGCCCCACGACTTTCAATATCGGGTAATTAGGTCCATTAGGGAGGTAGAGGAAGATGGCAAAAACGAGTAACACTATGAAGTAGATTAATATGACAATCAATGTGCAACAAAGAATCCATGCGTTGGATGCGTCTGGCATCATTTGTCGGACATTTTGCATCACGGCCACAGGTTGGAAGGGAGGCGTGGGTGGGCATAGTAACAATAGAACTTGAACTGTTCATTTTATTTTTCTTATGACTAGCACCTAGATACTTACTTCTTGTATAAAATAATTACTTTTGCGTGAGTGCAACATTTAAAGAAATAAACCCAACGACATTATTCAGAAAATAAAGTTGTAGTATAATTCACTGCAAATTTTAGATGGTGAAATATTGGTTCTAAATAAAATAAAATAAAATTCAAGAGTCCATAACTAGAGAAAATTAAATATCCAATATGTAAATTATATACATATTTATATTAGACTTTTTCAAAGATTTTTTATTTTATTTTATTAGCAAAGGTACACGGAAACCCAAGTGTAATTGTCGTGACACTTTTTCCGTCGGGGAAAAGGATAGGTTCAAAGGTGATGTTGAGTTAGGATCAACAATCCCTATTCAACGCAAGTTCTCCCAAACTCTTATCTCGCGCAATCTTGAGATATTCAATTTCAATTAACCCAAAGAGAATTTTATATTAGGAGTTGAGATAAACTAGAAACCAAGATAGGTATTGGAGTATACATCACTTTCTATATAACCATAATCTAAAGTTTGAGACTTGATTACACTAGTTATCTAACTGGTGCCATTTCAGTATCCTAACTTGATTATTTGTTAACTAAGTATCACATGCGGTTTTTTTATTCAATCATGACTCTTATAATTTATGTCCAATAGGTGTACTATGCAATGTTTTAAAATTTATTATGGTCCTAAATTGTAATCTAACCATTCAACTAAAACAAGATAATCACAATATATATATGTGTGTATATATATATATTATCACAATCAATTCACTCAAAGATAGTAGTGAAAGGATAACTAACGAATTAAGTGCAAAGACTCGATAAGAATTGAGCAAAGAATTTAACATAGCCCTATTATTATCATTATTATCAAGATGGTAACCCTCATGAGCCTAGTTCAAATTGAGTTCAATTTCTTTTCTAAAAAATTGACCTTCTAAAACTAAACTAGAACAAATGTGTCCACTAAAACCCTAAACCATGTGTACACTAACTAAATGAAATTAAGCTAATTTTAATACTAAAATCTAAGTACCTCATCAATGCCTATTTTTTTCTCTAACCTTTTTTTCTAATTTTTCTTTATTTTATAATTTATTTTATTATTTATTTCTATATATGGGCCACGGATACAAATTTGGGCTCTTATATCAAGCCCCCTTGATCTATTTAACCCATTTCCCCAAAATTCAAATTCAGCCTAAATATATTTTAATGAGGTTAAGCCCAAACTTTCCGACACTGTTCAAGCCCAAAATTCATTATTGAACCTTAATTGAGCCTATCTTGAAGGACGACTGCTCCAAGAACGCACACTCTAATTCTGTTTTCCAATATAAAACCCATCCTCTTATTCTCCCCTTTTCTTAGTTATAGTTTTATCATGCAGTTGTTATTATTATTATTCATCGTTTGTGTATCATTACAAAGAAACCTTAATAACTCATTTTTCAATCTTAGACAATTAAAATTTCAACAACAATTCATATCGGATTGGAAATCGCACAATTTATCATTGGCCACTGCCAATCTTTAGAACATGATTATCAACCACCTCCATGTATTGCCAGGTAATCGCCGCACTCGTTGGTCAGCATCATCCACCCATCTCTGATTTTCTATTAACTCAATGATATCTCATTCATAGAACTCGAAATGTACAGCTAATGTATATGGAGACATACCCACGCAAACGAGATCGGAGCACAGAAATCGGACCGTGATGATCGAATCGTTTCCTCGGGACGCCCACCGCAGAACCACGACAGTAGGCAAACCATCCGGAAATAAAAGAAAAGAATATGTCAGTTGCAGTCAACAGATAAAATCTCAGAAAATCGTATTTGATGACTCATGAAGCAACCGATGACATACAAAACAACATCGGGCTGTCTTCGGATCGAACGAAAAATAGGCGTCATCTCGCTTATATTTCTCTGCGACATCTCCTCAGACGTAATAGGCGTCATCTCGCTTGAGGGCTCTGGATGGAACGTTATAGTAATGTTTGGATGTGACACCATCGCATCAACGCGGATTTCAGGTCAAACCATGAACAAAAGATTCAATATCTGTCAGATTTCCTGCGAACATTACCATGACGTTATTTTTTTATACTGTTTCAGATCAAAGATTGAACCGAGATGAGGAGTACTTGGATCTCACCTGCTCTTTTGCTCGTATCTTCATCTTCTTCGGACGCCAGCGAAAGCGAGAGAAAGCGAGAGTTAGCCACAGAGAGAGAGAGATGAGCTCTTCCGTTTTTGAGGGGGCTTCACGGACTCTGGTCCGTTGAACTTTGATAAGATGGATTTCTCTGTTGAGATTTCGTGGGTTTGAATGGGTCAAAGAAGAGAGAATCTCGGATATGGCAGCGCTAACCGTCGCCGGCTGAAGACAAATCAGACTGACTTAACAACTCTATTTCTTCTTCTTCTTACTTTTTTTTTTTTTAATGAATGCTTAACTGATCGACACAAATTTATGTGCCAATGATAATTTATTGTGTAATAGTGTTGAGGCTAAACATTGCGCAATTCGGGTATAAGTTACAGGATTAGGAAACACTTGAGATGAGGGTGGAGTCTTTAATCTTTGAACTCGAAACTTTTAGGCTGATTCAGATTTTTTTTTTTTTATCGAAGACCTTGTACTTAAGTAAGTATCAAATACATTTCATAGTTGACTTAATAAGTGTCGGTTCAATTTGTGTAATTGACTAATCGTCGAAAAATAAACTAATGAACCAAAACTCATCAACTTAACATTATTTTTATATTAAAAATATCCCCAATTCAAAAATACGTGGTTTTTTAGAAACCTTAGTTTCACTTTGGTTGTTTGCTAAATAAATTTTCTTTAAAGTACAAAAGCTAATTCAAAATTAGGAAATATAACCAAGTGAAGGATAAGCATGTGTGTTTTGAATTAAAGTTTTCGTTCTTTATTGTAGTGCCTAAACTTTAGTGAATATTAAGTGAAGCTTATTCAAGGAATAAATTAAGTTGTCCTTGAAATTATCTTGATCTAATTTTGAATTGAATTGAAAAATAATGCATTAATCACATTATTAACCAGAAGTTATATTTCAAAATCTGAGTATCATTCATGTATTAATATATATTTCTTGTTTTGACTTCATCACAAACTACATGGATAAACCTATATATTTGAAGTTCCTTTATTTTTAGAGAATAAAACCCCAAATTATACTCATTATAACATATTTACCGTAATTTTTTTTTTGTGTGATACAATAAATCCTAAACTTATACCTATGGGATACATTTACCCCTCGTCAAGATTTTGCAAATAAACACCACTAAAATCTGATTTGACATTGCACTCATGTGGCTTCACTACGTCTTTTTGGCTGAAAAATCAAATATGTCCTAAGGGCACAAGTTTGGAGTTTTTGATGTTACAAAATAAATTTGGGGTAGATGTGCTACATTGGGCATAATCTGAGGTGTTTTCTGTTTTTTTTTCCTCATTTTTATATGGTTTTTACAAATTTAAAATCAATGAGATGGATTCAAAGATATAAGTGTTTTGAAAGGATTATAGAAATTTATTTCAAAATATTTTATCCTGATCTTTATCAATATTATTGATCAATTACATTTAAAGATGATTTTCTGTATTTATTTTCAGATTTAAATTTAAATCTAAAAAGTGATAGATGTGTAAGCATGACAAGTCACTAAACTAGTCATACTTGGTTGAATTTAGGCTACGTGCACATGACGAGGAAAGGAGAAGTTATGGCTTTGTTGACTCTTAAATTTTACTCGACAAATTAAGCAATAAATTATTGTAAAAAGTTAAAAAAAGAAGAGGTAAATAGTGCTAAAAATAACTCAAAAAAGAATAATATATATGACAAAAGACCAATTCAATTTTGGTCCAATTCGTGCAATTGACATCCGCGTGCTTGAGCATATGATTTTCTATTAACAAAAAACATAAGAATTGAGCAAAAATCCTCTCTCCGGTTCCCTCTCCTCCTTTGCCGATCACCCCTGGCCACCACCTCCAACAGCCACAACCTTATCATCGGTCGTCACTCACACAACGGAGAGAGACCCATTGAGACATTCTAGAGAGTATTTTTTGAGTGATATCACCGAAAATTTCTTTTAGAGGATTGACATCCAAAAAAGTTCTTTCTCGTTTCTGATTCATCTGCGTGCCCAAGGTGACTCAGCCATCATCCGACTGCTGCTCCGGAGAAGCACCTGTTCTTCTCTGTCTTCTTTGTCATGAATATCCGAAGAGCTTGGATTCGTGTCCAAAGCCTTTGTTTGGGCGCCAATCACTGTTGACGAAGTCTCACAGGTTACGGTTGCTAATTCGTTCACCATTCGCAACCTGTGATCCCATCTTAGCCATTGCGGATCAAATGGCTGATAATCGTGAAATGTTCAACTTGATTTTCAAAGTCTTTCACCGCCGATTGTTGCCACCGACGTGTTTGGGACCTCCTCTTATCAGTACAACAGTCAATCGAGCTTGGCCGGGCGAGGTCCGAATCCTAAGCATAAGTTTTGGCGTCCAAGTCAACCCCAAGCGTCGGTCCACCGAGCCTAGCTCGCCGTCTAGCGATGACGGGTTGACTGGGACGAAGAGGAGAAAGAGAGAGATCGATTCAGATGCTGAGGTGGAGTTTGGAACTTCAATCCCTTTTCCCATTCTGGATCTGGGCTTGTTAGGTGTGGACGAGCAATTTTTATTTTGATTGTACACACTGTCTAGCCATTGTCTTCATCAATGAAAAGTCAATCAGGCGATTCTTACGTTGTGCAAAGACTGTCAATTTGGTTCTTCCTATTTCCATTTCCTTAAGAGTTTTGTCAGAAAAACCAAAACCGTTTCCCATTAAAATACTACCAATATAAAAGTGAGTAACAAAGGCAAGGAATTCTTAGCGTAAGTAACCTTAATTTCCGGGAAATAGCAGGCTTTGAATTAGACGTAAAGAGAAATTTACATGGTCAGTCTTGAGATAGAGTTCCCAGCTTTGTCGAGGTTCAAAAGAAACATAGCATCAGGAGGGAGTTCAAACGAAATCCAGAATCGTTCTTTCAGCATCCTTCCTCTCCAAGCAAGCTTTATCAGTCAAAAGAGAATCGAAAACAGATTATTCCATAAATTTGACGGGAGTGTTGATCCAGTTTTTAGAGTATCTAACTCCACCTGCTGTGTCGTTTTTACTCTCCATTGATAGGATGGAACAAGAGTCTCGTTGCCTAGTAAGTGGGCAGGGGTTTGGGGCAGCCCTGGTGAGGGTCGCAGCAGCAGTGTCTCGAGCCACCAGAATGTTTTTATAGTTTGAATCCATAATTTTTTGATAGTTTGGGCTTGAGCCTATGTCATTAGATATGTATAATCTCTCTTATGTAATTGGGAAATGTAACAGAAATGTGCAACGTGCTAATTATAGGGAAATTATTTGCTGGATATAGCCCTAATTTAAGGGAGAATCAGGATAAAGTCTTGTGTCTTGACTGTTTCTCACTTTTACTCTTTATTTCCTTGTGATTGTGTGTCAAATCCTAACACCATATCGGGATAAGTGATGTGGAGGTCCTTAGCAAAGTTTTAGACCATCTCCAATGGCCCAAAGTTTGGCCGCAGAACTAGTGGTATAGTCAATGTATTGAGTGAAACCAGAAACCCAATTGGCAATTGCCATTTGCATCCCAAATTAAACCTCCCCAGCCTGCAATACTAGGGTTACTAAGAGTCAAGCCATCGAATTTAGCTCGAACAAGTTCTAGGCCAGGGGAGTCCATTGCACAGAGATGGCTTCCCTCGCAGGGTGGTGCTTCCTTTCTGCAGAAACACCATGGTGTTGTAGCAGCTCTTACAAGACAAAGTCCCTTTAAGTCATGAAACTTGGCTTTGTCATCAAAAGAATTTGCTACTGCATCACGGCCGAAGTTACCATCGGTCCCAACCAGAGAACCCAACCCGGGTCTTTTTTTTTTTTTTTAAATATTTTAAAATTTTAATATAAAATAATATTTTAATAAAAAAATAAAAAAAAAAATTATTTTCAAAAAAAAAAAAAATGTCCATATTTTCCCAAAAAAAGTCAAAAAGTCAAAAAAACCAAAAAAATGATTTATATTTTCAGAAAAAGATCCAAAAATCCAAAAAAAAAAATGCTTTTTATGTCAAAAAATGAGAAAAAGACCAAAAAAATATTTTTCCTCCACAAATCTATGAAAAATCCCTCAAAAATCCAAAAGGCCTTAGGGTTTAAACAAAATTAGGTACCGAAAGGGCATTAGTGATTAACTAGTGTAATCAAGTCCCCGATCCTAATTTCTTTAGTTGCGCAGGAGCAAGTATTTCTCCCGATATTTCACTTGGGTTTCTAATCGACCCACCCCAAATTGATTAGTGGCGACTCCGTTTTAAAATTAATTTATAGGTTAAAAAACTTGGACCATTAAGTCATGAATTGGTGGACTTGGGAGAGTCCGGGCATAATTAATTTTAGCCAAGCCATTAGCCTCCTTAGGCGCTCATATCCGATTGCGGGTGCCAAAAAAAAGAGGTCGCAACAGCTTGGCGACTCCACTGGGGATTTTGAGGACTTAGGCCATTTTATCTTTGTTTAAATTCTTTACTGACTTTGGGTTTTTTTTTTCTTTTGTGCAGGTTAATAGCTTAGAGTTTTTTTTTTAAAAAAGTAAAATGTCTTGTGATTATAAATCGCTATGTATGCTTTAATGTTTTAGCACTACACATCGCACACACAACCCGGCCGCCGGACCTGGGCCGCCATAGAATTTTCTAGGATGGTGTTAAGAAAGATACGACCTTGAACGCGAGACTGCGATGTAGAGGTTGCCTTTCTTTTCCCCAATTTTCTTAGCCGAGGTTAGGAGGGTATGCTGCTAACGCGAGACTACGACGGGCGGATACCCTTTTAATTTCATCAAGCCTTCTGAGTTAGAAATTGAGTCGCACATCCCATCTGTATGTCGTTGTGCTTGCCATTTTATTTAAAAGCAAAGTGATTTCTTTACTTTTACTCAATCTTTTATTGGCTCATGGCAATTTAGGATAAGCTTTTCAAAGTTCCAGTCTATATGCGATGGGGAAAGACAATATCTAGTTCATTCCTGCTCCTAAAGCGGAACTCTTCAGATGGTGGGGTCAATTGGATCAGTTTGCCCAAGAGCACGTGAAAGCCAAAATCGGTCATCTCCTATCGTTGATTCAAATCACTGTTCGTCCCGAAGTCATACATGCCATGGCACATTTCTGATGCTCGAAGATGACTACTTTTATGTTTGGTGGGTTTGAGCTAACCCCAACTCTTGAAGAATACAACATTATCACTAGAATGCCTCTCGAGAAAAAGCTTGTTAGGCCATCGACAGGCGCCCTCCCGTGGCGTGGGCTAGCTCGACTTTTAGGAACTGAAATCCATGTCATGAGACAAATTCTTGAAGACAACCATAATACTTGCCAACTAGAATTCATGAATGTCTGTTTTTAAAATCAGCCTATGACCCAACAAAGCGAAATTTTCCTCTTGGCGTTTTTTAGGTTCATCATTTTCCCCCATCAAAGAAATGTCATAAGTCCTAAGATGGCATGGATAGTTGATCAAATCTCGAGGGGGTAAAATTATGTCAACATGATTTTAACTGAAACATTTTTGTCATTTAATCCTTAAGCACGGAAAAAATCATGCGGGTCTCTCCAGAAATTTTACAAGTCTGGTTCTTTTATCACCTAAGTGAATTCTGAGGCTTCATGCGATCGTCTGGATGAATGATTTCGAAAATCCATTACAAAATTTATGGTTTTAGGACCATACATTCCCAATCAAAGCTGTTTAAATTGGATAAACTTCCTAAGAGACCCGGCTCCTGAGGCATTCCAATGGTGTGCTAGTTGGTTCTATGAAAAGAGGACTCGCGTTGCTTTCAAGCGCCGCTATCCAATTCCGTTACTCGGCCTCACCGGTGCTTTTTCCTATTTCCCACAAAGGGTGGCATGACAGTATGGAGCCCTTCAGGAGATCCCGCCATCTTTCAAGAAGAGGGTCCCTCCACTTCTCTTCACTCATCAAAGTTTTGAATACATGATTGACATTATCGAGGAAGCATGGAACAAATGCCATCGCAAAAGGACCGTGGTACCTAAAGGGCTTGAGGGAGAAGAAAAAGCTCACCACGCCTCCATGTCCTACATCCACAACCATCGTATCCCGACGAAATGGAAGCCATCAGTCCCTCACTCAATCAGCGAGAGCAGCCAGCACGAGCAAGTAGAGCTCATGGAGAGGGATTTGGGAGTGGACTGGATACACACCTCAGAGTCGGTCCAAGAAAGCAAGCCTCTGCGCAAGCGCAAGACTCCCCATCGCATACAAAGTGACAATCATGTGCCCCTTAGTATTAATAGTGTGAAAGTTTTGTCCCATTGTTCAGGGGATTTTATTTAATATATAGTATTTTATTCTGTCATTTCAATTTCAAGTTTTAGATGTCAGAAGTCTGCAGTCTATAAAATCCTCTTTTGATAAATAAAAAAGTAGTTAGGCCATTGCCATGGATCAATCTTTGTTTACTTTCATGCTCATTCATTGTTTTCGCAACGAACAGGTAATTATGAATTGCCGACCACCAATTGCCCGCGAATGGCCTCATGCAATAAGGCCTGATCAGAATGATGTACAAAATCGCCTCATTAACATTGAAGACGGCGTAGGACAGATGTCCATTGTCCTTCGACAACTCTCGAGACAAATGAAATCTACTCAAGCTGAGCCCAACTCTGTAGTTGCCTTAAACACCGTCAAGACACCCGCGAATTTGCTAGAGAATAGCCAACACCATAGACAATTTGAAAAGATCATGAAAAAGTTAAATCAGCTACAGGGGCAGAATCCCATGGACCTATCCAATTATGCTGGCATTGAGATTCCTGAAGAGCTCAAAGCACCTGAATGCGAAAGATATGCTGATACCTCCCGCTCGGAGACCTACTTGCAGGCCTACTTGGCTCGAATGATGATTCGATCGTACCAATCAAGCCTGATTGGCCCTGCCTTGCAATGGTACATTGTCAGGAAGATTAGTCCCCTTAAAACCTGGAGGGAACTAATTCATATTTTTCACCAAGAATATGATATTGACATCAACCCTGACATAGCATTGTCCTATGAAGAACTGATGATCGCGGAACACGAGGAACCGTTAGTTGCTAAAATAGGAAAGAAATGTGTTGATGAAGCCTTACATAATGAGTGGATAGTTGAGCAGCATCCTATTACTGAAAAGTTTCCCACTAGGAAAGGCAAGGAGCCTTTGTACGAGATCCAAGACACAGAGCCTGTTCAAGAGCGGGGCACGACTAGACAACTCCCCAAGCTTACTCCAAGAGCTAGGGTCGAAAGAATACCAACCCCTATCAATCTGGAAAGTGAATCAGACAATGAAACTCTAATGTCTCTTGACAGAATCAAGCTAGCAAAATGAAAGGCCTTACTCAAAAGGTCTGGACTAGAAGCCAAGAAAAGAAAGCCTAAGCAGATCAATGCAGCATTTGCCGACGAGCCACCGCACCAAAGCTTCGAGCATTCCCAAGAATACAGCTTTGAAGGATACCATCCTCTAGAGTACAACCCTGAAGACTTCCCAACTCTAGAATACAATCCCAAGGACTTCCAGCGTTATTTCAACAATGAAACTGACGATTCATCGTATAACTGTTTCCTACTCTCATCTGGGGATGAAGGCCTATCAGAAGAGGAAGCATACGTCTTTATCTGCTACGATCCTAACGAAGTACTAAGCTCGTCCTCTAACCATGAGGATAGCTTCAATACTTTATCATCATTTGAAAATTTTGACCAAGAAGAAAGCAATGGGGTAATCTCGGTAGAATCCAACTTTCCTGAAACAGAAAAATTCACCACTACAATAGATATGCAGTGGGAAAACTAGTGGCCTAACCAAGATACATCAAGCCCGTCTTGCACTCATAGGATCATGACCCTTGGAGAGATGTGGATACCTAATCTCCGTAAGTATAATGGCACAACTTGCCCCGTGGCCCACTTGTAGTACCTCCATATTGAAATGAGTCGGTACTATGGCCCGATGTCATTCACAACTCAAGCCTTCCAAGAAAGTCTTACAGGGCCTACATTATAATGGTTCATCACAACAGATATCTACCTCATGAAAGATTGGAATGAGCTGTCTTCTACATTCCTGCTTCAGTATCAAAGCCAGATTGGGACTGAAGTGCCTTGTCAGAACTTGGTTCACTTCAAAAGAAGACCAATGGAGGATTTCCGAGCGTATGCAAGAAGGTGGGAGGCTTTTATGATGCAAACTTACCCTCAACTGGCCGAAGAAGAAATGATAAAACTATTCATAGGGGCTTTACCTCACAAGCATCGTTGTTGGTTGCATGGGTTGCACTTCCATAACTTCAATGAAGTGGTCCTCTCATGCAAATACTTCGAGTCTACTGGAGGCGAGGAACTCAAAGGCGCTTGATTTCGGAACCAACACTATCGAAGCACTCCTTTACACAGGAGTTTTCATGGGTTTTACTTGTTTTTATAATTTCATGTCTCTTATTTTGTCTAGTGTGCTACTGTCGTATTTTCCATTCCAAGTACTCTATCGTACAGTTCTAATATTTTGTTTTAAGAGCATGAGGCGATACTCCAAACCTGCCCGGTGATGTTATCCAACCATGAAAAGAAAATATTATCAAAGGAGAATACTGAGGGCTGGGCTTCCTCATGCTTTTTCTCCCCCAAAGACGTATTTTGAAAATAAAAAATATTTCATCATCCAAAAGCTTTTGTTAAACAAGATGATAAATTTAATCATGTTTGTCTTTCTAACTCACTCACTTCATGTCTCAGAAGATCATTCCCGTCACCTTTGACTTAGTGTGACAGGGGGCATTTGAAGCAAGCACATTAGGTAAACTCGCCAAATTCAAAGACACCCTACCAAGAAAACAGGGGCAAATAGAAAGAATCATCCTACACCAAAAGAGGGTAAGTCTTATTCTCTGAATATAATTTGGAAATGATTTCCTCTCTCTTATATTTACAGGAAACGGAAGATAAGACGTAATAGGTACATGCGAACGGTTGAAAATCAAGCCGTCCCTAAGAGCTCTGTGCACTCCACCTCGCTCCTGCCCAACTCCTTCACAAGCTAGAGCAATATCTTTTCCCCACAATGTGCCTGAGCAACCAGACGCCGTGGTTTCATCAATGGGATTTCCAGCTTTGACAAGCCAAGAAGCACAAAAAATGAATTTCTCCTCTCGAATTGGCTACTGTCAACAGGAAGAAATCCAGACAGTTGAAGTAGTCTCTAGCCCCTATTCAAAATGAGGACCTAGAAACCTGACTTCCTATTCAGACGCATGCTTTCGCAAGAAGTAATTGCCATCAGAGAATTGGAGGTTTTGATTGTCCATCTCAGATTCCATAGAAGCTTGAAGTACATGACTTTGCTCAATGCTGCTAATGGTCATATAGTCAAAGACATAAGAAAATTCCACAGAGGGAAGACATTGAAGATAAATCAACAACCATCAATCATGCATACATGGCCATGAGTGAGGAAGGCCAATCGAAAGAAATGTCAAACTGTGCCAAGACGAAAAGGCTATCATTAATATTCAAATATCCCTATGAGTCAGCAAATACAAACTTTGGAGAAGGGTAATTCAGTATCATTTCCAATACTCCCACTATCTGAACCCGCTTTTGACATATTCTCCCTATTGGCAGGAAGCATCAGGATTCAAGAGCTAAACTTGATGGTTAGGTTTGGCAAATCAATACTGGCCAAGCTAGTATGTAGAAATGACTCACATCAAATTTACTTGGCTTCGTGTAAAAAGACATGTCATCCAGGAGCCAATTTAGAGAATAATTGACCTAATGAAGCAAGGGACGTAGGACTTCGTGTCCCCCGCTCACTTCAGGTTCACCCAATCATCTGCAAACCAGTGAAGGGTAAAGTTGTATCGATTCCAGTTATTCGACTCTTGAAAGAGTTCATGACTAACACATTCCCTCTTGTTTGTTGCAGGATCACCTAACTGTCAAAAGCAAAGATAACAAATCAACAAGAAGCATGTCTTGTTGCAAGATCATTTGACAAGGATAATAAATCAATGAGAGGCATGACAAACTCTCCTAAACGAAATGACGTCCTGAGTAATCACCAAAGCAAATGACAGAAAATCTTCAAGCCTCAACTCACATTTGATTTTGGCCAGACTAATTGATCTACTTGTACATCTTCTCTTCTACAGGGGCAAAAGTAGAGATGCCCGATCAAATTCTTAATCCTTGGCTGATCATTCATGTGTCATATCCCTAATCAATAGGGACAACCATTGACACCCCTTTGTGAATAACCCTTTTGATGAGGTGAGGACACCTGGAGTGCCATAACTTGGCACGAAGGGAAACTTAAGTGACATAACTTTAAAATGGTACACTTAAGTGCCAATATCGAAGTAAAATGGAACACTTAAGTGCCACTCCGCGAAAATCCTGCCAAATGGCTGACGTGGCAATTTTCCGGCAAGTTTAGTCCAAAACGGCGTCGTTTTGCACGCTGACGTGGCGGAGAAAACGCAAAAATGACGTTGTTTCGTGTCTACGTGTAAATAATAATATAAAAATTAATTAACTTATAAAGTATTCAAAAATTTTAAAAAAGAAAAAAATTTAAAATTTAAAAAATTTAAAAATTTAAGAAAAATTTAAAAATTTAAGAAAAATTTAAAAAATTTAAGAAAAAAAATTTAAAAAATTTAAGAAAAATTTTAAAAATTTTAAAAATTAAGAAAAATTTTAAAGTTTTAAAAAATTTTAAAAATTTTTAAAAATTAAGAAAAAGTAAAAAAAAAAGGTGGGGGAGGTCGAATGGGCGGGCCGAGGGGGCGAGCCCTTCTTTGCCGCCGCCGCCTCCCGCTGCCGCCGGGAAGGGCCAGCGAAGGAGGGGGAGGGTCGGCTGGGGTCGTCGGCCCCGGCCGACCGACGGCGAGGGCTGCGAGCCCTCGCCGGATCGCGGCAAGAGCCGCGACCCTCGCCCCCATCCGGGCGAGGGCTCGCGGGCCCTCACCACTAGTCGGCCGGCCTCGCCGGCCCTTCTCGGCGGCGGCGGGAGGCGGTGAGGGCTCGCGAGCACTCGCCAGATCTGGGCGAGGGCCGCGACCCTCGCCCTAGATCTGGTCACGGGCCCTCGCCGCCTCCCCGCCGCCGCCGGAAGGGCCAGCGACGGAGTGGGGAAGGTCGGCCGGGGTCGTCGAGCCCCGGCCGGGGGACCGACGAGGCCGGCCGACCGACGGCGAGGGCCCGCGATCCCTTGCCTAGATCTGGGGCGAGGTCGCGGCCCTCGCCGCGATCCGGCGAGGGCTCGCAGCCCTCGTGGTCGGTCGGCCGGGGGCCGGCAACCCCGCCGACCCTCCCCCTCGTCGCCAGCCCTTCTCGGCGATGGCGGGAGGTGGCAGCAGCGAGGACTCAACCCTCAGCCGCCCGTTCGAACTCCCCCAACCCCTTTTTTTTTTTTAATAATTTTCTTAATTTTTTAAAATTTTTTAAAATTTCTTTTTTTTTTTTTTTTTTTAAATTTTTATGCTGCTTTGGAGCTGAGCCGACTCAGCTCTCCGGCGAGCCACGTAGGCAAAAAATAATAATAAAATATTGCCACGTAGGATTTCCGGCAAGGGTTGCCGGAGGTGGCACTTAAGTGTCCCACTAGAAAAAAAAAAAGTGGCACTTAAGTGTACCGTTTTGAAGTTATGGCACTTAAGTGTCCCCCGTGCCAAGTTATGGCACTTATGCTGGACTTTTGCTCCCTTTTGATGTTCAAAATTTAACAATACTATTCTGTTGACCCTTAAAGTTACCAAGAAGGTCTTTTTGATTCAAAACCATTCATTTGTTTTGAGAGTACAAACTCTCTCGTGTTTAAAATACTGCATGCCTTTTCCAAATGGATTTCGCATGATAATTTTGTCTGTCTAAATCACTAATTACATTAAGGATTATTAGAATAGACAACTAAATGAAGAATACAAGATTAATCGAGCATGATGGATGAGGTGCGTCAGAATGATGAAAGGCAAGCCATATCCTACACACAATCCCCCCTATCTATACACTTGTGAGATGAGTGCAGAAGATTCCATGGCTGCAGGGTAATGAGTTCCCTCGCGAGTACGATAACCAAAATAGTGAGAGACATTCCATCGCTCATCCCATCAAGCCCCATACACTGGTAAAGCTTCTCTCATACCCCCGTCAAGAACCACCCCACACTGGGGCAAATCAGAGGCAAAGCAGCATTACAAGGTGAGAAGAGGGATATAAATTTTCTTGCTTGCACTTGCATCAATCTTCGGGTGTCTTTATTGTATATGAACACTCGCGTTAATTTAAGTGCCATAGAATGACGAAGAGCAATTCTTTCTGCACTTGTATTCATTGTACAACCCAATTGAGTCTGTAATTTCACCATCATGTGGAGACAAAACAGAAGTTACTACCATTTAAGCAGCTTAGCTCGGAGCGCTAGCTGAAGACGAAGACTCAAGAGTCTAACAACAATGTCGTGATTGAACTTGCTTAGGCCAGTTCCTCTGACAACAAGAATGAAAAGCAGGGCATAAAAAAGTAGTGTACCTAGTAAGAGTAAGGTCAATGCCCATAAAAGAAGAACTGGAATAAAACATAGGGACATGAAAAAAGCAGTATGTCTGGTAAAAGCAAGGCCAATGCCCCCCAGTCAAGAATATAGCCAAGGAAAAGTTGTTGTTATGGTCCATAGAACCTCCATCTGACAAGAAAGACTAGTGACAAATGTCAAGACAGTCGCCAACTCTCACCCTCTTACATGTGAGCCAAGTCTACGTTACATCCCATTGTAAAAGTCTCTTCAGACTATGGCACTTCAATTAACATAGGATTTCATGTGTCTATAAACATCGCTCGAAGAAGTACGAGCAAGATTACTCTATCTTTTTTCGCAGGATTCTTGACTTGCAAACCCGGAGACGATCGTGCAGCACTCCATTCATAAGCCTTGACCTTGATGGTCCCCTTCGATGAGCCGTTAACCAAGACTTCATCACAGTTTCAACAAAGACCTCTCACATTGGTAAAGTCGTACTGTTTGCGAGAATACTCAGACCCCTGCTGACATGATGACAGTGAAATAGTGTGGTCCTTATAAATTCTACATTAATGGTCAGGATAGCATTTTCCATGAGAGTGAGCGGAAAGTCCTTTTAGACTGAAAGTCCCTCATCTAGCATGCCCAAGACATCTACATTCTAAATAAAGGTTGTCTTTCAAAATCTTCCCCAGTGGAAATCAAAGGATGCAAAACTGACAAAATTATCATGTATGAATCTCATTTGAACTCATGAATTTACAGCATATACAATCATGTGTGCATATTGTGCAAATAGCAGACATACTCTTAGAGATCAAAGATATTGCCAAGTAAGCATATCTCTATCCCCATTTATCTTAAGGTACCTACCATTGTCCAAGTACTCTCTTCTTGACACTCGACCTATTCGAGTTATCCCCTGAGTTTGGATGCTTGCAACGGTCAAAGTATCCCCTTGTCATTGAGTACTCACCACTTGCCGGGTACTCCCTCTTAACGACACTCGACCTGTCCGAGTTGTCCTCAGAGTATTGATACTTGTGACGGTCCAAGTATCCCTTTGTTTTTAGGTACCTCCCACTGTCTAGGTACCCTCCTATTGGCATTCGACTTGTTCGAGTTGTCCCCAGAGTATTAATACTTGTGACTGACTAAGTATCCCTTTATCGTTGAATACCTGCTGCTGTCTAGGTATTCCTCTTGTTTTTGAGTACCGGCCATTGTTTGAATACTCCCTTTTCCTGACACTCAACTTGCCCGAGTTGTCCCCAAATAATAGCAGTTGTTCAAGACTTCCACTGCTTTGTGTGCCTGCGCCTACCCAGGTATGCTTTCTTACACTTGGACCAATTGAGTGGTCCTAGATCGTATCATTAAATACTTGTGTTCACCCAAGTATTCCAATACTTTGTACACCTACGGCTACCCAGGTGTTTCACCCCTTTTAAGTGCCTGCGGCAATCCAGGTAAGCCTCATACCACATTCAAGTTTATAATACCAGGAGGTGGGAAACCTTCATGAATATGCGAGACCCATCCTCAATATTCCAACTACCATGAGGTGAGAGACCTTCACGAATATCTCAGGTACATCCTCGATATCCCCAATTACCAGGAGGTGAGAGACCTTCACGAATATCTCAGGTACGCCCTTGATATTCCCCATACTAGGAGGTGAGAGACCTTCATGAATAATCGGGGCACATCCTCGATATTCCCCATACCAGGAGGTACGTCCTCGATATTCTCCATACCAGGAGGTGAGAGACCTTCATGAATATTCGCGGCACGTCCTCGATATTCCCCATAACAAGAGGTGACAGACCTTCATGAATATTCAAGGCACGTCCTCGATATTCCCCATTACTAGGAAGTGAGAGACCTTCATGAATATCCAAGGTACGCCCTCGATATTCCCATTACCAGGAAGTGAGAGACCTTCACGAATATCCAAGGTATGTCCTCGATATTCCAACTACCAGGAGGTGAGAGACCTTCACGAATATGCGAGACCCATCCTCGATATTCCCACTACTAGGAGGTGAGAGACCTTCACGAATATCCCAGATACGCCCTCGATATTCCCATTACCAGGAGGTGAGAGACCTTCATGAATATCCAAGGTATGTTCTCGATATTCCAACTACCAGGAGGAGAGAGACCTTCACGAATATGCGAGACCCATCCTCGATATTCTCACTACCAGGAGGTAAGAGACCTTCATGAATATCCTAGATACGTCCTTGATATTTCCCAATTTTCAGGAGGTGGGACACCTTTACAAATATCCAAGGTATCTTCAACAAATCGATGCCTTGAGAAAGGTCGGTGCATCCTCCCAAGAAAGGTCGGGTTCCAACTAGTGTCTTCGACAAAAGTTAGACACCCGCAAATCAATGCCCTAAGAAAGGTCGGCGCATCCTCCTGAGAAAGGTCGGGTTCCAATTGGTGTCTTTGACAAAAGTCAGACACCCCAATAGATATGATGCCCTGAGAAAGGTCGGGTACCAATTGGTGTCCTCGATACAAATCAGGCACCCACAAGTAGATGCCCTGAGAAAGGTTGGCGCATCTCCTATCATGGCGATCGAAGAAAGGTTCGGGTCCGAGACAAACCACTTATTGCTCTGACAGGCGAGTGAAGAATGGTTCAGGCCCTGAAAAAGCATTTTATCGTCACGGCGACCGAAGAAAGGTTCGGGTCCAAGACAAATCACTTATTGCTCTAACAAGCGACCAAAGAATGGTTCAGGTCCTGGAAAAGCAATTTCCCATCAAGGCGACCGAAGAAAGGTTCGGGTCCTAAACAAATTATTGATTGTTTTAACAGGCAACCGAAGAATGGTTCGAGCCCTGAAAAAGCAACCTCCTGATATCACTAGGTAAGATGACGCCTTGATACTTGCCAAACTCGGGGTTCACACCCTATCTCACTCATTCCCGGTAAGTAACTACGGGTATCTTCTTATCTGTCTTAGTATATGTAAAGTTATATTGCTCTTTTTCTGCATAGAATATTAGGTCCCAAATAAAATATAATCTGCTACGCATGCATGGATAAAATTGAGGCATCAGTTTGTCTTTGAATGCAACCTCTACGAGCTCACCTTCAAATAGGGGCAACTCGTTGACGCATCAATTTTAATTAGGTTTATTTTATTAATTAAGTTTTTATTTTATTTATTTTTTCTTTTTCGGAATAATGAACAAAAAAACCAAAAACAAACAAAACAAAGGAAAAACAAAAAAAAAAAAATTGGCAGCCCCCTCTTTTTCTCCTTTTCGCCGACCCAAGCCCAGTTTTCCTCTTTTTTTTGGCCTGGCCCCTGTCTTCCTTCTTCTTCCTTCTTCTATTTCCTTGCGCCTTCCTTCTTCGCCTCTGTATTCCACGCGCACAGAAGACGACGACTCGCGCGAAGGACGGCCTACGACTGAGGGGAGTAGGCCGACGTCGGTCGGAGAAGATAAGATCTCAAGCGCTATCAATGCCGAGCACACTTCGCTGGATGAGCTCGGATGGGACGCCGGTTCAGCCGAGGAGAACCGCTCGGCGCGCGAAGGGGATTGGCGGTCGAAGCTCAGTCAACCGGATCCCTTCGCCTATAAAAGGGCATCGCCTTCGTCAAAGAACAGCACGAGCGAGCTCCGAGATCTTCCCACTAAGAGACTTCGGGGGAGGAATCGAAGAACGAGCGAGAGAGAAATCGGGTCGCGAGCTCGGCCGACCTCCCACTGAGAGACTTTGAGGGAGGTCGCCGGTGAGCGAGTCCGAGGAGGTCAAATCTGGCCGGTGGAGGCTCGGATCTGACCAGAGTGAGGGAGATCGGCCAGAGGGAGAGGGTCGGTCAAGGTCCAGATCTGGGTTCTTGTTGCTGCTGCCGCTGACACCCCGACGCTACGTCAAGCTGTGTCGACGTCCCCACACCGTCACCTCGATTGAGTCTCGACGTAGTCGCCTTGAAGGCTTGTTGCCGTCCCCCTTTGCTGAGTCGTGACCGAACCGCCAACGCCAAGCCAGATATGGGAATTGAGGGGGCTGCCGTCGCTACCTTCTGTCACTGCCACCGTCACCTCGTCACTCCGTTGTTGCAGCCAAGTATCTACCGCCGCTCGCCACCACTCGCCGTTGCTTTTCCGTTTGAGATCCGATCGCCGCCTCCATCTGCCGCCGTACGCCATCGTCACCCCCGTCGTCACCGAACGGAAGCTCCCCCTCCCTCTCAAAACCCTAATCGTCGTTTCGCCTTGCGTCTCAAACCATGCGGTCACCTCCGTTGCCGCCGTTCGGAGGCTTGCCCCCCTTTTGTCGAGACCCTAGCCTCCGTCGCCGCCGAACGCCGGACCGCCACCGTTCGATCTCCTAGCCCCTCCATCGGCGCCGCGGATAAACGAGGAGGGAAGAAGCATTGCGTCAGACCTAGCCCGGGTCGGATCCAGGCCACTGTTCGGGTAGGGTTTCGTGAATTGGGAGGCGGATGAAAGCCGGGTCGTCGGGTTGGGTAGGGTTTCGCCAAGACCGGATCGTCGGGTCGGGCTGGGTCATTTAGAAGCGATGGGCTGTTGGGCAGCGATTTAAAATTAAAAAAAAAAAAAAGAGTCGAGCTCGCGTTGCAGCCCATCCGGCTCTTGGGTGGGCGACCCGGTCGGTCCCAACTCGGGAACCCGACCCGTGTCATTTTTTAAAAAAATATATTAATATATTAATATAAAATAATATTTTAATAAAAATAAAAAATAAAAAATAATTTATTTTCCCAAAAATCAAAATAATAAAAATGTCCATATTTTCCCAAAAAAGTCAAAAACAGTTAGAAGAAGCCAAAAAAAAATGATTTATATTTTCAGAAAAAGATCCAAAAATCCAAAAAAATGTTTTTTATGTCAAAAAATGAGAAAAAGACCCAAAAATATTTTTCCTCCACAAATGCATGGAAAATCCCTCAAAAATCCAAAAGGCCTTAGGGTTTAAACAAAATTAGATACTGAAAGGGCATTAGTGATTAACTAGTGTAATCAAGTCCCCGATCCTAATTTCTCTGGTTGCGCACGAGCAAGTCCGACACTTCGCTTGGGTTTCTAATTGACCCACCCCAAATTGATTAGTGGCGACTCCGTTTTAAAATTAATTTATAGGTTAAAAAAACTTGGACCATTAAGTCGTGAATTGGTGGACTTGGGAGAGTCCGGGCATAATTAATTTCAGCCGAGCCATTAGCCTCCTTGGGTGCTCGTATTCAATTGCAGGCGCCGAAAAAAAGAGGTCACAACAATTACTTAGGGCCCATCTGTTCTGGGATTATTAGGCAAGACTGTAAAATATATTCCAAGGGAGTGATTCTTAGAAGAAGTAAATTTTTTAGTTTCACTTTTTAAATGAGGCAGAATTGATATTTTCATTCTTGGTACTAAAAAATCTAAATAGATCTAATTACGGAGCACGATCTCAGAACCCTTAGACTCCAAACCCAATGGCTGGACTCAAGACACAAGGCATCGAGCCCACAAACCAAGGGTCTAATCCAAGCACTTGGACCTTAGAACTTGGAAGATGAAAACCCAAGATTCACAAGGGCTAGACATGACACCGAAGACCATGAAAGGGATATTTGTACATACCTAAGGACTTCCTCGGACTCGAGACATCTAATTAAGGTCAAATTCCAACCCCAATGCCCACAAACTTGGGACCTCGAAGCTCGGACCTAGACTTGGGTGCTCAGTCGAACCTAAGACCTTAATGCGAACTTGGAACCTTGGTACTTGACCTAGGATACTAACTTCATTCCCATGTTAATCATTTTTATTATGCCTAGCTATATTATTGTTGACCATAAAAAAATTTCCGTCCATTTTTTAATTTCGAGCAATGTCAAACAGTAAAATTTGGGAAATATCTTTCTTGTCTTCTTTTGTTTTCTTTTTCGCTTTTCTGCCACATTACGTACGTTTCCATGCCACCAATTTTTTTTTTTTTTTTCAAGCAATCAGTCACTGGATCCATTAACACTTTCAGATCTAAGGTCTTCAGATCTAAGGACCATCATCGTCCTTACCCAATAAAAATACGACGAGCGTGCCCCATGCTTTTTAAATAAGATTAAGAAATACATCACTTCGTGTCTCCTTATGATTAAAGAAGTCCATTCGAGCATTTGAAACACGTGTTGAGAAGCTCTTTGGTCATCACCAGATGCACCTTCGTGGAATCTACAGATTGTCTTGGGAGTAGGAGCTAAATACTTTATGAATAAATTATCGAAATGACGATCACTACAACCCAAGCTCAACCTATATATATAGCTCCCAGTTAGACGATGTTCTCAGCTGTTCGGTCTTACTTCAGAAACCAAATCATCCCCTTCGATCTTCCACGATCAGTGATCCTCAAAGCTACATATTCTCGCCAGAAACGAAAATGCTTCAAGAAATCGTCAGTCCCTTTGAGACCCATCAACGCGATGCTTTGAGATCCATTTGGGAACATCTTCTTGGAGATGACTTCGATGATGGAATCAATCCAACATTCTATGCACCGACTCCTGCGCACATGTACTCGAGGAGTTCGAGCTTCAGCGATCTTTTACTGGCACAGAGTTGGACCGAACCGCCCCTCGAAGTCGACTGCTCTGAGGACCTGTTGGAGTACGGTGCTTTGCGCGACACGCTCCATTCCGGGTGGACGATGCCTTCGGCTTCGAATCAAGAACTGGATCTTGAAGTGTCGACCATTGGGTATAATAGCATTGGTCTGGCTTCAAATCAAGAACTTGATTTCGAAGAGACGACCATCGATTATAACAGCATTGGGGTGGCGATGGAGGAGAAACCGGAGATGGTGGAGCATGAGGTGCAAGCACCAGTCGAGAAGACACGTTACAGAGGAGTGAGGAGGCGGCCGTGGGGGAAATACGCAGCGGAGATGAGGGACCCCAAGAAGAAAGGGGCAAGAATTTGGCTCGGTACTTATGAGACACCTCAGGACGCGGCATTCGCCTATGACCGCGCAGCTTTTAAGATGAGGGGGTCCAAGGCCAAGCTCAACTTCCCTCACCTCATCGGCTCCTCCGACTACGAGCCCATCAGGGTCAGCACCAAGCGTCGGTCCGCTGAGCCTAGCTCGCCATCCAGTGATGACGGGTCGACCAGGACGAAGAGGAGAAAGAGGAAGGTCGATTCAGATGCTGAGGCAGAGTTCGGAACTTCTATCCCCTTTCCCATTTTGGATACGGGGTTGTTTGGTGTGTGACGAACAATTTTTAATTTGATTATACTCAGGACATTATTGTCTTCATCAATGAGAAGTCAATCAGGCAATTTTATGTTGTGCAAAGACTGTCAATTTGGCTTTTCCTACTCCATTTCCTTAGAGTTTTGTTCTACTTATAGAACAGCCAATATAAAAGTGAGTAACAAAGTCAAAGAATTCTTAGTGTATTAACCTTATTTTCCAGGAAATAGCAGGCTTTAAATTAAACGTAAAGAGAAATTTACAGCGTCTATGTCTTGAGATAGAGTTCCCAGGTTCTTTCAGCATCCTTCCTCTCCGAGCAAGCTTATCTGCACATCGGCTTCCTTACCTGCAAGCGTGCCTGGTTTTAGCCCTCTCGAGAGCTTTCAGTAGAGTCCTACGATCATTCAAAAGGGAAGTGAAAACAAGAATTTTCAACAAATTTGATGGGAGTGTCGATACAGTTACCGAAGCATCCAACTGGTTGGATTTTGCGGAAGCGTGTGTGCAAGTGTGTGTGAAAGCACGGAGAATGTATTTCTCAAGTGCGTGGTACAAAAGTTTAGGAGTTCTCTTAGTTTCTAGTTGATGTGTACATAGGCCGACAACTTAATGTCGATAGACTTCGTTCACCGCCTTTTCTGCCGACTTTCATTACAAAAAAACAATACGTATTTAACTTTTCGAATTTCAGCTTGCAGTTGCAAGCTGTTCTCTTGCATGTTACAGCTGGACGTTCCCTAGCTCCAGCTTGTTGCAGCTCCTGCTTGTTGCCGACTTCGACAATCGTTGCCGCCACTTTTCCTTCTCCATTAAGTATACTTCATTCTCAAGCATGCGTGGGCTAGTGTGTTCTAGAGCTTTTCAAAACGGATCACTTTTTAACACAACTCCGCCTCCTGATAATTGATGTGGAGTTCCTTAGCAAGTTTCGGACCATCTCCAACGGCCCAAAGTTCGGCCGCAGAACTAGCAAGGTGGTCAATGTGGCAATTAAAAACAGAAACCCAATTGCCATTTGCATCCGGGGATACCAGGGTTGCTATTAGTCGAGCCATCAAATTTAACTTGAACCAGTTTGAGGCCGGGCGAGTCCATTGCACGAAGACGGTTTCCCACGCAGGATGGCGTTTCCTTTTCTGCAGAAACAGCATGGTGTTGCAACAGCTCCCACAAGACAAAGTTCCTTCAAGTCTTGAAACTTGGCTTTGTCACCAAAAGACTTTGTTATTGCGTCACGGCTAAAGCAACCAGAGAGCAAAGGGGAAAATGGCCTTCTCAGAATGTCCAGGTATCAGTCCAGAATAAAGAATTCTTACCATCATTAGCAACATTCTAACTCTCCCAATAAACTAATTCTGGAAGACCTCATCAGCACCTAGGAAGGTGATGATTCAGTACGCTTGGTTCGAAGTTGGTCTTTAATGAATCGGTACCGTGTTTTCTTCTTTGGAATCGCATGCCCTGATGATTCGGTATGTTTGCTTAAAGAAGAGCAAAAGGTTAAGCGACGAGTTAACAGCATAAATCACTCCAAACAATATATCCCAATAAACACTAATTCTGGAGAGTTTTTTTTAGGCTTTTTCGTAATATAATGTGCCCGTCCGTGTGCCCGCCCAAACCAAGTTGGCATGCGATGATTAATGAGTATAAATTTTTTATCTCATGCAATACTGTTTGTTTCCTATTGTCACTACTATAATTTTGATTCTCATTAGTAAAATGTCGTTAATGTGACGGATATGTACAAAACTTACTATGTTAATCATCTAGGTCACTATAATTTTGGCGATGGTGACTTACGCAATACCAATATTGGTATTGACCCAGCATGGCAAAATTAATGTGACATACAAAAGAGTTGGAATTGCAGTTATGATATGAGTCACCTTTATGATTATTCTTTTGGTTTGCCAACTTTTTTGCTTCATTCAGAAATTGTGTCGCTAAGACTACCATGTGCATGTTGGCATCACACCTATTTCTAGCAAGCCCCCTTTTCCAATTCACAGTCATGATGTAGAATGTCGGACGAACAGAAACTAGACACATCCGACTCATGACTTCTTTATCTTGCATTGACTGTCGTGTTGATGTGTTTCACAATATCACTATTTTTCACTATCTTCCTTTGCCTCGTTGGATACCCCATATTGAAAGTCATCAGGCTGATCGTGTCCAATCTCATAGTCACTACATTCACTGAGGCCAATTGGAAAGCTGCCCTCTTGGTGGAAAAAGCCTAAAGATCTACAACAGTTTGTTCTTCCATGAAGTCGACTGCTTCCTCTACTAACATTGGTTCATATAGCAACACTTGGGATTGGCATCAACGGAGCCATTCATGCTGTGGGCTACCGGTAGGATTATGATAAAGGCGAATATAATGAAAAGGCCTGCTGGGGCGGTGGTTTAGGATAGGAGGATAGGATCGAGAGTGGAGGCTTGTGAGCATAGTGGCTGTCGAATTGGGTATGAAGATGCAAAGCATGTACATGCTTGGGTCGTGGTGAAAGAAGTACTACGACCACATTAAAGCACACTGCGACAACTTGAGGGTAGCTTTTGCGAATTTAGAGGGGAGGAAAGCTTAGTCATTGGCAATAGTCTTTTGTCCAATAATTTTTCATCACGCTCCTCTATTGATGTTGACTAAATCCATCCACGTCACCAATCTTAGGTGTTGCTATTGATATTAAGGTTCATGAGCTCGCCTTGTATTATTTTGCCCGATATATAACTCAATTAACTTTTTAAAGTAAAAATCAATACTTGCGAATCTCGATAGATGAGATGGCCTGCAAGTTACAACCCAACCCCATTTTTATATATATTTAGTACTTGCAAATTTCATGTACCATTCGAAAATCATGGATCACTAACTTATATGCAAAAGAAAACGAACATTATGGCCAATAAGAGTTCAAGGCGGGCTTGTAAATCTTACTATCAATAGCAGCTCTTAAGCGTGGGTTTGTGGATGGATTCAGTCAAAATTGTTATAGAAGCACGGTGGAAGATTATTGGACTAAATTATCGCTGAAACCTAAAGCTTCACTCCCCCATAGACTTTGCAAAAACAACCTTCATGTCGTCACAATGAGCTTCAATGCGGGCATAGTCATTCTTTCACAGCCCAAACACGTACGTGCCTCACATCCTCAGACCCACCCTGACAACCACTGTCCCTACGGACCTCCGCTCTTAATCCATGTCCTCCACCACTGCGTCCTTGGGCCTCTCCATTGTCATCTTTACCTTTATCACAGTCCCGTCAGCCAATCGTAGCACGAATGGCTCTAATGACGCCAATGCCATGGATTGCACTATGTCTCGATGGTAGTCGGTGAAGCATTCCACTTCACAAAAGTACAAATTTTCGTAAATCTTTGATTTCGCCACCAAGAGGGATGACTGTGATACTCAACACAGTCAGCCCTGCGACTTTAAATATGGTAATTAGGTCCATTGTGGAGGTAAAGGAAGATGGCGAAAATGAGTAACACTGTGAAATAGATTAATACGACAATCAACGTGCAACAAAGAACCATGCATAGTCTGGCATCCACTTGTTGGACATTTTGCGTTGCGGCTATAGGTTGGAAGGGAGGCATGTGCGGAGTGAGGTAACTCGTGACCGCTGTTTTCAGGTCAAAATGCGGTGGAAGAGATGCCATGGAAAAGAGGAATAGGGCTTTCTAGGGTTTTGGATGAAAGTGAGAAATGACTTTGACTGTGTAAGAAACCAATGCCAAAATATGCAAATCAAATATATAGAAAATGGACTTTACTTGTGTAACAGTACTCTTACTTTCGTCAAGTGACAATAGAACTTGAATTGTTCGTTTTTTTTTATAAATATTTTAATGACTAGCACCCAGCCTACCTATTTGTTTTTACACTAGTTATCTAACTAGTGCCATTTCAATATCATAACTTGATTATTTGTAAACTAAGTATCACATGCGGTTTTTTTAATTCAATCGTGACTCTTATAATTTATGCCCAATAGGTGTCCTATGCAATGTTTTTATATTTATTATGGTCCTAAATTGTAATATAACCATTCAATTAAAACAGAAAAATCACAATAAAAAAAAAAAAACAGTATAAAAGAAGCACAATCGATTCACTCAAAGATAGTAGTGAAAGGATAACTAATGAATGAAGTGCAGTAAAAAGACTCGATAAGAATCAAGCAAAGAATTTAACATAGCCCTATTGTTATCATTATTATCAAGATGGTAACCCTCATGAGCTTAGTTCAAATTGAGTTCAATTTCTTTTCTAAAAAATTGACCTTCTAAAACTAAACTAGATCAAAAGTGTCCACTAAAACCCTAAACCATGTGTACACTAACTAAATGAAATTAAGCTAATTTTAATACTAAAATCTAACTACCTCATCAATGCCTATTTTTTTCTAACTGTTTTCTAATTTTCTTTATTTTATAATTTATTTTATAATTTATTTATTATTTATTTCTATATATGGGCCACGGATACAAATTTGGGCTGTTATATCAAGCCCCCTCAATCTATTTAACCCATTTCCCCAAAATTCAAATTCAGCCCAAATATATTTTAATGAAGTTAAGCCCAAACTTTCCGACACTGTTCAAGCCCAATTGAGCCTTAATTGAGCCTATCTTGAAGGACGACTGCTCCAAGAACGCACTCTAATTCTGTTTTCCAATATAGAACCCATCCTCTTCTTCTCCCTTTTTTCTTTTAATGGTTTCATCATGCAGTTTTTATTATTATTATTCATCATTTTCGTATCATTACCGAGAAATCTTGATGACTCATTTTTCAATCTCAGACAATTAAAATTTTAACAACAATTCATATCAGACTGGAAATTGCACAATTTATCATTGGCCATCGCCAATCTTTGGAACATGATTATCAACCCCCTCCATGTGTTGCCAGATAATCGCCGCACTCATTGGTCACCATCATCCACCCATCTCGATTTTCTATTAACTCAATGATATCTCATTCATAGAACTCAAAATGTACAGCTAATGTATATAGAGACATACCCGCGGAAACGAGATCGGAGCACAGAAATCGGACCGTAATGATCGAATCGTTTCCTTGGGACGCCCACCGCAGAACCACGACAGCAGGCAAACCATCCGGAAATAAAAGAAAAGAATGTGTCAGTTGCAGTTAACAGATAAAATCTCAGAAAACCGTATTTGATGACTCATGAAGCAACCGATGACATACAAAACAACATCGGGCTGTCTTCGGATCGAACGAAAAATAGGCGTCATCTCGCTTGAGGGAGGGTTCTGGATGGAACGTTATAGTAATGTTTGGATCTGACACCATCGCATCAACGCGGATTTCAGGTCAAACCATGAACAAAAGATTCAATATCAGTCAGATTTCCCGCGAACATTACCATGACGTTATTTTTTTTATACTGTTTCAGATCAAAGATTGAACCGAGATGAGGTGTGTTTGGATCTCACCTGCTCTTTTGCTCGCATCTTCATCTTCTTCGGACGCCAGCGAGAGCGAGAGAAAGCGAGAGTTAGCCAGAGAGAGAGAAAGAGAGAGAGAGAGAGAGAGAGAGAGAAAGAGAGAGATGAGCTCTTCCGTTTTTGAGGGGGCTTCAAGGACTCTGGTCATTTGAACTTTGATAAGATGGATTTCTCTGTTGAGATTTCGTGGGTTTGAATGGGTCAGAGAAGCGAGAATCTCGGATATGGCAGCGCTAACCGTCGCCGGCTGAAGACTAATCGAACTGACTCAACAACTCTATTTCTTCTTCTTCTTGCATTTTTTTTTTTTTTAATGAATGCTTAACTGATCGACACAAATTTAGGTGCCAATGATAATTTATTTTGTAATAGTGTTGAGGCTAAACATTGTGCAATTCTGGTATAAGTTACAGGACTAGGAAACACTTGAGATGAGGGAGGAGTCTTTAATGTTTGAACTCCAAACTTTTAGGCTGATTCAGGATTTTTATTATCCATGACCTTGTACTTAAGTAAGTATCAAATACATTTCATAGTTGACTTAATAAGTGTCGGTTCAATTTGTGTAATTGACTAATCGTCGAAAAATAAACTAATGAACCAAAACTCATCAACTTAACATTATTTTTATCTTAAAAATATCCCCAATTCAAAAATACGTGGTTTTTTAGAAACCTTAGTTTCACTTTGGTTGTTTGCTAAATAAATTTTCTTTAAAGTACAAAAGCTAATTCAAAATTAGGAAATAAAACTAAGTGAAGGATAAGCATGTGTGCTTCGAATTAAAGTTTTCGTTCTTTTATTGTAGTGTCTAAAATTTAGTGAATATTAAGTGAAGCTTATTCAAGGAATAAATTAAGTTATCCTTGAAATTATCTTGATCTAATTTTGAATTGAATTGAAAAATAATGCATTAATCACATTATAACCAAGAGTTATATTTCAAAATCTGAGTATCATTCATGTATTAATATATATTTCTTGTTTTGACTTCATCACAAACTACATGGATAAACCAATATATTTGAAGTTACTTTATTTTTAGAGAATAAAACCCCAAATTATACTCATCATAACATATTTACCGTTTTTTTTTTTTTTTTTTGTGTGATACAATAAATCCTAAACTTATACCTATGGGATACATTTACCCCTCATCAAGATTTGCCAATGAACACCACTAAAATCTGTGTTGACATTGCACTCATGTGGCTTCACGACGTCTTTTTGGCTGAAAAATCAAATATGTCCTAAGGGCACAAGTTTGGAGTTTTTGATGTTACAAAATAAATTTGGGGTAGATGTGCTACATTGGGCATAGTCGGAGATGTTTTCTGTTTTTTTTTTTCCTTATTTTTATATGGTTTTTACAAATTTAAAATCAATGAGATGAATTCAAAGATATAAGTGTTTTGGGAGGATTATAGAAATTTATTTCAAAATTTTTTATCCTGATCTTTATCAATATTATTGATCAAATACATTTAAAGATGATTTTCTTTATTTATTTTCAGATTTAAATTTAAATCTAAAAAGTGATAGATGTGTAAGCATGACAAGTCACTAAACTAATCATACTCGGTTGAATTTAGGCTACGTGCACATGACGAGCAAAGGAGCAGTTATGGCTTTATTGACTCTTAAATTTTACTCGACAAATTAAGCAATAAATTATTATAAAAAGTAAAAAAAAAAAAGAAGAAGTAAATAGTGCTAAAAAGAACTCAAAAAAGAATAATGAACAATAAATAAATAAAGATATATAACGAATAACAAATAACAAAAGGTCAATTCAATTTTGGTCCAATTCGCGCAGTCAACATCTGCGTGCTTGAGGATATGATTTTCTATGCACAAAAAACATAAGAATTGAGCAAAAATCCTCTCTCTGGTTCCCTCTCCTTTGCCGATCACCCCCAGCCACCACCTCCGACAGCCACAACCTTATCATCGGTCGTCGCTCACACAACGGAGAGAGACCCATTGAGACATTCCAGAGAGTATTTTTTGAGTGACATCACCAAAAATTTCTTTCAGGGGATTGACATTCAAAAGAGTTCTTTCTTTGTCATGAATATCCGAAGAGCTTGGATTCGTGTCCAAAGCCTTTGTTTAGGCGCCAATTACTGTCGACGAAGTCTCACAGGTTACGGTTACTAATTCGTTCACCATTCGCGACCTGTGATCTTATCTTAGCCACTGTGGATCAAATGGCTGATAATCGTGAAATGCTCAACTTGATTTTCAAAGTCTTTCACCGCCGATTGTTGCCACCGACGTGTTTGGGACCTCCTTTTGTCAGTACAACAGTCAATCGAGCTTGGCCGGGCGAGGTCCGAATCCTAAGCATAAGGTTTGGAGTCCGAGTCTTACCCCAAAGATCCCAAGTTAGACTCCACGGATCTCGATTGTGACCTCGAAGTCTTGGTTCGAGCACTAGAGTGCTAGGTCCGCCCAGCAAAGTCCTAAGCTAGGTTCTAGGGCCCTATGTTTGTGCTCCGGACAATGACGATAATCATGTTGGTGGGGAGGTCAAGTTGGCATTTTAAATATTGAAAATTTCAATCCTTAAGAGACATAAATCCTTTATGGTAATTTACGTCTTGTTATATTTTTTTGTAGATTCAGAAAGGAAAAAAAAATTCTGGTCCATCTTTTTACTTTCAAAAGATATCAAAAAGAAAAAAAATGAGAAACATTTTTCGATAAACAAAGAAAAATGACATTTCTTAAAATATCATGTCACTACTACAATGCTCAAAGCACTCGAGTCATCTCCTATACTTCGTCTCTAATTTTTCCATGATCAGCGCTTCTCGTTTTCTTCTTTCGTTTTTCTGCCACATCCTGTACGTTTCCGTGCCACCAAAGTTTTCTTTCTTCTCAAGCGTCAGTCATTGGATCCATGAAGGAACCCTTCAGATCTTTAAGAGCCACGATCCTTGCCCCCCTAAAAAAAGGAGGAACGTGCCCCTTGCTTTGGCTTTTCAATTCAGAAAGGATAAGAATAAAGTATATCAGTTTGTGTCTCTCCTGAATAAAGAAGTCTAATTGAGCATTTGAAACATGTGTTGAGAATCTCATCAGTCAATCAGTCATATGTCATCGATGACTACATGGCACTTTCTCAGAAGCTCCATCCAAAATATAGCTCTGACCTATATAAAGCTCTCTCTCTCATGGTCTTTTCAATTTCACTCCTTCAGAAACCAAATCATCCCTTCAATCTTCCACATTCAGTGATTTCAAAGCTGCAAATTCTGGCCCAAAGCGAAAATGCTTCAGGAAATCTTCAGTCCCTCTGAGACCGATCCATGCAATGCTTTGAAATCCATCTGTCAGCATCTTCTTGAAGAAGATGATGATGAACATGCTGTCAACGCAGCATTTTCTACACAAACTCCGGCAAATTTGTGCAGGAGGTGTTCAAGCTTCAGCAATCTTTTACTGATGGAGAGTTGGAGCGAGCTGCCCCTAAAAGTCGATGACTCGGAGGATATGGTGGTGTACAACGCTTTACGCGATGCGCTCAATTCCGGGTGGACAGTGCCTCTGGCTTTGAGCCAAGAACTGGATTTCGAAGTGACGACCATTGATTATAACAGCGTTGGTCTGGCGACAGAGGAGAAACAAGAGACGGTGGAGCGTGAGGTACAAGTGCCGGTCAAGAAGACGCATTATAGAGGAGTGAGGAGGCAGCCGTGGGGAAAATACGCAGCAGAAATGAGGGACCCCAAGAAAAACGGAGCAAGGATTTGGCTCGGCACTTATGAGACGCCCGAGGATGCAGCATTGGCCTATGACCGGGCAGTTTTTAAGATGAGGGGGTGCAAGGCCAAGCTCAACTTCCCTCACCTCATCGGCTCCACTGACTACGAGCCCATCAGGGTCAGCCCGAAACGTCGGTCCGCCAAGCCTAGCTCGCCGTCCACGTCTAGCAATGAAAGCTTTCTGACAGGGACAAAGAGGAGAAAGAGAGAGGTTAATGTAGATGCTAAGGCGGATTTTCGAAGTCCAATCCCCTTTCACATTCTAGATGTGGACTTATTGAGTGTGGATGAACAATTTTTGTTTTGATTGTGGAAACTACAATTTAGTGTTTTTATCCCATTCCATTAGGGTTTGTACATAGGAAAAGAGAAGGAAAAACTTCTTTGCTATAGATTAATCGACAATTACCTTTTTTTATTGGAGAAGTTCCAAACCCGGCTATGGTTTAAGCCAAAACGATGTCATTTTAGACATTAATTCTCATTCAAGTTAAAATTAACAAACGTTCGAGAGAAAAAGTAGTAAAAATCCTTATTGATATTTTCCCTTGATTAAATTGAATGGAGTTAATAGAGAGATTTTTTTTCCAAAAAAAGAGATTTACTCATATCAACTGTAAGTTTTTAAAACTGAAAAAGAAAAAAAAAACTGTAAGTTTACTCACCCTATGGTAGGGGAGTTGGTTAGGGCACACACTAGCCACACAAAAGGCTAGGGTTTGATTCCCCTACTTGTCATGTTGTGCAACTTAAGTGGGGTGCCATGAGTGGTGGAACCCTACACTAATATTCCCACGGGTTTACGTCGCCGGTTGCCGGCTATACGGCGATTCCGCGTTGCCAAAAAAAATTGTAAGTTTTAAAACTGAATTTGCACATTTTGAACTCAACCATATTTTTGGATATTTTTAAAATTTTTGGTACACTTATCCTTATATTTTTCAATAACCTTTGGACAGCCACTAACCCTTACTAGCACTTAAAATATATATATGTACATTTGAAGACAGAATAATACAGCTCTACAGTTTTATTTTTATCACATGCGCATGTGATTGGACCTGTATGGCACGATACATCAGATCTAAAAATGTTACTTTATATACAAAAGCATGCGCGCATTATTGTCCTTCCCCAATAAAATAAAAAGGAGCGCGCCCCATGCCTTGGTTTTTTAATTTAAAATAGATAATAAAATATATTGATTCATGTCTTTCGTGAATAAAAAAGTCTTATTGAGCATTGCAAACATGCCCTTTCTCAGAAACTTGATCTAACATAAATAGGAGCTAAGAATTAAATCATTTATGTTGAAATCACCAGCAGCCAAGCAGTCAAGCTCAACCTACCTATAGCTCCCACTTTGCTGGTCTTTTCAACTCTTCACTTTTCTGAAACCAAAACATCTCCCTTCAATCTTCCAAAATCAGTGACCACAAAGCTACAAATTCTAGCCAAAACGAGAATGCTTCAAGAGGGACTAATCAATCCGATGTTTGGAAATCCATTTGTGAGTATCTTCTTGAAGATGATGATGATAGTGTCAATGCAACATCTTTTGCCGCAACTCCTACATACGCATACACAAGCAATTTGAGCTTCGACAATCTATTATTAATGGAGTGTTGGAATGAACTACCCCTAAAAGTTGATGACTCAAAGGACATGATGGTGTACGGAGCTTTGTGCAACGTGCTTAATTCCGGGTGGACAATACCTTTGGCTTCAAATCAAGAACTTGTTTTGGAAGCGACGATCATTGACTATAACAGCATTGGTCGGGCTTCAAACCAAGAACTTGATTTCAAAGTGATGATCATTGATTATAACAGCATTGGTCTAGCAACAGAGAAGAAACCACAGATGGTGGAGCATGAGGTACAAGCACTAGTTGAGAGAACCCGTTACAAGGGAGTGATGAGACGATCATGGGGAAGTTACGCGATGGAGATAAGGGACCGCAAGAAGAATGGGGTTAGGATTTGGCTTGGGACTTACTGGACGCCTGAGGATGCAGCATTGGCCTATAGTCGGGCTGCTTTTAAGATGAGGGGGTCCAAGGCCAAAGCTCAACATCCCTCGCCTCGTTGGCTTAGCCAAGTACAAACCTATCAAGGTTAGCTGGATGTTTGGTCCACCGAGCCTAGCTCACCATCCACGTCCAGCGGTGATGAAGAGGAGAAAGAGAGGTGAATTTGGAAGTCCAATGCCCTTTCCCACATTGGATATGGTCTTGTTGAGTGTGGACGAACAATTTTTATCTTAATTGTGCAAATTGCAAAGACATTTAAAAGTCAATCCGCAATTCATCTCGCAAAAAGTAACAATTTGGTATTTTTATTCCATTTCCATAGAGTTTGTCAGAAAAAACCAAAGGCCTATTCGATCACTAACTCCATCGTAAAAAGACCCTTGTTTCGTACACATGAAGAGAGTGAAAAAAAGACCTTCACGTCGTATAAACCTCACTAATTACCGGCATGTCCTTAACGTGACAGATATCCTCACAGTGTTACCGGTTTTCTATACATTTGATGGACGTTGATGGATGCAATGATTGTGAGATTGAACATAGTTAGCCTTACGACTTTCAATATCGGGTAATTAGGCCAAATGAGGAGGTAAAGGAAAATGGAGAAAACCGGTAACACTGTGAAATAGATTAACATGACAATCAACGTCCATCAAAGAATCCATGTGTCGAATGTGCCCAGCATCAATTTGTCGGACATTTTGCATTGTAGTTGTACGATGGAAGGGGGGCGTGAGACTCAGGCGAGGGGGCATAGTGAGCAAAGTCGGATGCGTGACACTCGGCGATGTCCCTTCGGCAGAGGGTGTGAAGCAGGGTAGCCCACGATTGCTGTTTTCGGGTCGAATGCAAAGGAAGAGATGCCATGGAAAAGACGAAGAGGGCTTTCTATGGTTTTGGATGAAAGTGAGAAATGACTTTAACCATATGAGAAACCATTGCCAAAATATGCAAATCAAATGTATAGAAAATGGACTTTGCTTGTGTAACAACACTGTTACTTTCATCGTGTGATGGTGGAACTTGAACTGTTCATTTTACTTTTTTTAGGGCGAGCACCCAGATAGTTACTTGTCGTAGAAAATAATTACTTTTTGCATGCATGCAATATTTAAAGAAATAAACCCAATGAGATTATTCAGAAAAAGAAAGTTGTAGGGTAATTAATTGCAAATTTTAGATGACAAAATATTGATCCTAAATAAATAAATAAAATTTAAGAGTCCATAACTAAAGATGAACATGGTCCCAATGGGCGGTTCCCACCTTGGAACCAAGAACTATCCACCAAGGACCGGTTCCACAAAATTAGAACCGAGAATTGCCCGTTGGTTCCAAGAAATTGCCCGTTGGTTTTATGGATCCACCCTAGGCAAATTAGATTGCCTACTTCTTATTTTAGAGTTTGGTTCGGCTCTTGAGTGAGTCCATAGAATCGGTCTCGAAATCCCTACAAAATTGCATTTCTCAATTAATATCAGTTTGAACCTACTTTTTATTTTAGAGCACCAAAACTTGTTCTCATGGGCCTTATATTAGCATATGCAGTTTTCTTATTCAATCATGACTCTTAAAGTTTATGTTCTATAAGGCCCTGTTTGTTTGCATTTTTTTTTTTTTGTGTTCACTAACATAATTTATGTTTTTTTGTTCCAAGGAATAAAAAAAGAATAGAAACGCGTTTGTTTACATTTTTGTTTCAAATCTATTTTTTTGTTCCAAGGAACAAATTTGGAACAGAAACAAGAAACAAGAAAAACTTTTTCTTGTTTCCGGAACACTTCCGAGAAACAAATTTTCTCTCTCCTATTTTTTCCTTCTCTTTATTTTCTTCTTCTTTTCTTCTTCACTTTTCTTTGGTCGGTCACCGGCCTTGGCCATGGCCGGCAACCTTGTCGGAGCATCACCGCCCTCGGAACAATTTTAAAATAGAAACGTTATCAAATGCACCCTAAGTGTCCATGCAATGTTTTTATATTTATTGTGGTCCTAAAATGTAACATAACCATTCAATTAAAATAGGAAAATCACAATTAAAAAAAAATATAAAATAATCACAATCGATTCACTCAAAGATAGTAGTGAAAGGATAATTAAAGAATGGAGTACAATTAAAAAACCCAATAAGAATCAGGCAAAGAATAGGATAGTAACCCTCATGAGCTTAATTCAAATTGAGTTCAATTTCTTTTCTAATAAATCGACCTTCTAAATCAAAACTAAATTAAATGTGTCCACTAAAACCCTATATCACGTGTACACTAACCAAATGAAACTAAGCTAATTTTAATACTAAAATCTAACTGCAATCAATGCCTATTTTTCTAACAGTTTTCTAATTTTATTTATTTTATCACTTGTTATTTATTTCTAGATATGGCCACGCGTACAAATTTGGGCTGTTGTATCAAGTCCCCCCAATCTATTTAACCCAATTCACTAAAATTCAAATTCAGCCCAAATATATTTGAATGACGTTAAGCCCAAACTTTCCAACCCCGTTCAAGCCCAAAATTCATTGTTGAACCTTCATTAAACCAATCTTGAAGGACGACTGCTCCACGAACGAACCCGCTCAAATTCTAGTTTCCAATATAAGACCCATCCTCTTATTCCACCTTTTTCTTTTTTATTATTTATTGTTTTATCATTTTATCATTACTACTATTATTATTATTTGTCGTCTCTTCTCATCAACTTTGTATCATTACCTATAAACTTTCAAAACTCATTCTTCAATCTTAGAGAATCAAAGTTTTAACAATAATTTATATCAAATTGAAAATCGCACAATTCATCACTGGCCATGGTCAATCTCTAGAATATGACTATCAACCACCCCCATGTGTTGCCGGATCATCACCGGACTCATTGGTCACCATCATCATCCACCCATCTTGATTTCCTAGTAACTCAATGATATCTCATTCATAGAATTCGAAATGTACAGCTTATGTATATAGAGACACACCAGTGCAAATAAGATCGGAGCTCAACAATAGGACCGTAATTGTCGAATCTTTTCCTCACTGGCGCCCACCGCGAAACCACCGCTGCCGACAAACAAATTTCGGAAATAAAATAGAGGAAAATGCTTGTGTGACCGCCCACGGCTAAGGGTGTCAATGGATCGGGTCGGGTCGGGTCGTGTTGTTACCTGACCCGACCCGAAACACAATGGTCACACACTGTGACCCGACTCGAATGACCCGAAACACATTAGATGATCTAATGTGTTTCGGGTCAGTCGAGCTCGGGTCGGGTTGCTGGGTTTTCCTTTTTTTTTTTTTTTTTTTTTCTTCTGGGGTTGGTTAATTCCTTTTAAAAGTAAGCCATCATTGTACCATATCTGATTCCTACATGTAAAATGTAAGAGTACACAGAGAACAATCTATGATTCTTTGTATTCACTAGATCACTGGAATGAATGGGAAAAGAATGGTAGCAAAAGGAATGCATCATCTATCTAGATTTCTTGTTAGATATGATGGAGACTCAGTACACCCAGATGAGGATGCCAATAAACGGCATAGGTACTCACAAAAACAGTGAAGCAATTTATGTTGCTCAGACCAATCTAACCATGGAGTGTGGACAATCCACCATAATATTTTGAGACACAGAAATGTGAAAACTGAAATGATTTTCTTTCACCAAAATGCTTATTTCTCCTCATAATCACCGGAGCTTTGCTTGCTAGATTGCATCTCAATTAGCTGCTGCTGTTCCTCAATCTCTTCGGCTGCTACTTGTTTCTCAGGCTTAGGTTTGCTTGTAGACAGAATCAGAGTAAACATCGCTGAGGAAGTTCCCGCTGGCGTAGCTTATGCTGTCACCTGAACTGAAATTTATGAAGGGCTTGGTTTTAGATTGTGTAAGCTGAAGGGAAAGAGGAAAACAGAAGTGGATACTGCAGGAATGTGAAGATAAAAGCAAAGTCAAGGGCTAGCACACCATTAATGCGAAGCTCTGCCTGGGGAACCAGGAGATAGAAGTGAAATTTTTGCCAGAAGGATTGCTCTTTCTGTTGTTTTTTCTGCTGATGATTTGTAGATATAAAAAGAGTGCGAGACGGGTCTTATTTTTACCTACTGATTTAAAGACTGAATGACTGATAGAATTTCATATGGAAAAAGATTCTTAGCAGAAGATGACATATATGTTTAAAGTTGAAGGGCACTCTTTTGATCATCAACAATGAGTGCAGAATTTAGGAGGCAAGATATACTTTTCCCTTCAAGAAAAACTAATTGCCATCGCGAAATGGAGCAGAGGAGAAAGAAAAGCCAAGTAACATATCTATTTACTAATCCCATGATCAATATCAGCCATTTAGAAACATAATTCGCTGTCGACTTGCACCTGACAAAAGAGAATCAATAAATCTAAAGACAAGCAACATCCGGTAATGTATAAATCTAAGGCAAACATGTATGACACATCATGAGGGACTCGTACACCCAACAAGAGACAGCCAAACGATCATCGAAATACTAACACACTGGGCTACTACGGTTCAGGAATTTAATCGAGCAGCCGGTAGGCATCAAAGTCTTGAGCCCATATCCGACAACGATGCAGCGATTTGCAACCAAACATATCACAACATCATTAAAAAAAAGGCTCAACTCACTCACCCACCCACCAAATTTCTAATGGGAAACACTAACCCAGGTTTATCCTTAGAACACGCACAAAAATTCTAATGAACGGGAATTGTGTACAGCAGCACAAGCTGAAATCCACAATTTCCTTCGTTTCTTTCTCTTCTGAACTTCAGCAAACACATAAAAAGCACAAATCCACACATTCCATCTCAATGACCAACAGCGGCACAAACGAAACCCCCAAAAACCCCTACATCCCCGAGTCCCAGATGCGCGCGCCTGGAGCTCGCAACGAGCACAAACCCGAATCTCACTCGCAACGAGCACGAACCCGAATATCACTGGTAACTACAGCTCACCTCGACAACGACGATGGCTAATCGGAGACCGACGATCGGGCGCAGGGCTCGAGAGGATTTCCAGGTCAGCCCCAAGAGCGAATCCAGATAGGCGGGAGAGAGATTGAGCTCCTTCCAGTTCCTCCCAAGTCCCAACAGCTGTGCCTACACCCAGACAAACGGAGGGCGGAGGCGCGTCGATCGGAGGGCAGCAGCAGTCGTCGGAGAAGAAGCCGAAGGGGAGGGGTTTTCACTTTTTTGCGACGTGTTTGACTCTGTGTTTGGTTGGCTTGTTTGGATGTTAATATGTTTCGGGTCGAACAATGTTCCAACCCTGACCCGACCCGAAACATATTTCGTTGCTTGTTTTATATTTGTTACTCGAACACTATCAAGACCCGAAACATGTATTATACTTCTTTCGTGTTCGGATCGTGTTTGGTTCAGGTCGGGTCGGGCTTTTTTGACACCCCTACCCACGGCAGAATGACGGTGGAACGGTCAAAGGCCAGCCACATATCTTTTTGGAGGAAACCCGCAGACTTCCTCAACCGGTTTAATCGTTGATTTCATATTTCATTCTTTTTCATTTTCTTGACTTCTATGTTCCCTATTGCAACCTCAAATTTTAGAGAAAAAAAATTAAAAGGCCGCACTGAATCATTTTTCTTGAAGATTATCACTTTAATTTGTTTCTTCAAATAAGAAAAAAAAAATATTTTTCTTCTTATGACTTTTTAAGGGTAAGAACAGTATGAATGCAAAAACTTTCGTATGACGCTAATTTGAATACCAAAACTTTTTTTTCTCTCACTTGAGTGCCACATTGAGGTAAAATTGATTATTTAAGTGCCAATTTCGACAAATCATCATACGTGGAATTTTTCATTTTTTTATTTTTGAATTTTTTATTTTGCTTCTATTTTTCTTTTATTCTTTAGGGCCGGCGAGGGTCACCCTTGCAAGCCGCAAAATCCTCATCCTTGGCTATGAAGGCCCTCGTGGCCTCACCTATAGCCTGTGAGGTCGTGATGCCCTTACCAGCTTTGGGTGGCATTGCCAGCGGTTGGCGAGGCTATGATGTCCTCACCCAAGGCCTTCATGGCATGGGCAAGGCAACCCTCACCCATAGTTGTGAAGGCCCTTGTGGCCTTGCCTAGGTCCTTTGTGACTAGTATGAGTTGTCGGTGACACTCGTTGGCCTTAGAAAAAAGCATAAAAAATTAAAATTTTAAAAATAATAATAAAATTAAAAATTAGCCATGTCAATGTAGGCGAAATCATGTGGAACAAACAGTGTCCATGTCAGATTTTCTAGTGAGATAAATCGGAATTGATACTCAACGATTTTTCAAATTTGCAGCATTCAAGTGAACTAAAAAAAGTTTTAGCTACCATTCTTATCTTGGCTTTTTCATATGACGATTTTTGGAATTCTCAACTAAATCATTATTCTTATTTTGATTATTTCTTTGCTTCATTTGTTTTGTGCATAGTTGATATCAATTGTCTAAATTTTAGGTAATCGGAGAGTCCTTTTAAGAGCAATTTGGTTTGAGCAAAAGGAGTGATGAGCTATTTCATTGTACAATGATTTTGGTATTAGTTGCAAAGCTAATGTTTCGAGTGCTTTTTAATCTTTTAAATTTAATAGATTTTTGTAATGACATTAAAAATTATTTTAGTAAGCTATAATATTTTTTTTATTTGTAATTATTTATATTTCGTTATTTATTTATTTTTCGTTATCATCCATCCCAAATGGCTGACAATCTATCTACTCAAGTGTAGAAATGTGTTTGGTAACGCAATAATTTCTTTTTTGCATTTATTCATTTTTTATTCTTGCTCACGGATCGTCGACTGCCGCAGCCCGCTGCCACCGCTGCATGACCGCCTGCGGCCGACCGTCACAGGTGACCGCTGTTGTAGAGCCCATCGGCTGCTTCCTCTCGTAGCCGACCATCGGCGGTTGGCAGCAGCAACGGTCGATGGGCTTTACGGTGACAGTCGTCGGTGACAGTCAGATGTGGGTGGTCGTGCAGCAGCGGTGGCAGTGGCAATGGCTGGCGGGCAGCCGACGATGGCAGTCGGCAGTGTCTCCAGGCGATTAAAGGTGGCCACGGCATGAGAGAGAAACAAAAGAAAAAAAAATTGACTTATTTCTAGAAATTGTTTTCGGGAACAAGAAGCTACTTTTTTTTGTTTCTCAAAACTATTCCCAAGAACAAATGTTTTACTAAATAGGTTTCCATTCTTTTTTTGTTTCGGGGAACAAAAGAACAGAAATTAGGAGAATAGAAATGTTACCATGCTCTACCTAAAAGACTTCAATCTAGTTGTAGTGCTTCCAGCAGTTTCTATATAGCTTATCAAGACCATGCAGAAAAATTATTTTTGGTCAGCATGATAAAATGAAGTGTGAGCATGACATTGCTCGATGCCCCAAAGTATATCATACAAAGGTATAATCATCAAAGCAATCTTCTACACCATGATACATTCATGATTTCAATTTTTTTTTTTTTTTAAAGTTGGGATAAGGGCGCGTTTGCTTGAGTGAAGAAGTTTCCTGCAAATTAGTTTTATGAATTTTCATGGTCTTGGTAAGGATGGGCTTGGCGAGGCCTAGGTGGCCCTACCTAATGAGCCACTCCGGCGATTATGACATTTGGAAAGTTATGAAGGCAACCACGAGTACAATCGAGGGGATTGCTCCAGCGAAAAGCATCACACGCCATGCATATTTGAGGAGGAATTTGGAGAAGATATAATTTGATAGATTGCCAAAAAGAGTACCAACGCTAATACACACCTAAATGATGGAAACAAAAAAATGAAAAAGATGCCACAAAATGAGAAAGGAAAAAAAAAGAAATGAAAATAAATAAGTACCTCAGGAAAGGAGATTAGGATGCCACCAGAAGGCATGGGAGATCTCGGTCGCGTAGACTAGGGCAATTATCAAGGCGAAGCTTGCGCCGAGGCTGGCCTAGGAGTGCCAACCAGCAATTTGGCAAAATTTTGGGCCGAACCCATAATGACGGGCCCAACGAAACATATGGCCCCCGCCATCACAATTGTCCAACGGCGACTAAATTTCTTAGAAATCACTGTTGATGACACCACCCCAAGCAATGAGAACATAGCAAGGATGCTCGTCATGAGCTGAAACTGCAAATCGCTTAGAGTGAGGTCCGTCTTGATATATGGCGCATGCCCGATCATCAGCAATTGAACTGCCAAAAATTCAAAATAATAATGTACGTGCGATAAACGTGCAACATACGTGCGATATCCGTGCAACGTACGTGCGATATAATTCCTTGAAGAAAATGATGGTGTAGATGTGTTACGAGCCCACGCATCTTCCCCATCGTCTTCTAGCTCTATCTCTATCCCGTGTGCTCTGAAAGCCTCCACATCCTCTTATTGCTGGTGTCCCAACCCATCTCTCCCATTCTCTCCTTCTTCTCCTTCATGGAACATTTGCAACAAAAATGTCCGGTAGCTATCGTTCGGCTCTTCATCTCCTTCATTAAACATCCGCAACAAAAATTCCCAATAGCTTATAAGGCTTGGGTCAATCTAACCTGTGTAACGCGTTTTAAAGCCGTGAGAGAAAAGACCGTGGCTGGGATGGCGGTTGGGCGGGTGACCCAAAGCGGATAATATTACACAGTGGGGCCCGTGATGTTACAATCTGTGCTTCTATAACCCTACCTTTTAATAGATTCATTTCAAGATTTAGGAAAAGAAGTGGTTGCTTATTGGGCACGGACCATTTATGTTGGGAAAATAATTTGTTGATCCTATGTGCTGTCAAATTTTGAGAAAGTGCATTTATATAGCCATTGATACCAATTGTTCTTTTAGAACATGGTTTTTGTATGTTTCTGCTGATTAATCGGTAATTAGAGATTATGGAAAATTGTGCCTGCTGCTGTATCTTATAATGTTCTACTGGACAAATGCATTATAGGGTCGGGTTACGCTGCAATTGACTCGGGATCCATCTTATTCTAGAGGTTTCCTTTCCGCCCAATCCGTCACTGGATTTCTATCTGATGTCTATTCTCCGGCGGCAGATGAATTCGGGAAGATATATTTGGTTGCAGATGAAAGGGTATCCACCAAACCAAAGCACTATCTTCATAAATTTTCCCATTATAGTTTCGTTCTTGGTTGTACAGTTTTTTCATATAGTTTATGGTGTCAACGATAGGTTCAAGTGGTGGTTTTTGATCTTCGTGAGGAGATTGCAAAGGAGTTGCTGAGTCAGCCAACACCACCTGGGAACATTATTACAAGAATTTCCAAGGTTGTGTGAGAGCTCAAGATACCTCATAGGGTTGAGATTACTATGGTTCACTTAAATGCAATTGCTTCCATGCTTAGATGTTGCCATAGCGTCAGTTTTGGTGCTAATTGTCATGCCCCGAACCCCAGGCGCGCGCACATCCCACTGCAGTCGATCAAATGTGACATTTCTAGGTAGTGTCGCCGACCCCATTGATTTATTAATGCGCAAGCGGAACGTATTATAAAACCCCTGACAATAAAATACGGGATAGAAAAGCAAGAAGCAAAACCACAACATAACACTTTCATAATTCAACAAAATTACAAACAGAGGTCTACGGCCAAAAGTCTACTAAAGATCAGCTCTTAAAAAGAAATTGTCCTACGACCTACAAGTCGGACACGTTCTCCAATCTTATGACTTCACCTCTACAACTCCTCAAGGCCAACCAAAGCTATCTGGTCGCTCCGTCCACCAAAGACTTGAAATTTTAATCCCACAACCGGGATGAGACGATGTCTCAACAAGTTCAACTCCCAAAGCCCCTATTAGAAAGAAAATACGCCCCGGGTGGCCTAGCCACATCACACAAAAGACTTACCTCGCATTAGCCTTCATCTGCAGGTTAACACAATTTATATAATTCAACTACGTACAATTACAATAACCAAACAACCATGGCACAATCACATCATCAGAACAATTCAACCACTTGGATCATCTCAGCGATCAATCGATTTGGCCGATTACATGTCAATTCAACAAATCAATCATTACTCTTAATCACGGCCCCACTCAGCGCTACCTTTATCAGGTGGCAATTCACGGCCTCTCTAGGCGCGACCTTTATCAGGTGGCAATTCACGGCCTCTCTAGGCGCGACCTTTATCAGGTGGTAATTCACGGCCCCACTGGGCACGACCTCTAATAGGTGGCATATCATGGCCCCACTGGGCGCGACCTCTAATAGGTGGCATATCTGGCCTCACTGGGCGCGACCTCTAATAGGTGGCATAACACGGCCCCACTGGGCACGATCTCTAATAGGTGATTAATCACGGCCAACTCTTCCATAAATTTCGACACTTGGGACTTTATAAAAAGAATCCCTATTTATCACAATCACACTCAATTTGCCACAATCAATCATCAAATTCAAATTCTAAATACACAGCAGCGATCGGCACGAAATTCCGAGAGTTTAGGGTCCCGACGAAATTTTCGAATTTTAATAAATAATTAATTTTATTCCAAAATTAATTAAATAATAATATCCATAATTTTTTGCAATCCACACTCAATTTACAATATTCAACCATCAATTTTAAAATCCGAATACACAGCAGCGATCGGCACAAAATTTTGAGCAACCGGGGTCAAAAATAATTTTTCTGATTTTTTTAAATAATAATATTTTAATAATTTCGGATTATAATATAATATTATATTTTCCAGAATTTCGAAGCACTTAAATAATTCAAAACTAAAATTATTTTATGTCACATCAAGGCTTAACTTTAAATTACTTTCTTTTAACCATTAATTTAAACACACTTTAACATAAACCAACCTCTTAATCCAATTTATAGTTAAATACACTAATCCACACACCTAAACTTACTTAATTTAAACTAAGCACACTTAGGGCATCATTAACACTCTAATCAAGATTTAGTGAGTTAAACTCACCGGATTAGCGAGCCGAGCGGACCAAAGCGACAGGGACGACGCGAGGATCGACTTTCCTCAAAGTGGGCTGAGCATCCGGGCTCGGGAAGGCGGCCGAAACGGGCCAAACGCGGGCTGCAATACCCATTTCTGCAACCTTCTGCTCGCTGCTGGTTGGGGGCGGATCCGGCGCCGGTTTGGGTCGGAATGGGCGGAGGAACGGCGGAGGAGCTGAACCAGACTTAGGCGGGGCTTCACGGTGGCCGAAGGTGGACTGGACGGCTCCGGCGAAGCTCCACCAGATCTGAAATGGCTGTTGGAACTTGGCTGAAGTAGGGACGACGGCGGCAAGAGGTGGAGACTTGCGAGTGGCGCGGGGCAGATGTGTGGCAGCGGCGACGTCGACGATGGCATGCGGGCAGCGACAGCGACGAGCGGCCAAGCAAGTGGCGAAGGGGTGTGCGGCGTGCGGCTCGCGCGGGCGAGGCGGTGACGGGCAGGGAGGCGAGGCGAGGCGAGGCGAGGCGCGCGCGGAGCGGGGTGCCACCCGGTCACGCGAGGCGGCGACGGCACCGGCGGCGACGAGCGGGCGGGCGGAGGGCTGCCGGTCGGGCGTGCGGCTAGCCTGGCCGGGCGCACATCCTCTCCCCCCCCCTTTCTTTCTCTTCTCAAGGTTGAAGAAGAAGTGGTGGGGCCCTTCACTTTTAGGGATTAAATCCACCCCTCCACTTGTCAAGATCTCCACCAAATGGGCCACCCACCATGACATCACTCCATGATGTCATCATCCACTAACTCATTTCCTCTACAACATATTTCAATGGGTCCAAATCAATTTCCGCCGGGGTCCATTTCTTTGTACATCAAAGTCTTTAATTTCCAATCGATTCTCTTCCAACTGAGTCCAATTAAAGTCCATAAAATTAACCCAATGTCACCACACTTCAATTCACATCTTCACTTCCCCATAGAGCCAACTTAAGTCCCAAAAGCAAGACCAAGGCGGGCTGACTAATTTCTCGAGCTAAAATAGCCATTCTCGGATTTAATTTGCCAAAGAACTCTGATTGCATAAAAAATCTTCCAAAGATGAGTTAATATTCATAAAATGATTTGTGACACACCAGATTTCCAATTTCTGAATTCGATATCAATTCCACGGTTAATTTCACTTTGGCACGATACTAGCGCGGCCCAACCTACCGGGTAGCCTTTAGAAATTTTCATGCATTTGACCTGTGGTTGATCATCTCAAGCCACAATGTACATCTTTGAAACATTGGCGACTTTCGGTTGTCGGGGTAATCTCAAGGTTTCAAATACGAACACAGGGTACCCAATCTATAGAAAAGTCAATCCAGTGTCGGTCGACAAGGATTATGCAATCCGGTGGAATCCCCCACACTCGATCACATGCCTCTGTCGAGTCGACCTATTTCCGGTCTCTAATCGATTTTTAATTGTGCTGTAATGACCCTTGCAGATTAGCTCGGTCGAAAGGTCGCTTCCTAGTCAATTCTCGAGTCTTATGCATTAGAAACTCTTAACGACTTTACCTGATAGATTAGTTTTCACATGAGTGGCCGACTCAAAAAAATGAACTATATACATGCCAACGAAATGTCCGTCTCAATTTATTGAAAATAGAATCAGAAAATCGGGATGTCACACTAATTGCATTTTCAGAGCTAATTCACTTTTCCTTTATATTGACAGTTACCTGCTTTGTAAGATGATTTGCCCCCTAGTGATTTATATCGATGACTCAAGTCTTAGAGACCGGAGAGGATCGAGATCGTCCCAAAGTTGGGGCAGTGGTCGTGATGTTGATGATGATGTTGGTCTATTTAGACGTGGCGCCCGAGGTTCCAGAATTGAAAATAGCTGGAGTCGCCCCTCAAGAAACAATGATAAGCAGGAAGAATCTATTAAAGCCTACCATAAAGCATGTAGGCAAGAACAAAATCAAAACCTTCTTCCACTAAGCAGGAAGAATCTTAGGAAATAGCATGATAGAGAAATTCAGGACATATGCCTAATGGGAGACATCCATATGCAAATGTTAGTGAATCAAATAAGCATCTTGATTGGGGAAAAAGATATCAAATATGAGGGAACTAAAATTTATGCCATATCAACAACTCCAACTTCAAAGCGTACCATTCTAAGTGATCTCATCACGGTAGGAGATGCTTTCCTCATATTTGATATCTTTTTCCCCAATCAAGATGCTTATTTGATTCACTAACGTTTGCATATGGATGTCTCCCATTAGGCATATGTCCTAAATTTCTCTATCATGCTGTTTCTTAAGATTCTTCCTGCTTAGTGGAAGAAGGCTTTGATTTTGTTCTTGCCTACATGCTTCATGGTAGGCTTTAATAGATTCTTCTTGCTTATCATTGTTTCTTGAGGGGCGACTCCAGCTATTTTCAATTCTGGAACCTCGGGCGCCATGTCTAAATAGACCAAAATCATCATCAACATCACGACCACTGCCCCAACTTTGGGATGATCTCGATCCTCTCCAGTCTCTAAGACTTGGCCGACGACTCTTGTCTCTACTAGAAAATCTACCATATAAATCACTAGGGGGCCCATCATCTTGCAGAGCAGGTAACTGTCAATATAAAGGAAAAGTGAATTAGCTTTGAAAATGTAATTAGCACCAAAACTGACGCTATGGCAATATCTAAGCATGGAAGCAATTGCATTTAAGTGAACCATGGTAATCTCAACCCTATGAGGTATCTTGAGCCCTCACACAACCTTGGAAATTCTTGTAATAGTGTTCCCAGGTGGTGTTGGCTGACTCAGCAACTCCTTTGCAATCTCCTTAGGAAGATCAAAAACCGCCACTTGAACCTGTCATTGGCACTATAAACTATATGAAAAAAATGTACAACCAAGAACGAAACTATAATGGGAAAATTTATGAAGATAGTCTGGTTTGGTAGATACCCTTTCATCTGCAACCAAACATATCTTCCCCAGTTCATCTGCCGCCGGATAATAGACATCAGATAGAAATCCAGTGACGGATTAAGCGGAAAGGAAACCTCTAGAATAAGATGGATCCTGAGTCAATTGCAGCGTAACCTGACCCTACAATGCATTTGTCCAGTAGAACATTATAAGATACAGCAGCAGGCACAATTTTCCATAATCTCTAATTACCAATTAATCAACAGAAACATACAAAAACCATGTTCTGAAAGACCAATTGGTATCAGTGACTATATAAATGCACTTTCTCAAAATTTGACAGCACATAGGATCAACAAATTATTTTCCCAACATAAATGGTCCATGCTCCAATAAGCAACCACTTCTTTTCCTAAATCTTGAAATGAATCTATTAAAAGGTAGGGTTATAGAAGCACAGATTGTAACATCCCGGGCCCCACTGTGTAATATTGTCTGCTTTGGGTCACCCGCCCAACCGCCATCCCAGCCACGGTCTTTTCTCTCACGGCTTTAAAACGCGTTACATAGGTTAAAGGGACCCAAGCCTTATAAGCTATCGGGAATTTCTGTTGTGGATGTTCAACAAAGGAGATGAAGAGTTGAACGATAGCTACCAGACATTTTTGTTGCAAATGTTCCATGAAGGAGAAGAAGGAGAGAATGGGAGAGATGGGTTGGGACACCAGCGAGAAGAGGATGTGGAGGCTTTCGGAGCACACGGGATAGAGATAGAGCTAGAAGACGATGGAGAAGATGCGTGGGCTCGTAACACATCTACACCATCATTTTCTTCGAGGAATTATATCGCACGTACGTTGCACGGATATCGCACGTATGTTGCCCATTTATTGCACGTACATTATTATTTTGAATTTTTGGCAGTTCAACTGCTGATGACCGGGCTTGCGCCATATATCAAGACGGGCCTCACTCTAAGCAATTTGCAGCTTTAGCTCATGACGAGCATCCTTGCTATGTTCTCATTACTTGGGGTGGTGTCAGCAGCAGTGATTTCTGAGAAATTTGGTCGTCGTTGGATAATTGTGATGGCGGGGGCCATATGTTTCGTTGGGCCCGTCATTATGGGTTCGGCCCAAAATTTTGCCAAGTTGTTGGTTGGCCGCTCCTTGGTCAGCCTCAACGCAAGCTTCGCCTTGATGATTGCCCCAGTCTACGCAACCGAGATCTCCCATGCCTTCTCCTGTGGCATCCCAATCTCCTTTCCCGAGGTACTTATTTATTTTCATTTCTTTTTTTTTTTCTTTCTCATTTTGTGGCATCTTTTTCATTTTTTTTGTTTCCATCATTTAGGTGTGTATTAGCATTGGTACTTTTTTTGGCAATCTATCAAATTATATCTTCTCCAAATTCCTCCTCAAATATGCATGGCGTGTGATGCTTTTCTCTGTCACTCTCTGCTGACTTCTTTTATCTGTTGCTGCTTTTCTTTCTTTGCAGCTTGTCAGAGAGGAAGAGACAAGACTTCTCTTGGACGAGAAAGAGGGGAGGGGGTTTCCTCTTCCTTTTTTTCTTTTTCACGAAATTCTTCCTATTTTCACTTTGTCCCTCACGATTTTTTTTGCCAATTCTCCTCACGTTTTTTTTGCTATGAATTTCTTTTTTCTTCTCCTCTCAAATTTTTCTCCCAAAATTTTTTTGGCTTTTCCCCTGAAGATCGAACGGAAGAGCCCCTTTTTATACGCAACGAAATTGAGCTCCTATATGGAAGAAGCAACTTTATGCTTCTTTTCGATTGCATCACGCATGGCCAAAGCGTAATCTTCACGATTCTATTTCATTAACTTTCCTTTGTTCACGCCCATCAACAATTGAAAGATCTAATGTTTCTTTTATTATGTCAAAAATGCATATTACCCAAAAGATTAACGCCAAATATATATCCCATCTGAAATATTCCATCAAAACCTTCCAATTTTCAGCAAAATACACCTCTCGGTATATATCGTTTGAATATATAAAAGCTTTACTGAATATATCAAATTGTTATTCCTTATCAGAACAAGATGCGCCTAAAATTATATGCTATGCATTTTTATTTTATTTTTTTGGGTTAAAATTAATCCCTAATTTTTATGCAAAAAATCAATGACTGGATCATCAAAATTTAGGTATATACAACTGTCCCTCTTTAAATGTGAGCTCACAGAGGTTGCATTAAAAAAAAAAATTGAGACCTAAGTTTTAATTATGCACATGCATTGAATGATTTTTGTTGGAAAGTGATTTTTTTTTTTTAAAACAATTTATGTGATGCATGGGAATGCTAATATAAATGGTAAAGGGAGCTACTTGGAATAACTTACCTTTGAAGAGAATGGAGTAACTCAAGATAGTTGGTGTTACATGTCTAGAACCCGTACCTTTCTACGGTCGCCCAGAATAGTAACGAGGCTTTGTAAGGAGACTGCTTTCCTAGAACTCGTACTTCTCTACGGTTGCCTAGTATGGTAGTTTTTGGTTGTCTAGGACCTGAATCTTTCTTTGGTCGCCTTAACAAAAAAATTGGTTTCTCATGACCCGTATCTTTCTATGGTCGCCTGAATGGGAAACAGATGTTATCTAGGACTCGTAACATTCTACGGTTGCCTAAACGGGGATTCACTTTTCAGGACTCGTACTTTTCTACGGTCGCCTAAATAGGAAACGACTTTCCTAGGACCTGTACATTTCTATGGTCGCCTGTTAGAGCCATAAACATTGTCTAGGACTCGTACCTTTGTACAGTCGCCTAAACGGAAAATCACTTTTTAGGACCCACACCAAACTACAGTCGCTTGAATGGGGAGATTGCTTTTCCCAGACCGTACCTTTTACGGTCGCCTATTAGAGCAACAAGTATTGTCTAGGACCCATACTTTTCTACGGTCGCCTAAATGGGAAACAGCTATTGTTTAGGACCCGTACCATTCTATGGTCACCTAAACGGGAAATCACTTTTCAAGGACCTGTACTTTTATATGGTCGCCTGAATGAGAAATGGCTTTTCCAAGACCCGTACTTTTCCAATGGTCACCTGTTAGAGCTACAAATATAATGTCTAGGACCCATACATTTCTACGGTCGCCTAAACGGGAAAACATTTGCCAGGACTCGTACCTTTTTACGTCCTGAATGGGAAACAGATATTGTCTAAGACCCATACCATTTTACAGTCGCTTAAACGGGAGATCATTTTTCCAAGATCCCGTACCTTTCTATAGTCGCCTAAATGAGATGTCAAAATTTTGGAACCCGAAATACCTAGATCCAAACTAAGATATAACGAGAAAGATCGAAAATCATTCACATCCAGAGTGAAATGTTTAGATGAAAATATTTTGTGACATTCAAATCCAAACTAAGATGTCAACAATTGATTAAAAGATTTTGTTGAAATCTACAAACTCTCAATTTCTGAAAAGGAAATCAGGTTAGAGAAGCATGCCGAGTCGATGAAAAGAACTCTAGACTATGAAAGCACACTAGGTCGATGAAAAGAACTTTAGGCTACGAAAGCACATTAGGTCAATATAAAAGACACTGGGCTATGGAAGCATGTCGGGTCGATGAAAGGGACTCTAGGCTACGAAAGCACGCCAGGTCAATATAAAGGACACTGGGCTACAGAAGCACGCCAGATCGATGAAAGGGACTCTAGGCTACGAAAGCATGCGAGGTCAATATAAATGACACTGAGCTACGAAAGCACGTCGAGTCGATGAAAGGGACTTTGGGCTACGAAAGCACGTTAAGTTCATATAAAGGACACCGGGCTACGGAAGCACGTCGGGTCGATGAAAAGGACTCTAAGTTATGAAAGCGCACGAGGTCAATATAAAAGACACCGGGCTACGGAAGCATGCTGGGTCGATGAAAAAGACTTTGGGCTGTGAAAGCACATTAGGTCAATATAAAGGACACCGAGCTACGAAAGCACGCCAAGTCGATGAAATGGACGTTGGGTCACAAAAGCACACCAGGTCAATATAAAGGGACAGCTTGACCGAGTCAAGTGTCAATAATACCCGCACAATGACAAGTATTTAGAGTATGGGTAAAGATATATACTTAGTGATATCTCTGATTCTTGGGAATTTATCTTCTGGAACTTAAATATCCTGTGGACGCCTCTCACCTCTTGGTAGAAATAAATTTTGGAACATAAAAAAAAAACACCTTGAATGTTCATGATGGATTCTCATCTCCTAATATCATGAAGCATTCTGAAATGAACCTAAATGTTAGGAGCTCTTGGGTCTTTAAAAAAACATTACCTATCAGACATGATTTAAAGCAAAAAATGCATTTACCAAAAAAAAAAAACAATTAAGGCTATTCTGGAATGCAAACTTCAAAATCCACTGAAAGTTATCAAGTCAATCGGAGTTCATGCATAATGACCTTTGCATCACCCAAATTTCCACTAGAGAGAATTATCGTTCAAGACAATTTTCACTCATGACATGGATTTCCTAAGAATACTAAATGAGAGACTTTTAGTTAGAAAGGATTTTCACTCACTCTCATTCAAAATGGCTATTTTAGAAGAATCATTTCATCTCATTATATCGACAAGGGTCCGAGTATTCTCGCAAGCGGTACGACCTTGCCAATCTAAGAGATCTTTAACAAGGACTGTAATGTGGACTTGGTCAATAGCTTAACAAATGGACTTTTTGAGTCAAGGCTATTGAAAGAACAACTTCGTAGTCATTTATGGGTTTACAAGTCAAGAACCTTGCAAAATGAGAAAGAAATCATCTTTCCCACACTTCTTCAAGGGATGCTTAAAACATGTGAATCCCTATGTTAATTCAAGTGCCCTAATTAGAAAAGACTTTGTAAGGGATGTAACATAGGCTGGGTTCTTGGGTTGAGAAACAAAAAGATCATTAGGCTCAAAATATGTGTAAATGATGAAAGTTGATGATCATCTTGGCATTGCCACCAATTTTCTCTTTATTAGGGATTGTCATTAGGAATGCACTATAGATCTTGACTCTTTTGAGTATTGCTCTATTAGGATACAATTTTTGCAACTGATAGTCATTTATTTGACATTTCTATGGGCATCGGCCTTGCTTGTACCAAGCGCATTGCTTTTTTCATGCCCTTTAGTTCTATTGAATGACCATATGGTGTTTTTTAACATTTGGACTTTTGGGAGGTCTTCATCTTCTGTCAGCACTCTAGACCATATTGTTTGAATAATTACTAAATTTGATAACACGTGAGAGTTGACTAGTGTACCAATTTTGGATTTTACTCTCATTTTGTCACAGTTGTACTTATTTTTATTTTTATTTTTATTTTTAATGGTATTAATCTAATTTAAAGGAGAGTGGCGAGTGAAGTCGTGACTCTTGCTTGGCAAAGGGTGCGACTCACCCAAGTTTGGCGAGGGTTAGCTGGCTATTACTTGTGTCCAAATGTGCCAAACTAGTATGTCTATAAAAAATTTATCAAAAATTAATTTTTTGACTAGAAAAAATCCAAATTATTGCATCTTTGATGAATTTATCCCAAACTAATACACTTATGATAAATTTACCATCTTTTAGTTTTCATTAAATTTTACTATCAAATTGATGGATTTGATGACACATGAGAATTGATTGGTGATCCAATTGTGGATTTTACTCTTTTTTTGTCATAGTTATACTAGTTTTGTGTTTTCTGGTGGCATAAATCTAATTTAAGTGAGGATATATTTGTCACAAATGTATCGGTTTTGGTTTTGGTTTTGGTGGTCAAAAAATTAGTTTTGGGGTAAATATGTTACAATTGTATCGATCTAAGATTTTTTATAGTTATTTGTGGTAAATTTATCGATGGTGTACCAATTTGGATTTTTTGTAGTTAAAATTAGTTTGAGGTACATTTACCATAGTTATATCAATTTTGGGATTTTCATAATATTAAACTTTTTCTTTTTGGAAATTTTGGAGAGAGGGTGTGCGATTTCTTGCTTAGCAAGGGACAGGCTTGCCTAGGGCCAACGAGGGTTAGCCATCTCTTGCTTGTGTCGAAAGCCCAAAACTAGTATGCTTACAACAAATTTGCTATAAATTAATTTTTTTGATAACAAATTTGATAAATTTATCCTAAATAGATACACTTGTGACAAATTTACCTTCTATTAATTTTTGTTAATTTTACCGATTGTTGAGTTTATTGATACGTGAGAGTTGCCTAGTGTACAAATTTGGGAATTTATTCTCTTTTTATCATAGCTTTACTAGTTTTATGATTTTTTTTTTTGTAGTATTAATCCAATTTAAAAGATGATAAATTTGTTACATATGTACCGAGTTTGATTTTGACAGTAAAAAAATTAGTTTGTGGTAAATTTGTTATAAGTGTATCGGTTGGAAGTTTTTATGGTTATTTAGGGTAAATCTATCATAGTATACCAATTTTGAGTTTTTTTTTATGGTTAAAAAATGAATTTGGGTAAATTTGATACAGATACATTACTTTGGGGCTTTTCATAATATTAACCTTTTTTTATTGGAATTTGGAGAGGGAGAGGGTGAAATAGCAATTCTTGCCTAGCAAGGGGTGCGACCCACCCAGGGTTGATAAGGGTCAGCTAGCCCTCGCTTGTGTCAAAAAGCTCTAAACTAGTACATTTTGTCATAAATTTAAGATAAACTAATTTTGACAAAAAAAAAAAAAAAAAACCCCTTGTTACATCATTGATAAATTTGGTGTATTTGTGATAAATTTATCCTCTATTAGTTTTTTTAAATTTTATTGTCAAATTGTTGAGTTTGATGACATGTAAGATTTGACTAGTATACCAATTTGAGATTTTACACTTCTTTTGTTGTAGTTGTGTTGGTTTTGTATTTTTTTTTATATTAAACTAATTTAAAGGATGGTATATTTGTCACTAATATACCAATTTTGATTTGGGTAGTCAAAAAGTTAGTTTGGAGTAAATTTGTTATAATTGTACTAGTTTATACTTTTTTTTATAGTCATTTAGGTTAAATTTATCAATGATGAATTAGTTTAGGATTTTTTGTGGTTAAAAAATTAATTTTGGGTAAATTTATCAAAAATGTATTAGTTTTGGGTTTTTTGTGATATTAATATTTTTTCTTTGTGTGTTTGGACTTTTTCTTGGCCATATTTGGAGAGGGGTGCGACTCGCCTAGGGTTGGCAAAGTTCAACTGGCCCTCACTTGTGGCTGGCAAAATTGAAAGGTTTTGAACTAAATTAACAAAAGGGCAATTGATTTATGACTTTTTGGATAAAGATTTCAGTACATAAACCTTTAGCAGAAAAAAAAAATCGGTACATAAAAATAATCAGCAATACCTGGATTTATCCTCGTAATGCCTAAGATAGGTGTAATGCCAACATGTAAATCTTGGTCTTAGGAACACAATTTTTGAATGAAGCAAAAAAGTTAGCACACCAAAAAAATAATCACAAAGACAACCGTATGACAAATGCAATTCTAGCCTTTTCATATGTCGCATTCATTTTACCATGCAGGGTTAATACCAATATTGGTACCACGTAAGTCAGCACGGAGAAAATTATGGCTACCCAGATGATTAATATTGCAAGTTTTGTACATATCAGCTGCATTAAAGACATGCCGCTAATGAGAAGTAAATTGCAGTAAATAATGATAGGATACAAATGGTATTGTATGACACAAAAGATGTATGCTCATCATGATACTTGTAAACCATTATGGCGATGCCCGCGTTGTAATGTTTTTCGGCTACGGAATCCCCCTGCCATACGCCTCCAAGAGGACTCATCGCTGCTTGAAAAGCCATGGTGGCAAGTAAGATTGCAACAACCATCACAGACTACATACCTTTTTGCCAATCTATGTTTTCTTGCCTCTTATTTGGTTGTGCTACATACGGACAATATTCCCTCTCGGAGGTGGCCATATCCTCCATAAATAAAAATTACAATTTTGTGAACTTCTAAAGAGGAATAACCTTTCTTTATCATTTCACAAAAAAGTAACTTTTATTTGTAGAGAACATGGCCACCTATGGAGGGAATACCGTTTTTGTGTCAAACAACCAAATGAGAGGCAAGAAAACAATTGTCCATAAAAAGGTATGTAGTCTTTGATGGTCGTCGCAATTTTACTTGCCACCATAGCCTTTCAAGGAGCAATGTGTCATCCAGGAAGAATTTGGGAAGCCGACCTCGTGGCCGAAAAGCATTACACAACGCATATTGCCATAATGGCTAACAAGCATCATGATAAGCATACATTTTTTGTGTCATGCAATACTATTTGTATCCTACCGTCATTTACAACAATTTTGCTTCTCATTAGCGATGTGTCGTGATGTGCACAAAACTTGCCTATTAATAATCTAAGTTGCCATAATTTTCACGGCGATGACTTAAACAGTATCAATATTGGTATTAACCCTACATGGTTGAATGTGACATATGAAAAAACTAGAACTATACTTATGATATTAGTTGCCTTTATGATTATTCTTTTGGTTTGCCAACTTTTCTGCTTCATTTGAAAATTAGGTCATTAAGACCAACATGTGGATGTTGGCATCACACCTATTTCTAACATGCCCCCCTTTGCTATTCGCAGTCACAATGTAGAATGTCCAATGGATAGATACTACACACATCCGATGCATGACTTCTTTATATTGCGTTGACTGTTGTGTGTTGATATGTTTCACGATATTACTAATTTTCGCCATCTTCCTTTGCCTACTTATTAGGTCCATGGAAAAATGTTTCAGTGAATAAATATGTGCAGCACGGACATATATGACACTGGAAGCAAGTGATGTGAGGAGCTTGAAGACAGTAAAATCGAGTCCGCACACGTCTTTAATGTCGGTAGCGCTGGAAGGTTTTGTAGGACCATATTGTACTCCCATTTTTAGGCCCCGTTCCCAACACCCCCTACCACCACAACCAAAAAATGGGAGTACAATATGGTCCTACAAAACCTTCCAGCGCTACCGACATTAAAGACGTGTGCGGACTCAATTTTACTGTCTTCAAGCTCCTCACATCACTTGCTTCCAGTGTCATATATGTCCGTGCTGCACATATTTATTCACCGAAACATTTTTCCATATACCCCATATTGAAAGTCGTCAGGCTGATTGTGTCCAATCTCATAGTCAATACATCCACCAAGGCCGATTGGAAAGCTGCCCTCTTGGTGGAAAAACTAGAGACCTACGAGAGCAACACTTGGCATTGGCATCAATGGAGCCATTCGTGCTATGGGTTGCTGGTAGGATTATGATAAAGGCGAATATGATGGAGAGGCCTGAGGAGGCAGTGTTTTAGGACATGGATTAAGAGTGGAGGTTTGTGAGGATATTGGCTATAAAATTGGGTATGAGGATGCAATATGTACGTGCTTGGGTCGTGGTGGAAGAAGTACTACGGCCTCATTAAAGCACACTATGACAACTTGAGGTATCCTTTTTTGCCCATTTTCCATCTATAATTTAGTGTTTATGATTTTTTTTTCACTTCTACTTTATTGTTAAATGATTGTGAGGCATTTATAAAATGCAGTGAATATTCTAAGACAAAGTCCAATGTTATATGGAATTGTTATTTATGAAAGATGAGTATGCGTTGCATGAAGTGCATCACTCTTACTAAATAGAACGTTTGTCTAATGTATATCAATGAATTAAGATTTGAAATATTATTTAAATCGCTAGTATTTTGCCCAATATTTAACTTAATTAATTTTTTAAAATAAAATTTGGTACTTGTGAATCTCAACAGATGAGATAGCTTGCAAGTTACAACCCGGCCCCATGTTGATATATATTTAGTACTTGCGAATTTCTTATATCATTAAAAAATCACAGATCACTAAATTATATGAAAAATAAAAGAACATTATGGCCAATAAGAAGTCAAGGCAGGCTCGTGAATGTTACTATCATTAGCAGCTCCTAAGCTGGGTCTGTGGATGGATTCAGTCAAAATTGTTATAAGAGCACGCCAGAAGATTATAGCCAACGACTAAATTATCGCTGGAAACTAAAGCTTCACTCCCCCGTAACTTTGCAAAAACAACTTTCATGTCGTCACAATGAGCTTCAATGCCATCATAGCCCTTCTTTCACAGCCCAAACACGTATGTGCCTCGCATCCTCAGACCCACCCTAACAACCACTATCCCTATGGACCTCCACTCATAATCTACCTTCGACACCACTGCCTCCTTAGGCCTCTCTATTGTCATCTTCGCCTTTATCAAGGCCTGTTGGCCAACCATAGCACGATTGGCTCTAATGCCAAGGATTGTACTAGATTTCGATGATATAAGATGAAACACTTGACTGCACGGAAGTATAGGAATTCGTAATTCTTTGATTTCGCCACCAAGAGGGCGGCATTTCAATTAGTCCTGATGGATGTAATGACTATAATATTGAACATAGTCAGCCCCACGACTTTCAATATTGGGTAATTAGGTCCATTAGGGAGGTAGAAGAAGATGGCAAAAACGAGTAACACTATGAACTAGATTAATATGACAATCAATGTGCAACAAAGAATCCATGCGTTGGATGCGTCTGGCATCATTTGTTGGACATTTTGCATCACAGCCACAGGTTGGAAGGGAGGCGTGCGACTGAGACAGGTGGGCATAGTGAGGAAAGTAGGCCCTCGCCGGCCCTTATTAGTGGCCAGTTCATCTAACCACGGGCAGAGGCGAGGAAGGTTGCCCCTCGCAGGGATTCTACTATCACCCGGACAATGACTAGCTAAGCTTGATCGATATCATCTCCGTCAAGCGTCGTCGAGAGGAAGGAATTACAACTAACATACGCAAAAATTTTGAGTCGCGTTCTGCCATGGACGTTCTTCTAACATCCTCGAAATTAGGTTAACGAAGGAGAGATGAAATTTTTCAAGAGAAATGTGAGGGCATACAAAAATGAGATTTTAATCAGGAGAGAGAAAACAAAATAAGGATAAGCATGGCGTCGGGGCGGGCACTGAGCATGGGGAGGAAGAGGTCGCCGACAATACCGGACCCTAGGATCTCCAGCAACAGCTCGCTACCATTGGATAGACTTGATGGGCGAGCCCTCGCCCAAGGCCGGCGAGGGGCAACCTCATTGATGGCTGCGAGGGGCGACCTCCCTCGCCTTTGCTCGTGGTTAGATGAGCGGTTAGATGAACTAGCCACTAATAAGGGCCGGTGAGAGCACCAAGCTCTCGCTTGCAGCCAGCGAGGGCTCGATGGCCCTCATCAGCTGTCACCGAGGCCACCTTAGCCAGATCTAGTGAGGGTCGGCCTGCAAGCCCTCGCTCGTGGTCAACAAGGGCTTGGTAGCCCTCATCCATTGCCGGCCCTCACTAATGGCCGGCGCTCGCCGGCCTTTCCTATGTTCGATGATGAATGGTGCAACCATTGACCTAAAAAAAAAAAGAACAAGACAACTGAAATTTTTTTAAAAAAAAGTGGACAAAAATACTCTTGATTAGGCCACCGAAATATGAATCGGAAATGCATTTGTTCATCGGCTGATGAGTGAGGTCATTCTTTAAGACTAAATGACCACTTTTGGTCCTTATTTGAAACAGATTTCACTCCAGATCATCTTTTGAGAAAATGAAGGCACTTTGGGTTCTTATTTGAGATTTTCTCTTGAAACAATAAATGATATTAACAAATGATGGATTAATAAATGCAGAGTGAGGTAACTCATGACTGCTGTTTTCAGGTCGGAATGCGGAGGAAGAGATGCCACGGAAAAGAGGAATAAGGCTTTCTAGGATATTGGATAAAAGTGAGACATGACTTAAACCGTATAAGAAACCATTGCCAGAATATGCAAATCAAATATATAGAAAATGGACTTTACTTGTGTAATAGTACTGTTACTTTCGCCGAGTAACAATAGAACTTGAACTGTTCATTTTATTTGTCTTATGACTAGCACCTAGATACCTACTTCTCGTAGAAAATAATTACTTTTGTGTGAGTGCAACATTTAAAGAAATAAACCCAACGACATTATTCAGAAAAATAAAGTTGTAGGATAATTCACTGTAAATTTTAGATGGTGAAATATTGGTTCTAAATAAAATAAAATAAAATTCAAGAGTCCATAACTAGAGAAAATTAAATATCCAATATGTAAATTATACACATATTTATATTAGACTTTTTTTCAAAGTTTTTTATTTTATTAGCAAAGGTACACGGGAAACCCAAGTGTAATTGTCGCGACACTTTTTCCATCGAGGAAAAGGATAGGTTCAGAGGCGATGTCGAGTTAGGACCAACAATCCCTATTCAATGTGAGTTCTCCCAAACTCTTATCTCGCGCAATCTTGAGATATTCAATTTCGATTAACCCAAAGAGAATTTTGTATTAGGAGTTGAGATCAACTAGAAACCAAGATAGGTATTGGAGTATACATCACTTTCTATATAACCATAATCTAAAGTTTGAGACTTGATTACACTAGTTATCTAACTAGTGCCATTTCAGTATCATAACTTGATTATTTGTTAACTAAGTATCACATGCGGTTTTTTTTATTCAATCATGACTCTTATAATTTATGTCCAATAGGTGTACTATGCAATGTTTTTAAATTTATTATGGTCCTAAATTGTAATCTAACCATTCAACTAAAACAGAAAAATCACAATAATTCACTTAAAGATAGTAGTGAAAAGGATAACTAACAAATTAAGTGCAGTAAAAAGACTCGATAAGAATTGAGGAAAGAATTTCACATAGCCCTATTGTTATCATTATTATCAAGATGGTAACCATCATGAGCTTAGTTCAAATTGAGTTCAATTTCTTTTCTAAAAAATTGACCTTCTAAAACTAAACTAGATCAAATGTGTCCACTAAAACCCTAAACCATTTGTACACTAACTAAATGAAATTAAGCTAATTTTAATACTAAAATCTAACTACCTCATCAATGCCTATTTTTTTTCTAACTGTTTTTTAATTTTCTTTATTTTATAATTTCTTTTATTATTTATTTATTATTTATTTCTGCATATGGGCCACGGATACAAATTTGGGCTCTTATATCAAGCCCCCTCAATCTATTTAACCCATTTCCCCAAAATTCAAATTCAGCCCAAATATATTTTAATGAAGTTAAGCCCAAACTTTCCGACACTGTTCAAGCCCAAAATTCATTATTGAACCTTAATGAGCCTATCTTGAAGGACGACTGCTCCAAGAACGCACTCTAATTCAGTTTTCCAATATAAAACCAATCCTCTTATTCTGCCCTTTTTTTTTTTTTTTATTTATGGTTTTATCATGCAGTTGTTATTATTATTATTCATCGTTTGCATATCATTACCGAGAAACCTTGATGACTCATTTTTCAATCTCAGACAATTAAAATTTCAATAATAATTTATATCAGATTGGAAATCGCACAATTTATCATTGGCCACCGCCAATCTTTGGAACATGATTATCAACCACCTCCATGTGTTGCCAGACAATTGCCGCACTTGTTGGTCACCATCATCGACTCATCTTGATTTTCTATTAACTCAATGATATCTCATTCATAGAACTCGAAATGTACAGTTAATATATATAGAGACATACCCGCGCAAACGAGTCAGAGCACAGAAATCGGACCGAATGATCGAATCGTTTCGTCGGGACGCCCACCGCAGAACCACGACAGCAGGCAAACCATCCGGAAATAAAAGAAAAGAATATGTCACTTGCAGTCAACAGATAAAATCTCAGAAAATCGTATTTGATGAATCATGAAGCAACCGATGACATACAAAACAACATCGGGCTGTCTTCGGATCGAACGAAAAATAGGCGTCATCTCGCTTATATTTCTCTGCGACATCTCCTCAGATGTAATCAATATCGAGCGAGGGTTCTGGATGGAACGTTATGGTGATGTTTGGATCTGACACCATCGCATCAACGCGGATTTCAGGTCAAACCATGAACAAAAGATTCAATATCAGTCAGATTTCCTGCGAACATTACCATGACGTTATTTTTTTATATTGTTTCAGATCAAAGATTGAATCGAGATGAGGAGTACTTGGATCTCACCTGCTCTTTTGATCGCATCTTCATCTTCGTCGGACGCCAGCAAGAGCGAGAGAAAGCGAGAGAAAGCGAGAGTTAGCCACAGAGAGAGAGAGAGAGAGAGAGAGAGAGAGAGAGAGATGAGCTCTTCCGTTTTTGAGGGGGCTTCAAGGACTCTGGTCATTTGAACTTGGATAAGATAGGTTTCCCTGTTGAGATTTCGTGGGTTTGAATGGGTCAAAAAGCGAGAATCTCGGATGTGGCAGCGCTAACCGTCGCCGGCTGAAGACTAATCGAACTGACTCAATAACTCTATTTCTTCTTCTTCTTACTTTTTTAATTTTTTTTTTAATGAATGCTTAACTGATCGACACAAATTTTGGTGCCAATGATAATTTATTGTGTAATAGTGTTGAGGCTAAACATTGTGCAATTCGGGTATAAGTTGCAGGACTAGGAAATACTTGAGATGAGGGAGGAGTCTTTAATCTTTGAACTCGAAACTTTTAGGCTGATTCAGGATTTTTTTTATCCATGACCTTGTACTTTAGTAAGTATCAAATACATTTCATAGTTGACTTAATAAGTGTCGGTTCAATTTGTATAATTGACTAATCGTTGAAAAATAAACTAATGAACCAAAACTCATCAACTTAACATTATTTTTATCTTAAAAATATCCCCAATTCAAAAATACGTGGTTTTTTTAGAAACTTAGTTTCACTTTGGTTGTTTGCTAAATAAATTTTCTTTAAAGTACAAAAGCTAATTTTTTTTTTTTTTTTGTGGTCGAAAAGTACAAAAGCTAATTCAAAATTAGGAAATAAAACTAAGTGAAGGATAAGCATGTGTGTTTCGAATTAAAGTTTTCGGTCTTTTATTGTACTGTATAAAATTTAGTGAATATTAAGTGAAGCTTATTCAAGGAATAAATTAAGTTATCCTTGAAATTATCTTGATCTAATTTTGAGTTGAATTGAAAAATAATGCATTAATCACATTATTAACCGGAAGTTATATTTCAATTTCACTGCTTCAGAAACCAAATCATCCCTTCAATCTTCCACATTCAGTGATCTCAAAGCTGCAAATTCTGGCCCAAAGCGAAAATGCTTCAGGAAGTCTTCAGTCCCTTTGAGACCGAAGAGAAGAAAGGGAGAGGTCAATGTGGATACTCAGGTGGATTTTGGTAGTTCGATCTCCTTTCCCATTCTAGATATGGGCTTGTTGAGTGTGGATGAACAATCTTTATTTTGATTGTGGAAACTGCAATTTAGTGTTTTTATCCCATTCCATTAGGGTTTGTGCACAAGAAAAGAGAAGGAAAAACCTTCTTCGCTATAGATTAATCAACAATTATCCTTTTTTATTGGAGACATTCCAAACTTGGCCGTAGTTTAAGCCAAAACGATGTCAATTTAGAGATTGATTCTCACTTGAATTAAAATTAACAAACGTGGGAGACAAAAAGTAATAAAACTCCCTATTAATATTCTTCGTCTTCCATAAGAGTAATGATTCCCCAAATTTGATACAGAAGCCAGTAATAGATCTCCTGCTCTTAGGGCATGTAGCATAATCTACATTGCAATAGGCCGTCATTTTCATGTTGCATTTCCGAGAAAGGAGTATCCCTAAGCCTAAACATGTCTTCAAATACCTCACAATTTTCAAGGCTGCATTCATGTGAGACTGTTTTGGACTATGCATGAATTGGCTAAGGGTTTGTGCTGCATAGTGGATGTCTGGCCTGGTCATGGTAAGATATATAAGCTTCCCAACGAGTCTCGATATCTTGACGGATCTTTCAATAACGGATCGTCAAAGAAGATATGCTAGTGTCATAGTCAATAGAAGTCAGCTTGGCATTATGCTCGATGGGAATAATAGTAGGTTTGCAACCTGATAATCCTACTTCTAATATAATCTTCATTACGAATTTCCGTTGGTTGAGTGATATTCCCATATCTGAATGAGCTATCTCAATTCCAAGAAAATACTTAAGCGAGCTTAAATCTTTGATATGAAAAGTGGAATGTAGATATTCTTTTAGTTTCTTCACAAGACAATCATCATTGCCCATAATAAGTATTGTCGTCAACATAAATCATTAAATAAATAGACGACAAACCTTTCTTCCAAGTGAACAAAGCATAGTCATACTTGCATTGTTTAAATCCAGCAGCCGTAAGAGCATTTGTAAATTTGGCATACCATTGGTAAGAAGCTTGTTTTAGTCCATAAAGAGATGCGGAGACGACATACCTTAGACTCCCCCTGTCTCCGTAATCCTGGTGGAAGATCCATGTAGATTTCTTCATCCAGGTCGCCATGTAAAAAGGCATTATGGACATCTATTTGATGTAATGACCAATCTCGAAAAGCAACAAGTGACAGAAAAGCATGAACTGTGACATCTTTGGCTACTGGAGAAAAAGTTTCGCGATAGTGAAAACCTTATCGCTGTGTAAAACCTTTGGCCACCAATCGAGCCTTGTATCTCCCTATAGAACCATCTACTCTATATTTAATCTTATATACCCATTTGCACCCAATTGGTTTTCGATGAGTAGGTAATGGCACAACATCCCAAGTATGATTATCTATCAGGGCCTGCAATTCTGCCTCCATAGCCTTTTGCCAACGTGGATCATGCATTGCTTCATTATAACTAGAGGGCTCTTGTCGCTCAAAGATATGGCTCATGCAACACAAATGTTCTGATGAAAACCTATCAAATGAAACATAAGACGAAATAGGGTAACGAGTACCTAATGACCCCGATGAAGCACATACATAATCCTTTGTCCAAATTGGTGGATGACTAACTCGACCAAGATGCCAAGGTTCTTCATGTTGCATCAAGGATGATTCTTCAGTATTGTTTGATTCCGGAGGAGTTGTCGTCTGAGAATCCCTTTTTATGGAAGGTTCTTCAATTGAATGATCCGTAAAAGTTTCAGTAGGCACTGGAAGTGATGTAGCAGACAATTTCTGATGTCTGAGAGGAGGAATAATAATATAGGATCCCCCAGAAGATAGATCTTCTTCTGATAAAAATTGATTAGTACCTATCCTCTCATCTAAAGACAAATTATTCATATCTCGGAAAGGGAAAATGTCTTCATGAAAAATCACATTCCCACTCACAAAAATTCCTCTGTGGATGGTTCATAAATCCGATATCCATTTTCAGATTCAGATACCCCATGAATATACATTATCGTGCACGAGGTCCCATCTTATCCCTGTGCCCTACTGTGGTTACGTAACATAGACATCCAAAAACTCTGAGATGATCTTTTGCATTCTTTGGTTATGTATGGAAAGATAGAAATAACTCAGATCTGGTTTCCTTCCATACAATGTCTCGAAAGGAGTTTTTCCTTTAAGAATGCGTGATGGCATGCGATTGATTAGGTATGCTAACGTGACCACACAATTTCCCCAAAAATTTTCAAGATCAGATGCTTGAAACTTAAGGGCACGTGCTACTTCCAAAAGTTAACGGTCTTTTCGCTCAAGGACTCCATTTTGCTGTGGTGTGTATGTGCAAGAGCTTTCATGTAAAATTCCATTCAAGGAAAGGAAGGAAGCACATTCTCCATTAAAGAATTCTCTACGATTGTCATACGTATACGTTGAATGGATTTCGAAAGGAGTTTTTCCTAAATATCCATGCCGCACGGGAGAAATCATCTACGATTGTGAAAAATAATTGAGACCCATCATGATTCAAAGTGTGATAGAGCCCCCAAACATCAACATGAATTAAGGAAAAAATGTCATCAGCTCGAGAAGTGCTATTTTGGAAAGTGTCACGACCTACCCTTGGGGGAGGGAACAGGTTTAGGGGTATTGCCTAAAAGATGGGCCTAAGGCCCATGATTAGGCGCGGGCTCTCCCAAGCCCATACCCCACGTGACGTTGGGATATTCTTAAGGAATTTTGCACAAAAAGGAGTCGCCACTAGCCTATTGGGGTCAGCTAGAAACCAAGTAAGGCATGAAAGTGTACCTCACTTCCTACGCAACCAGAGAATCTAGGGTCGGGGACTTGATTACACTAATTGACCAATTAGTGCCATTTCGGTACCTAATCTTGTTCATTTTAACAAAATGATTTTTTTGGGCAGTTTGGATTGATTTTATACCTATCCACTAATATGTGAGGTGATCATGCGGGTGTGCCATCATTAAAGTAATAATTAGCAACCAAGGAAAACGTTAAATAAATTGCATGGGAAAGCAAAAAAAAAAAAAAATTAATACTATAGAGAAGACAAATGCTAATCCTAACCAGACTAAAGAGAAGCCAAACTCCACGTGTCAGCATTGTGCACTCAAAGGCAATTATCTCTAAGGACAGTTGAAACCCTAAAGTAAAACCCTAAAGGCTTAGTCAATTTTTTTAGCACAACTCTAGAGTTAAGAAACTTCCATTTGTTTCAAGGAAAAAAAAAATAAAAACTCATAAAATCTTTTGTAAAACTTTTCAAAAGAAAATTTGAATTTCCTAACATTTTTAAAATTTTAAATTTTTTAGTTAAAAAACTCGAATTTTCACTAATTGTTTTGATTTTTTTTTTTGAATTTTTTAATGTTTTGTTTTCTTTTTTAATATTTAGGAAAACAGGTTCGGACCGGTAAACCCGATCCAATCCATTGGCTTGACACAAACCCAGATTAAAACTAAAAAAGAAAACCGATTTCTTTAAACTTTTTTTTTTTTTGTTTCTTTCTTCTTCTTTTTTTTTTTGTTTTATATTAACATTTTTCTATCCCCCTTTTCTGGTCTTCTTCTCTGCATGCTTCCTTCTCCGCCCAAAGCTTCCATTAAACCCAGAATTTCCCGTGAATTCAACCCCAACCTCAAAGCGCCAAAACCATGTTGTTGACGCGTATTCATTCCATACCAAGCTGAGAACAGCGTGCGCCACTATCCAACAAACTGGAATTTATATAAAATGCAAAGCGAAAGATGGAAGTGAGGTGCGACGTACGGCCACAAGTTCGGATATCCGCAAAATGCATGCGAAAATGGACAAAAAGAAGACAAATGTCATCCTTTGAAAATGACACAGACACTCCATCCAGCCTACATGCTTAAAATGGCTATCATATTGATGTTATCTCTCTTTTCATTGCTCTTTGTTTGTTTCTCTTGTTTTTTTTTTCTTTATTTAATTATCCCTTAACTAGGCGTGATTTCCTTTCTCACTGAAGCTCCCTTTTCGACGTTCTCTTCTTTGCTGAGAACAACCCCATTGTCAAGATCTCTCTTGAAGAAATGCCATTGCTCAACCTCAATAACCACTACCCACGATCAACGAGTTAAGAATTCATGCAAGACGACATCAATAGCTAGCGATCAAAACGACTATACACGAACTTCGGAAACGGCAAAAGGTAGTGGCTATTTTCCGAAGCGTTTCAAGGGCATTTTATCAAACACTTAGGGTGCATCAACTCGAGGCAGCCACAGACAACAACAAGCAACAAGACTCAAAACTGGACCACGATTCAACGAGAATGGCAGGGAATGCTCAATATCAATGAAAGACAGCGTAAGCGAACTCGAAACTCATGTCTCAACTCAGTAAACCATGCAAAAAATATGAGGGAACGGGACAAAAGTAGGGCACAAAAAGAAAAAGGTCCGCGGAGGTCCCTACTCGGCTCGAGGGTGGCGAATAGCGGGCGAGATCGACAGATGGAACAATGTCTAATCGCCTCGCATGCCCCCGAGCCAAAATCCTTGGGAAATCGACACGAGCTGAACCAAAAGCTAGGAAACTCACCGCAAAAACTTGAATTCAAGGAAAGGGAAGCCGCGGCTTGGTGGTTTCGGCTTGGAGGCACAAGTTCATGTCGGGGGTGGCTGAGCGATGTTCGGCTGAGGTGGATTCCGGGCCTCCTTCTTCCCGGTCACTCTCTGCTTCTACTCCTTCCTTCAAGCTCTCTTGGCCAAGGCCCTCTCCAATCTCTCTCTCCCTCTCTCTCTCTCTCTCTCTCTCTCTCTCTCTCTCTCTCTCTTTTGAACTCTCCTCTTCGAGCTCTTCCGGTGCTTCCTTCCTCCTTCATCTCTTTCCCTTTTTGTTTTTGTAGGTCGTCATCCTGCCGTGTTAGCTGCCGGCCAAGCTGGCCGCCTACTATCTCGATCCACCTGCTCCTCCATCGCTGCTTCCCTGCCTTTGTTGCACCTCTGCTACTGCGTTTTTCTTTTGTAGGTCTAGGCGTGGAGACAAGCTGGAGGGGGACGACTAGCCGTGGTGGGCCGGGCTAGTGGGCTGTGCGAAGGGAAGAGGAGGTCTGTGAGCATAGTGGCTGTCGAATTGGGTATGAAGATGCAAAGCATGTACGTGCTTGGGTCGTGGTGAAAGAAGTACTACGACCACATTAAAGCACACTGCGACAACTTGAGGGTAGCTTTTGCGAATTTAGAGGGGAGGAAAGCTTAATCATCGGCGATAATCTTTTGTCCAATAATTTTTCATCACGCTCCTATATTGATGTTGACTAAATCCATCCACAATGCCAATCTTAGGTGTTGCTATTGATATTAAGGTTCATGAGCTCGCCTTGTACTATTTTGCCCGATATATAACTCAATTAATTTTTTAAAGTAAAATTTAGTATTTGCGAATCTCGACAGATGAGATGGCCTGCAAGTTACAACCCAACCCCATTTTTATATATATATTAAGTACTTGCAAATTTCATGTACCGTTCAAAAATCATGGATCACTAAATTATATGGAAAAGAAAACGAACATTATGGCCAATAAGATTTCAAGGCGGGCTTGTAAATCTTACTATCAATAGCAGCTCTTAAGTGTGGGTTTGTGGATGGATTCAGTCAAAATTGTTATAGAAGCACGGTGGAAGATTATTGGACTAAATTATCGCTGAAACCTAAAGCTTCACTCCCCATAGACTTTGCAAAAACAACCTTCATGTCGTCACAATGAGCTTCAATGCGGGCATAGTCATTCTTTCACAGCCCAAACACGTACGTGCCTCACATCCTCAGACCCACCCTGACAACCACTGTCCCTACGGACCTCCGCTTTTAATCCATGTCCTCCACCACTGCCTCCTTGGGCCTCTCCGTTGTCATCTTTACCTTTATCATAGTCCCATCAGCCAATCATAGCACGAATGGCTCTAATGACGCCAATGCCATGGATTGCACTGTGTCCCGATGATAGTCGGTGAAGCATTCCACTTCACGAAAGTACAAGTTTTCGTAAATCTTTGATTTCGCCACCAAGAGGGTGGCATTTCAATTGGTCCCGATGGATATGATGACTGTGATAGTCAACACAGTCAGCTGCGCGACTTTAAATATGGGTAATTAGGTCCATTGGGGAGGTAAAGGAAGATGGCGAAAATGAGTAACACTGTGAAATAGATCAATACGACAATCAACGTGCAACAAAGAACCATGCGTAGTGTCTGGCATCCATTTGTTGGACATTTTGCATTGCGGCTATAGGTTGGAAGGGAGGCATGTGCGGAGTGAGGTAACTCGTGACTGCTGTTTTCAGGTCAAAATGCGGTGGAAGAGATGCCATGGAAAAGAGGAATAGGGTTTTCTAGGGTTTTGGATGAAAGTGAGAAATAACTTTGACTATGTAAGAAACCAATGCCAAAATATGCAAATCAAATATATGGAAAACGGACTTTACTTGTGTAACAGTATTGTAACTTTCGTCGAGTGACAGAAGAACTTGAACTGTTCATTTTTTTTTTTTTTAATGACTAGCACCCAGATACTTACTTGTCGTAGAAAATAATTACTTTTGCATGTGTGCAATATTTAAAGAAATAAATCCAACGACATTATTCAGAAAAATAAAGTTGTAGGATAATTAACTGCAAATTTTAGATGGTGAAATATTGGTTCTAATTATAATAATAAAAAAAAGTTCAAGAGTCAATAACTAGAGAAAATTAAATATCCAATACGTAAATTAGCTAAGGTACACAGGAAACCCAAGTGTAATTGCTGCGACACTTTTTCAGTCCGGGAAAAGGATAGGTTCAGAGGTGATGTCGAGTTAGGACCAACAATCCCTATTCAACGCGAGTTCTCCCAAACTCTTATCTCACGCAATCTTGAGATATTCAATTTCAATTAACCCAAAGAGAATTTTGTATTAGGAGTTGAGATCAACTAGAAACCAAGGTAGGTATTGGAGTATACATCACTTTCTATATAATCAGAAATCTAGAGTTTGAGACTTGATTACATTAGTTATCTAACTAGTGCCATTTCAGTATCATAACTTGATTATTTGTTAACTAAGTCCACATGCGGTTTTTTTATTCAATCATGACTCTTATAATTTATGTCCAATAGGTGTCCTATGCAATGTTTTTAAATTTATTATGGTCCTAAATTGTAATCTAAGCATTCAATTAAAACAGAAAAATCACAATAAAAAGACAATATAAAAGAATCGCAATCAATTCACTCAAAGATAGTAGTGAAAGGATAACTAATGAATGAAGTGCAGTAAAAGACTCAATAAGAATCGAGCAAAGAATTTAACATAGCCCTATTATTATCAGTATTATCAGAATGGTAACCCTCAAGAGCTTAGTTCAATTTATTTTCTAAAAAATTGACCTTCTAAAACTAAACTAGATCACATGTGTCCACTAAAACCCTAAACCATGTGTACACTAACTAAATGAAGTTAAGCTGATTCTAATACTAAAATCTAACTACCTCATCAATGCCTATTTTTTTCTAACTGTTTTCTAATTTTCTTGATTTTACAATTTCTTTTATTATTTATTTATTATTTATTTCTATATATGGGCCAGGATACAAATTTGGGCTCTTATATCAAGCCCCGTTAATCTATTTAACACATTTCCCCAAAATTCAAATTCAGCCCAAATATATTTTAACGAAGTTAAGCCCAAACTTTCCGACACTGTTCAAGCCCAAAATTCATTATTGAACCTTAATTGAGCCTATCTTGAAGGACGACTGCTCCCAGAACGCACTCTAATTCTGTTTTCCAATATAAAACCCATCCTCTTATTCTCCCCCCCTTTTTTTATTTATTTATGGTTTTATCATGCAGTTATTATTATTATTCATCATTTTCGTATCATTACCAAGAAACCTTGATGACTCATTTTTCAATCTCAGACAATTAAAATTTAAACAACAATTCATATCGAACCGGAAATCGCACAATTTATCATTGGCCACCGCCAATCTCTGGAAAACATGAATATCAACCACCCTCATGTGTTGCCAAATAGTCGCTGCACTCGTTGGTCACCATCATCCACCCATCTCGATTTTCTATTAACTCAATGATATCTCATTCATAGAACTCGAAATGTACAGATAATGTATATAGAGACATACCCGCGCAAATGAGATCGGAGCACAGAAATCGGACCGTAATGATGGAATCGTTTCCACCGGACGCCCAACGCAGAACCACGACAGCAGGCAAACCATCCGGAAATAAAAGAAAATAATATGTCACTTGCAGTCAACAGATAAAATCTCAGAAAATCGTATTTGATGAATCATGAGGCAACCGATGACATACAAAACAACATCGGGCTGTCTTCGGATCGAACGAAAAATAGGCGTCATCTCGCTTGAGGGCTCTGGATGGAACGTTATAGTAATGTTTGGATCTGACACCATCGCATCAACGCGGATTTCAGGTCAAACCATGAACAAAAGATTCAATATCAGTCAGATTTCCTGCGAACATTACCATGACGTTATTTTTTTGTACTGTTTTAGATCAAAGATTGAACCGAGATGAGGTGTGTTTGGATCTCACCTGCTCTTTTGCTCGCATCTTCATCTTCTTCGGACGCCAGCGAGAGCGAGAGAAAGCGAGAGTTAGCCACAGAGAGAGAGAGAGAGAGAGAGAGAGAGAGATGAGCTCTTCCGTTTTTGAGGGGGCTTCAAGGACTCTGGTCATTTGAACTTTGATAAGATGGATTTATCTGTTGAGATTTCGTGGGTTTGAATGGGTCAAAGAAGCGAGAATCTCGGATATGGCAGCGTTAAACGTCGCCGGCTGAAGACTAATCGAACTGACTTAACAACTCTATTTTTCTTCTTACTTTTTTTTTTTAATGAATGCTTAACTGATCGACACAAATTTAGATGCCAATGATAATTTATTGTGTAATAGTGTTGAGGCTAAAACATTGTGCAATTCGGGGATAAGTTACAGGACTAGGAAACACTTGAGATGAGGGAGGAGTTTTTAATCTTTGAACTCGAAACTTTTAGGCTGATTCAGGTTTTTTTTTATCCAAGACCTTGTACTTTAGTAAGTATCAAATACATTTCATAGTTGACTTAATAAGTGTCGGTTCAATTTGTGTAATTGACTAATCGTCAAAAAATAAACTAATGAACCAAAACTCATCAACTTAACATTATTTTTATCTTAAAAATATCCGCAATTTAAAAATACGTGGTTTTTTTAGAAACCTTAGTTTCATTTTGGTTGTTTGCTAAATAAATTTTCTTTAAAGTACAAAAGCTAATTTTTTTTTTGGTCAAAAAGTACAAAAGCTAAATCGAAATTAGGAAATAAAACTAAGTGAAGGATAAGCATGTGTGTTTCGAATTAAAGTTTTCGTTCTTTTATTGTAGCGTCTAAAATTTAGTGAATATTAAGGGAAGCTTATTCAAGGAATAAATTAAGTTATCCTTGAAATTATCTTGATCTAATTTTGAATTGAATTGAAAGATAATGCATTAATCACATTATTAACCAGAAGTTATATTTCAAAATCTGAGTATCATTCATGTATTAATATATATTTCTTGTTTTGACTTCATCACAAACTACATGGATAAACCTATATATTTAAAGTTACTTTATTTTTAGAGAATAAAACCCCAAATTATACTCATTATAACATATTTACGGTAATTTTTTTTTTTTTTGTGTGTGATACAATAAATCCTAAACTTATACCTATGGGATACATTTACCCCTCGTCAAGATTTCACAAATAAACACCACTAAAATCTGCGTTGACATTGCCCTCATGTGGCTTCACGACGTCTTTTTGGCTGAAAAATCAAATATGTCCTAAGGACACAAGTTTGGAGTTTTTGATGTTACAAAATAAATTTGGGGTAGATGTGCTACATTGGGCATATTCTGAGGTGTTTTCTGTTTTTTTTTTCCTTATTTTTATATGGTTTTTACAAATTTAAAATCAATGAGATGAATTCAAAGATACAAGTGTTTTGGAAGGATTATAGAAATTTATTTCAAAATATTTTATCCTGATCTTTATCAATATTATTGATCAAATACATTTAAAGATGATTTTCTTTATTTATTTTCAGTTTTAAATTTAAATCTAAAAAGTGATAGATGTGTAAGCATGACAAGTCACTAAACTAATCATACTTGGTTGAATTTAGGGTACGTGCACATGATGAGCAAAGGAGCAGTTATGGCTTTGTTGACTCCTAAATTTTAGTCGACAAATTAAGCAATAAGTTATTTAAAAAGTTAAAAAAGAAGAATAAGTAAATAGTGCTCAAAAGAACTCAAAAAGGAATAATGAATAATAAATAAATAAAGATATATAACGAATAAAAAATAACAAAAGGGCAATTCGATCTTGGTCCAACTCGCACAGTTGACATCCGCGTGCTTGAGGATATGATTTTCTATGCACAAAAAACATAAGAATTGAGCAAAAATCCTCTTTCTGGTTCCCTCTCCTTTGCCGATCACCCCCGGCCACCAACTCCGACAGCCACAACCTTATCATCGGTCGTCGCTCACACAACGGAGAGAGACCCATTGAGACATTCCAGAGAGTATTCTTTGAGTGACATCACCAAAAATTTCTTTCAGAAGATTGACATCTAAAGAGTTCTTTCTCATTTTTGATTCATCTTCGTTCCCAAGGTGACTCAGCCATCATCGGACTGCTACTCCGGAGAAGCACCTGTTCTTCTCTGTCTTCTTTGTCATGAATATCCGAAGAGCTTGGATTCGTGTCCAAAGCCTTTGTTTGGGCGCCAATCACTGTTGACGAAGTCTCACAGGTTACGATTGCTAATTCATTCACCATTCGCGACCTGTGATCACATCTTAGCCATTGCGGATCAAATGGCTGAAAATCGTGAAATACTAAACTTGATTTTCAAAGTCTTTCACCGCCGATTGTTGCCACCGACGTGTTTGGGACCTCCATTTATCAGTACAACAGTCAATCGAGCTTGGCCGGGCGAGATCCGAATCCTAAGTACAAGGTTTGGAGTCCGAGTCTTACCACAAAGATCCCAAGTTAGACTCCACGGATCTCGATTGTGACCTTGAAGTCTTGGTTCGAGCACTAGAGTGCTAGGTCCGCCCAGCAAAGTTCTAAGCTAGGTTCTAGAGCCCTACGTTCGTGCTCCGGACAATGACGATAATCATGTTGGTGGGGAGGTCAAGTTGGGATTTTAACTATTGAGAATTTCAATCCTTAAGATGTATAAATCCTATATGGTAATTTACGTCTTGTTATATTTTTTGTAGATTCAGAAAGGAAAAAAATTTCTGGTCCATCTTTTTACTTTCAAAAGATATCAAAAAGAAAAAAAAATGGAGAAACATTTTTCGATAACCGGATTATATGAGACAAACAAAGTAAAATGACGTTTCTTAAAATATCATGTCACTACTACAGTGCTCAAAGCACTCGAGTCATCTCCTATACTTCGTCTGTAATTTTTCCATGATCAGTGCTTCTCGTTTTCTTCTTTCATTTTTCCGCCACATCCTTTACGTTTCCGTGCCTCCAAAGTTTTCTTTCTTCTCAAGCGTCAGTCATTGGATCCATGAAGCAACCCTTCAGATCTAAAGAGCCACTATCCTTGCCCCCCTAAAAAAAAAAAGAGGAACGTGCCCCTTGCTTTGGCTTTTCAATTCAAAAAGGATAAGAATAAAGTATATCAGTTTGTGTCTCTCCTGAATAAAGAAGTCTAATTGAGCATTTGAAACATGTGTTGATAATCTCATCAGTCAATCAGTCATATGTCATCGATGACTACATGGCACTTTCTCATCAGCTCCATCCAAAATATAGCTCGACCTATATAAAGCTCTCACTCTCATGGTCTTTTCAATTTCACTGCTTAAGAAACCAAATCATCCCTTCAATCTTCCACATCCAGTGATCTCAAAGTTGCAAATTCTAGCCGAAAGCAAAAATGCTTCAGGAAATCTTCAGTCCCTTTGAGACCGATCCATGCGATGCTTTGAAATCCATCTGTCAGCATCTTCTTGAAGAAGATGATGATGAACATGCTGTCAACGCAACATTTTCTACACAAACTCCAGCAAACAAGTGCAGGAGGTGTTCAAGCTTCAGCAATCTTTTACTGATGGAGAGTTGGAACGAGCTGCCCTTAAAAGTCGATGACTCGGACGACATGGTGGTGTACAGCGCTTTGCGCAATGCGCTCAATTCCAGGTGGACAGTGCCTCTAGCTTCGAGCCAAGAACTGGATTTCGAACGGACGACCATTGATTATAACAGCATTGGTCTGGCGACAGAGGAGAAACTGGAGACGGTGGAGCGTGAGGTACAAGTGCCGATCAAGAAGACGCATTATAGAGGAGTGAGGAGGCGGCCTTGGGGAAAATACGCAGCAGAAATGAGAGACCCCAAGAAGAACGGAGCAAGGGTTTTGTTGGGATATAATACACGGAAACGATAGGATCTTGCAAATTACGTCAACGCGAAATTGTTAGAAAAATAAACGAGAAAATCAGGACATCAGAAATTTACGTGATTCGGTCCGAGTATCGGTACCTACATCCACGGGAAGAGCCAGCAGCAAATAATCCACTAAAATTGGAGAATCGGAGTTTACAGTCGCTCAATCGCTCAAGTGTTTCCCGCCCTTAGATTTAACCCCAAACCCTAAGTGTATAAATACCCTAAGTGTATAAATAACAACTCACTTGGAAGATAAACTCACGGCACAAAAATACCGCACGTCTCTTGTATAACGCGCGCGGCCGTAGGGTTTTCAGCGGCGTCTTCTACGCAGGTTTCTATCTTTAAACAGACTTCACGCACGCCAAAGATGGGAATCATGTGCCCACAGGTCAAATAGTTGACCTGGGCCCACCAACACTTGCTTCTCTTGTCTACGTGCAAGGGCCTCTTTCTTCGGCGTGGAATGTGGGTTTGTGGGCCCAACAAGTCGAAGTCTTGACTTGGGCCCCACGAAGATAATTCCTTTTCCGTGCAGGGGCACGTCTTCGGCAGCTTCACTTCAAAGAACCGAAAATTCATCTCCAGTGAAGCCTTTTGATTTTTTTTTTTTTTTTCATCTAATCTTTAAATTCGAGACATTATTTTAACAGGTTTGGCTCGGCACTTATGAGACGCGCGAGGTCGCAGCATTGGCCTATGACCGGGCAGCTTTTAAGATGAGGGGGTGCAAGGCCAAGCTCAACTTCCCTCACCTCATCGGCTCCATTGACTACGAGCCCATCAGGGTCAGCCCAAAACATCGGTCCGCCGAGCCTAGCTCGCCGTCCACGTCTAGCAGTGAAAGCTTTTTGACAGGGATGAAGAGGAGAAAGAGAGAGGTTAATGTAGATGCTAAGGTGGATTTTCGAAGTCCAATCCCCTTTCCCATTCTAGATGTGGGCTTGTTGAGTGTGGATGAACAATTTTTGTTTTGATTGTGGAAACTACAATTTAGTGTTTTTATCCCATTCCATTAGGGTTTGTACATAGGAAAAGAGTAGGAAAAACTTCTTTGCTATAGATTAATTGACAATTACCCTTTTTTTATTGGAGAAGTTCCAAACCTGGCTATGGTTTAAGTCAAAACAATGTCATTTTAGACATTAATTCTCATTCAAGTTAAAATTAACAAACGTTCGAGAGAAAAATAATAAAAAACCCTATTAGTATTTTCCCTTGATTAAATTGAATGGAGTTAATAGAGAGATTTTTTTACCAAAAAAAAAAAAATAGAGATTTTCTCATATTAACTGTAAGTTTTAAAACTAAATTTGCACATTTCGAACGTTTAAGAACTCAACCATATTTTTGGATAATTTTTAAAAATTTTGGTACGCTTATCCTTATATTTTATAATAACCTTCGGACAGCCACTAACCCTTACTGAAACTTAATAGCACTTTAAAAAAAAAAAAAATCTGTACATTTGAAGACAGAATAATACGGCTCTACAGTTTTCTTTTTTATCTCATGCGCATGTGATTGGACCTGTACGGCATGATACATCAGATCTAAAAATGGTACTTTATATACACAAGAATGCGCACATTATTGTCCTTCCCCAATAAAATAAAAAGGAGTGCACCCCATGCTTTGGTTTTTTTTTTTTTTAAATTTAAAATGGATAATAAAAAATATTAATTCATGTCTTTCGTGATTAAAAAAGTCTTATTGAGCATTTGAAACAGGCCCTTTTCCAGAAACTTGATCTAACATAAATGGGAGCTAAGAATTAAATCATTTATGTTGAAATCACCACTAGCCAAGCAGTTAAGCTCAACCTACCTATAGCTCCCACTTTGCTAGTCTTTTCAACTCTTCACTTTTCCAAAACCAAAACATCCCTTCAATCTTCCAAAATCAGTGACCACAAAGCTACAAATTTTACCAAAACGAGAATGCTTCAAGAGGGACTAATCAATCTGATGTTTTGAAATCCATTTGTGAGTATCTTCTTGAAGATGATGATGATAGTGTCAACGTAACATCTTCTGCAGCAACTCCTATAGACACGTACACAAGGAGTTGAGCTTCGGCAATCTATTATTAATGGAGAGTTGGAATGAACTGCCCCTAAAAGTTGACGACTCAGAGGACATGTTGGTGTACGGAGCTTTATGCGATGTGCTTAATTCCGGGTGGACAATGCCGTTGGCTTCAAATCAAGAACTTGATTTGGAAGTGACGACCGTTGACTATAATAGCATTCGTCAGGCTTCAAACCAAGAACTTGATTTCAAAGTGATGATCATTGATTATAACAACATTGGCCCGGCAACAGAGAAGAAACTAGAGATGGCGGAGCATGAGGTACAAGCACTAGTTGAGAGAACCCGTTACAAGGGGGTGAGGAGACGACCATGTGAAAGTTACGCAATGGAGTAAAGGACCGCAAGAAGAACGGGGTGAAGATTTGGCTTGGGACTTATGAGACACCTAAGGATGTAGCATTGGCCTATAGTCAGGCTACTTTTAAGATGAGGGGGTCCAAGGCCAAAGCTCAACAGCCCTCGCCTCGTTGGCTTAGCCAAGTACAAGCCTATCAAGGTCAGCTGAATGTTCGGTCCACCGAGCCTAGCTCGTCATCCACGTCCAGTGGTGGTGAAGAGGAGAAAGAGAGAGGTGAATTTGGAAGTCCAATGCCCTTTCTTGCATTGGATATTGTCTTGTTGAGCGTGGACAAACACTTTTTATCTTGATTGTGCAAATTGCAAAGACATTTAAAAGTCAATCCGCAATTTATCTCGTAGAAAGATCAAATGGTACCTTTATTCCATTTCCATAGAGTTTGTAAAAAAAAAAAAAAAGGCCTATTTGGTCACTAACTCCATCGTAAAAAGACCCTTGTTTCGTACACATGAAGAGAGTGAAAAAAAGACCTTCACGTCGTATAAACCTCACTAATTACGTAATAATATTACTAATGATAGATCAACCAACAATAGGTAACAATATTTCTAATGATAGATCATTAGCTCTTATGTTAGCATACTTGAGAGATGAAACATGTCTAGGGAGAATTTTCCCAAAAATCCTAAACCTATTGTACTTTTGTCAATTTAATTATAATCTTTCAACTTTGCCATTTGAATCCTAAACTTTTTCACATTCTATCAATTGAGTCCATTCAACCAATTTTAGCCAAAAATTACTAACTTAGATGGCCAGTGCTAATATGGACATTTTTTAATAATCTTTTTAATTTTTAATTTTTTTTAATTTTCTTTGTTCATTTTTTTTTTTTTTTTTTAATTTTTTGAGAGCCAATGAGCATGGCCGGCCACCCTCATTGGCCTTGGGTGATAGAGGTTGCGCCCCCAATGGCTAGGAGAGGGGCGCGACTCGCCCAAGGCCGATAAGGATCAGCTAGCCCCTACTTGTGGTTGGCAAGGGTTGTTAGCCCTCACCTATGGCCGATGAGGGTAAGCTGGCCACCTTCGCTAGCCCTAACTCCAAAAAAACAAAAGAAAAAAAATCAAAATCAAAATATCATTATAAAAGTGCCACATCGATCAATAATTTCCAATCATAATTGGCTGGATGAATTCAATTGGTAAAAAGGTAAAAAAAATTTAGAACTCAATTGACAAAATTAAAAGATTTAAGACTAAATTGGTAAAAGTACAATGAGTTTAGGACTTTTTGGATAATTTTCCCTACATACCTATCGATTTCGGTACATGAAAATAGTCAACAATACTTGGATTAGTCCCCATAATGCCCAAAATTGGTGTGATGCCAACATGTACATCTTGGTCTTAGCGACACTATTTCATTAAGTACTTTTAGGAAAAATAAAGTAATCTCAGTTGGACTTTTCCAATAAGGTAGAACTCTTTTTTTTCTTTTCGTTTAGATACTAGAAAACTTTAGACAGGCTTTTTGAACGATACACCATATTTAAATGCACAATGACAAGTGCTTGGATTTAGGACAATGCCTGGATTTGGGATACTAAGGGTTGGGCCTAGGACTGAAGGTTGGATCTAGAGGCCCTAATCCTGGACCTTGGAAGTTTACCCAAGGATTTACAAGGGTTTGAAAGGACCCAACACCTAGATCCAGGGCCTGAGATTACGACCTGAACATGGCACCTAGGCACCTAGAGTTGAAACTAGGACCTTGATGCCAAAACTGTAACCTTAGAGACTTGATGGAGGACAGTCACCCCGTACAAAATCCACATTCAAGGGGCTAGAATTCGATTCATAATCCTCATTGTCTCAAGTCGGGTGTCAAAGTCTAGAACTACCAGAGGTTCATAGGTTTACACTCAAGTATTTGAGCTCCATCGCTGGGGTCAAGTACTGAGCCTAGGTCTCAAGTCTTGGCCCCCGGGGCCAAGGTGTATGGCTTGTGGTCCTAGGTTTGATGCTCAGTTCCGGAGTCCATGTGTTGAGGTCATGTATCCGGGCATCAAAGATTTGTGTGATTCAAACTCTTGAGGTCACGGTTTCGATCCTGGAGTCTTGGATCCAAGCACTAGGGTGCTAGGTCGCCTATCAAGGTTCGGGGAGTGGACGTCTAGGCCGAGGTTGAGGCCTCCCATTTGGGCGCTACGGTCTTTAGGTCACAGGCTCCGGCAATGAGACCCCTTGTGGCGGCTGGAGAGAGGTCAAGGTAGAGTTTGAAAATTGAATTTCGTTTTTATAAAAGCGTAAATCATTTTTTTTTTCTAATTTATGGGTAGATAAAATTTTTGTTGATGGTGAATCTGTTTTTTCTTGACGCATCTTCAAACGATTCCATGGATGATACGGACCAAAAATTATTTTGAACGTCCGGTTATACATGCAAAACAAATTAAAACGAAGTTTCCCGTAAAAAAATATCATGCCATCATTATAAATTCTAATAAAAAGTTATAATTGCATATAAGTACCTATAGGTTACAATAAACTTTTCATAATATAGTTGCCTGTAAATAATTTTTTTTTATTACAAATATCTGTTCAATCTCTTCAACACTCACTTACAATTACCGAAATATACTAACGCGAAAAAGAAAAAAAAAATCCTTATACTTGAACCCGCAACAATACAATCCTGCAATTATTTCTTACACGTGTATATGAGATTCGATTTATAGGGAACAACCATCAGATCTAAAAACCTTAATTTAGATACAAAATGCATGCAAACATCGTTGTCCTTCCCCAATAAAATAAGGGGGAGAGTGACCCATGCCTGGTTTTTTTTTTCTTTTACTTTAAACGGATAATAAAAAAATATCAATTTATTTCTTTCACGATAAAAAAAGTCTAACTGAGCATTTGAAACATGTGTTGAGAATCTCATTAGTCTTCACCGAATGCACTTTCTCAGAAGCTCCATCCAAAATCATCCCTTCGATCTTCTGCCAATAAAGCAGTCAAGCTCAACCTGTATATATAGCTCCATCTTTCATGGTCTTTTCAGCTCCACTCTTACTCCAGAAACCATCTCATCCCTTCGATCTTCCACATTCAGTGCTCCCAAAGCTTTAAACTCTAGCCAGAAACCAAAATGTTTCAAAAAATTTTCAGTCCTTTTGAGACCGATCGATTTGGAGATGATGATGGTGGTGTCGACGCAACAGTTTATGCACCAATTCATGCACCGACTACTGCCAGCATGTGCTCAAGGAATTCAAGCTTCAGCAATCTTTTACTGGAGGAGAATTGGAGTGAACTGCCCCTAAAAGTCAACGATTCAGAGGACATGTTGGTGTACGGTGCTCTGTGCGATGCGCTCAATTCCGGGTGGACCATGCCTTCATCTTTGAATCAAGAACTTGATTTCGAAGCAGTCGCCATTGATTTCAACAGCATTGGTCTGGCAACGAAGGAGAAACGGGAGATGGTGGAGTGCGAGGTACAACTGCCGGTAGAGAAGAAACACTATAGAGGGGTAAGGAGGCGACCATGGGGAAAATATGCAGCAGAGATGAGGGACCCCAAGAAGAATGGGGCAAGGATTTGGCTCGGGACATATGAAACGCCCGAGGATGCGGCATTGGCCTATGACCGGGCTGCTTTTAAGATGAGGGGGTCCAAGGCCAAGCTCAACTTTCCTCATCTCATTGGCTTGGCCGAGTATGACCCTGTCAGGGTCAGATCCAAGCGTCAGTCCACCAAGCCTAGCTCGCCGTCCATGTCCAGCGATGATGACTCAACGACAAGAACGAAGAGGAGAAGGAGAGAGGTCGACATGAACGACAAGAACGAAGAGGAGAAAGAGAGAGGTCGACATGGATGCTGAGGTGGATTTCAGAAGTCCTATATCCTTTCCCATGTTGGATATGGGTTGGTTGGGTGGGGATGAACGGTTGATATTGTGATTGTGCAAACTGCAAAGATATTGTATTGATCAATGAAAAGTCAATCAGGCAATTCATCTTCTATAAACTATCAGTTTAGTGTTTAAGCTTGAGCGATCTTTCACCGACGGAGAAATCCAGCCTGCGGTGCGACGTGCAATCAATGTTACTGCTGAAGAAATCCTAGTCATGAGGTATAGTCAGAGAAATGTAAAGAAAAGCTCAAGTCACAGGCGATATGATCTTGATTATTCTCAAGCCCTAACCGCATTCATAAAACCCTTTTCCATTCACTGTTTTCTGCTCTGGCTATTGTTGGGTCAAAGCTTGTACATTCATAATTGCTTCAAGACATCAAAGTACATATTCTTTATCAATTCAAACAAACTTGGCCTTAGTCAAGCATTGTTATCATAAAAAGAAAAGTCGATATAGACTGAGGTGTTGGCTCATGGTAGTTTACTTTCTTTATAAAGTACAGTTTTGCACTCAAAGAAGACTTTCCATCAATTGCATTGGTTACATGGTCCAAGATTATTTCTAAAACCAACAAGAATGTGACAGAGCTGTTGGTTTCTAAATTCGTACAATATATATATAATATTGACCCGGAAAGAAAAGAGTGCAATTCCAAGAGTAGAGTCCTTCATTGCGGCCAGACAGAAAGTGCGAAGTGTAATAGTCTAGGGAGTTGACCAGTCAAAGAGTCAAGGGTCAAAATAAAGAAAGAAAGAAAGAAAGAAAATAGGCGGCATCAGTTAAAAAGGACGACCGAGAACTGCATTAAAGGAAGAAGGGCTTCGCCCTTTGAACAGGAAAAGCGAGAAAATGAAGGCAAAATGGAGAAAAGAGAATGGCTTGTGCATGTAGACGGTTCGGACGTCCCAACATGCCGTATCAACGGCGAATTGTGGTGCTTGATAGGTGTCCGAGCCAATTTTTCGTCTGTTCAGAATAATATTCGAAGTTAGGGCACACATTCAAAGTTATGTCAATTTTGAGTTGTGAGGTTAGACTAAGGAGCTATTGAGTTTTAGAATTATATGGACATGATAATTATGTGTGTTGTGGAGTTGTTGGGTTTGACGAAATTTGATTTCGAAATACAATTTGATTGAAACGAATTTATGAAGCTTTGTGTTCGAGTTATGCGTAGTAGATAATACAATTAAGGTAATAGATGAATGTTTGCTATAAATAAATTTCTTTGTTAGCACATTAGTGCCGTTTTATTGGCTAATAAGCATATCTTAGCCGAGCTATTAGTTGGAATAATGCATTCCTTGGTTTTTTATATGACTTTTCAATTACTTAAAGAAATTTTAGTGCATAGGCTCGAGTAATTACCGTAAATTAGTTTTTGGCTTCTCCTAAGTAAGTGATACTATCTCTTCTTTTTTTTTTTAGTTTGTACCATTCATATTATAAAAGTAATATAGATTATGCATAGTATGAATTACGAAATGGCATTATTGTTACATAAAAAGTTAGATTGGACATATAATAATTATTAGTTATTTATGAATGTTTTAGAAAAATGTGTTATGCAAGGTAATGTGGAAGTTTATATATACGTATAACATTGCAAACTAGTTTATCAAAAAATTTCTAAATGATATGAGAAATGCTTTATAGAGGATATTTTTGGCAAATAAGCTGTGTTGCAAAAATGTTATTTATTTGGTTTGTAAAATATATATTGGATTGGATTTCTGATAATAGAGGGTGATCGTCTGATACTTAATATGACTGTGAACCTAGACAAGGGTTCGTGGGTTGCATATCAATTTAGGATATCTTTTTAGGCCGAATCACCAGTTTTATAGGTGGAGACCTTGTCAAGAGGGTATGTTATATGATGTTGTGTCATCAATGGATGGACTACTGACGTGTGATTTGATAAATCTTAATCAATGGACTTAACTATTGATATTTGAGTTATGATAGTAGATATAAATGAGTATTTTTTATTTGTACAAAGCTTTGTTGGAGTGAAACAACTCATATGTGATTTGATATATATTTTATACTTTGAGTTTGGATTACGACTTTCTAGTATCACTTTATATACATGCATAGTAGTTGCTTGATTATTTAGAAGAGATGAACTATGGTTGCTCACAGCTCTTGAACTATGGTATGATGAACTATGGTTGCTCACTACTCTTGAACCATGGTTGCTTACCCATCTCTAGCAGTCAATAGAGCGAAGTGACATGAATTTAGATTTCCGGGAGTTGAAAACAGCGTCTTTCAGGTGGAAAAACGGCGGTATCACCCCATGCTTGTAGAGCCGGCGGTGTGACAAAAAGTGGGTCAAATTATTTATCATGGAAATCATGTGCATAAAATATTATCTAATTACCCATGAAATTTCTCCGAACTGCCAAAATAACAAATTAAAAAATAATCCTTCGTGGAGTAGTTTAATCCCTTTATTACCCTAGTCCAAGGGACAGATGTTCAACGAAGAACATGATTCGGTGATAATCTATTAGACGCAAATTGCGCAACCCCAAGAGGTGGAAAAAAAGACATAAAAATCGACAAATTAGGAAAACTCTTACATAATCATCCGCTTTTGACATCAGCGCTTCTGAGGGGTGGAAAAAAAGATATAAAAATCGACAAATTTGAATAAATCAGGAAAAATAATTAGTAGCGATTGACGGCGTTGCAGTCGGTGCAGACCTCGCCTTCGTTGCTGGTGAGCACCTGAACATTGCCGAGCTTGGCCATGAAAACGCCGAACTGGTAGTCAAAGACGTCGGGCCGGGTGGTGAGCGCCGCCACGAGCAGCCCCATCCGGGAGTCGGAGTAGAGGTACTGGTCGGTGGAGAGGAGGCCCATCTTCCTCTGCAGGTTCTTGTAGTACGCGTTGTCGAAGGCTCTCGGCGTCGTCCTGTCGAGGTCCACGTACTCCGACGCCTGCCGGCACTTCCGCTTCAGGTGGTTGGCATACTGCAGGTCTAGGGTCGGGTCGGATCGGGCTTTCCGGTGGACTTGTAGCTGTAGAGCCGTGATTGGACGGGCCTGCAGGCGCTTCGCCCTATCGTGTGCGCGCCTACACCGAATTTGTAACAGTTTTTACGACTTTATTGTGAAATGCAAAAATCAAGAAGAAGGAAAAAATAATGATAAAAATGTACCGCAAAATTTCATAAATTATTCCCTACATCCATTCGAAAATCACCCTTGAGACTAAAATTGCAATATAAATAATAAATAATCAAATTTCATCTCACTTTCATCTGTGAGTAAATGGAACATAGTGTTTTAGATTTTAATATATATATTTTTATTTATTCATTGATTTTTGAAAATAAAAGAAATAAAAGAAGTTCGCCTGAGAGAACAAGCAAGTCAGGACATTCAATCCATGGGATTGGAAGAGCTGGAGGAGCGACGTGATGTTCTCGTGGCCCATCGGCACCTCGTTGGCCTCCCCGGCGACGGAGACCCTCCCGTCCTTGCGTCCCTACGGCACCATCCAGTATGGCCCGCCGGCTGACACGGTGGCGTCCCTCGCGGCTGCAGTCAGGATATCGGCGCATGATGCTGTCCTCGGGCAGCTCTTCTCAAGCTCCATCTTTATGTCGTCGATTGTCTCGAACCCCCCTAAGGGTCTTGCTCGCTTCAGTGCTCCTCTCGCTCCCCTCATGTTCAACAATATCGATGCGTCACATCCCTATACAAATCAATCATAATAACCGAGTTAAATGGAGCCTGGAAAAATTCAACCATTCACTTTCTTGATAGCGATCAAAATAAATAGCAGTTGGACAAACCACGTAACCTAACGACGCAGTCATGGAAATGCAACCTCATTAGGGCAGGCGCTAATGTATAGTCCTTCTTGATCCATTCCTTCACCTTCCTGCCCACGACGGCCTCGAATTGGGGGCAACTCTGCTGGTATTACTGGAACGACAGCCCGTACTCTTCTATCGGCACGGTCCCGAGCAGCCCTCCAGCTTGGACCGCGGCTGAAAACAAGTGAAGAGCGGCGAAAAACAGCGCTGATGACGCGAGAACTTCCATGATTCAATGCAATCGACGATCGACGATCATGTGAATGTCGACCAATCCATGAGAGATTGACCGATCGATATTCAATGCTGCAGATGGTGCCTGCCTCAGGGATTTATATACGATCCCATGTTTCTTTTCCATCGAATTAGTTGGATAAGGTGTTCGAGAATCAAAGTAAGTGACATCCACTCCGGGCGGTGCCGGTATGACATGCCGGCATGCAGAGTTTTGGAGAAGAATTGTAGGCTTTTCTCTTATATCTATTTATCAAATTAGTTTAATTATTAATCGATTTAATTATTGTGCTTAGAGGATTAAATAATTAAAATCAATATGAGAAGACGGGTGTCGCCAACCAAATTGACCAATGCCGTATTGGGGGACCACTACTCAGGATGAAAGCTCAATCGACGGTTTTCTAGCAAAAATGGAATAAAAGAGAGAAAGAAGAAAGATAGAAAAAAAAGAAATAATTCAATCGATGGTTATTTGGACATCTTTGAGACAAACTGACACAACAGAAAAAGCAAATTATGTACATAAGTCTATTTACTCCACGTTTGAATTTAATAAATCTTGTAAATCTTTGGCATAACCACGACAATATTTTTATACCATTTTTTCCTAGATAACAATGAGAAAGACAACCCTTTTGCTACCCAACATTATCCAAATTGCTAATGAAATGCCTAACATATTGAGGTGGGGTTTTCAAATTTAGAGCCCCTTCACCAAGTCTCTCCTCATCATCAACAATCTAATCCGTTCCTCAAGAAGGGGGAAAAAGGCATTCTCACTGTCGTTTGGAAGTTGGAGATGTCCTCTTCATTATATACACGTGGCATTCTCATTAAGCAAAAAAAAAAAATCATATATCAACATGTGGAGAAAAAAAAAAGTCTTAAACTTATTATATCTATATCAATTTAGTCATAAATCTTTTAATTTGACTAATTTAATTATAAACTTTTTGAATTTTGGCCAATTTAGTTATAAACCTTTTGAAGGTTTGCCAATTTAGTCCAAACATTTTCACATTTTGCAAATTTAGTCCTATACCTTTTAACAATTTGTCAATTTAGTCATTTTGGCTAATCTTGATCAGAAATTACTAACAAAATAGTCTAATGATACCAATTATCTTATGTGACACGGCTAATGCTGACGTAAACAACTTTTACAATTTTTTTTTAATTGCTAAATTTTGGAAGAAAATAGCAAAAATTGTCTATGTTAGCATAAATCGCAATGTTAGTGATTCTCAGTTAACATTATCCAATATGACTAAATTGGGCAATTGTTAAAATGTTCAAGGCTAAATTGACAAATTGTCAAGTAGTTTAAAGCTAAAGTGGCACAGTCAAAAGATCTAAAATTAACTTAGTAAGTTGTTAAAAGATTTAAGACTAGGCTCAATTGAAAGGTTTATAATTGAATTAGGTAGTAAATAATAAGTTCAGGACTTTTTGAATTATTTTCCTTACGTAAGAGATAGGAAATAACAAACAAAAGCCCATAAGCATTTTTGGCTAGCATAACTCAAGGGAATTAATAGAGACACTTGATTGATAGAATCTTGCTAGTTCCAATATTTGAAAATTTTGAAAACTCAATTGTAGTTTTGTGATAAATTTTATGACTTCTAATGTGTGCATTCCTTTTTCTTACTAATAGTTTTTTTTTTTTTTTTACGCTTACCAACACTTAAGAAACTGACAAGCACAAAAAAAAAAAATCATATATTTGAATTCAAACAATATAATTCTGCAATTTTCTAGTTATCACATGCATATGTGATCGGATCTTTCTGGCACCCACGCATTAGATCTAAAAACCTTAATTTATATATGAAAGCATCCGCAAACGTCATTGTCCTTCCCAAACAAAATAAAACGGATGGTGCCTTACGTCTCGTCATGATTAAAGAAGACAAATTAAGCATTTGAAACGTGTAGAGAATTTCATCAGTCGTCACCAAAATGCAGTTTCTCATCAGCTCCATCCCTGATCATCCCTTCAATCTTCCACCCCTCAACCAGTCAAGCTCAACCAAATCATCCCTTCAATCTTCCACATTCAGTCATCTCAAAGCTATATATTCTAGCCAGAAAACAAAATGCTTCAGGAAATCATCAGTCCCCTTGAGACCGATCGACTTGATGTTTGAAATCCATTTGTGAGTATCATTTTGAACATGATGATGGTGGTGTCAGCGCAACGTTTTGGGCGCCAACTCCTGCGAGCATATACTCAAGGAGTTCAACCTTCAACAGTCTTTTCCTTTACGGAGAGTTGGAGCAAATTGTCCCTCAAAATCAATGACTCAGAGGACAAGTTCGTGTACGGTGCTTTGCATGATGTGCTCAATTCCAGGTGGACGGTGCCTTCTGCTTCGAATCAATTACTTGATTTTGAAGTGATGACCATTGATTACAATGGCATTGGTCTAGTGACGGGGCAGAAACCAGAGACGGTAGAGCGTGAGGTACAAGTGGCGGTCGAGAAGACGCACTATAGAGGGGTGAGGAGGCGGCAGTTGAGAAAATAAGCGGCAGAGATAAGGGACCCTAAGAAGAACGGAACAAGGATTTGGCTTGGGAAATACGAGATGACCAGGGACGCGGCATTGGCCTACGACCAGGTTGCTTTTAAGATGAGGGGGCCAAGGCGAAGCTCAACTTCCCTCACCTCATCGGCTTGGCTGAGTACGATCCCGTCAGAGTCAGACCCAAACGTAGGTCCCCTGAGCCTATCTTGCTGTCCACGTCCAGCGATGACGACTCGATGATGAGAATGAAGAGGAGAAAGAGGGAGGTTGACATGGCTGTTGAGGTGGAGTCCGATCCCCTTTCCCATATTAGATATGGATTTATTGAGTGGGGACCAACGGTACTTAGTTTGATTATGCAAACTGCAAAGACATTGTCTTGATCAATGAACACTCAATCAGGCAATTTATCTTGATCCTTACTCTGTTTTTTCCGGTTGAAATTTCCATCCTAACTTAAGGGACAACAGATAGATAAGAGATGGAAAAGGAGTTAATTTCATAAACCCTTTTTTCATTCACTGGTCTCTCCTCTGGCTAGTGTTGGGTCAAGATATATCACTAACCCACACAAGATGCGTCTATTTACAGAAGCAGTTGCTGAAGAATTTGGAATTTCTCAACTTGTAAAGACCGATTCCATGTTTCTCCTGCGGTTTCTGTGTGCGATGTAAAAATAATAATAGCCATAAGAATTCACATACCCGTTCATATGATGAACGTTCTATTTCCAAGCAAATAGTCTCTTCGTGTGCTCACAAAGCGAACTTAAAAAAAAGCGCAAAAGGACTGAAGCAAATAAGGCAACGACGTAAGAGAAAAAAGGAGAAAAAGTTTCTGCAAAACAGTCTAGTGGAGGAACTGCTCGATCGCGTCAATTACCGCGCAAACGGCGGCAACCACCCACGTCAGAGTGAACTCCAATGTCCTCTCTTCTCCTCCTGGCTTCATTCTCTTGCTCTCAATGCCTCGATGAGTCTTAATCATGCATTGATCTAGGGAAATGAGATCCCCATCAATGGTTGAGCTTTGTCAAGATACCAAAAGAAACACAGTGTAGTGTAGGGAATAAAGCCCATCATGATTGGCGGTAGATTACACATGAGGCTTACATGGTTCATCGGCTACGGCTATGTCCAGACAGTCAAGATTTGATATACAAATTCGTTGCTCTCAAACAATCTAAGAGTTTAGAACACAATTCATCGGATGCTCAGCTCGAATTCAATATCAGAGTAAAAGACCTACAGTTGGATCTCGTGCATCCTTTCGGCATGGGGTGATTCACTCGAGAGGGCATAGATCTCGTGTTTTGAGAGCACCTAAGAACTTCCAGATTCGACAATTTCTTTCGGAGCACCTCTTCCGCTTGTAAATTTGTAATTGCTTTAAAACATCGAATGACATATTCTTTATCAATTCAAACAAACTTGATCTTGCTCAAGCATTGTTACCATAAAAATAAAAATAAAAAAGTTGACATAAACCGAGGTGCTGGTTCATCGTACTTAACTTTCTTTATAAAGTACTGGTCAAAGAAAAATACAGTAGCTGTAAAGAACATGACAGAGTTGATGGTTTCCAAATTTGTAAAATATATGTAGAATTGACCCAGAACGAAAAGAGTGGAATTCCAAGAGTAGAGTCGTTCATAGCAGCCAGACAGAAAGTAAGCAAGTGGGTCAAATTATTTATCATGGAAAACATGTGCTTAAAATAATATCTAGTCACCCATGAAATTTCTCCTATCTGCTAAAATAGCAAATTACCAAATAATCCTCTGTGGAGTAGTTTAATGCCTTTATTCGCCTAGTCCACGCGACAGATCGTCAACACACCTAAAGGCCAAAGCTTAAGCAGTCCCCTGTTGACCTATTGAATGGAAGAATCAAATAACAATAAGTAAAACGACCCTTTTGCTTCACAACATTATCCAAAATTGCCATTCGGTGGTTTGATAGCGATAGCATATATACGGTCGACCGATGTATAAAATGCCTCACTCAAATTATGACGCCAAATTGCAGAGATCGATATAGTGTAATAGTTGCGTATAATACTGTGAGAAGAGTATTTACTAGTTAACTTGCAATATGTGAGGTTATTAAATATTATATGGATTCTCTGTAAGATCAACAGATCTATTAGAGATAGATCTTAGAGATATTATCCATATCTCTTAAAATTGTGTATATATGTAGATTTATCTTCTTTTGATTGTGCATATTCATATCTCCCTTTGATTGTCACAACCTTGATTGATCTTGTGACCTTAAATAGTCATTTGGTGAAGCCTTATGAATTCTTCTTTATAATACAAACACAGTAATATGCATGTTTTTCACATGTTTCTTATTTAGATCAACGTAAAAAGATAAAAGGAGATAACTAAAAGGAAATAGAAAGACATGACACCAAAAGATCTAACAAAGTCAATTTTCGAGAAATTATTCAAAAAAGTCTTAAACCAATTATAATTTAGTCAATTTGGTAATAAATTTTCCAATTTGATAAATTTAGTACTCAACCTTTTGACAATCTTTACATAATCTTTTTGGCCAATTTTGATTTCAATATTACAAAATTGGTGATCTAATCAGTGTCGGCCACGCCACATCACTAACTTTTTTCTTTGTTGGTTTAAGGAGTCCTGTAATGATTTTAAGTATACACTTTCCGGCACGTCAATTTGGTTCATTTGTGTATTTGATTCTATACTATTTATGTATAAAACCCAAAGCCAAATCCGAGCCCCCTACTCGATAAGTACACTAATGGTGCCATAAGTTGTGTACGGCGCTCACTTTGGTGCCAAAAGTTTCCGTCGGATCATTTAAGTGCCCAAAAATTTGAAAAACGCTCACTTTGGTGCCAACGCCGATCTGATCGGCCGGAAATCTGACGTGGCCTTTTTTTATTAATTTCTTATGCTGATGTGGCTCACCGGAGTTTCCATTAGATCACTTCGGCCTTCAAACGACGTCGTTTTAGCATCCCAACACCAAAACGATGCCGTTTTGTGTATTTCCCCCAAATTCGAAACCCTAAATCCCCAAACGGCGCCGTTTTGTTTCGTCTTCTTCCTCAAGCAGATTCGTCTTCTTCCCCGAACAGATCCAGCAACACCAACAGCACCAAACCAACAACACCAGCAGCAGAGAACCAGCAACACCAATAATTTTCTAGAAAAGAAACCACGTATTTGCCTCCGCCCTCCCCCAGTAGTTTTCCCCAATTTTCAATCACCTTATTAACCTTTCAAATCCTTGAATCTCAGCCTCACCACTGCCTTTTCCCAAGAAATATCGTTGGATGCAGAGGAAACGTGAGCTCAAAGAATCCCCAAAAGCACGAGCGATCCAGCCAATGGTAGCCGCGAAGATTTGGAACTCCACGGAGGTTGTCGGCGAAGCCAACTACTACGAAGGCGACGGCCGTGGCCCCGCCATCCCCTCCTCCGCCCTCATCGTCAACACCTCCCTCTTTTTCGAGATTTTCTATTCGTTTTTCTTTTCTTTCTTTCTTTTGTCTTGCTGTGGCAAGCAACTACAATGGAGGTTGAAGGATGGCGGCTGAGCGACGGTGGCCAAGGGACGGCGGCCAAGTGATGGTGGTTGAGGGACGGCGGCCGAACGATGGTGGACGAGCAATGGCGGACCAAAAAAACCCTAATTTCAATCTCCAAATAAAATTAACAAAACGGCGTCGTTTTTATGAGGCTATCCACGTAGGATGGCAAAACGACGTCGTTTTCTTAAAAAAGACGGAAAACGACGCCGTTTAAAAGGCTCCACGATTTTTTTAAATATAAAAGCCACGTAATCATTTTGGCCGGAATCTGTCGTCGGTGGCACCAAAGTGATCGTTTTTCCTCCGATTTGGCACTTAAGTGATCCGGCGGAAACTTTTGGCACCAAAGTGAGCGCCGTACACAACTTATGGCACTACTAGTGTACTTATCCCCTTCTTGGGGTATCTTATCTCCACCATGTATTTGCCACACGGCCTCCTCCTCACTCCATCCATAGCGCCTCTCTTCCGCCTTATTCGCAGGCCCCTTCTACGCCATACCATTGATGACGCCATTATCAACATGTACTGCCATCTCGAAACCAAGCTGTTGATAAAGAGACCCACCTTAAGTATAGTGTGTCTCGCACTGGACTATCCACGATCACCTAAGACATCATAAATTTATGTAATTCGATCCAAAGTATTTATATCTACCACATAGCGGAGCCAACATTAAATAATATACTGTAATCGAAGAATCAGAGATTCAATTATTTACAAGCTTAGGCTGCGTTTGGTAACATTTCTGTTCTTTTTTTGTTCCAGGGAACAGAAACAAAAAAAAGTGTTTCTGTTCCAGAAACAGTTTTTGAACAAAAGAATGCGTTTGGTAAATGTAAAAAAAAACTGTTCTTGAAATAAAAAAAGAACAGAAACACGTTTGGTAACTGCAGTTAATTTATGTTCCTAGAATAGAAAAAGAACAGAAACACGTTTGGTAAACTGTACAAAATTTCTGTTTTTAATTTTTTTTTTTTTAAATTTACCGTACCATTCTGATAAGATAACTTCCATTTTCATCATCATACAAGACAAGAATGCATAATCAAAGCACCCACCGAGGAAAAAAAAACACTTCGACTGCTAAAGTCGACACATTTACTTTTGGCCCGAAAGAGGCTCGGGCAATCACTCGATCCTCCGCTGTCTTATTTCCGCATTTGCTTCTAAACTTTCTAGACCCGCGTCTCGTGAAAGGGCCGGGAAAAAAATCCCCAAAAAGGGAAGAGAAGGTTTCGATTCGATTAACTTATAAGACACGATTTTTTTATCGTAAAATCGTCAGAGGAGCTGGGGTTCAAAACAGCTTCTTCTTCTTTGCCATTGGTCAGTGGCTTTCAATCGCATATCATTAATCGCAGGCATCAGTGACTATTGCCACCGTTCACCGTTGGTCACGGAGAGAGTCGAATTCCTTTTATTGTTGTAAGAGGACTGGAATTGTTGGATTCATAACGATGTCATGTGACCAAGAAAGAGAAACCATCACATTGGGGGAAAACATGGTTAATTTGGAAAGTCCATAACAGGGCTCAACAAACAAAACTCCGTCTTCATATTGCAGATGGGCCTTCCGCACATGGATAGTTACATTTTTGGTCCATCCAAGGAAGCTCCAAATTTCTAGGCACCTTTGTTTCTATGCCTAATCTCCAGTTTATACATCGACGAGTAAGAAATTATGAAACCTCTCGGTATTCAAGTATCGGCAGCATTTCCAACTAATAAGAACACCGGCAAAGAAGAGTTCAGATGACAAACTTGGAGGCAGGGGATTTTGCATCTTCTCCCACTTTATTTCCTGGTACACACGAAAAAGACGGCCAATTAGATACATTAGCAATTAATTTCAGATAGTAACTGATACTTGGTATACCCGGAACCATGACCAAAAAAGGCACATACATCACACAACAGCTTGTCATAGAATATGTATGAAGAAGATCTACATATGTGTACATCGACAACCATCTACCTGTTTATCTATCTCTGAAAGTGTGATATGAGTATTCCCTTATGAAGATCTACATAAGCTATACCCAATGGCAATTCTTATAATGCATTAGAAAACTACCCTGCCATGAAATGGAAGGCCACAAAGATGCTAGAGCTGCTTAAAAAGAAACGCTCTTTAAGTCTCAACGATGTTCCTCTAGACAGATCTATATCCCAGCCAATACATGCACTTATACATGTAGACAGATGATAAAGTCTGGGCACTAGTAAAGGAACTGATCAACCCCACCCCCTCTCTCTCTTCTGACACACACGATTGGGAAACATAAAGGATGCAAGATTTCCAATCATTAAGAGCAAAAATGGGTGGTTACATTGCCAATACTCTTCCCTTTCTCAACTAATTGACAATCGATAGCAGCACAAACAAATGTCGGAATACTCTTCAAATCTGGAAAAAAGCATACTGTGACCTAGAACTGGTATATCCAATTATTTTGTCAGACATAATTACTTAAAATCACTTGTACCTCATTCTCTTACCTTGCAAGAATCTTTTTCTCATATGACATCTTACGATATTAGGACTCACAAAGTGAAAAGGGAAAAAGATTGTTTTCCTAATTCAGTTCTCTTTTGGTTTAGAGGCACTAATGCATTGCTTCATCATTAAGAAACCAGTTCTAGGTCATGAGATATGTCCTTTTTAATTCAGAAATGTAGATGACCCCCTTCCTGCAGACTGAGAGAGATATAATTGCCTAATAACACAGGTTCTAAAAAATCTAACTCTCACTTCTCGGGTATAATTTAACTATTCACACCCCATGTCCTCATTTGCTTCCGGAAAATTTACTCTTCAAAAACTTTGGAAAGAGAAAGATCACCAAGTACATCACATCCGGGTTCAAATTGAGCTGCAAAAGGGATAGCCCACGCTTCTCCAACCCAAACAATATTAGCATTTAATAACTGCACCATCGTTAAAGGACTTGAAACCTAAGTCGTAAGGCATCTTCAATAAGGATTCTGTATGTGCTTCATCAGCTTCCCTCCCGGGGTTATTCAAATGCCCCACAGGCCACATTCCTATAGCCTTTACTCGGTTCAAGGTTTATTATTACAGAAAAGAGAGAGAGCGAAGCAAGAATGGGAGCAGTATTCCTCCTAAGTGTCCTATGGAGACAAAATTTACAGGGCACAAGCACACAATGAGCCTACAACAGAAATGTATTCAAGAAAACTAGTAGTAAAACAGAAAAAACATGATCAAACGTTCCGTGATTGCCACTTCAAGAAATTTGCTGGATAATTAAGCGCAAAATTTGACAGGATACCCTTCTAACCAATTACATTACCCTAATCAAAGAACCCTGTGGATGGTCTAGGATTAGCACCCATCTTAGCATCAAAAGCTCCCTAACCAATCAAATCACACTTACGGCAGCCCAAAACAAGAGATGCCTCATAGTCTAAACTCTACACTGTTGTTCTTCAAAACTGTTTACGTAATTCCATATGCACGTTTGTGGCCACATTATAAGAGTAGCCAATTAAACAATCCACAGCCACTTTCATGCAAAAAGATCAATGAAGCGGCGCTGATTGGGTTTTCCACGAAATGTCTCTTCTCAACTCGTGCCCGAGATGTTCACGACTTCGAACAGACGGTTAGAGCACCCCGGTTTTCTGCAATCTAGTACTCGTGGATCGACAACATCGAGAAACTTCATAGAGAGAGAGAGAGAGAGAGTACCGGGCTGCGCAGCCGGGGCTTCGCCGTAGATGACTTTGAGCCTGGCGAGAGGGAGGAGAGCGAGTCGGAGGCGGAGAGCGCTGCCGAGCGAGCGAGCGGCTCCGGCGAGCAAGCGTCGCCCCGGATCTAGCGAGATCTGGGCGACGGCTCCCTTTGGGGGTCGGCCTCGCTCGCTCGAGCTGCTCTGCCGAGCGACCACAGCTGCTCGAGCTCGGCAGAGCAGCTGCAGCGAGCGACGCTCGCTTGAGGCTCGAGCGAGCGTCCGGCGGTGGTCGGCGAACGTGGGTGTCGCCGAGCTCGACTTCTTCGAACGGAGATGGAGGAGCAGCGGGCCTACCTCGGCCGGCGCGCTTCAGCCCGGTTGACGGAGCACCACCGTCGGCCGGGAGTGAGCGGAGTGGGGAGGCGCCGGAGAGTCGCCGGAGGGGGAGTCGCCGGAGAGTCCGCCCGAGTGGGAGGCGCCGGAGAGGGGAGGCGCCGGAGAGGGGCGGCGTCGGGGAGAGAACGAGCTTCGCACGGGCACGAAGGAGAAGGGCTTCGCACGAGCTTCGCTTGTTCCCGTTTTGTTCCAATTGTGTTTTTTATTTCTGTTCTTTTTTGGTTTCTCGAAGTGTTTCTGGAGTAGAGAAACAACAAAAGTTGTTTCGATTTCTGTTTCAATTTTGTTCCAGAAATGAAAAAACAAAAAGAACAGAAACGCAAACAAACGCGTTTCTGTTCTTTTTTTTGTTCCCTGAAACAAAAAAACAGAAAAAGTGTTCATAAACACTTTTCAGAAGTGTTACCATGCAGGCCTTAAATGTTCTACTCAGCTAAATTAAGTCAAAATCCACGGAATTTATAATTAAACAATTCAATTTGAATGTCAAGTTGACGGCCCAAAATCCACGCGTCCAAGCACATCCGCACGGCCAAAGAAAGGGAACTCCGGAGCTTCTCTACTTTTTAAACCCAAAAAGCAAAACTTTTATTTTTACTTCTTTCTGGACACTTTTTGACCCCGTACTTAAAATAGATACTATAGGATTTGTGATCTCTTCTTTTTGTACGGTCAAAGGAGTCCACGTGGAGCACTTTGTCAAATTCCTCTTTCTGGGTCAAACCTTGAAGAATTATCTCCAAAGAAAAAAAAAAAAAAACAACGCCCAAGAAAATCCAAATTTAATATAGATAAATGGGCATATTGAACCAAAATCCTCTAAAATCTCATACACGGCTCAAATTTGAAACACAATTTAACAAAATTAGCAAAGCTCGAGCTCTGACGGTATATGTTATTGTCAATGTTGATGTCATATTCAAGAAGATGATAGTAAATGGAATCCAGAATGTCAAAATGAAAATGGGGGTCTTCTGAAAAATTAATGTCCGCAGGCATTTTCTTCCCCGTTCCTTGTGTGTTGTTTTATTGAGCGCGTGTTTGGTTGCATAATTTCGGTGGGTGACCATGAGTGGACGGAGCAAGAGAAGTACATATAGGTTGAGGATGTGGATTAAAGCAACCATAAAATGTACTTTTTCTTAATTTATTTCTTTTGGAGTTTTCAAGAAGCTTCACACAGGAACACATGTTTCAAATGTTGATATTCTAGTTATTTTATATGTCATATTATCAGCTATAAATCAATGTATTATAATTCTTAATTATCTTATACAAAAATAATAGAGAAGTGACGGGTGACGTTCCTTTATTTTTGAACAAGGACCATAAAGTACAGGCATGCGTTATTACATAAAAGAGTATAATATCAAATATCAAGATCCTCGTATCTGGTGGGTGCCGTTAATGTAGGAATTTTTTGTTTAATATACAATCATGCAAAACATAAGATGGAAAAAATATTTACAATAAATACACATTTTGATAACGTAAATCTATACAATAACTTTTTCCGATGAATCATAACTAAAAATCACAGTGAATTGTAACGACGTGACATTGAATGAGCAAAAAAACTGTAATCAAAAGAAAATTTAAAGATCTGAACCTTTACCATATTTTTCTAAATCTGTCGTACCTTTTCTATGGTCCTAGATTGAGAATTTTCCAAATAAAAAGTCTTGATTTATAATGACAATTTCTTGGATCATTGTGAAGCGATAAGACAGAATGCGAAGTCTAAGCTCTAATTGCAAATGCTGCTTTATGCATACTTTCTACATGAAAGTTTACAGCCCTGCAACTCTAGTTTGGTCGATAAACTTGACTCACGAGGAGTTTACATATGTCTAAGTATGAAATGAGTACAGAATGCAGTCCACAAACTACATCTTTCAGATGCATGTTTTTGTATGTACGCATGCGTATCAATAAACGACGCGGGTCAAACGTTGCCACGCATCGCACACGAGGTTGACTTTGTGCCTGCGAGTCGTGTCTTAGACTTAGGATTAGATAGAGAGGAGCAAAGCCAGAAGGTGTTATTCGTGTGTCCTTGAACGAGGCTCCGACCATCTAGAAACACGTACAAAATTGGACTTCAAGCTTCCTGATGGAGTCAAATATGATCCATCATTACATGCCATTAGTTTAAAGCTTTGTCACATTATCATTTTCTGATTTAGTGAATGTACATTGTTGGATTATCATAATTACTATCAAGTGACCATGGCTGCAAGCCCAGAAAGCTCCAGCTGCCATGGCCTCGAGCCCCAAATCTCCACTGCTCCACAAGCTCGATGAAACTCGAGCAGTCATGATCGCGGCAAATGGCCATGGTTGCGAGCTCGAAGAAGCTTCAATTGCCATGGCGCGAGCTATGGAATCTCCTTTGCTCTGCTCAAGCACAAGCCGAAGTTTAGACCAATCTGACTTCGCCTCTCGTGATTGCAACTTTATCCACAACATAGGCAGCAGCAGCTCTTCATCCCATGGGAAAATCATTTAAAAAGTCTTAAACCTATTGCATTTTTGCTTTAGTCTTAAATATTTCAATTTTGCCAATTCAATCCTAAACTATTTTATTTGTTATCAATTGAGTTCATCCGATTAATTTTAGCTGGAAATTACCTACATGATCAATCAGCGCTAATGTGGTGCTTTTTAATAATATTTTAATAATTTTTACCGTCACACCCTCACTGCATGAAAGTGAGGACTCGCAAGGGCCACAACACCCTTGTCGGATTTGGCAAGGCAAGGGCGGTCCTCACCTTGCCAAATCTATCAAGGGCATTGTGGCCCTACCCAAGCCCAGTGAGGTGGCGATCGGCTAGCCCTCTCTTGTGGCTGGCAAGGGCCGTCGACCCTCAACTCTAGCTAGCAAAGGTCGGCTGATAACCCTTGTTGGCCCTAACCCAAAACCCAAAAAAAAAAAAAAAAAAAAAAAAATAAAATAAAATTCAAAATTCAAAAAAAAATTATTAAAAAGCAGCACGTAAGTGCTAGCTGGCCATGTCAATAATTTTCAGCCAGAATTGGTCGGATAGACTCAATTGGTAAGAAATAAAAATGTTTAGGACTGAATTGGTAAAATTGAAAGATTTATGACTGAATTGGCAAAAGTGCAATAAGTTTATGATGTTTTGGACAATTTTTCCTCCCCTAGATAGTCCCTAGCGAGGACAACTTACTAAGCTCCAGTCTACCTCTCCCACACCTCTCATCCACAATTTGGCCAACGCCTTCACCAAGAAGGGGGCGATGAAAAATGATAATTCAAGCAAGGTTGTGATTTGGGAAATTAACGCTATTATTTTAGACATTGGTTCATACTTGAGTTAAAGTTAATAGTCACATAGAAAAACTAATAATAAAAACACCAACATTGGCATTTTTAATTAGCCAAATCGGGCAGAGTTATGGGAGGGATTTCATTGCACAAATTTAGTAAGTCTTATGATTTGATTGTACTGTTTTGAAAGTTTAAGAATTTAGTTGCACTTTTTTAACAATGTCATTTTAGGCAATGGTTCATACTTAAGTTAAAGTTAACAATCACATAGAAAAAGAGAATAATAGCAACAGCCACGTCGGGTTTCTTAATTAGCCAAATCGGGTAGAGTTAAGGGAAGGATTTCATTGTACCAATTCGGCAAGTTTTAGGACTTTTGCATTTTTGCAACTTAGGCCTTCTGGAGCGCTTACCAACTTTTATGAATTTACTAGCACAAAAAAAAAATGTGATTGGATCTATACGGCACCCGCGCATCAGATCTAAAAATCACAATTTAGATACAAAAGCATGCGCCAATGTCAGTGTCCTTTCTCCTACCAAAAGAAATATCAGTGTCCTTCCCCAATAAATTAAAAGGGAGCGTTCCCCATGCTTTAGCTTTTTAATTCAGTACGGATAACAAAAACGTATCAATTTATGTCTTTCTTAATTAAAAAAAGTCTAATTGAGCATTTGAAACATGTGTTGATAATCTCATGAGTCATCAGCAAATCCAGTTTCTTAGAAGCTCCATCCGAAATCTATCTTAAGTCTTCCACCACCCAAGCGGTAAAGCTCAACCAATATATATAGCTCCCACTTTAATGTTCTTTTCAGCTCTTCACTCTTATTTCAGAAACCAAATCATCCCTTCGATCTTCCACATTCAGTCATCTCAAACCTACAAATTCTAGCCAGAAACAAAAATGCTTCAGGAAATCTTCAGTCCATTTGAGACCGATCGATTCGATGCTCTGAAATCCATTTGTGAGCATCTTTTTGAAGGCGATGATGATAGCGTTGACACAAATTTTTATGCACCAACTCCTGCAAACATGTACTCAAGGAGTTCAAGCTTCAGCAATCTCTTACTGATGGAGAGTTGGAGCGAACTGCCCTTAAAAGTCGACAACGCAGAGGACATGTTGGTATACGGCGCTATGTGCGACGCGATTGATTCTGGGTGGACAACGCCTTCAACTACGAATCAAGAATTTGATTTTGAAGTGGCGACCATTGATTACAACAGCATTGGTCCGGCTTCAAATCAAGAACTTAATGTCGAAGTGGCGACCGTTGATTATAACAGCACTGGTTCAGTGATGGAGAAGAAACTAGAGATGGTGGAGCCAGAGGTACAAGTGCCAGTCGAGAAGGCACATTATAAAGGAGTGAGGAGGCGGCCATGGGGAAAATATGCGGCGGAGATAAGGGACCCCAAAAAGAACGGGGCAAGGATTTGGCTTGGGACTTACGAGACACCCGAGGATGCAGCCTTGGCCTATGACCGGGCAGCTTTTAAGATGAGGGGGTCCAAGGCCAAGGTCAACTTCCCTCACCTCATCGGCGCGGCCGAGTACGAGCCTGTCAGGGTCAGCCGCAAGCGTTTTTCTGCTGAGAATAGCTCACCATCCACGCCCGGCGATGATGGTTTGGTGACCAGGACGAAGAGGAGAAAGGGAGAGGTCAATGTGGATGCTGAGGTGGATTTTCGAACTCTAATCCCCTTTCCCATATTGGATTTTGGTTTTTGAATGGGATGAACAATTTGTACTTTGATCATGCAGACTCCAAAGACATGTTTTGATCAATGAGAAGTCAATCAGGCAATTTATGTTGTAGAAACTATCCATTTAGTGTTCCGATTTCATTTCCTTTGGAGTTCATCTTCGTCATTTGTATATTAATTTTTACATTTTCTTTTTAGATTTTTTCCGCCTTGATGATTTGTTTGCTTAAGCAAAGCAATGTTAAGCAACAAATTGACAACGTGAATTGCTCAAAACGGATTTCCTAATAAGCATTGATTTTAGAAAGATTCTTAGGTATTTTGCTAGGACCATGTACCAAGTCACGCAAATCAGGATGGCATGCCGTGATTGATTTGAGTAGTTAATTACCTTGTGTTCCAGGAGAACCTAAGTACTTTTCCCAAGAAGTGCCTCTTACTGTTATAATTGCTCTAGGACAAAGCTTTATGGGCAATAATGAATTTGTGGTTAAAGAATCCAAGAAATATCTGCATTCTATGTTCACATTAAGAATTTGGGAATTCCGAAATGTTTTCTCGACATTGAAATTGCATGAGTAGATAAAGGAATCTACCTCAGTTAATGTAAATTTATCTTTACAAGCAATGCATTTATCAAATTCAAAATGGATTCGGCCGCGGAAACGCTCAGATTTAATTAATTTTTCATAAGGATATTGAATAGTTACAGGTAAACGATTTGCGTGAGATAAGGTAATCATGAACCCTTGACCAATGTACCTTGCAGCTCGTACTATTTGTTGACCGTAATTCATGAACCCAGTTACCATAGGGAACATATCGTAAAGATCTATGAATTATTTTATGTTTGTTTCTTTCTCTTGTTTGATATTTGAGAGAAGTCGTAAATCGAGAACCCAGTTACCATAGGGTTGTCAATATGCAAAGTGTGCAAAGTGTGCAAATTAGTTGTCATTTTGATTGAGCTGAATGTTAAGTTAATGACGATTGGGTATGATGTGAGATTAGTACCTTTAGCCAAGGATCCATTGAGCTATTAAAGACTTATTGGATAACTCATCTATCTCATAATGACCGGACCTGAAATATGTTATGCAATGTAGATTCCCAATCAATTCATACATGATCCAAGCAATCCCATATGAATATAGTGTTGAAAGTCATGAAGTACTTGAAAAGATGACTAGGATTAGGAATACTTCTATCTTGGGATTATAATATTGACATGATGGCTTATTATGACATAGACTACTCGACTTGTCCTATGAGCACGGAATCTATTACCAGACTTTATGTTGAGCTGGGAGGATCGTTGCTTTCATAGAAAATGAAGAAACAATTAACCATTTTATTATGATAAGGTAAATGTGAATATTGAGTAATAGCTAAGACTATTTATGAAATAGTATGCATGCAATGTCTAATTTATGATCTTGGCATATGGGTAAGAGGACTGACTACCTTGTTTTGTGACAATGATGTTGCTTTTAAACTTGCAGCAAATCCAACAATTCATTAAAAAAAAAAAAAAAAAAGTACAGAAATTGATTGTCATTTCATTAAAGACAAAATTCAGTAAAGAATAACCAAAACAAGATATATGTTGGATGACTCGATGTTTTCTCCAACATCAAATTTTCTGCAACCAAATTAAAATGGATAGACTGATCCGATCGTGCAGAGTTGTACCCATGCCCTGCATTTTATGTTTCTGAGAGTAACATATTTAATCAGAAATTCAGGAACAAAAACCACTCTAATCATGAATCACAATGCAAAACTTTAGATTGTCTTTTCCTTTTTTTTGAGCTGGAGTGCAAGCGACAATATTTGGTGGCCGTATAATGACATAGGAAAACCTCATCTCCTCAATCAAGGTAAATCCACCCACATTTTCTAGGAGATTCCAAGCAAATGCACTTAGTATGACAAGTCACATGGTAAATAATTTCCCATCAACTACAGTTGAATGTTGAACTTTCGAAAAAGTGTAAAAAGTGTATTCGGATAACATTACTGATTATTATATTCTTAAAATATTTAATTGTCCGTGCTATATTCGAGTGAGTAATGATAAGCTCGATGAAAGTGCATATTCTCATGTTATGTATGAGGTGAGTGGGGCTATAGGTTTTGGTGCTGGAAATCAAATTCACCAAAGTAGTTGCATTTGATAAGTCTCTAGTGCTTCCAGCTAGAAGTAATTATAGCAATGTTTCTACGGATTCTAATGGTGTTCAGCTCACTATGGGGTTGTAACTAGAAACTCCTAAAATAGCGGATATAAGTTAACAAATTGATAATAATGTTCTTACAGGGAAGTAATGCCTTTAGATTTAATGGTTGTTGTAACCGCTGAGTTTGACAATGTGCATGTTTAGCCTCCTGACATATATAGATGCAATGGTGGTTTTGCTTTATGTATAGTCAAATAGATTGTCTCTAAGAATCTTTGTGCAGTAATTAAATGTGCAAGTGGAGTTGGTGCTCTGATTAGGTCCATAGTAATGGCAAGGTTCTAATGTGGCTTAAATTTGGAAGACATCTATGGTGAATGAACCCATTAGAGGCTGTGGAAGAGTAGTAGTGAAGTTGGAATGTTCAATGAAGCGATTGTAGTTTGACTTAAAGGTCAAGCCAAGACAGAGTTATTCTAATATGTTTTTAATTTGAACAGTGAACAAAATTCAAGTCCAGATAAATTGTAAGGAAATCCGATCGATTAGAGGAAAGTTCGAAAGTTAGATTTTGGACTTATATATCCGAATTGGATTACTAAAGGAAAACTTTTGGACTTGGCGTAGAGTCAAACTATTTAGTTGGTCAAGAAAAAGATAAAAAGGGAAAGTCCACGATTTGGGTTGACCGAAATTCCAACTGTCGGTGGATTTCTTTTTCTTTTCTCGTTAAAGCTGGCCACCGAATTTCTTTCTGGGCTATTATATTGTTCATAGTCTTTGGTTTTCGTGTGGTCATTTCTCGTTAAAGTTGGCCGTTGAATTTCTTTCTTGGCTAATTATATTGTTCTTGGTCTTTGGTTTTCGTGTGGCCATTGAAGCGCCGTTTGAGTGCTTGGTAGTGGGGAATCCTTATGAAAGCACTCTTGTACGATTTATAATATGTAATTGAGGTTAAGAAACATTAAGAGCATTTGATTAAGTTGAGAGAAGTTGTAATTTTCATAGATCACTTGACTTATATTGAAATTCTAAACTACTCTTTCCATAGATATAGGTCACACCGATCAAATCACATAAACCTAATATTCAATCTATTTCTTTATTCTTTATGTTTTATTGTTTGATCACTTTTGTGACGGGATGATAGACATATCAAATTTTGAACAAATCAAAATCCTTTAAAGTTTTATACTCAGTTCAAATTTGAGAAACAATTTAATAAACCCAACAAAGCTAGAGTTTTGACGGTACACGTCATCGTCAATGTAGATTTAATTTTCAAGAAGATGATACCTAATGGCTTCTAGAATGGCAAAATGAAAATGGGGCTCTTCGGGAATATTAATGTCCGCAAGCATTTTCTCGCCCTTTTCTCGTGTGTTGCTTTCTTAAGAGAGTGTTTGGCTGTAGTTGCAGATTTTCAGCAGGTGACCATGAATGGATGAAGCAAGAAGTGTGAGATTTTGCCTAATTATTTTAAAAGCTTAAACTATAAGCTCAATGCATGATTTAATATTAAATATTCTAACACTACCCTCCATGTGTGGGGACGCAAATTTCTTACTTCTTTGAAAGAAGTATTTATAGGTTGAGGATGTGGAAAGCAACCATAAAATGTAATTTTTATTAATTTATTACTTCTTTTGGAGTTTCCAAGAAGCTTCAATTAAGAATGAGGCTGGAGCACATGTTTCAAATGTTGATATTCTAGTTATTTAATATATCATATTTTCAGCTATTATTCGATGTTTCTTATTCGTAATTATCCCATGCAAAATTAAAAGAAAAGTGATGGGTCACGTTCCTTTGTTTCCATTTTATTGAACAAGGATCATAAAGGACCGAATGCATGTATTCGTGCATTATTTTATAAAAAGAGTTTAATATCAGACATCAAGATTCTCGCATCTGGTGGGAGCCATACGCTTCCACCCACCAATGCATAATGTAAGGAAAACTTTGGTTAATATATAATCATGCAAAACATAAGGTGGATGGAATATTAGAAGAAATAAAAATTTCGGTAATGCAGATTTATACAATAATTTCTTTATACAATAACTTCTCCCAATGAATTCTAACTAAAATCATGGTGAATTGTAATGATGTGACACAAAACAAGCAATAAAATTTAAATCTCTGAACCTTTATAATTTGATTTTCCTAAATCCGTCGTACCTTTTCTACAGTCCTCGAGTGAATTATGGCCAAATTAGAAGTCTTGATTAACCAGGAAATTTTTTGGATCATTGTGAAGTGATAAGACAGCTCTTATTGCAGACGCTGGTTTATGCAGGTAACTCATCCAAATAATTATCTTTAAATTATAGGCAACATTAAAAAAAAAAAAAAAAAATCAAGTAAAGTGCAGTTGGTATTGAAGAACTTGCTTGCCTATCTTCCACATGAAATTTTACAGCATTGCAACTCTAATTTCGTCAATAAACTTGATACGCACAGACTTTACATTAGTCTAAGTATGAAAAGAGTACAACATGGAATCCACAAACTAATTTTTTTCAGATGCATGTTCTTGCATGTTTGCATGAGTATCAATCAACTTTGCAGGTCAAATGTTGCCACGCATCGCGCACGAGGTTGACTTTGTGCCTTCGAGACGTGTTTTAGACTTAGGATTAGATGGAGAGGAGCAAAGCCAGAGGAAGGTGTTCTTCGTATGTCCTTGAAGGAGGCTCAGACTCTCTAGAAACACGTACGATTGGACTTCAAGCGTCTTCATGAAGTCAAATATGATCCATTACACGTGACAAAAGAACGCTTCAAGTATCATAACTTTGCACAAAAGAACACTTAAGTGTCACATTCGAAGAAAAACGGATCACTTGAGTGCCACTCCGGCCAAAGTCCGGACAAAAAGTCGACGTGGTATTTTTCCGACGAAGCGCGCCCAAAACGACGCCGTTTTGCACACTGACGTGACCAAATAATACAAAAACGCGTCGTTTTGGGCTGATGTGATAAAAAATAATAATTAAATTAATTAAATTAAATTTAGTTAAAATATTAAAATAATTATTATTATTAGAAAAAAAATAGAAGGGGGAGGGGAGGGGGAGGTGGCTGAGGGATCGGTCCTCGCCGCCGTTGCCACCCCGCCACCGCCGAAGGGCCGGCGACGGTGAGGGGTGGGTCAGCGACCCTTGGCCCGGGGCCCGTGACCTCGGCCGACCCTCCCCTTGCCATCACCAGCCCTTCCGGCAGCGGCGAGGCGACGCCGGCAACGGCCGAGGGCTAATCCCTCAACTGCCTCCCCCCTCCCCACTTAAAAAATAATAATAATAATTATTACTTTTTAAATATTTTAACTAAATATAATTTCAAAATTATTTTTTAATATTTTAACTAAATTTAATTTTAAAATTATTATTTTTAATATTTTAACTAAATTTAATTTAATCAATTTTTATTATTTTTTACCACGTCAGCCCAAAACGATGCCGTTTTGCATTATTTGGTCACGTCAACGGGCAAAATGAAGTTGTTTTGGGCTCGCCACCGGAAAAATGCCACGTCGGTGTTTTGGCCGAACTTTGGCCAAATTGGCACTCAACTTATTCCTTTTATTCCGATTTTGGCACTTAAGTATACCTTTCATAAGTTATGGCATTTAAGTGTTCCTTTGTGCAAAGTTATGACACTCCAGGGGTCCGCATGTGCATTACATGTCATTAGTTTAAAGCTTTGTAAAAATACATGTGTATGATTTCGTTTCGTATATAAGTTTTGCTTTACCTAGCTATCCATTTCTGTTAGGATGGAAGTCAATCAGAGCCCCGCGAAACTAGCATTGCCATAACCAAATGACAGAGAAATGAATTTCCAGCGAGATTTCCCACCAAAAAAGAAAAAGAAAAAAGAGAGTAAGTTAATGAAAACCCTGACTTCATGAAATGCGCTGACCGCAATCTGGATGGTCTATCTTTGATCGTATTAGGGAGGAGGACTTTATTCGGTGCATAAAAACTGACCCAAGACATCACCTGACCACTCCACCTAAAAAGCAAAAGGAAAATTATTAAATAATGAAAAACTATTGGAGGATTTATATCGTCACTTATCATCTTTCGATTAGTACTGATATGTCGAGTGAGATTCTTATAATTTCTTGACAAATTATGAGGATATATGTTGGATGACCCGAGACGATGCTTTCTCCGGAATCAAAATCTGTGCAACCGAATTGAAGGAAATGAAATCAATGATGTACGGCATAACGTATGGGTGGACTGATCCCATTGGGCAAAGTAGTAGACATCAAATTTCTTTCTTTCTTTCTTTCTTTCTTTTTTTGGCCACAGTGCAAATTACAATATTAGGTTGCCATATAATAACATAGGAAGATTTCATTTCCTTAATAAAGGTAAATCCACTTGCATTTGCGTTTGTGGAAATTATAACTAATTTACCTTAAATTCTTTTCTTCCCCCGAACCAATTATCTTAATTCCAAACAAAGTTCGACGCTGATTGCGGTCAATCCTGTCATCTAATTCCTATACTAAAATACCAAGCAATTGCTTTAAAACCTAATGTCATCCTCGAATTAGAACTCAGTATAAACTGAACCATATATCTGATGTGGATCTAATAAACAAAATATTCATAACTGAAATGTTTCATTAAGGAAAAAATAGTCATTCATGAAGTTAATTGCTTTTCTTCAACAACTAATGTGGACGATACTGCTAATTTTCAACGACACAAAGCATTTTCTCTACGGTTAGTTTTGAATGACATGAGCATTTTCTTTGATTTAGTGAATGTACATTGTTGGATTATCATAATTACCATCAAGTGACCATGGCCATAATCTCAAAAAGCTCTAGCTGCTATGGTCTGTTAGGATTCGGCACACTTTCACAAATAAATCGAGAATGAAAGTATGAAAAAGAATTTTGAGACCCCCATGTCACTATGTCTAGGGGAATATGAATTACACCCCAGCGTGATCATGAGCTCTAAATTTCCATGGCTCCATGAGCTTGATCAAACTTGAGTGGTGGTACAATCAGCGCTGACATGAATAATTTTTAATAATATATTTTTTTATATTTTATATTTTCTTTTTCTTTTTCCTCTCCTTTTTCGTTTTTTTTTTTTTTTTTTTCTTTTTTCTTTCCCCTCCTCCTTCCTCTAGCTGGTCATTAGACCTTGGCAATCGGCTAGCGGTGATAGTCGATGAGATCGAGGTTGGCCGTGCTGGTCTCTAGCGAGCCTCGCCAAACACTCATGAGGCTTGAGCCCTCCCCAGAGCTCGCAAGGGCTGCCTCGCACTAGATGGTGAGGCCACCCTTGTTGCTTGCGCAACCTCGTTGGAGGCTGAGCGAGGCTTGACCCTTGCTAGATCCAGCGAGGGTGAGCCTCACCCATGGCTGGCGCAAGGTCACCTTCGCGGCTTCTAGCGAGGGCTCAAGCCTCACTAGTGGCTAGCAAGGCTTGCCTGAGGTCGACCTCGACCTTGTCGGCCGTCACCTTTGGCCGGTCGCGAGGTCCAATGACCGAGCTGGAGGAAGGAGAGGGAGAAAGAAAAAGAAAAAAAAAAGAAAAAGAAAAAGAGAAGGAAAATAAAAGAAAATAAATAATTCAAAAAATATTAAATTTTTATTAAAAGTTGTTCACGTTAGCAGTGATAGTGCCATGTCAACCGACTAGTGCCTAGTTAGCAAAATCCGATCAAAATTTACCGAAAATGACTAAATTGGTACAAAGTGAAAGGTTTAGGACTAAATTAGCACCAATAAAAGGTTTAAGACTAAATTGTCATAAATGAAAAAGGTTTAGGATTTCTTGGACACTTTTTCCTAGTTAGCAGTCATGTAGGAAAAAGAAAATAACAAAAACACCCACGTCGGCATTTTTAATTAGCCAAATTGAGCAAAGTTAAGGGAGGGATTTCATTGTATCAATTTAACAAGTTTTAGAATTTGATTACAATTTTTTAATATTTAGAACTTGATTACATATTTTTAACATCATCACTTTAGGCATTGGTTCATACTGAATTTAAAGTTGACAGTCGTGTTGAAAAAAGAAAATAATAAAATCACCCATATCGGCATTTTTATTTAGCCAAATTGGACAGAATTGAGGGAGGGATTTCATTGCACCAATAACAAGTTTTAAAACTTGATTGCATGTTTTTAACAACGTAGTTTTAGGCATTGGTTCATACTTGAGTTAAAATAAAAACACTCTCATCAACATTTTTAATTAGCCAAATTGAGTGGAGTTAAGGGAGGGACTTCATTGTGCCAATTGGACAAATTTCATGACTTGATTGCACTTTATGACTCAATTACATTTTCGTGACTCAAACCCTTTTAAACGCTTAGTAACATTTATTAAAATTTACTAGCACCAAAAAAAAAAAAAAAAAAAACTGTATATTTGAATAGAGAAGACGTTATGCAATTTTCTTTTGAAGCACATGCACAATATGTGATTGGATCTATACGGCACCCGCGTATCAGATCTAAAAGCCACAATTTAAATACAAAAGCATGAACAAATATCATCGTCCATCCCCAATTAATTAAAAGGGAGCGCGCCCCATGCTTTAGTTTTTTAATTCAGTACGGATAACAAAAACTTATCAATTTATGTCTTTCATTATTAAAAAAGTCCAATTGAACATTTGAAACATGTGTTGATGATTGGTCATCACAAAATCCAGTTTCTCGGAAGCTCCATCCGAAATCTTCCCTTAAATCTTCCACCACCCAAGCGGTCAAGCTCAACCCATACATATAGCTCCCACTTTCATGTTCTTTTCAGCTCCACTCTTACTTCAGAAGCCAAATCATCCCTTCGATCTTCTTCATTCAGTCATCTCAAAGCTACAAATTCTAGCCAAAAACAAAAATGCTTCAGGAAATCTTCAGTCCCTTTGAGACAGATCGATTCGATGCTTTGAAATCCATTTGTGAGCATCTTTCTGTAGGTGAGGATGACAGCGTTGACGCAACATCTTATGCACCAACTCCTCCCAAAATTTACTCAAGGAGTTCAAGCTTCAACAATTTGTTACTTATGGAGAGTTGGAGCGAACTGCTCCTCAAAGTCGACAACTTGGAGGACATGTTGGCATACAGCACTACGTGCAACGAGCTCAATTCCGGGTGGACGATGCCTTCAGCTCCAAATCAAGAACTTGATTTTGAAGTGACGACCATTGATTATAACAATATTGGTCTGGCTTCGAATCAAGAACTTGATTTCAAAGTGACGACCGTTAATTATAACAGCAGTGATTTGGTGAAGGAGAAGAAATTGGAGATGGTGGACCAGGAGGCACAATTGCTGGTCGAGAAGACACATTATAAAGGAGTGAGGAGGCGACCGTGGGGAAAATACGCTGCAGAGATAAGGGATCCCAACAAGAACGGGGCAAGGATTTGGCTCGGGACTTACAAGACACCCGAGGACGCGGCATTGGCCTATGACCGGGCAGCTTTTAAAATGAGGGGTTCCAAGGCCAAGCTCAACTTCCCTCACCTCATCGGGTCGGCTGAGTACGAGCCTGTTAGGGTTGGCCGCAAGCGTTTGTCTTCTGAGCCTAGCTCACCGTCCACGTGCAGCGATGACAGCTTGATGACTAGGATGAAGAGGAGAAAGAGAGAGGTCAATGTGGATGCTGAGGTGGATTTTGGAACTTCAACCCCGTTTCCCATATTGGATATGGGTTTTTGGAGTTGCGATGAACAATTTGTACTTTGATCATGCCAACTGCAAAGACATTGTTTTGATTAATGAGGAGTCAATCAGGCATTTTATGTTGTAGAAACTATCAATTTAGTGTTTTGATTTCATTTCCTTTGAAGTTTGTCTGGAAAATCCGAAATCCGAAATCCTACCCTGTCCCCAGCTCCCTCTTAGATGAGTACTCGTTTCCTACATATGCGGAGTGAAAACACCTTCACGTGGTATGGAAAGTGACTAACAAAAGCGAAAAAAGTTAGTATAATATGAAAAGCTATTAACCACAGTAGTTTTAATTAGCATTTGGTTGCTTGTGAATCTTACCTGATCTATCAGCTACAGTTGGTGTTATTCTCAAATAACTTTATTTTAGTACGCATAATTATGTACTCCACTTGCATACGATTTTAGAGTAAAAAAATACGGTTGTATCAGACTCTGTTTGTTCGTTATAACGTCCATTTGGTAATTACTTCTTTATATTTTAAGTGTTGACTTCTACAGATTTGTGTGGTTCGGTCCAAATTCAATATCTACTTCACAGAGAAAGCTAGTAGTAAATAGTTTGCTATAATAAGAGAATTAAAATTACAATTGCTTACGCGTTTGAGTGTTTCCGACACTTAAATTGAAAAAAGGATTCATGGTGTTTATAAATAAACAATTTAATTTGGACGTAAAGCTCTCAGGACAAAATTCATGTTCCCGAAGACGTCCCCACGGCCAAAGAAAGAGAACTCCGAGCTCCTCTTCCTTTTTGTCCAGTGTCCATGCCGCTTTGGACGGAAAAGAACCCAAAAAGCAAAATCCATACGTATAATGAAAAAATAAATATGACAGAATTTGTGATCCCTTCCTTTAATACGGTCAAAGGAGTCCAGGTGGAGCTTTTCTCGTCAGATTCCTCTTCCTCGGTCAAACTTTGGAGATTTATCTCCAACAAAAAATGACGCCCAAGAAAATTCAAATTGAATTCTTTTTGGGGTCGAAATTTCAAATTGAATTTGAATGTATTACGATATATGTCAAGTTCGAATCCCTATATAAAACCTAATATGAAATGAATCGTAAGAAAATCCGATCGATCAAATAAAAGTTTGAAAGTTGGATATGAACTTCAACATCTGAATTGGTATACTAAAGTGAAATGGACAAACTTTCTTATTTAGTGTTGGGAATAACGGATCCCCGAAAACCGGATTCGACACCGAATCGAACCCCTAAATCAATGCGGAAGACGAAGCCCGGGAAAACACGCATCACCGATCGTAAAGCACACCACGGATTCGAGCGTACCTTATTAGCCACAGATTAAACACCAACGCTGAAGAAGAGGAGGAAATTCTAGCCCCGTTCGATCCGATGACGACTTGAAGGGAAGAAAAGTGCGCCGTATGCTTACTGTTCTTCGTTTTTGGGAGAGAGAGAGAGAGTAAGGAGAAAAAGCGTACGTTATTTCCAACTTATGCCTTTTCTCTCTCTCTCCTCCCTTTTATACCTATCTTCTTCCACGGGCCCTATTCCCGTGGGCCGGCCCTTTTTTGGGCCCAACTTGAGCGGATGGGCCTTAAGCCCATCTCATAAATCCATCATCTCCCACTCGCACATGGTGGTGCAAAACCAACATGGGCGGACAGGCCCTACTCAGTCCCATCGAGAAAAATCCATCATAGACTCTCACTTAACATGGTGGGCCGAACATAATCCTCTTTTCCTCTCTTCAACATTCATACCGGTGAATAATCCGTGCGACCAGCATACTTTGAGAGCTCGTTGCCATACATCTGTTAGGAATATATAGCAGCTCATAATGGGCATCACACTCCAAGTAGATTTAGTATGCAGTACCCTAGATCGATCGATCACATTTATATCTCTCTTGATCTCTTTCAAACAATGATATATATTTATTGTATTCACAATCATGATTATCACAAAGACAGTCATAATTGGTTAACCGGTGAATACAAAACTACAATGTGATTCTCCAAAAAACGATCTTCCTCTTTCCTTCAAACTCTCAATTTCAGTCCAGCTTGCTTTTCTAGAAATGCCCCATTAGATCGAATCAAACTCATGACCATTGGCAACATCCTAAGATAACAAACACTAAATAGAAATCTTGAGATTAAGTAAGAGTCATGAGGGGACTAAGAAATTGAGGAACCCTCTTCCTCAAGAGTCTCACACGACATAAAAGTTGAGATCAAACTTTTGCCACTCTTATTGGTCGTCTCATGCATACGTAGTATGAAATACGTATTACGGTATTAACTCCTTTCCCATGGAGCGTATGTCTATACCCTTTAATACCGTACAGATGATAGTTCAGACATACCCAATGTCTAACTTGAGTTCACGTATCTACTCATTCACAAAATTCATCAGAACTCACATCTGGCATCATAAACAAATAAAGTAAAATGTGTGGGGTATTTTACTTTCGGACATCACAAGTATTATGTCCTCATCTTAACACTTAGTTAAGGCGACATGCGTATTTTTGAGCTTGAGCTCTCGATTATCACATAGATAATAAGCTTAAATACTGTCTCATCTCTATTTATCACACAGTAAATAGAGGCGATTACCCGTGTGAGTGGGCTAATCTTATATCTGTCCGACATACTTCTCAACTTAAAGTAATGCACTAAGCATTAAGATGCATAAGGATTAAACAAAGATTCATAGGCATTAATGATGAAAACATAAATTCATCAAATTGTGAACACTTAGGGAAAATACTTATTCAGTACATCAGTCTCTACGCAATCCTAGAGATTTCATATGGCCACAAAACACATCTCTAGGTATTGGCTTTGTCATAGGATCTGCTACCATTCCATGCGTAGTATGTACTCTAAGTTCACATCTTTTCGTGCAACCATATCCTTGACAAGATTATACTTGGTATCTATATGTTCGGTCTTGTCATGATATTTTTGGATCTTTGGTGTACACTTTTGCTGCTTGGCTATCACAGTTAACTAACAATGAATCTGCAGCACTTCCAATAACACCTAAATAATCCAAAAAAAATCTCTTAAGCCAAACACTCTCTTATACTGCTGCTGATAATGCCACGAAATCAACTTATATCGTGGACAAGGCTATACACTTTTGTTTCTTACTGCTCCAACATATGGTGCCATTATTCGGTAAGAAAACAAAGCCAGATGTAGATTTTCTTTCATCTAAATATCCTCCCCAATCAGTATCATAATAGCCTTTGAGTTGCAGATCCTTTTCTTAATAACTCATCGTATGATCAGCAGTCCCCTTTAGATACCTCAGTATTCTCTTAACGGCTTTCTAATGTGCTTGACCTGGATTGGATTGGCATCTGCTCACCATTCCGACTGCAAAGCATATGTCGGGTGTTGTACACATCATAGCATACATCAAACTCCCAACAGCACTAGCATAAGGAACATGTTTCATTTGTTCATTCTCTTGTGGAGTCCTTGGACACAGTTTATGGCTCAATCCTTCACCTATTTTGCAATAGGAGTGTCTATGGGTTTACTATCCCATATCCTTCATCTCAAAGTTAGAAGATAACTATCTCTTGACAGTATTAATCAACTCCATATTGCTTCCGGCAATTAGTATATCATCAACATATAATGATATGATCACAAATTGATCATTGGATCTATTGATATATACACAATGATCCTCGTCAATCATTGTAAAATCATATGCCACTATGGCATTATGAAAATGTATATACTTTTGTCTCGATGACTGCTTAAGGCGATATATCGACCCCCATAGTCAACATACATTTTCTTCTTAGCCTTTCACTATGAAACCAGCAAGTAGTTCCATATATGTTCCTTCCTCTAATTCTCCATTGAGGAAAGCAGTCTTTACATCCATTTGATGTAACTCAGGATCCATACTAGTCACTATTGCCAGAATAATGCGAATCAAGGTAAATCTCACAACAGAAGAAAATGCATTTTCATAATCAATTTCTTCCTGTTGATTATACCCTTTTGCCACAAGGCGAGCCTTATGCCTTTCTATTGAGCCATCAGCCTTTCGCTTTATTTAGAGAACCTACTTGTTCCTATAACTCTGCGTCCTTTTGGAAGATCAACCAGTTCCCAGACTTGGTTTGATTTCATTGACTCAATTTCCTTTTTCATTGCATGAATCCATTTTTCCTTATTAGGGCAATTCAGAGCCTCATTAATATTTCTTGACTCATCCTCATCTTGTGGAGAAACCATAAAAGTTTCCCTTTCAATGTCAAAACATCGACGGGGCATACTTTGGCGACTTGTTCACCGTATGAGAAATTGTACACTTAACACATCATTCCTCATCATGCTCCCACTTGGATTAGGTAATGATGATGTCGTCACATCAGGTGGTTGCAATTGAGAATGAGTTGAATTCAATTCATTACATCTCATATTACTCCCACTTGGACGAACTCCACTGATATCATTATCTTGATCCAAGTTTTCAAAAAGGGAGTTGTTTTCCCTTATTTCGCAATTCTTAGAAAATTCATCCACTAAGGATGTGACATCCCGTGATTCAAATTCAGTTATACTCCCACTTTCCTGCTCACCTATGAACACATACCCTTTTGAGTGTTCGCGGTATCTCATGAAAATACTCTTATTTTCTTTGGGACCCAATTTCCCAAATTCGTGAGAGGACTCATGAATATAGGCAGCACAACCCCATGGCTTAAGAAAACTTAAGTCCGGTGTTCTAACTGTCCATAACTCATATGAAGTGGAAATAACGGATTTGGAAGGCGCCCGGTTAAGTATATAGGCAGCAGTTAACAACACATCACTCCAAAAAGTGATGGGTAAGTTAGCATGCGCCTTCATGGACCTAACCATTCCAGTAAGGTTCTGTTTCTTCTCTCTGCAACACCATTTTGTTGAGGAGTATATGGAATAGACAACTATCTTTCTATTCCTTTTTCATCACATAATTTTCTGAACTTATCAGATAAATATTCTCAACCTCGATCGAATCTAAATACCTTTATTTTCCTGTCTAATTGATTTTCTACCAGGTTCATAAACCTTCTAAAACAACTTATGCTTCAGATTTATGAGAAATCAAATAGACATATCCGAATCAAGTAGAATCATCTATAAAAGTGATGAAACAAACAGCCCCTTGCCTTCCTCTCACATTCATTGAACCACAGACGTCCAAATGGATTAAATGCCGAGGAAATTCAGCTCTTTTACCTTTTCCAAATGGTCTACTTGTTATTTTCCCTACTAGGCAATGCTCACATATGGACAAATCAACTTTTTCAATATTGCCCAACAAGCCCTTTTTGGCTAGTCTTTTCATATGTTATTGGCCCATATGACCAAGTCTAGCATGCCACCATATTCACATCATTATTATATAAGGTAGAAGACGTGAAACAAGGAAATAACATATTGACATCATTACAGTCAACATTTAGTACAATAAAACCATTCAGTAAGTGACCACATCCATAATAGTTTGTATCTAAACACAAATCTACACCTTTATTATGGAAGTTCATACCAAAACCAAGCTTAACCAACACTAAGACAAACACTTAAATTTTGACGAATCTCCAGAGCATATAGAACATCAAGATGCGTCCACCATGCATGTTCAATTGGTAGGTGCCAATTCCTTTACATCAGCTCTAGAGTTATTTCCAATATAGATCCACTTAGTTCCAATTGGTATCGTCGGAATTCCACGAAGGATCCTCTATCCTTTGCTACATGGTCTGTCGCTCATGAATCTACATTCCACAAAGGATTGGATTCAGCCTATAATGCAGAACTTGACACATAAGCAAAGTTCTCAAATGTACAAGAGGTGCATTCCTTCTTTGGCTCATGACAGTCGCGAGCATAGTGACATCTCTTGTCACAATTGTAACATCACACCCTTGGCATTTTCTTCACTTGAGGATGCTTTCCTCTCTCTTGTTGGTTAATTCTTGATTTCTTGCAATAAGGACTTGATCCTTTGCATTTCCACATATTGAACGAATCAATACGCTTGCGCTTAGAGCACAAAGCTCTTTCTGAGCTAGAACCAACATAGCAAATGTCTATTTTCGGCTCAAATACCGTTAGGCGGTCCTCTACTAGCTCAAGGTGGTGCACTACACCCTCAATATCTTCCATAATGTGGTCAAGAGCTTCTAGTGCTTCTTGCTTTTCCAGCACATATTGAATCTTCATATTCAATATTTCACAATTGTTACCGTTCATATCAGCAATTACATTCTTAGTTGCTGAACCATCGTTCAACACATCGACATACATGCACGAATAATTAATGCCTATCATTTATGCATCCCTATTTGCATAGACCCATCATATTAATAAATAATTTCAAGTAAGGCTTCGAATCAAAATGTCACTATGTTTCCAATCATCCTCCAAAAATCCTAACTTAAAATTATTATCAATATAATTATCTTATGCAAATAAATTCTATGAAGTTACAAAAACTTCTATTACTATCCATAGCTAATTACCCACAGAAACCAGCAATAACAGAAAGCAACAGATAATTGACATACAATTAAAAACAATAATGCTTTCAATTAACACAATTAGGTAATAATCATTACATAATCAATCAAAGAAATAAATAGGGAATGTCCATTCTAATCTATCACCAAAACATCTGAGAAAACTGAAGGCACATTTGCCAACCATGGAAAAACTTTTGGAGAGCTTTCATGTCGCCTCCAAGGCGCATTCACTCGGCGCCATGTGGCGCTCAATCTAAGGGTAGAAGTTTTGGCCAACTCAATCCTATAGTGCTCTCTTACAAAAGCTTCCACCAGCTTCCTATAACCCGGGACTACGTTGACCTCCCATAGCCGATCCAACACTGCTTGCCATTCGGGTGGAAGAGTGTTCATCAAAGCCGGCACCTTCTCAAAATCCGGCATAAGATAACCATTCCGATGATTTCTTGTATCATCGATTGACCCGACCACATGTGATACTAAATCACCGTCATGCCACCGATAATCAGCTAACTCTTTCATCAGCCTCTTAAGTCTTGCATTTCCCTCGTGTGTTCTCGGGATTGCAGGTATCCTTGCATAACGCATCATAGTTCCCGCAACAAATGCGAGAATTAAAAATGGATCACTTATAATCCATAATTAATATAAAAGAAAATAAATAATTTTCTAAAATTCATGCAACAAATGCAGAATCAAAAATGGATTACTTATAACCCACATAGGCATGACTGAAAAAGAAAACAAAATTTTTTTTTTTTTTTTTGGGGTCAACGGTCAAAGTCAACGGTCAACGGTCAACGGGTCCACGGGTCGGGTCAACGGGCGCGCGGGTCGGACCGGTCGGGCCGGTCGGACCGCTCGCGCGAACCGATCGCACGTGCCTCGCGCGTACGGGGGATGACGTCACGCATATGTCATCCGGCACGTGCGGGGCGCGTGCCTCGTCCGCGAGTCGGGTCGGGTCGCCGGTCGGGTCGGGTCGCCGGCCAGTGACCGTCCGACGAAACGTCGTCGGTGATGACGTCATCGGTGACGTCATCACGTTACGCCACGCTGACGTCATCACGTGGCGTCATCGGTGACGTCATCACGTGACGCCAAAGACGCGCCGGTCCGCGGACCGGCACGCGTGCCGGTTCGCCCGCTGGCGGCGTGCACGCGCCGGTTCGCCGACCGGCGAGTGCGCCGCACGCTGCCGGGCGGCCAGCGCTTCCAGCGCGTCGCGCCCACGCACAGCGGCTTCGGCGCGCGTGTGGGCACGTGCGGTGTCGTACGGCGGCGTGCGACCACTCGCCGGACTCGTCTCGACGTCGCCTTTCTCCCAGTGCCTTCAGAATTTGATTTTGACTTACGAAAACTCAGAAAAATGGCCGAACAACGCTCGGGTGTTGGGATTTTCGCCCCGTTCCGTACGGCCGAAGTGATTTCGTGAAAAATCAATCAAAAACATCAAAATTGATCGGGAAAAACGTGAACTAGGGCTCTGATACCAATGTTGGGAATAACGGATCCCCGAAAACCGGATTCGACACCGAATCGAACCCCTAAATCAATGCGGAAGACGAAGCCCGGGAAAACACGCATCACCGATCGTAAAGCACACCACGGATTCGAGCGTACCTTATTAGCCACAGATTAAACACCAATGCTGAAGAAGAGGAGGAAATTCTGGCCCCGTTCGATCCGATGACGACTTGAAGGGAAGAAAAGTGCGCCGTATGCTTACTGTTCTTCGTTTTTGGGAGAGAGAGAGAGCGTAAGGAGAAAAAGCGTACGTTATTTCCAACTTATGCCTTTTCTCTCTCTCTCCTCCCTTTTATACCTATCTTCTTCCACGGGCCCTATTCCCGTGGGCCGGCCCTTTTTTGGGCCCAACTTGAGCGGATGGGCCTTAAGCCCATCTCATAAATCCATCATTTAGAGTAGGGCCTAATACCCTTGAAAAATCTCTAAATTTAGCTTTTGTCCCAATTTCACATGTCCCATTTCTATAGTAATTTTTTTTTTTCGTTTAAAAAACTTTTAACTTTAACTTATGTCCTAATTCTACCATAATTTTTTTGTCCTGTGAAAAACATGCAACTTTAGGTTTTGTCCCACTTTTAACTTTTAGTGTGAGTTTTACCCCAAAATTTTTATAGTCTTATGAAAAACCACAAATTTTTACTTATGTCACAAATTTGCCAACATTAACCTTCAATCCAAAAGTTATCGCTAACAATCAAGAGATAGAAAAATCCCAAGCATGAGTTGTTTGAACATCTTGAGCATGAGCTCTCCAATCGCGAGCGATGGAACATTCCCAAGCATAAGAGATAGATGAGTGAAAAATCCCTAAGGGTGATTTGATGGAGGGGTAATGCAGAGCAAATTTGAGATTTAAATAAAAATTGATGATATTTATGAGACAAAAAAATGCATAAGGTAGAAGTGATAGTTGACCTAAGTTAAGGGTTTGTTATGATACAAAAGAGAGTTTAGAGTAGAATTAGGATTTGAACTAAAATCTGGAGTTTTCTATGAGACAAAAAAAAAGTTTATTATTGAATTGAGACTTGACCTAAAGTTGAAAATTTTTTATGAGATAAAAGGTAAAATTGAGACAAGAACTAAAATTGGAAATTTTTTAGGTATTAAGCCTTGGAGTAAAGTCAAATAATTTAGTTGGCCATACAATGTCTTTCATGGCAATGTATATTGTTCTAGGTCTTTGGTTTTCGTGTGGTCGTTGAAGTGCAGTTTGAGTGCTTGATAGTGGGGTTTCTTTGTGGAAGTACACCAACAAATTCAAGCATGGAAGCCTATAAAATTCATAATAAGATTTACTTAATTCTTTTATGAGATTGAGATTATTTTGTGGGCATTATAGGGTTAAATATGTATAAGTTATTGGGTGTAATTAGGGACTATAAAATGCTAATATTATTTGAGTGGTTCGAATCTACTTGTAATTTTATTATATTACTTGATTTATCATGGAAGTCTTTGTTGTTATCCCTATGGACGTAAATCACACTAATCAAATCACGTAAATCTAGCGTTTGATTTATTTCCTTATTATGTCACTTTATGTTTGACCGCTCGTTTCCATACTAGGATGATTTGGCATATCAAATTTTGAAAAAATAAAAATCTTAAAATATTTTAAAGTTTCATACACGGCTCAAACTTGAGACCTGGCTTAATGAAACTGGGGAAGCTTAAGCTCAGATGGTACACATCATCATCAATGCTGATATCATTTTCAAGAAGTTGATAGCGATTGGACTGGACAATGTCGAAATGAAAATAGGGTTCATGGGAAATATTCATGTCCACGAGCATTTTCTTCCCCCTTTCCTTGTGTGGTGTTTTTTTAAGAGAGTGTTTGTTTGCAGACTTTCGGTGGGTGACCGAGAATGGACGAAACAAAAGAAGTACATAGAGGCTGAGGATGTGGATTAAAGCAAACATAAAATGTACTTTTTTCTATATTTATTACTTCTTTTGGAGTTTTCAAGAAGCTTCAATTAAGGGTTGAGGGTGGAACACGTGTTTCAAGTTGATATTCTAATTATTTAATATGTCATATCGTCAGCTATAAATAAATGTATTATAAATCTTATTATCACGAAATTAGAAAAAAAGTGATGGGTCACGTTCCTTTATTTAATTTTTTAAAAATTTTATTGAACAAGGGCCATAAAGTTGAGAATGCACGCTCAGGTGCATTATTACATAAAAATAGTTTAATATCAGACATCAAGATTGTCATATCTGGTGGGTGCCGTACGCTTCCAAATGCACAATGTAAGGTAAATTTTAGTTAATATATAATCATGCAAAACATAAGTTGGAAAAAATATTGAAAGAAATACATATGTCAATAAAGCAGATCTGTACAATAATTTCATTGCACAATAACTCATCCCGATGAATTCTAAGTAAAATCACGGTCAACTGTAATGATGTGACATAAAACGAGCAACAAAATTGTAATCAAAAGAAAATTCAAATCCCTAAACCTCTACAATATGATTTTTCTAGATCTGTCATACATTTTCTAGGGTCGTCGATTGTATTATGGCCAAACAAAAAGTCTTGATTAGTAAAGACAATTTTTTGGATCATTGAGAAGCGATAAGACAGCATGCGAAGTCTAAGCCCTAATAGCAAAAGCTGGTTTATGCAAGTAACCCATCCAAATAATTATCTTTTTTTTTTTTTTTTATTTTTTGGTAACCTCCAGATAATTATCTTTATATTCTGGGTAACATGAAAAACATGAAAATAAATAAGTTCAAGTAAAGTTCAGCCGATGTTGATGAACATGCTTGCGCTCTTTCTACATGAAATTTTACACATTGCAACTCTAGTTTGGTCAATAAACTTGACATACAGAGAATTTACACGTGTTAAAGTAGGAAATGAGTACAGCGTGGAATCAACAAACTACATTTTTTTCAGATGCATGTTTTTGCATGCTTGCATGAGCATCGCACACGAGGTTGACTTTGTACCTTCCTGACGAGCTTTAGACTATAGGATTAGATGGAGAGGAGCAAAGTCAAAGGAAGGTGTTCTTTGTGTGTCCTTGAACGAGTTTCCGACCGTCTAGAAACACGTACTCTTGGGTTTCAAGCGTCTTGATGGAGTCAAATATGATCCATCACATGCCATTTGTGGAAATCGTTGCGAAGATACACATGTATGACCTCGGTTGGTACGTAACTTTTGCTTTACGTAGCTCTATCCATTTCCTTACAACGGAAGTCGGACGTCCATGCAAAACTAGTGTGGCTATTACCAAACAACAAAGAAATGAATTTCTATCGTGATTAAAAAATTAAGAGTAGGTTAATGAAAATCTGGACTACTTGAGATGCCCTAATCACAATTTGAATGGTCATATTTTTAGGAACATCATCATTTTCAGTTAATCAAATGGGGTGAGTTAAGGTAGATACTTCATTGCATTAATTAGGTAAGTTTTAAAACTCGATTGTATTTTTTAAAAGTTTTATGATTCAATTGCATCTTCGCGACGTAAGACTATTGATACACTTATTCCATTCTTAAATGTTTTTTTTTTTTTTTAAATGTACCCACTTTACTAAAAGGGATATGATGCAAATAATCTAAGAACTTTGACCTAATATGTAATATGTTTTCTTGAACTTTAAATTTGTTTACTGTGGTCCTAAAATTTAAACAAATGTGTAGTGTGGTCCTCGAACTATTAATTTGTTCAATGCGATTCTTGGACTTTTGGTACTTATTCAATTTAGTCTCTAGTTATATAAAAATATTCGATGTTGTCCATGAACTTGAATTAATGAAATGAAAATATTGAACATTTTCATATAGATTAGGGACTAAATTGAAAATATACTAAATATTCATGGATCACATTGAACAAATTAAAAGTGCAAGGATTACATTACCTATTGAGCCAAATTTTAGGATTCATTTGTATCATTATCTCTTATAAAAACTTATCGACACAAAAAAAAAAAAAAAAGAACCGAATATTTAAAGAGAGAATGATACAATTCTGGAATTTCTTTTGAATCACATGCACAATATGTGATTGTGATAACCATAATATAGATACAAAAGCATTCACCAATAACAATGTCTTTCCCCAATTAAATAAAACAGAGCGTGCCCCCTGCTTTGGCTTTTTAATTCATTTCGGATCACGAAGAATATATCAAATTATGTCTTTCGTGATTAAAAAAGTCTAATTGAGCATTTGCAACATGTGTTGAGAATCTCATTAGTAATCACCAAATCCACTTTCTCAGAAGCTCCATCTGAAATCTTCCCTTCGATCTTCAACCACTCAAACTGTCAAGCTCGACCTATATATACCTCCCACTTTCATGATCTTTTCAGCTTTTCACTCTTACTTCAGAAACCAAATCATCCCTTCAATCTTCCACATCAAGTGATCTCAAAGCTACAAATTCTAGCCAGAAACGAAAAGGCTGCAGGAAATTTTCAGTCCCCTTGAGACAGATCAATTCGATGCTTTCAAATCCATATGTGAGCGTCTCTTTGAAGATGATGATGACAGTGTCAACGCAACATTATACTCACCAACTCCTGCAAACACGTACTCAAGGAGCTCAAGCTTCAGCAATCTCTTACTGACGGGGAGTTGGAGCAAACTGCCCCTCGAAGTCAATGACTCGGAGGGCATGTTGGTATATGGCGCTATGTGCAACGCACTCAATTCTCGGTGGGCGATGCCTTCGGCTTCGAATCAAGAACTTCATTTCGAAGTGATGACTGACGATTATAACAGCATTGGTTCAGCAATGGAGAAGAAACTCGAGATGGTGGAGCTGGAGGTACAAGTGTCATTCGAGAAGACACGTTATAAAGGAGTGAGGAGGCGGCCATGGAGAAAATACGCGGCAGAGATAAGGGACCCCAAGAAGAACGGGGCAAGGATTTGGCTCGGGACTTACAAGACACCCGAGGATGCTGCATCGGCCTATGACCGAGCAGCTTTTAAGATAAGGGGGTCCAAGGCCAAGCTCAACTTCCCTCACCTCATCGGCACCGCTGATTATGAGGCTGTCAGGGTCAGCCGCAAGCGTTTGTCTATTGAGCTTAGCTCACCATTCTCGTCCAGTGGCGACGGTTTGGTGACGAGGACGAAGAAGGGAAAGAGAGAGGTCAACGTGGATGGCGAGTCGGATTTTCGAACTACAATCCCCTTTCCCATAATGGGTACTGGTTTTTGGAATGGGGATGAACAATTTGTACTTTAATTATGCAAACCGCAGATAGATATGTTTTGATCAATGAGAAGTCAATTAGGGAATTTACATTGTAGAAATTTGATGATTTGATTTCATTTCCTCTGGAGTTTGTCCAGAAAAACCAAAAACGTACTCCATCCCCATCTCTGTGGCCTATCTGTTTGATACAAAGACGGTAGGCTCTACGGATATGCCCCACGTCTCCAATTGGTAAAATATGTTTTTTTTTTTTTTTTTTTTTTTTGTTTTGGTTTGTTTTGTTTTTTGCTTTTTTTTTTTTTTTTTTTTGGTCTTGTATCTGACAATACCCTCTCGATGTTTTACATCATGGTATCTCGAGATCCGGATGAAGATCCGTATGAAAACTTTTGAGAGCTTGCTTAGGTCAAATTTCCTATTCTTGAAAGGGGAGGAAAACACCTTCAAATCATATGAAAGTGACTAGCAAAAGTAAAAGAGTAGTATAAAAATATCTCTGTATTAATTCAATATGAAAAGCTATTAACCTCGGTAGTTACAATTAGCATTTGGCTCCTTGTGAATCTTGCGTGATCTACCAGCTACGGTTGTATTCTGGAACCACCAAGAATGAAAATGTAATTTTGTGTTATTCTTATATAATTTTGAGATTTTTAATACAAAGTGTGATCGATAGAATAAAGATATCAAATTTGGTTCATTGTAGCATCTATATAGTCATTCTTTTAAAATTAACAACATGAATCGCTCAGACTGAATTTCTCAATAAACAACATGATAGAACCATGTACAGCCATACGAATAGTGATGGCATGTGATGATTGGTTTGTTAGATATTTCAGCAATTTGGAAATATTTATTAGAAATTATGATTGTCATGAAAGTCATCATTTTTGTAATGGCATTTTAACGGTCATATAACGGCTTTCTAATGGCTATATAACGGTCGTCTAACGGCTTTATAACTTTTGATTTATTACTTCATAAACTTTTCATTATTTTATAACGGTCATCTTTCTAATTACCAATTAATTTATAACGATCTCCTACAACTCTCTCTTTTTCTTATTTAAATATAAATTAAACTTCAAACCACAATCTTAGTAGATACAATATGTTCTCACATCTTTCCTTTTTCTTTTTGCTCGGTTATACACAAAAGTTGTTCAGTTTCCTTCTAATATTTTGTGCGGAGTATAGAGGAATGTCTGTTGTATTTTGGGAGGATAACCGCTAAAGTCTTACACACCGAGTTTCATACTCCGAAGAGCGGAATTATCCTTAAGGACAGTGTTTGCACGCCTCATACATTTCTTTTCATTTTCTAATCTTTTGTAATGTATTTTCAATAATTATTATTATTTTATGTATTCTAATCCTTTTTCCAACATGGTGTGAGTAGGCAATTACCTTTTGTTCCAAGAGAAGCTACAAAAAATTTCCCGATAAAACATCGTTGTCTTGCGTCAATTCAAACAAAATTTAAGGATTAATTAAGCATATAATATTTGTTCCAATTGAAAAGCGTATCCAAACCCTAAGCTCTCGTGGTTACTTGCTATGACAATTTATAGGTGTGAGTGCTCGAACTCATTTCAAAAAGGGTAAAATGCCACGGGTTCATGTATCATGCTCATTATGGAGACACAATGGTAAGAACAAAAAAATGTAGATGACAGTAAAAAAGAACAGAACAGAAGAATGTCACATTGATGTTAGTTTCTGATGTCTTTATTTATCGAGGATAGATGTTCCAAATGAGGCAGACCACCTCTTTTTTTTTTTTTTTTTTTTTTTTTTTTTTATGTGGATTCTAGAAGACCTTAAACATGCTTTTTGAACAATAGAGCTGGTTAAAGTGCATGGTGACCACCGTTGGACTTGGGATCCCGGTACCTAGATTTGGGACACCAAAGGTCCCGCCAACGACCCAAATTCAGAGCTTCAAGGCTAGGACCTGATTATGGGACCTAGGGACCCCCGACGTTAGACACTCGGCGAAGGGCATTGGTCCAAGTCCTGGGCCTAGGTTCCCCTACGCCTTAGCGTTTAGGGGTCATGGTCCTAGGTCGATCTTAATTCTCTTGTCCAAGTGTTGAGGTCTCTTGTTTGAGCGCCAAGGTTCGCTTGCTCATGGGCTGTGATCCAAACTCTTGAGGTCCTAATTTTGGTCCAGGAGTCTAGGATCCAACCACTAGGGTGCTAGGTCCACCCCTCCAAGTTCAAGGGGTGGACCTCGAGGTCGATGATTTCGGGGTTGGGATCTTAGGTCCTGGGTTTGGATGATAGGATACTCATGACAACAATGGGGAGATTAAATTAGAATTTGAAAATTAAATTTTGACTTTTAAGAAGTGTAAATCATTTTTTGATATGAAAGAATAAATTTTTGTTGATTATATGAATGAATTTTCTTGAATCTTTTTCAAGCGGTTCCAAATGATGATATGAAAAGTAATTATTTGTTGATGTCCAATTTATCGGGTGATATAAACTAAAATAAAGTTCTTCTCATAAAGATGTCATGTGACGAGTATTGTAAATTATACCAAAAAGGTGGCAATTGCATAAAAGAGTTGGTAGATTACACCAACTATTTACTTAAAATAAAGTCGCCAATCATTCAACCAATAATTTTATTTAAAACTGACTAATCCTTTTTGAAACTTATTAAAAACATCTGTATATTACAGAACAATCCAATTCTGCAATTTTCTTTTCATCACATGCACCCCACACATCAGATCTAAACACCTAAGATTTAAACGCCAAAGGGTCCACCGACATATTATTGTCCTTCCCCAATAAATAAAATGGAAACTGCCCCTGCTCTGACTTTTTAATTCAGAACGGATAATGAAAAAATATATATATACACCAATTTATTTATCTCGTGATTAAAAAAAGTCATAATGGAGCATTTGAAACATGTGTTGAGAATCTCATGAGTCATCGCCAATGCACTTTCTGAGAAGCTCCATCCAAAATACATTGGACCTAAGCCGTTTGATTGGTCATTTATATCATATAATATAGTAGTCAACACGCTCCAGCAGTCAAGCTCAACCTCTATATATAGCTCCCACTTTTTCATGGTCTTTCCAACGATTCCACCTGCTTCAGAAGCCAATCCATCCCTTCAATCTTTCTACAATTAGCTATCTCAAAGATACAAATTCTAGCCAGAAGCGGAAATGCTTCAAGAAATCATCGGTCCCTTTCAGGCCGATCAATTCGATGTTTTGAAATCCATCTGTGACCATCTTCTTGAAGATGACGGTGATAGTTTCAGCGCAACATATGCTGAACCATCTCCTGCAAACATGTACTCAAGGAGTTCAAGCGTCGGCAATCTATTGCTGATGGAGAGTTGGAGCAAAATACCCCCAAAAGTCGACGACTCGGAGGATATGTTGGTGCACGGCGCTCTGCACGATGCACTCAATTCCGGGTGGACCATCCCTTTGGCTTCGAATCAAGAACTTGGTTTCGAAGTGATGGCCATTGATGACAGCAGCAATGGTCTGGCTTTGAATCAAGAACTTGATTTCGAAGCGACGGCCATTGATTATGATGCCATTGATCCAGTCACGGAGAAGAAACCGGAGATGGTGGAGCATGGGGTTCAAGGGCCGGTGGAGAAAACGCATTATAGAGGAGTGAGGAGGAGACCGTGGGGAAAATATGCAGCGGAGATAAGGGACCCCAAGAAGAACGGGGCAAGAATGTGGCTCGGAACTTACAAGACCCCCCAGGATGCGGCATTGGCCTATGACCAAGCTGCTTTTAAGATGAAGGGGTCCAAGGCCAAGCTCAACTTCCCTCTCCTCATAGGTTCAGCCGAGTACGAGCCTGTCAGGGTCAGCCCCAAGCGTCGATCTGCTGAGCCTAGGTCGCTGTCTTCATCCATTGATGACGGATTGAGGAAGAGGACGAAGAAGAGAAAGAGAGAGATCAATGTTGATGCTGAGGTGGATTTTGGAAATCCAATCCCTTTTCACATATTAGAAATGGGTATCTTGAGTGGAGATGAACAATTTTTATTTTGATTGTGCGTAACTGCGAAAGACATTGTCTTGATCAATGAAAAATCAATCCGGCAATTTATCTTGTAGAATCTATCAGTTCATTGTTTTTAGCTTCAGCGATCTTTAACTAGCAGAGAAATTTCGCCTGCATTCAACATGCAATCAATGTTACTGCTGAAGAAATCCTATTCATGAAATATAGTCAGAGAATATAGTCTTGATCCTAACTTGAGGAAGTCAATAATGCCGAAAACTCTTGAGATCATTCTCAAGCCCTAACCACATTCATAGACCTTTCTTTCCTTCACGGTTCTCAACTCTGGCTATGGTGGGGTCAGCATACATCACTGCCCAATCAAGATGCATCAATTTTCAGAAGCATTTTGCTGCCAAACTGAGAATTTCTGAACTTTAATGATCAGTTCCATGATTCTCCATGTAAACACAATAGCTGTAAGATTCTCAAACCAATCTGATATGATCGACATTCATTTTTTAAGTAGATAACCACTTCATGTGCTTGTAAAGTAAACTTTGACGTAAAGCCAAAAGGACTTAAGCAAATGAAAGCGACGAAAAAGAAAAAGGAAAAAATTAAAGAGTTTCTGGAAAACAGTTTAGTGGCAGAGATTATCGTGCAAACACTGGCAACCACCCAAGTCAAAGTGATGTCCAATTTCATCCCTTCTCTTCCCCCGTTCATTCTCTTGCTCTCGGTGCCACGACAAATCTCAATTATGCAATTGATCCATGGAAATGTGGTCTCCATCAATGGTTGAGTTTTATGATAGTATCAAAAGAAACACCGTGCTGGAGAGAGATTTTTCGTTAATTACATGGTACAATGTTCCAATCCATGAACGCAGACCAAGTTGGCACGTGCTGATTCGCTCGAGTGGGCAACAATCTCGTGTTTTCAGGAGCACCTAAAGGTTCCTCCGGTCCGACCAAAGAATTCTTTGGGAGCACCTCTTCCGCTTGGAATTCGCAATTGCTTCAAGACACAAAGTATTGATTTCTTCAACAATTCAAACGAACTCGTTGTTAATCAAGCATTGTTATTATAAAAAGAAAAGTCAATCAAAACTCAGGTGATGGTCCACCGCACGTACTGCCTTTTAAAAGTATAGGTCAAAAAAGACTTCCATCTTTTTTGTTGGTAGCGCGTGATTGGTGGACAAGATTCCTAGCTAAAAATAACAACGATGTGCCCCGCGGGTTGGTTTCTAAATTTGGAAATCACACGCTAGATTGACCCAAAAAGAAAAAACAATGGGAATTCTAAGAGCTGAGTTGTTCATAGCAGCCAGACAGAAAGTAAGAAGCGGGTCAAATTATTTATCATGGAAATCATGTTTTTAATCCCTCTATTCACTTAGTCCAACCGACAGATGGTCAACGACGTAACGGCCAACGCTTAAGCAGTACCATGTTGACTCATTGAATGGAGAATCATATCACAATAAGTAAAACAACCCTTCTTTTTCGCAATATTTTTTTTTTCGAAATTGCTATTAAATGGTTTGATTTGATAGTTTCCATATAGTCAATAAATGAGTAAAACGCATAATTTAAATTATGACAATCAGATTTCAAAGAGTAATATAGTGTAACCGTCACTCATGTTTGAAGTCCACCCAAGAAGGAGTCAATCTATCGTGCTTTCTAAACACATATTTAGATAGATCCGTTTTTTATGATCATAAAATTCGATACAATTTCAAGACTAGCACGATCTAATTTGTAAACCCACATTCTCACCCATTAGGCACGAGTCTTTCAACGTCGGTTCAAGCGCTAAATACATAAGTTCAGCTTAGCCATATGTCTCGAACCAACTTCTGATTGATGCTCCGCTTCATCATCTAAGTTCTCTCTCTCGCGCGCGCACGCATTTTAAAAGCAGCCCAGTCGTAGGCCAATGCCGCATCCTGAGGTGTCTCCTAGCGCGTTTCTTCCGCCTTCTTCGCCAACCCCTTCCCCTCCGATACACCATCAATGACGCCATGATCAACTGGCACCGTCGCTTTGAAACCAAGCTGTTGATCAAAAGGGACCCAACCCGAGTTGAGTGCATCTCGCAGTGCACCGTACACAACCATGTCCTCGGAGTCGTCGACCCTTAGCGGGAGGTCTTCGCTCCAACTCTCCGTCAGCAATAGACCAGTGTTGCCATAAGTAGATAAACGATGCAATGTCCAGCCGGATAAAAGGTGCAACGGAAAGGAGATAAACGTCAATAGGACCTATAAGTAGCTGATTTCGGCTTCTGCTCCGGCTTCTGCCAGACCGTCCCGCAGGCAGACGAAGAGAACAAGATTCCTGCCCTTGTTTTTTGTTTTCATTTTGTTTATGTAAAAAATGAGCGCGTTTCAGGAAGGAAGCCTCTTCAGTAGAGCCAATCCTAGAAACAAAAACATGGCAAATTGAGACACAGGTGAGTGAAAAACGTGCAGAAACCAGGAGAGGAAAAGAAAGAGCCTTGGCAGTGCTCTATAACAAGACGGATGAGGAAGAAATCCATCAGATCAACCCACTTGGGAAACAATCATACAGAAACCATCTGATGTTTCGCGCTGCGACAGTATTCGAACAATGGAAATCCGATGCGCGCGACAATTGAAATCCAATCCCGACACCTTTTCATAATGTGAAATTTACCAATCAACCTAAAACTTAATTAAGCTCGAAGACAATCGAAAGATGACCCCGTATTAGCCACATTCATTGTACTATTACACTCGACAGCTCTAATGAAACAAGATCAATACTCGAGGAACAAACTTATATAAAAAAAGGAAAACAAAATACAACCAATTCTACCCAGCTTGCATATAGCCGACGCCAAGAAAATCTACAGGAGCTCATCCTACTGATGTTCAAACCAAACACCCTCATGGAGATCATGAAACAATTTAATCCTATTGACAGCCCTCTGCTTCCACAAACCTGCATCCTGGAAAAGATTCTCTTCTGTTGGCAAACTTGTGAGTCTCAAAACTAGCAAGAAGTCCCAAGCCTCTGCCTCTGCCTTAAGGTAGCAGACTTCCTGTTGTCGAATGCTGGATACAGCAGCTCCTGGAATATCTCCAGGAACAAAAGCCATTCATCCTCCCTCATGTCCGCGAGATTCACAAAGCTCGCACTTGCAGGAAGCTGCTCATTTGCACTTCTGTGCCCTGATGACGTGTTAGCCATGAAGCCGTTTTCCTGCATCATACCAGAATATTTGGGCTGCTTTGGACTCTTTTTACCCAAGACGGCGTTTTTCAAGGGCATGGAAAGTTTTGACACTGAGGGAATCCTCTCAAATGCCTCGACCCCAGCAACATCGTCCCTCTTCTTCTCTTCTTCCTCCTTGCTTCCCTTCTTCAGTCTAGACAGAGGATTCCTGCCATTGCTACCTATTCCGAGATCGAAATGTGCTCTGTACATACAATCATCCATGGTCATCTTTGGCATGAAGCCTGACTCAGCAGAATCCTCACAGTCAATATCAAATTGAAACTCATCATCTCCCAGGTCTACCTTGGGGAACAAAAGATCCCTATCAGCTATAGACCTTCTCGCCTCAATGCACACGACCTCCAGTTTACTTGGTTCTTCCTCACCACTGCGAAATTCTCTGGTCATCATTTCACCAATTTCAGCAAGACAGAGGCCATATGCAGCAGCTCTCTTCAGGAAAATGGTGCAGAGGGTCAGCATGCGGAGACAAGCCTCTCGGATCATGGGAAGCTCCTTCCGAAGCATTTTCCGATCATCTCTATAGTCCAGCTTCTCTATGTACTTCAATTCACCCTCAGAAAAAGGAATTGAAGCCTGAGGCCAATGAAGCCACTCAAAGTATGGGTCCTCCAAAGTTTCAGGCAAGCAAAGGCCATGATCAATAGGAATCAGTTCCACTTGACCAAACCTTCCCATGCTGTCGAGTTTCCTTACTAAAAGGTTCCCTGCATGCCTATCCGTGTTAAAAATTCTAATGTCTAATATTCCAATTCGATGCACAGCAGAAACAGGAAAGCTTGAGGTCCCATGATCGCTGGCATCAAAATCATGAGGTATGAACTGCTGAAAAGATGCTATCTTGCTAACCACTTTCTTTTTCTTTGGCTTGTTAAGATTCACTCCACCATTAATATTGAAGACATGGTGAGTGATCTTCACCAGAGCAGTTGGAGGAACATTAGCAAAATGTTCAGAGTCTAGAAGATAAGCTGCAACCTCTCTTATCCCAGTTTCTCCAACTCGCACGGATCTTTTCACACCAGGTTGTCCTAGAGCTTTGCCGACAAAGCCTTTAGGATTATTGGGGGCAGATGGTTCTTCATCAGTTGGCTTGATAATAGCAACACAATCACCTCTACTATTTCGGAAGTAGTACGCACCTCCAAGACCACCGTGAACAGGAATTGGATCAACCCCCATGTCAATCGCCTTGACAACATCCTTTACCAATTGCTTGATTATATCAAATCGATTTGACCGGCCAAGTATTTCTATTGAACCACTCTCATCTCTTTGCTGGACATCCCTCCCGGTTGGTGAAAGACAAGGTGTCGATGAGCTCCTAGAAAGAAAATTCCGTGTAAGGAGAAGTGGGGAATCGTTTAGGACAGCACTGAGATCATTTTTCAGTACCTTGTCCCCAAAAGTCAAGGAGCACTGTTCTACAGGGATATTTAGAGCTATCTGCAACCGCCTTTTCAAAGTGTGGGCATTATCACCGCGATCCAGCTCCATACCCAATACACAACCCGTTTCTGTCTGTACAAAAACCCGTCTCCTCCCTGTAGGTTGCTTCCCCTCATTTCTGTTTGTCCCGCCATCCTCCCTGCTAAGAGAGCTCTTGAAAAAGGCCACAGCCATCTGAGTCTGGACGGGGCTGTCTAGCTCGCAAGACATGAAATGGAGAGGGAGAGCTAGAGCTGCAGCCAGCAACAGGGACTGCAGCCAGCAACAGGGGCAGCAACTGAAGAGCAACTCCCTCCCGAGATTGCACCAAACTGCAACGCAAGCGATGAGTGGATGCACTAAACACAGCGTGAGTATCATCAATTGGCAAATCCAAAATCAGATTCCATCAACAATCGATGAAACCACAATCAAGGCAAAGGATATGCCAGCGGTGTGATGACAGGGGCCGCCCGATGCTAATTGCTACATGCAGTGCGCCATCTTGCAGAAGCCCAAATAGAAAGGGAAGAAAATCTGCATCACATGAGAGGAATGATCGTCATTCAGATGGAATGCAAAGCATTTTGACCTGCTTTTATATGAATCGCGGCCGAGAGTTCCACTCATCGAGCAACTAAAATGCATGAACAGTGCACGTATATCAGAGAGCAGAGTGGGCGAACATCTAGCTAGTAACATTCACACATCAGTTACATAGCAGTATCAGTTCACACTTCAAGAAAGGTAACTGCAACATTTCCATCACGAGTTTGTCAATGCAGCAAGCACCAAATTACACCGCAATGAACACCACAATAAACACCGCATAGCAAAAACATACTAACTAGAAAAACAAGCAGTCCAGAGACACAGCGGCCGAAGCACAAGTTCAAATGCTAACCATGTCACAGTCACGCTAATAACAACATGGGATCAACTCGAGAACAATCTCGTCGTGCTGACATTCCACCAGAACGGTTTTCTTTGGATGTAAAATGCCTCACTTAAATTATGAATTCAATTTTCAAAGAACAGTATATTGTAACTGTCACGTGTGATGATGTGGGAAGAGTAATTACTAATTAACTCAGTCAAGTATAATGATACCGACTGTTTTTGTGACTTGAATTTGATCTGTTGTAATAAAGCTCGTGATTTTACTTGAAGTGCTTCCAACAAAAACTGAACACCGATTTAAGTTCTCTCCTCAAAGCCATTTATTTTACTTGATGTGCTTCCAACAAAAACTGAACACTGATTTAAGTTCTCTCCTCAAAGCCATTTATTTTACTTGAAGTGCTTCCAACAAAAACTGAACACTGATTTAAGTTCTCTCCTCAAAGCCATTTCTCACACCGCGCCCCAGCTTCCGTTGCCGATGACTCTGACATCACCTTATCCACAGCAATGCCCCCACACCAGCTGTTCACTATTATATTTTCTCGGGGGTTTCAAGTCTAGAGACCGCTTCACCAAATCTCTCCTCATCATCGACTTGCTATTATATTCTTTTCGTCAAGAGGGAACTGATGCACTCTCACTGTCGTTTGGAAGTTAGAGATGTTCTCTTCATTAGATAGAAGAAGATAGTTTATGGTAGTGATTACATGTGGGATACATGTTTTAAAGAGAAAAAATTAAAAACAGTCTGCTTTCGCTGAAAAACAAAAATAGACAACCTGCTTAATTATTGTGTCCGAAAAGGTAAAATAAGGCTACATTGTGGAAGCTGGAATGGAATGATCATCAATCCACCTATAAGCATACAGGGACCCGTCCATCCACCGTCAACGTGCCATCCAAAATCAGCAATGTTGCATTGAAATAGGGCTTGGCTTGGCTCATTCGCTGATTTGAAGTCCTAAGCAAGCCACAATCGCTCAATGTGGCAGATGGCGACCAAGGGTCCGCCAACCAGTGCTTGAAGCTAACTCTAATGGGCGCGTACTCAGCTAATCCGATGAGCACGTACGAATTTATTTCCAAAAATTTTAAAGAAAAAAAAAAGTTGGAAAAGGGTTGTTGGGCAATAAATAGAAAAAAAAATGAGGTATCGAGTTTGGATGCCAATTTCTTTTTTGCTCAATAACACAATGAGGTTTTAAACTAGATGCGTGCAAAGTTTGATGGATTAATTTTGAGTAAGGGAGCACGTACGAATTTATTTCCGAAAACTTTAAAGAAAAAAAAAGTTGGAAAAGAGTTATTGGGCAAGAAATAGAAAAAAAAAAAAGGTATCTGGTTTGGACGCCAATTTTTTTTTTTTTTTTTTTTTTTAGAATGCTTAATAACACAATGAGGTTTTAAACTAGTTGCATGCAAAGTTTGATGAATTAATTTTGAGTACATGAGCATGTACAAATTTATTTTTGGAAACTTTAAAGAAAAAAAAAATTGGAAAATGGTTATTGGGCAAGAAATAGAAAAAAAAAATGAGGTATCGGGCACTAATTTTTTTTTTTTGCTCAATAACACAATGAGGTTTTAAACTAGATGTATGCAAAGTTTGATGGATTAATTTTGAGTACAGGAGCATGTATGAATTTATTTCCGAAAACTTTAAAAAAAAAAAATATTGGAAAATGATTGTTAGGCAAGAAATAGAAAAAAAAAATTGAGGTATCGGGCTTGGACGACAATTTTTTTTTTTTTTTTGCTCAATAACACAATGAGGTTTTAAATTAGGTGCGTGCAAATTTTGATGGATTAATTTTGAGTATGGGGGCATATACGAATTTATTTCCGAAAGCATTAAAGAAAAAAAAAGTTGAAAAATGGTTGTTGGGCAAGAAATAGAAAAAAAAAATAAGGTATCGGATTTGGACGCCAATTTTTTTTTTTTTTTTTTTTTTTTTTTTTTGCTCAATAACAGAATAAGGTTTTAAGCTAGATGCATGAAAAATTTGATGGATTAATTTTAAGTACGGGAGCACGTACGAACTTATATCCGAAAGTTTTAAAGAAAAAAAAAGTTAGAAAGGGGTTTTTGGGCAAGAAATAGAAAAAAAAAATGAAATATCGGGTTTGGATGCCAATTTTGTTTTTGCTCAATAATACAATGAAGTTTGAAACTAGGTACGTGCGAAGTTTGATGGATTAATTTTGAGTACAGGAGCACGTACGAATTTATTTTTAAAAGCTTTAAAGAAAAAAAAAAGTTAGAAATGGGTTGTTGAGCAAGAAATATAAAAAAAAAATTGAGGTATCGGGTTTGGACGCCAATTTCTTTTTGCTCAATAACAGAATAAGATTTTAAGCTAGGTGTGTGCAAAGTTTGATAAATTAATTTTTAGTACGAGAGCACGTACCAATTTATTTCCGAAAATTTTTTTTAAAAAAAAAAAGATGAGGTATCGGGTTTGGACGCAATTTTTTTTTGCTCAATAACATAATGAGATTTTAAACTAGGTGCGTGCAAAGTTTCATTAATTAATTTTGAGTACATGAGAACGTACGAATTTATTTCCCAAAACTTTAAAGAAAAAAAAAATTGGAAAAGAGTTGTTGGGTAAAAAATAGAAAAAAAAAACATGAGATATCGGGTTTGGATGCCAATTTTTTTGCTCAATAACATAATGAGATTTTAAACTAGGTGCGTGTAAAGTTTGATTGATTAATTTTGAATACAGTAGTATGTACAAATTTATTTCCGAAAGCCTTAAAAAAAAGTTGAAAAAGAGTTGTTGGGCAAGAAATGAAAAAAATATGAGGTATCGGGTTTTGACGCCAATTTTTTTTCTCAATAACATAATGAGATTTTAAATTAGGTACATGCAAAATTTGATGGATTAATTTCGAGCACGGGAGCACATATGAATTTATTTCCATAAGCTTTAAAGAAAAAAAAGTTGGAAAATGGTTATTGGGCAAGAAATAAAAAAAAAAAAAAGAGATATCGGGTTTGGACGCCAATTTTTTTTGCTCAATAACACAATGAGGTTTTAAACTAGGTGTGTGCAATGTTTGATACATTAATTTTGAGTACAAAAGTATGTACGAATTTATTTCCGAAAGCTTTAAAGAAAAAAAAAATTAGAAAAGGGTTGATAGGCAATAAATAGAAAAAAAAAATGGGGTATTGGGTTTTGGACGACAATTTTTTTTTGCTCAATAACAAAATGGAGTTTTAAACTAGGTGCGTGCAAAGTTTGACGAATTAATTTTGAGTACGGGAACACATACGAATTTATTTCTGAAAGATTTTTTTTTTTTTAAAAAGAAGTTGGAAATGGGTTGTTGGGCAAGAAAAAGAGAAAAAAAAATGAGGTATCGGGTTTGAACGCCAATTTTTTTTTCCTTAATAACACAATGAGGTTTTAAACTAGGTGCGTACAAAGTTTGATGGATCAATAACCATAGGACAATCGATTATCCTTGTTTTTATCGTCCTGTTCTATATATATATATATATATATACTAAGTGCTAAGGTTTCTAGGGCGCTCAATTTAGTATTTATTTACACTATGGAACACGGATTGAAACAACTCATGTTATAAATAAAAAACCAAAAATACCCTTCATAACCCATGAACCCCTTAATGCCATGACCTCCTTAATGCATTGACCTAAAAGAGAAATTATTGCATGGTGGATAGACTATATTAACAAACATTACAAGATCAATTATCCTGATGAACTTGGTCTACATGATTTATATGTCATGCAATGTTTTTTCCTCAGATTTGAGAATGTGTTAATTTCCATTGTCATTACCAACCGGAACAACCATCTTTATATCATTTGCTTTTCAGGTGAAAGTTACCAAGAAAACAACATAAGAAGAAAACCTAAAGCTCTATAAACATATTGCTGCAGTGATTCTGGACATGGACATATACAGCAAATGAAGTTTTATTTGCAAAAGAAGGTACCTAGATCATATACCGGTGATCTCTACAGATATCAGGACCTGTAGCTACAAGCATTTAATTAAAAAATTCTACATACAGAGAAAAATTGAGGGAACCATTAGCCAAAAGGAACTCAAATGCTCAGAACTCAATCCCTAGAGAAGGCCATTTACAGGTGACGTGCTAAAAACTAGCTTGTCTTTGCTAGCTTCATACATTGTGGCGCCATTGCTACTGCTCTTCCTTTGAGGCTTCACCTCTCCGAGCATGGTTATGACATCCCTCATGCAGGGCCTATCTCTCGATAGCTTTGCGGTGCAGATGAGCGCATTCTGGGGATAAGTATACTAATGGTGCCATAAGTTGTGTACGACGCTCACTTTGATGCCAAAAGTTTCCGTCGGATCACTTAAGTGCCAAATCGGAGGAAAAACGCTCACTTTAGTGCCACCGGCGAAAGATTCCGACCACCGGCGAAAGATTCCGACCAAAATAATTACGTGGCTTTTAAAATAAAAAAAAAAAATCGACAATGCCTTAAACAACGTTGTTTTGCCATCCTACATGGATGGCCTCACAAAAACGACGCCGTTTAACTCATTGGGGAAGAAATTAGGGTTTCGACGGGGTCGAAGCCGTGGCCGTCGTCGGGGTTGGGGTCGGAGTCGGGGTCGAAGCTGCGGCCGCCGAGTGGCCATCATCGAGGTCGGGGTCGAGGTCGAAGCTACGGCCGTCGAGTGGCCATCGTTGGGGTTGGGGTCGGGGTTTGAGCCACGGCCGTCGAGTGGCCATTGTCGCGGTCGAGGTCGAGGTCGGCATCGGAGCTACGGCCGCCGAGTGGTCATCGTCGGGGTCGGGGTTGGGGTCGAGGTCGGAGCCGTTGCCGTTGAGTGGCCATCGTCGGGGTTAGGGTCGAGGTCGGGGTCGAAGCCGTGGCCGCCGAGCGCAAGGACCGTCGAGGACGGTGACGGCCGGAGATTAGGGTTTTGAATTGGGGGAGACACCAAACGGTGTCATTTTGGTGTTTGGATGCTGACTCAACTCTCCAACAAGCCACGTCGGCGTCAAAAATTAATAAAAAAAAGGCCACGTCAGATTTTCGGCCAACTAGATTGGAGTTGGCACCAAAGTGAACGTTTTTCAAATTTTTTGGCACTTAAGTGATCCGACGGAAACTTTTGGCACCAAAGTGAGCGCCGTACACAACTTATGGCACCATTAGTGTACTTATCCCGCTATTCTGAGCACCAAAAGCATCTCTTCCTACACATGCTTGCAGTTTCCTATATTGGGGTCTAGAGCTTCTTCCAGAGCTCTGTTGTCCCTGATTTTCCTCCGTATCCACTTGACAATGTCAACGGATTCTCCAAACTCGAGGTCTAGAGGCATTCTGCCTGCGATGAGCTCCAACAGTACGACACGGAAGCTGTATATGTCTATCTTTTCGTCAACCTTCATGGTGTATCCATACTCTGTCGGCGAACATCAAAAAATTGCAGCATTGTTAGCTAAGGAAAGGTGATGAGCATATGTGATACTTTCATCACTTTTTAGCATTGACCAGTAGCTATTTTGCAGAGTAATACGGTTATTAACTGAGACATTGGAAAGATCTGATAGTTGATCAATTCTATGGAAGATTATGAGAATAATAATCAACTTACCAGGTGCAATGTATCCATAGGACCCTACCACTACCGATACTGTTTCGTTCTTCCGGAGCATCATTGGTGGTCCTTCAAGCAGTCTTTGGCTTGGGCTTAATGCGCTTCACGTGTGATTACAGAAAGACTCCAGCAAGGGCCACTCCCGTACCTAATAACATCACCACAAATGAGAAAGATAACAAAACCATAACCATGAGAGCAAAATAATCTAAATAGCAATGACAATAGTAGTACTATGGAACCAAGCTAAGCCGGTTGATTAACCAATAAACAGATACCAGATCTCATTTTCCCTAGAAGCAAATGCCATTATATGCTTTCTCGCTAAGGTTTGCGGAGGGAAGGGGAAGAAACAAAAGCCAAGAAAATAACAAACTTGGAAAAAGGCTGTTCAGATGGTAGCATAAATCACCTAGGGAATTTATGGGTGAAACTGGAGTTCGGAAGAAGAGAACTAAGCTGACAATGACCACAACACGCTTCACGCAGTTTCCTACGGAGTAAGTCAATGGCGATACCCTCTGTAGTATCATATAAGAGACCTGCACAAATTCAACAATTAAGGTTGGTATTAACCCATTAAAAAGTGCTATTGAAGACCTGCATGACTGAAAAACAATCAATTCCTTCTCCTGCGTGTACTTCATTGTTCTTGCGGGCATGAACGCTATGCACATTAGTGCAGATATTGTGGCATATCGTGATTAATCCGAAGCAGACAGTTATCCAATTCTATAGACATGTAAACAGACAACATTATAGAGTTTGCTGATCCAATAAGAAAATCAACAATATCAAGGGATAATTGATCCGATGCGAGATGAGTTAAAAATCACTATTGCCCCACAGTGATTTTCAACTGATGTCACAATGATGGAGACACAACTGTTTCGTTTCTCAAAAGTTCAAAAAAAATTTCACTAGTGATGTCACAACTTGATCCTTTCGATTTTCTGCCATCCCATAAATTTGCTTATCTAAACTCGATGTCCTATAGAGAAGACTCAAGGGGTTCTGAGTGCTTAAAGTAATAGGTCACGGTTATAGATTTGACAATGAATGCCAAAAGCAATTATGAATGAGGCACACACCATAGCTAAAGATTTAGATCGTCAAAGAAATGTGTGGCCCGTGACCCAAAAATAATGAAAATCTTGCATTGGGCAAAAAGCCTCACCTGCTGGTATGCTTGGAAGCACAACGCTGCAAGGAAGGACCTGGTTAATACCTGCTGGACATTTAATCCCTGTTGCGCCTGTTGTTAAGATGAGAAAAAAGGCATATCAGAAAAACTTCCATATACAAAACCCTTTTGAGCAATTATTAAAGTTTGAAAGAACTCTCACTGCGGCTTGTAGGGATGCAAGAGTGAACTTGAGACCTTCCATGAAAAAAGTCACAAGGAATATTAAAACAAATGACATCATGGTTATAATCGAAAAGAGAGTTATATTGTCCAAGGATTCCTGTACATAAGCAAATTCAACTGCCAAAATAAGAGAACAATCGCATAATGTAGCTTCAAATACTTAACAGTCTGAAGATGAAGACAAAACGATTCATGATACCTCCTTGTTGACCATGACTTTCTTGCTGAGCACATTACGAGATTGATTACTTAGATTCGAGGCCATTGCGCTCCAAAACCCAGCCCTTAGAAACCATAAAAGCCAAAGTCATGCGCACCGAACAAAAATAAAAGACCTAAACTATGACTCTTCGACCGATGAGCTAGCTAGAATACATATCTGAAATCAAACATAAAGTTTAGGCTATATCCATTTTTCTACTCCTATATCTTTAGCATTTTACTAAAGTTTCTCACCGGTTAAAGGAAGCCTCTGTCATTGATGCAAGTGCAACTCCACCAACGATTGGTAACAACCCAGATGGTCGGAAAGTGTAGGGGCCAAAAATGACAAAAAAGTTAAAATGGGAGGCGGATATTAAATGCTACACCATGAATATCATTAGTCTTTTGAGATCATCAGAAAATTAAGAAACATGAACATTACATGTTAAGTTCAACAGGTCACCATATTAACTCAGCAAACTAAATGGTTGCAAAAAATGACGAGCTTTACAACAACTCACAATTAAAATGGTGCATCATTTAGTAACCGAAAAACTACATTAGAAGTGAAAGTTGGAAATAAAGGGCAAGATCTATAAGTATTTGCACCTCCCCAAGAAACATGGCCGATAGATGGACAGAGAAAAATGGCTCCATGCCGATGGATTATCCAAACTCGGGGTCTAGAGGCCTTTTGCCTGCGATGAGCTCCAACAATACGATACCGAGCGGACTAGAGGTCGCGAGAGGGAGGCAGAGGGGCGTCGGCATTAGAGTTGGGTTCAGGGGAGGAGGCGGCATCACGGAGTCAACCGGTGGAGGCGGAGGTGGAGGGCCGTTGGCGTCGCGTTTCACTGGAAGAGAGGCACGACGGAGCAGCAATGAGCCCGAAGAGAGAAGTGAGCAAGCACCGGAGTAGGGGCAGCCATAATGTGGTTCATCGGCGACGACAGGGGAACGGCCGCTTGATGCACCACGGAGCAAAAACGAGCGCAGAGAGAGAGAGAGAGAGAGAGAGAGAGAGAGAGAGAGAAATTTTCAGATTCAAATTTTCGAAAGGAAAAAAATGGAGAGGGACAGAGGAATGAATGGGACTTCTCTTTCCTTCGTTTGAGAAAGAAAGACAAAAGCTTAAGCCACAATAAATACTCTGACGCTGACGTGGAGCTCCTGGACCACCCAATATTTTCTCGACTCGAGAACATTGAAATGAAAAAGGGTTCTTCAGAATCATTTCTTTTTTTGACGATTTCGGAATCAATTTACGCGAGCATTTTTTCTTCCCCTTTCCTTTGGTAGGGCTTTTCTCTGAGGACTGTATGGTTGCAGATTTTCAGTTGGTGACCATGGATGGACGAAGCAAGAGATATATACTTTTTCTTTAAATAATAATATTTTAATAATTTCGAATAATTATATATTATTAAATTATTAAATAATTTCGAAATATTTAAATAAATCAAAAGTAAATTTCTTTATGTCACATCAATATTTATATTAATGTAAACATTCACTTAACCTTAATTTAATCACACTTTAAGCTAATTAAACACATTAATATAATCCACACTTAAATAAACTAATCACCTAATCACAATTAACATAAACTAAGCACACCTAAAGCATAATTAACCCTCTAAGCGAGGTTTAGTGAGTTAAACTCACCGGATTAACGAGCCGAGCGAACCAAAACGACGAGGACGACGTGAGGATCAACTTTCCTCAGAGCGGGCCGAGCATCCGGGCTCGGGAAGACGGTCAAAACGGGCCAAACACCCGCTGCCATACCCATTTTTTTCCGCTTCTGATTTGGGGCCGAGAAGGGCTGCACGGCGGCGGATCGGGCGGAGGGACGGCGGAGGAGGACCGGCGGGGCTTGGACGGGCCGGGCGGCGGCCAGGCGAGGCCTCACGGTGGCCGGAGGGAGCTCCGGCAGCTCCTGCGCTCTGAAATTTCTGGGCATCGAACGGAAAGGAGCAGGAGAGAGAGTCGACGAAAGAGAGGAAGGGGAAAGGAGAGGGGTCGGCCAACGGCGGTCCGGCGCGATGGCGGCAACGGTGATGCACAGAGGCTACAACGGCTTCGACAGATCTCCTGCAGCTGCTGAGTTCTTCTTCCGGTTGCTGGGTTCGAAGATGCAAGGAGAAGATGGAGATGCGAGCGGTTAGGGCGAACGGCGGACGGCAGCACAAACGGCAGCGACGAGCGATGGAGGGGGCGTGCGACGGTGGCTGCTGCTTCCTCTGGTCTTCGGTCTCCACGGAACCGAGCAGCCGAAGAAGGAAGATGAAGAAGATGGAGGAATCGCACAAAAGAGAGAGGAAGAAGAGAGGGAGGAGAGAGAAGAAGGAAAGAGAGAGATGGGACCATGTTTCTTTTCTTTTTTCTTTTTCTTTAGTCCCACAAAATGGCCCACCATGACCTAGGATGACATCACACTCCACTATCTCCCACAACCTCTTCTAATGGGTTCACTTGCAATTTCCGCCGAGGTCCAATTCTTTGTACAACAACTTCTTCAATTTCACTCGATTCTCTTCCAATTGAATTAAATTGAAGCCCATAAAATTAATTCAATGTCACCACACTTCAATTCACATCTTCACTTGCCTGTAGAACTAACTTAAGTCCCAAAAGCACGACCAAAGATGGGCCTACTAATTTCTCGAGCCAAATTAGCCATTCTCTGATTATTTTGCTGAAAAACTTGGCTTGCACGAAAAATCTTTCGAAGATGAGTCAATGATCTTAAGATGATTTGTGACACACCTAGACTTCCAATTTCTGAATTCGATCTCAATTCCACAGTTAATTTCACTTTGGCACGATACTAGCATGGCCTAACCTACCGAGTAGCCTTTAGAAATTTTCATGCATTTAACCTGTGGTTGATCATCTCAACCACAATGTACATCTTTGAAACATTGGCGACTTTCGGTTGTCGGGGTAATCCCAAGGTTTCAAATACGAACACAGGGTACCCAATCGATAGAAAAGTCGGTCCAGTGTTGATCGACAAGAATTGTGCGATCTTGTGGAATCACCCACACTCGATCACATGCCTCTGTCGAGTCAACCTATCTCCGATCTCTAATCGATTTTTATTTGTGCCGTAATGAACCTTGCAGATTAGCTCGGTCGAAAGGTCGCTTCCTGGTCAAATTCTCGAGTATGATGTATTAGAATTTTTTAACGGCTTCACCTGATAGACCAGTTTTCACATGAGTGGCCAACTCAAGGAAAATAACTATATGCGTGCCAACGAAATGCCCATCTCAATTTATTGAAAATAGAATTGAAAAATCGGGATGTCACATATTAGTAGATAGATTTAAAATGAATCTAGACTACCTTATAGAAAATCTTTTGAAAGAAATTAGATTAGGTATCCAAATGGTACCAATTGTTTATTAGTGTAATTAAGTCCTTGGCCTCAAACTCTCACATGCTTCACTTAGTTTCTAAGTTGACCTCAATAGGTTAGTAGTGACTTCTCATTAGAACATTTTTATGGACACATCAATATCGCACAAGATATGTGCTTGGGAGAGCTCGCTCATAATTATGGGCCGTAGGCCTGTCTTTTAGGTAATCTCCCTAAACCTCTTCTCTCTCCTGAGGGGTAGGTCGCAACAAGAACCAAAGCCAAAGAAAGGTGTTTTTGGTGTGTCCTTGAATGAACCGTCTAGAAACATGTACTATTGGATTTCAATTGTCTTGATTGAGTCAAATATGATCCATTACGTGCCATTAGTTTAAAGCTTTGTGGAAATAGATATGTATGACTTTGATTGGTGTGGGACTTTTGTTTTACCTAGCTATTCATATGGAAGCCAAACTTCCACACGATGCTATCGTTGCTATAGCCAAACGACAAAAAAAAAAAAAAAAAGAATTTCTGTCAAGATTTCAAAAGAATGAGCTAGTTAATGAGAATTGCAACTTCATGAGGTTCCTTGGTCGGAATGAAGATGGTACATCTCTGACCATACCGGTGAGCTGCATGCAATGACCCAAGATATCGCCTATTTGTTACGTCCAAAAAATAAAAAAGGAAAATAATTTGATAGTGAGAAATCATCGTATGATTTACACCATCACTTATCCTGTTTCAGTCGATACTTATATATTAAATTGAGATTCTTATAACTTATTGAAGCATTAACAAGAAATATATTGAATGATGCGAGACGATGTTTTCTCCAACATCAAAATTGGTGCAACCCAATTGAAGGAAATGAATCAATTATTCAACACATAACTTTAACCATGCCCTGCATGTACGTTTCTGAGGGTAAGTAGAAATTCAGGACAAAAAAAGCAGTCTAATCAACAATCACAATGCAAAATGTGATTTTTTTAACTTTTGGTGGCCGGAGGGAGAAAACTTTATTTCCTCTATCAAGTTAAATCCAACGGCATATGCTTTTATGGAAATTACAACTTATTTACCTTAAATTCATTTTCCCCCAAATTAATTACCTTAAACCCAAACAAATTTTGACTTGGACTATGTTCTTTCCTCTAAAATTCGTATCCTAATTCCTACACTAAACTACCTAGTAATGGTCTATAACCTGATGCTCTCCTAGGAGTAGACAGCATTCGTGTGAGGTGTTTTAACCCTCTAAAGGAAGCAAGACCAACCCTTTCATGCTGAGATATAATATGGTTTATAAGTTTGGGCAGGCTTTTATCTTTTAGGCCAAGATTTACTCTAGGAAGTCTGGCATCACTAGGTCGAGAACCGAACCATCCAGAAATCGATCACTCTTAGCTCAAATTGGAACTTTGACCAAAAACAAACGCGTACATGGTCTACACTTCAATAGGTGAGCTGCTTATAAAAGAACATGCGGCTAGTGTAACTTGGATGTGCAGTCCCAGTTCGGGCTTCAAACACAAAAGATTTATAAATGAAATATTTCATTATGAAAATGATGGTCGTTCACAAGGTTAATTGCTTTTCTTCAGCAACTAATATGTACAATAAGGCTAATTTTCAACTGTGACATCCAGATTTTCGGGTTTTAATTTGACTGGATAAATAGAATCCGGTCTCATCGCTCGTCAATTTATTGACAGGTCCGAAATTTCAATAAAGAAATTATCGGAGGAAAAATTGAAGACCAAGAAAAAAGAAAATAGAAAAGGAAAGGAAAAAAGAAAAGAAAAGAAAAAGAATAAGATCATTATTTAAATTCTTTTCTCTCTCTCCCTTTTCTCTCTCTCTCTCTCTCTCTCTCTCTTCTCTCTCCTCTCCCCTCACTCTTCGTGTGGACATACCCCCACCGAACACTCCCCTTGCCAATTTTAAATTGGCTTCTCCTCCTTCTTATTTTCTTTTTTGACCGGTCAAACCCCCTCCCTTATCTCTTCTCTCTCTTCTTGCCCCCACTCCCTCGTGAACGAGCCCTCCTTCTGCTTCTTCTTTCTTCTTCGTGTGGAGCCAGCGAACAGAAGCGGAAGAGCTCGCCGGCCAGCCATCGCCGCCCGCACCGCCGCCCGGACGCCCACCGCTCGCCGCCCGTTCCGCCGCCCATGCGCTCGTCGCCGTCCCGCCGTCCGCGCGTGCCCAGGCCGCGCGATCCAGCTCAGCCCAGCCCTGTTTCGCCTCTGTTTCGCACCGACCAGCCACCTCCGGCCACCGCCTAGCCCCGCCGGACCACCCCCGCGACCCCCTCGCCCTCCGCCGGCTTCCCCTCGCCGCCCTAGCCGCCGGAGCAGCCTCGATCTGCTCCGTTCAGCGGCGACCAGCAAGACCCACGGAGTGGGTTTCAGCACCTTCGGGCCCGCTTTTGGGCCGTTTCCCGGCCCCGAACCCGAGCCGTGCTTTGGGGACAATCGTTCCTCGCGTCGCCGCCGTCGGATTGATCCGATTTGCGCGCGATTTGGTGAGTAATCTCACTAATCCCGGATTAGTTGGCTAATTATGCTTTAGGTTGGTTTAGTTTTAATTAATTATGTTTAGGTTGTTTGATTAGAAGTAATTAGCAATTATTAGTCAATTGTGATGCGATTTAGATAAATTGATTGCGCAATTAACAAGTAGACGTGGTCTACTATTTATTGGGAGTGTCTCGGGAATTTTCGGACCCCTAATTGAGCTTCAATTTGATGATTCGGGCCTAAGTGAGATTTTTGGCATTTTAATATTGATTTTCGGAATTAAATTAAATAATTATTTATTTTCCGAAAAAGCAAGGGAGATGGTTTGGAACCGAATATTATCTGATGATCGTGGCGAAGTCCGTTTATTTAATCGGACTTTATTTTAAGCTAAATTGAATTTTTAATATTATTAATTTTCGAAATTAATTAAATAATTATTTATTTCCTGAAAATTCAACTGGATGGCTCGTGACCGGAAAATTATGCTGATGATCGTGGTGAAGTCCGTTTATTTAATTGGACCTTATTTTGAGCTAAACCGAATTTTTAATATTTAATAATTAATTTTCGAAATTAATTAATTAATTATTTATTTTTCGGAAACTAAGATTTCGATGGCCGACGACCGAAATCTCGTGCTGACCGTCGTGGCACAGTTCATTTATTTATTTGAGCTTTACGTTGTATGGAATTGAATAAATTGTGACATTTTAGGGATTTACCCTAAATTGATTTGGAATTGATTGAGATTGAATGATTGATTGGTAGATGGCTGAGTATGTTTGTTTAGCATTTATAATGTTTTGATTGAGTTGTACAGTGGATGGAGTTATGAGAGAATTGGAAATACTCTGGAATTGAACCAATCAGACACAGTGTATGGACCTACGTGGTTCGGTGATTGGGACATCACTGGCGAAAACGGCGCCTTAAAGAACGCATACACTTGTCTATTAAATACATTGTTGTAGGCATGTGTGGTTCGGTGATTTGGGATATCACTGGCCAAAACGGCACCTTAAAAAACGCACACAATTGTCTATTGAGTACATGGTTATAGGCATGCGTGGTTCGGTGATTTGGGATATCACTGGCGAAAACGGCGCCTTAAAGAACGCACGCAATTGTCTATTGAACAGATCATGGTAGGCATGTGTGGTTCGGTGATTTGGGATATCACTGGCGAAAACGGCGCCTTAAAGAATGCACACAATTGTCTATTTGAGTACATGGTCATAGGCATGCGTGGTTCGGTGACTAAGGAGATCACTGGCGAAAACGGTGCCTTAAAGAACGCACGCAATTGTCAAGTGGATAAATCACTTTGGCGAACTTGACGCCCGAGAGTATTGACCTAGAATGGTCCGTCTGACATGTAATCGACTAGTTCGATTGACCAATGAATTGATCCGATTGTTGTGAAATGATTGATTGAATGGAAATGACCGTGAGTGGTCTTGTTAGCATGAAATCGACTAGGTCGATTTGATCGATGCTTCGATCGGTGATATGATTGCTTGAGTGCCTATTGTGAATTGTACTGACTTGCAGGTGGGATCTGATGCTAAGGTACGTCTTCTGCCCTATGCGTGTATAGGCAGCCTATAGTATAATAGTTTACTAATCGGGCTTAGTGGGGTAGAACTCGGCGAGACGTAGTCTCATCCCGTTTGGGGAAAAACATTTCAGGACCCCGATGAGAAGCTAAGGAGGAGTCTAAGAAGGAGAACTCGGAGGTGAAACTTAAAGTAGAAGGATTTTTGGAAGAAGAAGATAATACCGAGACAGATTTTGAGTATGACCTGAAGGGATTGAGATTTCATCTTCTTTTGTGAACTCCAATTGATGTGATTAGTTATGAAGTTCTCTAGTTAATGTTTTGTATAAAAGTTTGGTTATAAGTTTCAATATGAAAAATATGGCCCCTTTTCTATCCCATTGTTTTATTGTTTGGGGATTTATAACTGCTTCCGCATGTGCTTAATAATCGAAAGGGTCGGCGATACTTTGTCCTGGGATATCGCATTAGAAAATCGACCAATCGAGAAGGATGTGTGCGTGCCCGAGGATCGAGGCGTGACATCCTGTTTAAGTGGTATCAGAGCGAAGTTGAAGATTGGAGTGATAAGGAGCGTTAACCATGGGATAGTTAGTAGGAAAGGCCTTTAAATTCATACTGGTGCATGTCTGTGTTAGCTAGATGCTAGAATTGATTGTTGTGTGAGGATCGCTCATCTTCTAATCCGTGTGGATGTGGAAGACGGGTTTCGGTGTAAAGACGAACCATGAGCGAGCAGAGCCGAGAACTCCTAGTAAGAGGACAATGTCCTCTGTGACTCGGGATAATGCACTGACAAAGGTCGGTACCCGAGGTGGTTGTGGCAGAGTGTCGGCTTTGGCTAGCTCGAGTGTAAGAGTACCACTGCAGATTGGTACTAGTGTAGCAGCGTCGAATGATCCTAAGTTCGATAGGATCGTTCTGATGCAAGTGTTTCTTGGGAACTGGATGAGCCAGTAAGCTTAGGATCAAGCCGTTGTCGTTGTCGTTATCACTACCGCCGTCAGTGTTGTAATATATTGTCGCTTCACCTGTCGAGATCCAGTGCAGTGGGGATATGATGCGGGATCGAGCCATCACTTCCAAGTCGAGAGAATGACTATTCCACTTAAGGCAGAAATGGAAATCGGTCGGAGGAAAATGGAACATGGTCGAGAGAAAAGTATTCTATTCCACCCAATAGGAAGGGCGACATAGTCAGTGATCGGTATTCAAACAAATGGAACATGTTGTTCTGTGTAAGATATGTTACATGGAAGATGGTATGGATCAGTCTCATGTATTTTGAGGACAGGAGTTAGAAGACTCATTAGTTGAGTGCCGAAAGTATGGAAGGAATGCATGGATTAATCCTGTGTTCGAGAATGACTAGAACATGCTTTGATGGTAGTGAGCACGGCCATCAAGTGAGGGACTATCGGTTGGGGTTTAAGAAGAACACAAACACTGTTACTACCGTTAGAATGCCAGCAAGATGGCAAAAGGAACAGGAATGGAACCAACTATGCCTTATTTAATGAAAGAATATTTTGAGGTGATTTTATCAGAATAGTGCCAGAGAATGTTGGGATTGCAAGTGTGGAATTTCAGTTGTTTGTTAAGGCTGTAGGAAAAGAACCATTGACTAGAGTTATACTTGATTGGCTGTTGGTGTATGACTTATTCGTCAAGTGTAGAAAGAATTGGTTCTTGAGCATTTTATGGTGATGAATTGTTATGGTAGAGTAACCCAGCTTATTCCAGGAGCATGTAGAAGTACCGAGTTTTATTGAGAGTTGAGAAGGGTCCTTGACTTCTTTGATCTCGTCACTTGAGGTAACCTGGTTGTTAGACAGAAGTTATCGAGATTAGTGGGCAATGATCTTAGATAAGACAGATTGAAGAATTAAAAATTTAGAACTCCTCAATAGTCCAAGAATTCTTGGAAGTGTTGCCAGAAAAGTGGTCAGACCGTTGCCAGAGAAAGAGATAGAATTACGATCGAGTTAACATCTGGAACAGAACCATTCTCTAAAAGTTCTTACCGGTTGTTGTTGTTTGAATTGATAGAACCAATGGTGCAGATGTGAGGATTGATGAATGAGGAATTCATGCATATTAGTGCATCACTTTAGGGATCATCAGTTTTGTGAAAAGAGAAAGAAAGATGATTCATTGCAATTATGCATCAGCTATAGTCGATCCAATCAAGTGACAATCAAGGATAAGTGTTCATTGTCAAAAATTGACGAATTGGGCGACTTGTTATAAAAAGTGTTAATGTCTTCAAGGATCGACTTGAGGACAAGTTATTGTCAGTTGCGAACCAAGAAAGAGGTTATACTGAAGACGACATGTCGCACTTGATTTTGTCCTTGTGAGAATAATGTAAAGCCATTTGATTTGACAAACGCTCTAGCCGCTGTCATAGATTTGACAAATCGAGTGTTCAAAGAATATCTAGATCAATGGTGATCGTGTGGTGTAGCGACATTATATGGTGTTCATTAAGTGTTGAGAATCACGAGATGCCCCTAAGAATGGTCATGTGGTTACAGGTAAAAGAATCTTCATGGACCCAGCCAAGATCGAATCAGTTGTTAATGGACCGAGACCGACATCAATGTCAGAGATCAAAAGTTGTGGGGATTGGACAGATTACTACGGAAGGTTTGTGAAAGGATTTTCAGCATTAGTATCATCATGGGCTTGACCTCTTGAAAAAGAAGAAAAATTCATTGGCATAGACGAGTACGAGGATAGTTTCCAGAGCTTCAGTAAAATCAGGCTACCGCACTTGTGCTAAACTTTTCATTTGACTCTGGAAAGCATGAAACCTTTAGTGATGTGTCTTGCCAACGACTGGGTATGTATTGATACAACATGAGAAGATTGTTGTATAACCGTCCCGCCAGTTGAGACCCAACAAGTTGAACATGAAACAGTATCATGAATCAGAATTTTGGCAGAACTATAATGATGTTATCTGGTATTATCTTGGGAGAATGAAAGAAATAATTTATGTGTTGAGCCGAGAGTCTTCGATTATACATAGGCTGGCTAAAGTATAAACTTTACTGAAAAAGGGTTCGAAATTTGGTTTTCAAATTTGAGGTAGGCTACCTTTTAAATTTTATAGCCACCCTCAAAATTGAACCAAATGTTCAAGTTAGAATCGGCGCCTAGTTGACAGACGAGAGATGTTCAGAAAATCTTATAAGAGGATACTGGCAAGAAAGAATCTAACTTTAAAACTTCTAAGGATGGAACGTTCGGGTTCCATGAGGAATTGAGTGCACTTGACAGTGTAGCACTTAGGGAAAAGATCTTGTCAGAAGTTCACTATAGTATCACAGTTTTGACCAGATGGGGCAAGTAATCAGAGTCGACGTCAGCTAAATTGGTAGATCGATATGAAGATAGGTATCGCCAAGCAGGTTGCAAGTGTCAAAGGTGTCAGTAAGTGGAAGTTTAGTAATGCAAATCCGGAAGATTTTAACATCACTCGAGAGTCCCAAGTGGAAATGGAAATATATGGCTTACTAAGGATTCAGAGGATTACTGATACCATTTGAGAATAGTGGTTGATCGATAGATGGAGTTGGTCCACTTTGGTACAGTATGAATAGATCTTGTTTTGAGTATGTAACATCTAGATTTTGGACTCTGATTTCGATTAGATAAATTGGGCATTTCATCGACACGATTACAGTGTTTTTCTCTGAGTTGGCCACTCATGAGATAACTAGACTAGCTGGGTGAGTTATTAAGGACTTTAAGGCAGATAGACTAAGAATTCGACCAGGAATCGATTTTTCGACCGTGCTTATCTTTAGAGATCATTACGCCACAGTTAAAAATCGAAGTAAGATCAGAGATAGGTTGGTTCGACTGAGATGAGTGACCAATCGTGGGTGACCCCACTAAATTGGAAAACTCTCGTCGATCGGCACTAATTTGACTTTCTTTTCGTTTTGGTACCCCGTGTCCGTATTTGAACCTTTGAGATTTTCACGACAATCGAGAGTCGCCAATGTGTCGAGTGGGTTCATTGTGGCTCGAAGAAAATCGACCACGGGTCATTTGTCCTAAAAAAAAAAAAACTCTGAACACTACCCAGTAGCCTAGGTCACACTAAAAACGTGTCGGAGTGAAATTAACCGCCAATCTAAGTTCGATTTCAGAAATTGAAGATCCTATCTTATCACAGAATGGATATGCTGAAGTGCCGACATGGAGTGTCGAGGGTGAATTATATCTCGAATCTAGATCAGAGATTATAAGTTGGCAGAGTTTTCAGAGGGTTCTTTATTAAGCAGTGTATAACAGAGGGTACAGAATTTCAGTGGTGAAAAGAAAGTGAAGAAAGATTACAGCCAGTCGTCGCCGCATTCAGTTTTGCAGTTGTCAGATCAGTGTCAGAGTAAAGACTGCTAAGAACTGTCAGAAATTTGGAATCGTTGAGGTTCGAAGGTTTATTAGGGAGTCGAGAAAAAGAGATCAGATGTGGATGACAGAATGTCCTATGTGAGAAGCTCAGTTCAGTTGTTGGTTCGAAAGAGCAGATTTTGTGCGCAAAGATGATCTCCTTGGTCAAAGTGGTTAGACAACGCCACAAGACCGAATGATCGGCGTGGAAAAGTGAGACTCGATCGAGACAAAGCAATACCCCCCTTTTCGTTTATGGATGATAAAGGTTTAAATTTCGAGGACGAAATTTTTATAAGAGGGGAAGAGTTGTGACATCCAGATTTTCGGGTTTTAATTTGACTGGATAAATAGAATCTGTCTCATCGCTCGTCAATTTATTGACGAATTTATGAAATTTCAATAAAGAAATTATCGGAGGAAAAATTGAAGACCAAAAAAAGAAAATAGAAAAGGAAAGGAAAAGAGAAAAGAAAAGAAAAAGAATAAGATCATTATTTAAATTCTTTTCTCTCTCTCCCTTTCTCTCTCTCTCTCTCTCTCTCTCTCTCCTCTCCCCTCACTCTTCGTGTGGACACACCCCCACCGAACACTCCCTTGCCAATTTTAAATTAGCTTCTCCTCCTTCTTATTTTCCTTTTTGACCGGTCAAACCCCTCCCTTATCTCTTCTCTCTCTTCTTGCCCCCACTCCCTCGTGAACGAGCCCTCCTTCCCTTCTTCTTTCTTCTTCGTGTGGAGCCAGCGAAGACGGAAGCGGAAGAGCTCGCCAAAGCCATCGCCGCCCGCACTGCCGCCCGGACGCCCACCGCTCGCCGCCGTTCCGCCGCCCGTGCGCTCGCCGCCGTCCCGCCGTCCGCGCGTGCCCGAGCCGCGCGATCCAGCCAGCCCAGCCCTGTTCGCCTCCGTTCCCCGCGCACCGACCAGCCACCTCCGGCCACCGCCTAGCCCCGCCGGACCACCCCCCGACCCCCCCTCGCCCTCCGCCGGCTTCCCCTCGCCGCCCTAGCCGCCGGAGCAGCCCCGATCTGCTCCGTTCAGCCGCGACCAGCAAGACCCACGGAGTGGGTTTCCAGCACCTTCGGGCCCGCTTTTGGGCCGTTTCCCGGCCCCGAACCCGAGCCGTGCTTTGGGGACAATCATTCCTCGCGTCGCCGCCGTCGGATTGATCCGATTTGCGCGCGATTTGGTGAGTGATCTCACTAATCCCGGATTAGTTGGCTAATTATGCTTTTGGTTGGTTTAGTTTTAATTAATTATGTTTAGGTTGTTTGATTAGAAGTAATTAGCAATTATTAGTCAATTGTGATGCGATTTAGATAAATTGATTGCGCAATTAACAAGTAGACGTGGTCTACTATTTATTGGGAGTGTCTCGGGAATTTTCGGACCCCTAATTGAGCTTCAATTTGATGATTCGGGCCTAAGTGAGATTTTTGGCATTTTAATATTGATTTTCGGAATTAAATTAAATAATTATTTATTTTCCGAAAAAGCAAGGGAGATGGTTTGGAACCGGAATATTATCTGATGATCGTGGCGAAGTCCGTTTATTTAATCGGACTTTATTTTAAGCTAAATTGAATTTTTAATATTATTAATTTTCGAAATTAATTAAATAATTATTTATTTCCTGAAAATTCAACTGGGATGGCTCGTGACCGGAAAATTATGCTGATGATCGTGGTGAAGTCCGTTTATTTAATTGGACCTTATTTTGAGCTAAACCGAATTTTTAATATTTAATAATTAATTTTCGAAATTAATTATTTATTTATTTATTTTTCGGAAACTAAGATTTCGATGGCCGACGACCGAAATCTCGTGCTGACCGTCGTGGCACAGTTCATTTATTTATTTGAGCTTTACGTTGTATGGAATTGAATAAATTGTGACATTTTAGGGATTTACCCTAAATTGATTTGGAATTGATTGAGATTGAATGATTGATTGGTAGATGGCCGAGTATGTTTGTTTAGCATTTATAATGCTTTGATTGAGTTGTACAGTGGATGGAGTTATGAGAGAATTGGAAATACTCTGGAATTGAACCAATCGGACACGGTGTGTATGGACCTACGTGGTTCGGTGATTGGGACATCACTTTGGCGAAAAACGGCGCCTTAAAGAACGCACGTATCGGTCTAGTACTCATATTGTTATAGGCATGTATGGTTCGGTGATTTGGGATATCACTGGCGAAAACGGCGCCTTAAAGAACGCATACACTTGTCTATTAAATACATTGTTGTAGGCATGTGTGGTTCGGTGATTTGGGATATCACTGGCGAAAACGGCGCCTTAAAGAACGCACACAATTGTCTATTGAGTACATGGTTATAGGCATGCGTGGTTCGGTGATTTGGGATATCACTGGCGAAAACGGCGCCTTAAAGAACGCACGCAATTGTCTATTGAACAGATCATGGTAGGCATGTGTGGTTCGGTGATTTGGGATATCACTGGCGAAAACGGCGCCTTAAAGAACGCACACAATTGTCTATTTGAGTACATGGTCATAGGCATGCGTGGTTCGGTGATTAAGGAGATCACTGGCGAAAACGGCGCCTTAAAGAACGCACGCAATTGTCTAGTGGATAAATCACTATGGCAAACTCGACGCCCGAGAGTATTGGCCTAGAATGGTCCGTCTGACATGTAATCGACTAGTTCGATTGACCAATGAATTGATCCGATTGTTGTGAAATGATTGATTGAATGGAAATGACCGTGAGTGTTCTTGTTAGCATGAAATCGACTAGGTCGATTTGATCGATGCTTCGATCGGTGATATGATTGCTTGAGTGCCTATTGTGAATTGTACTGACTTGCAAGTGGGATCTGACGCTAAGGTACGTCTTCTGCCCTATGCGTGTATAGGCAGCCTATAGTATAATAGTTTACTAATCGGGCTTAGTGGGGTAGAACTCGCTGAGACGTAGTCTCATCCCAGTTTGGGGAAAAACATTTCAGGACCCCGATGAGGAGCTGAGGAGGAGTCTAAGAAGGAGAACTCGGAGGTGAAACTTAAAGTAGAAGGATTTTTGGAAGAAGAAGATAATACCGAGAGAGATTTTGAGTATGACATGAAGGGATTGAGATTTCATCTTCTTTTGTGAACTCCAATTGATGTGATTAGTTATGAAGTTCTCTAGTTAATGTTTTGTATAAAAGTTTGGTTATAAGTTTCAATATGAAAAATATGGCCCTGCTTTTCTATCCCATTGTTTTATTGTCTGGGGATTTATAACTGCTTCCGCATGTGCTTAATAATCGAAAGGGTCGGCGATACTTTGTCCTGGGATATTGCATTAGAAAATCGACCAATCGAGAAGGATGTGTGCGTGCCCGAGGATCGGGGCGTGACATCAACGGCATAAAGCATAGTCTCTACAGTTAATTTTCAAACGACATAATTTTTCATGTGGAAGATTGCAACAATTGTTGATGGACAGCTCAAGGAAAGATACGAAGCTGAAGCCGAAATACGTTTGAACTAAATATAGCCCATCTATTTTATAGAGGGAAAATTACTAAAAAAATCATAAATTTATTACAATTGTGTCAATTCAATTTTAAACATTTTTTTTTATCAATCAAGTCATAAACATTTTACAATTATTTTCGATTAGTCCATCCGCCCAAAATTAATCGCTGCTCGATGTGGCAATTGGCCAACGCCAGCGGCCTTTTTCCAATAATTTTTTTGAAATATTTTATCAATTATTTTTATCTTTTTTCCTTTCTTTTATCTTTTTTTTTCTTCTCCCTCTCCCTCCTTCCTCCTCCTCTCCTCCTCCCTCCTCCTTCCTTTGACTCCAACAACCAGCTAGAGAGCTAGTCGGTTGCTGGACTGAGGTGGCTGAGCTAACTCACCTCACCGTTGCTAGGCGAGGGCAAGCTCATCTAGCCACTGGTGGGGCAAGCCCTCGCCGAATTCAATGAGGGGGGCCTCGCTGTGGTCACGTTTGGCAAGCTCGCGCCCAACGACGGTAGGGCGAAACCTCGCCAGATCTAGCAAGGCAATTCGACGGGCTCGCCTAGCCAGTCCGTGAGCTCGCGCCCAGCAATAGCGAGGTGAGGTGAGCCCTCGTCATATCTGGCAAGGGGGCTAGACGCGACGGCGAGCCCCCTCACTAGATATGGCAAGGGCTCACCTCGCTCGACGATCACAAGGCAAGTCCTCGCTAGATTCAGCGGGGGCTCACCTCACTGTCACTAGGCACGAACTCGCCAATTGGCAAGGCGAGCCTGCCAGATTGCCTCAGTTCAACAATCGGCCAACCTGGCCGATCACCGGAGCCAAAGGAAGGAGGAGGGAGGAAGATGAGGGAGGAAGAAGGAAGAGAGAGAAGGGAAAAAATAGAAAAAAAAATAAAATATTAATAAAATATTTCAAAAAATGAAATATTATTAGAAAAAGATCGTCGTTGTCAGTGACTAATTTTGGCCGATAGATTGATTGGGAATAATTATAAAAGGTTTAGGATTCAATTGATAAAAAAAAAAAAAGTTTATGTCTGGATTGGCACAATTACAATGGGTTTATAGTTTTTTTTTTGATAATTTTCTCATTTTATAGATAAAAGGGAGGTAATTGTCAACTCATCTAAAATTTGAGCTGTTGAATGTAGAAGTGCTTTAATGGTTAGTATTCTAACAGATAACTACCGCTGACTTTATTGTTTAAGAGGTTTGTAGATCCAACCCATTTGGATTTTTGTACTTTTCATCTTGATGATGATCCGAGGAGTATTATGTACAATCCGACATTTGTACAGGTGAACCATTTCTAGCGGCCCAAGCAATCAAAATATCAGGGATAATTAGGCATTCTTTCACAATAGCTACCAAATTTGAAAGTGTACCGGAACTCTGATACCGTTGCACACTAAATCCCGACTCTGAAAAATTACAAGTTTAACTCTAGAATTTTGATTTTTGCTGCAATGGCTAATTTTTTTAATCTACATCTCCGTTAAGTGTGCTAATTGAGTATGTATTAAATTATTTTTCTTGACAAACTTAACCGTATTATTGTTAACTTCATTAGTCATACATCATTTCTATTTTCTTAACTTCATTCACCATGTGGTAGAGATTATTCTAGTCAAGAAAAATAAGCAAGTCCCTATTCAGGGAACGTTCAATTTGCCGTGCAGATGGGGAAAAAATAGTGACAAAAACAAAAATGAAAGCTCAAGAGGATAATTAACTTCTCGAAATTCGGTGCCATTGGGCAACGCGGTCATAGTTTGGGAAAGTAATTTACAACTAATATATTTCCAACGGCACAAAGCATTCCTCTATGGTTGATTTGTAATGACTAGAGTGTTTTCTCTTATTCAATGCATGTGTATCGTTAGATTATCATAGTTGCTATGAAAATATTACTGATAGTCATAAAAACTCATGAATATGTTAAATCGATGCATATACACCACATTGAAATGAACACTAGAAATATAAGCAAGGGGGAAACATATTCAATTGAGAAGAATAGGTTGACACAACTCTATAATTGCTGGGAGCATAATGTAATCAACCCTAGGAACCACGTCACATGACAACGCTCAAACAATCTGATCCAAACTAACACTGTATTACTTATTGCAATAAATGCCACCAACGGCTGAAATTTGAAGATTCTAACATTTTTTGCTTCAAGTCGGGATTGACATCAAGGCTACTTAGGTTAGGGGGAAGGGTAGACAACTCTTTGAGAATGTCGCAGTGTAACAAATCCAGAGTCTGAAGGCTTCGCAAGAACTGTATTTCTGATGGAAGGCTCGATATACGAGTACCTCGAAGCCTCAGTTCTCTGAGAGATTCTAGGTCCAAAATATCACTTGGAAAGACTCCCTCCAAACTCCTGCACCAGGAGGCATGTACTTCTTCAAGGGAAATTAACATTCCAATATTACGAGGAAATTCTCTTACGAAACAAGAATCCATTTTCAGCACTTTCAATTTCCAAAGGTTTATAGTTGAATCGGGCAAATTCGAAATACCCGTACTTGAAATATCCAACTCTTCTAATGAGTGCCCCAATTTGCCAATGGATTCCGGAAGCTTTCCAACCCCACGACAGTCCTTCAAAGACAAGCGTCTAAGATGTCCCAAGTCTCCCATTGACTCCGGGAGTTCAAGAATTTTCGCGTTATCCAAGGCTAGCTCTGAAAGAGCTTTAAGTTCACAAACTGAACCAGGAAAACGAACCAATGACAAGCAATTAGTGGCACTAAGAATTTGCAGCCGAAGCAATTTGCCTATCGATGCAGGAAGTTCTCGTACAGAAGTGCCATCAATCAAGAGCTCTTTCAAAGCATTCAGCCCATCCATTTTCACAGGCAACATGCTAAGTTCAGAGCAAAACTTCAAATTTAAGGTAACCAAGGGCTTCAAATCATTAATTGAAGGATCTAAATGAACCAATCGAGAACATCTTTCAAGGATTAGTATCTCCAAATTTGGGCAACATGAGAAGCTCGGGGTAACTAATAGGTCCGTACAACCTGTAAGATTCAAGACTTTCAAATGCTCCATCTGCAAAACAAGGGAAAAAAAGTTCATATGACGTAGAACTCTCAATGTAAATAAGAGCTAACACGAAAGCAACAACAAATGAGCTACAAACCCACCTTTATTCTATTCCAACCTCCCCAGGACTCTGTAACCTTACTCCAGGAAAGATCAAGAATAACTAGGTTCTCATTTTTCTCTAAATGCATGCTGATCGCATCTTGAGGGCAACCTTGCCACTGAAGCCACCAAACGTTCAACAAGGCACCTGCAAATTGTCTACCAATATTGGCGCGACCCAAGCTGAGAAAAGTCGTGCTCGGCAGGATCACACAGCCTGCCTCTTTAGTTTCCAGGTGGTCTCTTTTCTGTATGAGGGACCAAAAAAGTCGACAAAAGAAACGTGAAAGTCATCAGACAATGAAATAGTTACTATGGATGCCTAAATTCCCATGAGGTAAAGAAAATCGAAAAACATATAGAAGCTCAAATGCTACTTTTTTCCCCCAACGTACCCTTTTCCCCGTCTTCCTGTCCTGGGCTATGGCAGGACCGTACAATCCAGCACCTGTTCCTGGATTGTGGAAACGTTCGTGGACAATCTCCCTGGCAAGGCACCTTATCATGCTGTGCATGCCTAATTTATTTTTGTCCATTTCTATTAGGGACATTCGACAAAGGACACTGACTTCATCACGACAATTACAATGATGAGGCCAAATGATCAGATGAGAAAGAAGAGAATGAGGAGGATGAAGACGAAGAGGACGAGGAGGACCAGGAAGCCAATACCACACAAGTGAGGCAATCCGACAATCCACATCCGGGGGAAAACTTGCAAGAATAAGATACATCAGCTTTAGATCTTCATCTAAAGTATCATAAATTATACTCAGAATCTTCTGGTAATCTTCCTGAAATTGTTGCATGAGATCTTTGAATTTAATCCATTCTTCCAGTCCTTTATATTGCAAAAAAAAACCAATAACTTTCACAAGTAGTGGAAGTCCCTTCGCAGCCTTCACTATTTCGATTGCAATTTTAACATAAGATCGTAGTTCATCACTCTTTCCGGTTGCAGCATACTGCCAGAAAAAGTTGAAAGCTCGATTATCATCCATCGGATTAACATTGTAAGTATGAGCCAACCCTCGAGCAACAAACCCTTGAAGAACTCTTCTTTCTTTTGAGGTGACAATTACTCTACTTCCACAACCAAACCAATCAAGCTTAGCTCCTACAAACTCCTTGAGGAGGGATGCCTTCTCCATGTCATCAAGAACAATAAGAACTTTCATACTCCTAAATATCTCTTTCAAAAATCGTACTCCTTCGAAAGCAGAAGCAACCTCATGCTCTCTTTTTAAAATATTATGGATCAACTTGGTTTGAAGATAGTGAACACCTCCAGGTTGCTGTGTTGTTTCTTCAATCTCGGCAAGAAAACTGCAAGCATCAAAGCGAAGGGATATTTTATCATATATGATCTTGGCAAGAGTAGTCTTTCCGATGCCATCTCTCCCATGGATTCCAACAATTCGTACGTCGCTTACTTCCAGTTCCAATAATTCCATTATTTTCGATTCTTGACTGTCTTCAAGCTCCTATAAAGGTACTTAAGTTTAGGAGAATGTTAGATAAGAAGAGAAGTGAAGAAATATACAGATGTGGCACTGTAAGTTCCAGATGAAAATGCCATTCTCTGAGACATGTGCTTTGATTGTGCCTGCCAATCAATTATATGCCTTACTAGTTGAGATGTTGTAACTAATATTTAGCTGACACAGAAGACAGGTTGTTGAAGATAAACTCTTCTGAAGTTCCTCCACACAATCATTGACTACATGCATCTCATTTAAGCTAAAGATATGTGCTGTCTCTATTATGGAAAAATCTAGTAAGCAAACTGGCTTACTAAACATAAAAAAGCCTAATCTGGCCTAACACACCCGTTTCTTGTCCTTTGCAAAAGGAAGCACGGAAAGGTGATGACCAGCCTTATCAGAGAGCATCTCCGAGTTGCCACAGTGATAAATTAAGCAGGAGTTTACCATGAGATCTCATTTAGATGTTCAAGATCCATAATGGCTAAAATCAAGGGTAATTAGCTACTGAAAAAAATTGAAGTATATGCAAGCTACTTCAGAGTTCAGACGATGACTTGCATTATCTTGGAGGTTCAGTTCATGCGTTTGCCTTCCTTTTTATATCATATTCTAACTTTACAGCGACTGTAAAAATGACGTAAAAATATTTCGTGGTAATTAGACTTTTTATCTATTTGATGTAAAACACACTCAAGCTGAAACTAACTTCATCAACATTACAGTCTTTAGGAGAGAGTACTCGAGAAGAGAGGAGAATGGGAGCGAAGAAATATACCGAGGTCCTGTCAGATAACATGGGATTATCACCAGTGGATAGATCCTCAGACACATGATTGTGTGCTATCATCAGCTTAAACAAAATTTCTCCAACGATGGCTGTGATAAGTTCCTTTTCACTGCCAAGGCAGAAAAAATCTCAGTTCCAAACCATTAAAAGATCACTGAAACTTCAAATGGCTCATAAAAATGTTAACCCAACGCACTACATAATGAAACGGCAATCAATGTGCTAAAAGATCACTGAAACTTTATGCAGAACATAATTTATCTGATGTAAAGATATAAACATACACACTGATGTTTAGTAATTGTGTGAAAGTTGCATAGTGCCATTGCAGCAAGTATTTGGTCCAAACAATGGATTATATTCTCACAGTTTGCCATCGAGTGAAAATATCAGTCAACCACGGGTTGAATTACAGAATTACACGATTATGTGGCTGAACAGAATGAAGTTTTAAAGATAGTTCACTGAGCCAAACTCTGATATGTAGTGTAAACAGGGTCAATTCGAGAGAGATTTGGCCTGAAAAAGGAAGAAGAGGGAATTGAAAATGTTAACCCAGTTAATTCCCATCAATAATTTCCTCTTTTTTTTTTTTTTTTTTTTTTTTTTTTTTCTCTCTAGTTTAGTCCCCATAAAGCTTTGAAACAGGCTCGGTAACAATCATAAACCCAAGCAAGTGAGCAAAACAATTTAGAGTGCACCAGAGTCAAACAATATTTGCTTTTTTTGCTGGGAAAATATAGTTGGGCTTCCTTTTCCTGATATTCTCGACATTACCTCCGTCGATAGAGCAAATAAATCAGAAGAAACCTACAAGAAAAGACAGATGTAATGCAACATACATTTTATATGAGCTTCGTTCCCATCCCTTGATTTTACCAGCCCCCACAAGAGCCTTCTCCCACAGCTTGACTTTCTCATCGCCGAATATCTGCTTGTGCTCGTCCAGGGCGTCTCTGTAGCGTGACTTTTGGTCCAGCTGCACGTCAGACCGTTCCACATCGTAGAAAACGGGTAGGATCTCTTTCTTCCCTCCTGATCTAGAGGTGTGTTCTACCATGAGTGCGAGCGTCTCAAGGCACTCGAGGTTATAAGCATAGGCTTTTGAAAAGATAGGTATGTAGATGTTGGAGCTGGAGACCGATAGCCGAAGCTCTTCGGGTAGAATAGATGGGATGACGTCAACTCTGAAAACGCGAATTCCGTCAGCTTCCAAGCGGCGACAGAGGGAACCAACGAATCCATAGTGACCATCGGATCCAAAGTAACTCAGGATCACATCATCTTGATTCAGCCTCGCTGGTTTTTTTTCAACGAGGTCAGATAATTCAGCAACACTCGATTCTGCCCCTGATTTTAGCTTCTCCGGTTTTCTTGACTCGCCTTCTTGGCCAAAAATTGGTTTTCTGCTTCGGGAATCAGCCATACTCGATTCCGACTTCAACTCAATCTGTCGTCGTCTGTTTTCACTCTAACTGGGTTTTTCAGAGAATGGCCAAGTGAACCGTTCGGGTTTGCCTTAATGGTCGTTCCATCCCAGCTTAAGAAGACAAATTCCACCAAAAAAAAAGAAGTAATTATTTACGAAAATTCAAGAGAAATAACTCTACCAGATTCTCTGTCTTGCTGTTGCCCGGGTAAAATTACTGTACACGATATATTTACGAACTACGGAGCAATGGTACGACGATGGACGTAAGGATAAAAAATTTATAATAAATTGAAGTTGTTGACGGTATCCCATAGAAAGTCACAAAGGTTAGGAAATTCTAGCACACGAGACTTTGAGGTAAGTCACTTGTTATTACTTCGTTTTTTTTGCAAAAAATAATTTCCAAAAAAATATTTTCTGAATTTTCCAGCATTCAGTCTATGAAAAATAAATTGATTAAGGAAAATATTTTCCATTAATGGAAAAACATGTTTTCCACTTTTCAAGCAGGGAAAATATTTTTTGTATCTTCTTTCACCAAACACCTTTTTCTTTCATTTTTATTTTTTCTTTTCCTTTTTTTCAGTTTTTCTTTTTTAAATTGATTTTTTAATTATTTTTCTTTTTTTTTTTTTTTTTTTATTTAATTTTCTTTTTATTTTAATTGTAATGCAACTTTTCCTTATATTACAAGAAGATCGAGAAAATTAGTTAATTATCATGAATTTGACAATGAATGCGTACAGCTAGCTTTGTCTTTGAAAGATTCCATAGCTTTGGTACGTAAGCTTCTTAGACCGGAGCAGGCCTGTTAGCTTCTTCTCTCCCTGGAGCGATCTCCCAGTTGTTCCGTCCGAGGAAATACCTGGTGTGTACGCCTTTTCTTGAGCTTCTCACTCATGGATATCTGCAATAACCACTCGGGGCTTCCATCAACTAAATGGCCCGATGTTTGCCGCTACGAAGCCTTTCTCAGTTTCAGAGGAGGAGATGTTCGGGGGGCTTCGTTGAATTTCTCTTTGAAGGCCTCGCTGATTCAGGGATCATTGCATTTATTGATCATCGTGGGATCGAGATCGGAGAACATATCATGCCTAAGATCTTACAAGTGATTGAGCACACGCAGATCTGCATTCCCATTTTCTCCAAAGATTTCGCTTCCAGTAAGAGTTGTCTGAAGGAGGTAGAGAAAATGGTGGAGTGTGACAGGACAATCATGCCCATTTTCTACGACGTCTCCCCTTCGGTGGTCGGTGAACAAAAGGAGAGTTATCAGCAGTCCTTCCGCGACCATGAGGCCGATGGAGTGACGTCAACGACTATAAACAACTGGAAGAAGGCTCTGCATAGTGTTTCAAGAAAACGAGGATGGGAATTGGAGAAATTCCAGCACGGGTAAAACGAAATCAAGATTTCTATGCTTCTTTCGACTTTTCCAACTGTGGTCATCGAGTGTGAAATTAAAGAAAGAAAAAAGTCAATGCATCTGTTCTTTTGCCTGGTGTATTATCCGAGCAGTTGTTCCTTTTCACATCTTACTCTTTCCTTCTTTTCCCTTTGGCAGGCAGCGTGAACTTATAAATGAGGTTGTTTCCACGGTCCGCCGGTTGTTGAGGAAGGATGACTTATATGTGACGCACATTTAGTGGGGATGGATCAACCTGTGCAAGAGGTGATGAGAAAACTTGGTGTTGGCTATGAAAATGGAGAAGTAATTAAAGGGCAAACGATGACAGGAAAACGTGTGGTTGGGATATCGGGCCTCCCAGGAATTGGTAAGTCGACTCTTGCCACGGTTGTCTACAACAAAATCCATCATCTCTTCGAAGGTAAGAGTTTCCTTAATGAGGTTGAGCAAACAAGACTCCTGTCTCTCCAGGAAGATTTAGTCGGTGGCCTCCAAAAGAGAGCATACACATTTAAATCTCCTGCTGAAGGTACCGAATTTATCAGGTACAAATTCGGAGATCTAAGAGTTCTTATTATTCTTGACGATGTTAGTGATTTTAAACAAGTCAATTCACTAGCCGGAGATCTAAGATGGTTCGGTCCAGGAACTAGGATCATCGTGATCTCTAGGAGAAGTAATCTTGTTGACAACTGTAATCTTGTGCTTGTGACCTCTACAAGCAGCAGCAGTACTTTTAACGGTTGTGATGACATCGTCGTTGAAAAATACGAGCTAAAACAAATGAAAAGTGACCATGCTTTTCAGCTATTTTGTAGTGTCCTTAGCGAAAAACCTCTTAAAAAGGAATTCTCCTCTTTGGCATGTGAAATTATTTCGGCTGCTGGAGGAATTCCTCTGGTTATTGAGGTGGTTGGTTCATTTTTACGTGGAAAGCCCATAGAATTTTGGAAGGAGGCATTGGATAGATTGAAACGAGAGCCTTACACTGAGGAAGTAAAACGAATTCTGAAGAGAAGATATGAAGATTTAGATAAAAATGCCCAAGGGATATTTCTTGATATAGCGTGTTTTTTTATGGGAAAGGACAAAACAATACCCTCTTACATGTGGGAAGCTTGTCAATATGATCCTTATAGAGGAATCGATGAGCTTCATGACTTGTCTTTGGTCAAAACCAGAGAAAACAATGAATTGTGGATGAATGGTCAACTAAAAGTCCTTGGGAGGGATATTGTCAAGGAGGAAAATCCAAGTGAACCTTTCAAGCGTAGCAGGCTATGGAATCAGGAGGATATCGAACCAGTATTGAACAAAAGCAAGGTAAATTTTGAAGACAAGAAGGTCTCTTTTTTAGTCTGAATTAAAGTACTTCTTTTGAATACTCATTCTATTTTCAGAGATGATTGTGAATGCACTTCTATTTTACTTTCTCATTTTACCATTTTTCCAGGATTGGTAGGACGCTGCAGTTGAAGCCCTTAGTGCCACATTCGACAAACCCCATTTATTTCCTAAACGTAGATTTTTTTGTGAGTTCTCGAAGCTTAGGTATCTTAAAATAAACCACGCTATTATGAAAGCATATAAGCAGAGTGCAAAGAGCTCCAGAGAGGATTTTTTCCTTCGAAGGTTAAAGTGGCTTGAATGGCAAGGGTGCAACGATATCTCCAGTCTACTTGCTCTAGATATGTCAAGATTGATCGTTCTTGATTTGTCTGGGAGTACCTCCAGCAATTTGCAGTGCTGGAAACAAATTATGAAGGTATGATGACATACCTGCGCATTTTCTTTTGCATCCAGTTTGACAATAGCTTGCAGAAACAAGGCTTATATATAATTCTTTTGTTTTGCAGAGGGCCAAAAACTTGAAAGTTTTGATCCTAAAAGATTGTCATTGGCTAACTAAATCTCCATTTTCCCGAACTCCTGTAAACTTAGAGAGACTAAACTTGGAACGTTGTTCAACATTACCTACATGTGTTGTGAGGTCCATTAGCAAGCTAAGGAATTTAGTTTCTTTGAATATCAAGTTCTGCAGCTTCGTGCAAAAGCTGGCAGAAGATATAGGTTCCTTGGAAGCTTTGAAAGAGCTTTACATCGATGGAACTTCCATTAAAGCCATTGAAATCCCCGAGGGTTCCTATGGGAAGCTTAAAATTCTGAGTGCTTGCAACTGTAAATTCTTGTCTCTACTCAGTTCAATTGGTAACTTGAAATCTCTTTCGTACCTAGCATTGGACGAGACTGAACTGAGCGAGCTCCCTTGTTCTATCGGATTGCTGGAGAATCTCCAGACGCTATCTCTGAGAAACTGCAGGAGCTTGTGGAAATTGCCGGATTCCATTGGAGACCTTAAAAAGCTGCAAGTCATGGATCTTTCAAGCACAATAGTCGACAAAATACCTTCCTCCGTCAAGGATTTGCAAAACTTGAAAGAACTAAAGATGGCTGGCACTCATATAAGAGAATTTCCTGGAGGCATTAAGAATCTAGAGAGTTTAGAAGAGATAGATTTCTTGGGCTGCAGAAATTTGAGAGGGGAGTGCAACATTACGGGATTATCGTCTTTGCGGGTGTTACTTCTAGAATACACTGATATTTCTCGGCTGATTGTGACGGATCGCCAATCCTATAATCGCAAAAACCGCAAACTAGATGGCGATGTCCCCATCTCGATAATTGGAACTATCCAAGGGCATGGCATCGGTTCAGCAGATGTGAGACTAGACCACCTTTCAAGGCTGACGGACATCATATCAGCATGCGATGATGAGTCAGAGAGCGTAGCAATGTGGCGGTCAGACAGAAGCAAGGAAGTCATCGGTGGATGAGGTTTGGCTACGGAGGAAGTTAGCGCTCCTATCCCATTAATTCTAATTTGTAATTCATCAAGCATGTCAACTGATCTTCGTGCAATAAGGGTTGTTAGGGGCATAGTCAAATTCGAATTTTCGCTTCTATTTTGAATTTTGAATTTACATTCTTCTTCCATTTTCTTGGCCCCCACACTCGCACACTCTTTATTGTCTTGCACGCATGTCAATTTCCTGCAATTTTGTGCGCACTTGTTAGCTTTGGATTTGACTCGATGTAAGTATTACGTAGTTTATTTGATTGATCTGCAAGATAACTGCAAGGTCGTTAGAGTATGAGTTTTAGTTCCTTTCTTGATAGTTCATCTCATTAGTACTCTCCTTGATCAATAGTAAAGAATGGAATCTTGTCCTTTTTTTGTCAATTTAAAGACCAGAATGAAAAACTTAATGCTGCATCCGTCCATCTAACAAAAATTCTTCAAAGGTACAATATGTTTGTGAATGTCGTTGCACCTATTTTACCAAAAATTGGAAGTGATTGCTTTTTCAAATAAAATTGAAATGATTATTGCTTGGTTCTCTTAATAATTGATTTAATTTAACTAGTACGAAAACTATGTATGTAATAATCTAAATATAGTCAACATACATTGTCTCTTTCAAAAGAACATCTTGCATAAAAAATTGTGCTTACGTGCACAATAGAAAAGAGAAAAGTTTCTGATTCTGATAGAGTATTGTGACTAATCCAACTAACAAAAAATTACTGTATTTTATTTTCGGGATTTAAAACACAATGTATTTAATGGCACTTATAATGAATGAAAATATCTAATACATGATTAATATGCTGGCTTTCTATGACATTTTGAATCTTTCTTAACGAGATTTTTTAGGACTATATCTTGTGATATTATGGCTCACATATGTATGATATATTATCGTTATCTTGAGTTTGTGTTGTATACAACACCCATATATGTTGGAAGATTTTAATTTGTTCAAAATGTGATGTTGCCTTTTATGAATAAGAATCTTGGATTATAGTGGATATATATATATATGCAAGGTTCAGCACAAAATTTTCGTTGGTTACTTCTTTTATCCAAGTTCGAGTATTTGACCAAGAAGAAGACGTCTCTTCCTTGTTCAATATAAAAGGCAGCTATTGTTCAATCCGTACAGCGGACTCCAAAAAGGATCAACAACGAGCCGAACCGACGACTCTTTCCAGGACGCGCGAAAGAGTTTGTTCTTCGGCCAGGCATAGGAACAAGACAAATGTAAATAATTTATACTCCAGGAATAGGAACAAGACACATGTAAATAATTTATAGTATGAACTTTACATTCAATTGAGTTATTTATTTATAAAAACTGTTGGTTTGGACTTAATCTAAATATAAGAAACACTCGAATATATATGAGCGATTATAACCCTGATTTTTTTTATTATTAGTGGGTTTTTACTGCTGGCTCTCTCCGTGGAGTAGGCACCGACTGTCGAATTGAACCGTGATCTCTGGTGTCATTCATTTTCCCTAGTTTATATAACTAGTAATTTTGCATTTGCTTAATTGTAAGATTTTGTCAATTTTCGCATTATCAATTTTCGCATTACTTTTACAACACTAGAGAAAAAGAAATGTATTTTAAAAGAACATTTTGATCAACTAAGTATATCCAATTCTAACAAAGTGTGAAATGGTATAAGTAAGTTACTTAGATCCATAGGACCCAAGTAATTCCACTTTCGTCTCAGGAGAAAAAGCCAAAAATGTTTGGCCCCGGCTGCGTTCATAGTCATCCGGTGCTTGAAAGCATCGCCGCCAGCTTTTCCCTTTATCCCTCCGCCTTGCGTTGCAGGCGGAGGAGAAGACTCTGCATTCCCTACTCCTCAGATGCTCAATAGACATTTGTATGTCTACATCTTTTGGACCACGAGTCAAAGTTTTGTTTAATGCACATGGGTCATGGAAGGATCACCACAACATATATCTTGTTTTCTCTACGATAAACAAGCGGCTGCGCCGAAAATCTTACACGAACTAAGCCGACAAATAAAACGACACCATCTCAACTTGCAGTTGTTAAGTTGCCTGTGGTGAGCTCGTGTACCTCGTTTTTCTTCCAAACCCGCCAGAATTCAAAATGGGGCGTGTGCACGAGAAATCAAATCATACATTGCAATCGAATGCTCGAGATAAGAATAATTGCGTGCACGTGGAGTTATATCACTGAGAGTGAACGAAAAGGTTAGTGGCATTGTTGGCCTTTGGATCTACACAATGTGGTGGACGCGTTGGGGCCGGCTTTCGCGGTAAACACTTCGGGACGTGCGGAAGAACGCTGAGGAGTGACAGAAGGTCCTCAGCAACCAGCGGCTACGACCCAACTCACGCTCAGTCACTAGCTCGATCGAGTCAATGTCTTGACTCTTGATTCGACAAAGTTTTTTTTATCTATCTTCACTTTATTTCTTGCCAAGATGGAAATTTGCGCTCCACAAGCCAGGCAAGAGCTTAGCTCAGCCAACAACAAAGGGAGAGAATGAAAGACATACACCTTTTAGGACATACTCTCAATGTTTGGTGTCAATGTCCAAACTTAAATCTCTTTTTTTCTTTCCTGATCATAATTCAAATCTTTTCCTTGTGTTTTTTTGGAGAACACGACCAGTTCCATATAGCAACGACCCAACTCATGGTCACTAACTAACTCAATCTAGTCAATGTAGTGACTCTTGGTTTCCACAAGGCTTTCTTTATCCATCTTCACTGTATCCCTTGTCAGATGGAAATTAATGCTAACTAGGCTAGGCAAGAGTGTAATTCGGTTGACGAAGAGAGAAAAGTATACACCATTAGTACATACCCTCCACAACTGATGTTGATTTTCAAACTTTAATCCTTTTTGTTTATAATAATTCAAATCTTCTCCTATTGTCTCTTGAAGAATAGGACCACAATCCCTCACCGGCTCAATCGAGTCAATGGTGCAACTCTCAATTTCGACAAAGCTTTCTTTATCCATCTTTATTTTATTCCTTGTTAGATGGAAATTAGTGTTGTCCAAGCTCGGCAAGAGCTTAATTCGGCCGACAAGGAAGGAAAAGTATACAGAGCTTAATTCGGCCGACAAGGAAGGAAAAGTATACACCTTTTAGTACATGCACTCAACGTTTGATATTGATTTTCAAACTACAATCCTTTTTTAATAATAATTCAAATCTTCTTCTACCGTTTTTTTAGAACATGACCACAATCACTCATTAGCTCAATCAAGTCAATGCCGTGACTCTCGGTTTTGACAAAGCTTTCATTATTCGTCTTTACTTTATTTCTTATCATATGGAAATTAGTGTCACCAAATCTGGGCAAGAGCTTTATTCAACCGACGAAGAGAGAAAAGTATTCACCTCTTAGTACAAACTCTCGACTTTGATGTTAATTTTCTAACTTTAATCCTTTTTTTCAATAATAATTCAAATGTTTCCTATTATTTCTTTGAAAACAGGCTCACAAATGCTCACCAACTCAATCAAATCAAAGGCATGACTCTTGATTTCGACAAAGCTTTCTTTATCCATCTTCACTTTATTCCTTATCAGATGGAAATTAGTGCTATCTAGGCTAGGGAAAAAGCTTAATTCAGTTGACGAAGAGAGAAAAAGATACACATTTTTGTACATACTCTCGACATTTGATATAGATGTTCAAACTTTAATCCTCTTTTTTTTTTTCATAAAAATCCAAATATTTCCTATTGTTTCTTGGAGAGTGGGACCACGAGCGCTTCCTAGCTCAATCGACTCATTGTCGTGACTCTCAGTTTCGACAAAAGTTTTCTTTATTTATCTTCATTTTATTCCTTATCAAATGGAAATTAATGCTGTTTAGGCTAGGGAATAACTTAATTCGGCCAACGAGGAGAGAAAAGTATACACCTTCTAGTACATACACTCAACTTTTGTTGTTGCTTTCCAAACTTTGATCCTTTTATTAGATAACAATTCAAAGCTTTCCTTACTATTTCTTGGAGAACACAATCATGATTTCTCACCAACTCAATCAAGTTAATGTCGTGACTCTCAGTTTCAGCAAAACTTTTTTTTATCCATCTTCACTTTATTCCTTGTCGGATGAAAAATAGTGTTATCCAAGCTACGCAAGAACTTAATTTGGCTGACGAAGACAGAAAAGTATGCAACTTTTAGGACATACTCTTAACATTCGACGTTGATGCTCAAATTTTCATCTTTTGTTTTTTTTTTATAATAATTAAAATCTTGTCCTATTGTTTCTTGGTGAGCAGGACCACGATCGCCCACCAGCTCAATCGAGTCATTGTCATGACTCTCGCATTCGACAAAGTTTTCTTTATACATCTATGCTTCATTCCTTGTTAAATGGAAATTAGTGTTGTCCAGGCTGGGCAATAGTTTAATTTGGCTAAAAAGAGAGAAAACTATGCACCTTTTAGTACATACTCTTGACGTTTGATGTTGATTTTCAAACTTAAATCCTTTTTTCCGATAATAATTCAAATATTTTCTTATTATTTCTTGGAAAATAGGACCGCGATCGCTTAATAGTTCAATTAAATCAATGATGTGACTCTCAATTATAACAAAGATTTCTTTATCCATCTTTACTTTATTCCTCATCAGATGGAAATTAGTGTTGTCTAGGCTGGGGAAGATCTTAATTCAACCGATGAAAAGAGAAATACATACACCATTAGTGTTGAAGAGAGAAAAACATAAACCTTTTAGTACATACTCTCAACGTTTGATGTTGATGTTCAAACTTTAATTTTTTTTTTTTTCAAAATAATTCAAATCTTTCCCATTTTTTCTTGGAGAGTAGGACCTCTATTGCTCACTAGCTTAATCGAGTCAATGTTGTGCCTCTCGGTTTCGACAAAGTTTTGTTTATTCATCTTCACTTTACTCTTTATTAGGTAGAAATTAATGCTATTTAGGCTGGGCAAGAGCTTAATTCGGCCGACGAGGAGAGAAAAGTATACACCTTCTAGTACATGCATTCAATTTTTGTTATTGCTTTTCAAACTTTAATCATTTTATTTGATAATAATTCATAACTTTTCCTACTATTTCTTGGAGAACATAATCACAATTGCTAACCAGCTCAATTAAGTCAAGGTCTTGACTCTCAGTTTCCAGATAACTTTTTTTTTTATCCATCTTCACTTTATTCCTTGTCAGATGAAAAATAGTGTTGTCTAAGCTAGACAAAAACTTAATTTGGTCAGCGAAGAGTGAAAAGTATGCAACTTTTAAGGCATACTCTTGACATTCGACTTTGATGTTCAAACTTTCATCTTTTATTTTTTTTATAATAATTCAAATCTTATCCTATTGTTTCTTGGTGAGCAGGATCACAGTCGCTCACCAGCTCAATCAAGTTGTTGTCATGACTCTCGGATTCGACAAAACTTTCTTTATACATCTTTGCTTTATTCCTTGTCAAATGGAAATTAGTGCTGTCCAGGCTGGGCAAGAGCTTAATTTGGCCACAAAAGAGAGAAAAATATGCACCTTTTAGTACATACTCTTGACGTTTGATGTTGATTTTCGAACTTTAATCATTTTTTTCCAATAATAATTCAAATATTTTTCTATTATTTCCTGGAAAACAGGACCGCGATCACTTACTAGCTCTGTCACGCCCCGAACCACGAGCGCGCGCACATCCCACTGCGGTCGATCAAATATGTGATATCTCAGGATACGTCGCCGACCCATTCATTTTATTACGCATGCGGAAGCGAAACAAATCCTCTGACAACATTTAACTTGGGATAGAAAAGCAGGCAATCAATCACAATACCAAACACTCATTTACAAACACATAGGTTTAAATACAACTCTAGACTGTCTACAAAATAGACCGACTCGACAAAAGGAGAACTATCCTAAAACCAACTAGCAGGACACGTTCACCGATACTTCAGTCTCCACTTTTCCAGACTTAGGGCTTCGGGTCCTCCACAACCGCCATCTAGGGACCTGAAATTTTAATCCCACAACCGGGATGAGACGATGTCTCAGCAAGTTCAACCCCCTAAACCCTTATTAGAAAGAAAATACACCCCGGGTGGCCTAGCCACATCACACAAAAGACTTACCTCGCCTCAGTTCCTTCCTGCAGGTTAATGCAACTCAAATCACTCAATCACAGATAGTAATATGAACTTAAACAACCGGAACGCATTCTCTTTCATATAACCAACAACCGCGGGAGTCCTGATTATAAGACTAAATCGTTATGACACGTCCCATTCCATGCCATACAATTCCGTCCCATAATCCGACACATCAATAACACTCAACATGCATTCCAATTGTTATTCACTATCACACAAGGGCATAGCCTACTCGTAGTTCGGCTATCTACTGGCATATAGCCAGGCATCGCCTCCCCCCATGGAGCGCGGCTTCGTTACTACATCGACGGCATTCCCGAAGGAGCATGGGCCCAGAATCAACTGCGAACCGCATCCACCGTGTGGGCATCCCATATAGGGGCAAGTCCGACTCAACAGCCCAGGACGATTCCTCTTAATTATCAAACAGTCAAATCACACTCAGCTCCAGGACACTTTGCATTTCACTCAACGCTTCCACTTAAAATAGTGATCCCGGCCATTTTTCTTCATATTAAAAATATTCCATAAATTACTCACGTGCGTGGGGACACGCTAATTTCGAATCGAAAGCCAATATCTCACTTTTTCAAACCATACTATTTAATATAATCATTAAAAATCTAATTTTTGCATTAAAACCCGACACCTGGATTTTTATGAATAAAATCCATATTTATCACAATCACCACTCAATTTGCCACAATCAATCATCAAATTCAAATTCTAAATACACAAGTAGCAATTGGCACGAAATTCTGAGAGAATAAGGTTCCAAAATAATTTTCAAAATTTATTAAATAATTAAATTTATTCCAAAAATTAATTAAATAATAATATCCCTATCTTCCACGATCCACACTCAATTTATAAATCCAATCGTCAATTTCATAATCTGACTACACAGCAGTGACCGGTACCAAATTCTGAGAATTTAGGGTCCCGACAAAATTTTCGGAATTTAATAAATAATTAAATTTATTCCGAAAATAATTAAATAATAATATTTTAATAATTTCGAATAATAATATATTATTAAATTATTAAATTATTTCGAGATATTTAAATAAATAAAAAGTAAATTCATTTATGTCACATCAATGTTTATATTAATGTAAATATTCACTTAACCTTAATTTAATCACACTTTAAGTTAATAAAGCACATTAATATAATCTACACTTACATAAATTAAACTAACCACCTAATAACACTTAACATAAACTAAACACACCTAAAGCATCATTAACCTTCTAAGCGAGGTTTAGTGAGTTAAACTCACCCGATTAACGACCCAAGCAAACCAAAACAATGAGGACGACGCGAGGATCGAATTTCCTCAAAGCGGGTCGAGCATTCGGGTTTGGGAAGCCGGCCAAAATGGGCCAAACATATGCTTCCATACCCATTTTTTCGGTCACTGATTTGGGGCCGAGAAGGGCGGATCCGGCGCCAGTTCGGGTGGAGGAACGGCGGAGGAGACCGGCGAGGGCTTGGACGGGCTGAAGGGGAGGTTAACGACGGCTCACGGCGGCGGGGATGAGCTCCGGCAGCACCTGGAACGCACAAACTGAAGCTGAGACGTAGCTAGGCATTGGCCAAGCGCGAGCGAGCATCGGCCAAGCGCGAGCGAGCGTGGGCAGCGGCAGAGCGCGAGACGGCGAGCGGCGACGGGCGGACGCTTGCGGCTGCTTCAACGATGCTGCTGGCCTCGCTGTCTTCGGCTCGCAGATCTGCTGGGGACGTCGAGCACGAGCTGGAGATGGCGGAGGCGGTGTGACGACGAGCGGGCGTGGTGCGCGGGCGTTCAGACGAATGGCGACGACGGCAATTCCGGCGATGTGTGGCGGCGAGCGGGCAGGCGGAGGGCGGCCGGTCAGGCGTGCGGCTGGCCTAGTCCGGTCGAAGCTCTCCCTCCCCTCTCTCTCTCTCTCTCCTCCCAAGTCCAAAGGAAGAAGATGATGTTGATAGGTGAGAGGGAAAAACCCCACTTTATGAGGGCCAATGGGCTCTTGCCACTTGTCAACACCCCATTCGCTTGGCTTCAATCAGCATGACATCACCCGCATGATGTCATCTTCCACTATCTCCTCTCCCACAACATTTTTCAATGGGTCCAAATTAATTTCCGCTGGGGCATGAAACTTTGTACATTGATCTCTTTAATTCCATTCAATTCTTTCCCAATTAAGTCCAATTGAAGTCCATAAAATTAATCTAATGTCACCACACTTCAATTCACATCTTCACTTGTCCATAGAACCAACTTAAGTCTTAAAAGCATAACCAAGGACGGGCCAACTAATTTCTCGAGCCAAATTAGCCATTCTCTAATTATTTTGCTGAAAAACTCGGCTTGCACGAAAAATCTTTCGAAGATAAGTCAATGATCCTAAAATGATTTGTGACACATCCAGACTTCTAATTTCTGAATTCGATCTCAATTCCACAGTTAATTTCACTTTGGCACGATACTAGCGCGGCCCAACCTACTGGATAGCCTTTAGAAATTTTTATGCATTTGACCTGTGGTTGATCATCTCAAGCCACAATGTACATCTTTGAAACATTGGCGACTTTTGGTTGTCGGCGTAATCTCAAGATTTCAAATACGAACACAGGGTACCCAATCGATAGGAAAGTCGGTCCAATGCCGATCGACAAAAATTGTGCGATTTGATGGAATCACCCACACTCGATCACATGCCCCTGTCGAGTCAACCTATCTCCAGTCTCTAATCGATTTTTATTTGTGCCGTAGTGACCCTTGCAGATTAGCTCGGTCGAAAGGTCGCTTCCTGGTCAAATTCTCGAGTTTGAAGCATTAGAAACTCTTAACGGCTTTACCCAATAGACTAGTTTTCACATGAGTGGCCGACCCAAGGAAGATAACTATATGTGTGCCAACGAAATGCCCGTCTCAATTTATTGAAAATAGAATTGGAAAATCGGGATGTCACAAGCTCAATCAAGTCAATGATGTGACTCTTGATTTTAACCAAGATTTCTTTATCCGTCTTTACTTGATTCCTCTTCAGATAGAAATTAGTGCTGTCTAGGGTGTGGAAGAGCTTAATTCGGCTAATGAAGAGAGAAAAACATACACATTTTCGTGCTAAAGAGATAAAAACATACACATTTTAGTACATACTCTCAATATTTGATGTTGATGTTCAAACTTTAATCATTTTTTTCAAAATATTTCAAATCTTTCCATTCTTTCTTGGAGAGTAAGACCTCTATTGCTCACTAGCTCAATCGAGTCAATGTCGTGCCTCTCGGTTTCGACAAAGTTTTGTTTATCCATCTTCACTTTATTTCTTATCAGATAGAAGTTAATGCTTTCTAGGCTGGGTAAGAGCTTAATTCGGCTAACGAGGAGAGAAAAGTATACGTCTTCTAGTACATGTACTCAACTTTTGTTGTTGCTTTTCAAGCTTTAATCATTTTATTCGATAATAATTCAAAGCTTTTCCTACTTTTTCATGGAGAACACAATTACGATTGCGAACCAGCTCAATTGAGTCAATGTCGTGACTCTCAATATCAACAGAACTTTTTTTTATCCATCTTCACTTTATTCCTCGTCAGATGAAAAATAGTGCTATTCAAGCTACGCAAGAACTTAATTTGACCGATGAAGAGAGAAAAGTATGCAACTTTTAAAGCATACTCTTGACATTCGACGTTGTTATTCAAAGTTTCATTTCTTGTTTTTTTATAATAATCCAAATCTTGTCCTATTGTTTCTCAGTGAGCAGGACCACAGTCGCTCACCAGCTCAATCGAGTCGTTGTCATGACTCTCGGATTCGACAAAGCTTTCTTTATACATCTTCATTTTATTCCTTGTCAAATGGAAATTAGTGTTGTCCAGGCTAGGCAAGAGCTTAATTTGGCCAAAAAAGAAAGAAAATTATGCACATTTTAGTACATACTCTTGACGTTTGATGTTGATTTTCGAACTTTAATTCTTTTATTCCGATAATAATTCAAATATTTTTCTATTATTTCTTGGAAAACAGGACCGCGATCGCTTACTAGCTCAATCAAGTCAATGATGTGACTCTCGATTTTAACCAAAATTTCTTTATCCATCTTTACTTTTTTCCTCTTCATATGGAAATTAGTGCTGTCTAGGTTGGGAAAGAGCTTAATTCGTCTAATGAAGAGAGAAAAACATGCACATTTTAGTGCTGAAGAGAGAAAAACATACACATTTTAGTACATACTCTTAATATTTGATGTTAATGTTCCAACTTTAATCATTTTTTTTCAAAATAATTCAAATCTTTCCCATTCTTTCTTGGAGAGTAGGACTTCTATTGCTCACTAGCTCAATCAAGTCAATGTCGTGCCTCTCGGTTTCGACAAAGTTTTGTTTATCCATCTTCACTTTATTCCTTATTAGATAGAGATTAGTGTTGTTTAGGCAGGGCAACAGCTTAATTCGGCTAACGAGCAGAGAAAAGTATACGTCTTCCAATACGTGTACTCAACTTTTGTTGTTGCTTTTTAAACTTTAATCATTTTATTCGATAATAATTCAAAACTTTTCCTACTTTTTCATGGAGAACACAATCACGATTGCTAACTAGTTCAATTGAGTCAATGTCGTGACTCTCAATATCAACAAAACTTTTTTTTATCCATCTTCACTTTATTCCTTATCAGATGAAAAATAGTGTTTACCAAGCTGCGCAAGAACTTAATTTGGCCGACGAAGAGAGAAAAGTATGCAACTTTTAAGGCATACTCTTGACATTCGACGTTGATGTTCAAACTTTCATCTTTTGTTTTTTTATAACAATTCAAATCTTGTCCTATTGTTTCTTGGTGAGCAGGACCACAGTCGCTCACCAGCTCAATCAAGTTGTTGTCATGACTCTCGCATTCGATAAAGCTTTCTTTATACATCTTTGCTTTATTCCTTGTCAAATGGAAATTAGTGTTGTTCAAGCTGGGCAAGAGCTTAATTTGGCCAAAAAAACAAAATTATGCACATTTTAGTACATACTCTTGACGTTTGATGTTGATTTTCGAACTTTAATCCTTTTATTTCGATAATAATTCAAATATTTTTCTATTATTTCTTGGAAAACAGGACCGCGATCGCTTACTAGCTCAATCAAGTTAATGATGTGACTCTTGATTTTAACCAAGATTTCTTTATCCGTCTATACTTGATTCCTCTTCAGATGGAAATTAGTGCCGTCTAGGGTGTGGAAGAGCTTAATTCGGCTAATGAAGAGATAAAAACATACACTTTTCGTGCTGAAGAGAGAAAAACATACACATTTTAGTACATACTCTCAATATTTGATGTTGATTTTCAAACTTTAATTATTTTTTTCAAAATAATTCAAATCTTTCCATTCTTTCTTGGAGAGTAGGACCTCTATTACTCACTAGCTCAATCGAGTTAATGTCGTGCCTCTCGGTTTCGACAAAGTTTTGTTTATCCATCTTCACTTTATTCCTTATCAGATGAAAAATAGTGTTTACCAAGTTCCGCAAGAACTTAATTTGGCCGACGAAGAGAGAAAACTATGCAACTTTTAAGGCATACTCTTGACATTCAACGTTGATATTCAAACTTTCATTTTTTGTTTTTTTTTTATAATAATTCAAATCTTATCCTATTGTTTCTTGGTGAGCAGGACCATAGTGGCTCACCAGCTCAATCAAGTCGTTGCCATGACTCTCGGATTCGACAAAGCTTTCTTTATACATCTTCGTTTTATTCCTTGTCAAATGGAAATTAGTGCTGCTCAAGCTGGGCAAGAGCTTAATTTGGCCAAAAAAGAAAGAAAATTATGCACATTTTAGTACATACTCTTGACGTTTGATGTTGATTTTCGAACTTTAATCCTTTTATTCCGATAATAATTCAAATCTTTCCATTCTTTCTTGGAGAGTAGGACCTCTATTACTCACTAGCTCAATCGAGTTAATATCGTGCCTCTCGGTTTCGACAAAGTTTTGTTTATCCATCTTCACTTTATTTCTTATCAGATAGAAGTTAGTGCTGTCTAGGCTGGCAAGAGCTTAATTCGGCTAACGAGGAGAGAAAAGTGTACGTCTTCTAGTACATGTACTCAACTTTTGTTGTTGCTTTTCAAACTTTAATTATTTTATTCGATAATAATTCAAAGCTTTTCCTACTTTTTCATGGAAAACAATTACGATTGCGAACCAGCTCAATTGAGTCAATGCCGTGACTCTCAATATTAACAGAACTTTTTTTTATCCATCTTTACTTTATTCCTCGTCAGATGAAAAATAGTGCTGTCCAAGCTGTGCAAGAACTTAATTTGGCCGATGAATAGAGAAAAGTATGCAACTTTTAAGGCATACTCTTGACATTCGACGTTGATGTTCAAACTTTCATTTTTTGTTTTTTTATAATAATTCAAATCTTGTCCTATTGTTTCTTGGTGAGCAGGACCACAGTTGCTCACCAGCTCAATCGAGTCATTGCCATGACTCTCGGATTCGACAAAGCTTTCTTTATACATCTTCGTTTTATTCCTTGTCAAATGGAAATTAGTGTTGCCCAGGCTGGGCAAGAGCTTAATTCGGCTGACGATGAGAGAAAAGTATACGTCTTCTAGTACATGTACTCAACTTTTGTTGTTGATTCTCAAACTTTAATCATTTCATTCGATAATAATTCAAAACTTTTCCTACTTTTCATGGAGAACACAATCACGATTGCTCACCAACTCAATTAAGTCACTCTCAATATTAACAATTTTTTTTTTTTATCCATCTTCACTTTATTTCTTGTCAAATGAAAAATAGTGCTATCCAAGCTACGCAAGAACTTAATTTGCTTGATGAAGAGAGAAAATTATGCAACTTTTAAGGCATACTCTTGACATTCGACGTTGTTGTTCAAACTTTCATCTTTTGTTTTTTTATAATAATTCAAATCTTGTCCTATTGTTTCTTGGTGAGCAAGACCACAGTCGCTCACCAGCTCAATCGAGTTGTTGTCCTGACTCTTGGATTCGACAAAGCTTTCTTTATACATCTTTGCTTTATTCCTTGTCAAATGGAAATTAGTGTTGTCCAGGCTGGGCAAGAGGTTAATTTGGCCAAAAAAGAGAGAAAAGTATTGTTGACACCTAAAAAAAAAAAAAAAAAAAAATTATTGCGTGTGGATTATCTATGTGTTTAATATAGTTTTTTTAATGGAATATGTTTTTCCTAAAAAAAAAAAAAAAGAAGAAGCAAGTTGGGGCCGATGATCTGAATGTGACTAGCCAAGCCCAGGAGATCAGATTGTAATTAAAACAGCAAGTTGGGGCCAAAATGCAAGTTCTAAAAGTTGATGGACCAATTTGCAAAATTTGCAAAATTTTGCCCGAACCCTTAAATCATTATCTTGGCCCCCAATTGAGTTGAAATTGAACTTGGGTCAGGTCTAATTAATCGAATCGGGCAAAAGTGACCTAATTGCATTGAATTTGGCATTTTCGGGCAAGAAAATGGCCAATTTTGAGGGACTTTTTTGCAAAATTGGGTGAAAACAATTGCAAAAAATGGTCAAGTTCTTAAACTACTATACATGAGCTTTCTAATTAATCAAAAAACACAGCCAAATTAGTGGATTAAAGCACTCAAATCAGCAGCCAAAACTCAGTCCACGAGTTGGTCTTAATTCGAAGTTGCTCAGTAAGCAATTTTTGGTGGCCCCACCATATTCTTCTCAGCTGCCCAACCAGCCCGATCTTTGCACGTGATGGAAGATCGTATATAGTAGTACAAGTGGACAAAAATTGGCCAGGGATAAGCGACTTACAGCACTGAAAAATCGCAGCAAAATCCGCACACTCAACAGCTGCAGAATTGAAAAAAATTGGCTAAGTCAGAGAGTGGGTGAAGTAGCCCTGTTGACAGGCTTAGTAGGTAGACAAAAGGCTAACCCAAAATCCTCTAATTCATGGGATAAGATCTATGAAATTAGCTCTTTCTAGGACGAGAGGAAAGAGACGAGAGAGAGAGAGAGGAGAGAGCTCGGAATCGATCCCCAAAGAAGCCCTCAGAAGCAACTCCAGAAAAGAGAGACCCAGAAATTCCAGACCGACCTAGAGAAAGAAAAGTGAGATTTTCACACAACTGTGGCCAAAATTAGCTAAAACCTTCAACTAGAGAGTGAAACTTCATTCAAAGATCTTTCCAACCACAAGTTGCACGTCCCAAATGGAGATCGGGAAGGCCTCCTAAAGCCACCTGAAAACCACCCTCCTAGCAGGCCAAGGGAGTCCTAAGATTTTTCTTAAGTGTTAAGCCCGGTTGATCACGAGTGAGGAAAAGCAAGTGTTTTTTGAGAAAAGGAAGAGACAAATGAGGAAATTCATGAGTTACAAGCCAAACTATAATACATATAGTTTGGGTTAGCTTTGATTTGGCCAACAAAAGAGGTTCTAAAGCCTAATTTTGGAGGTCAACGAAAACCTTTGTTGTCAGCTTTTTCTTCTACAGATCTCACTTTCAATTTGAATGAGCCATTTTCCATGTGCCCCCCGAAGGATAATTTCTCATTTCCTCGACCAGGAGTCACTTGAAAACGAAACTAGGAAGAAAGGTAAGCATCTTAGATGTATTTTTGTTTGAGTTCGAACATGTTTTGATCACAAAAATCAAGAGGAAAACTAGTTCGGAGACCTAATTTTCGAAGTTGAAATATTTCCAAGTGTTTAAAGTCTCTCTAATACCCCTACATGCTTGACTTGTTCCTCCCCCTTTGCATGCGTTTTTTGTCGTTGTGACTTTGATGAATGTTATATGATGGTATAAATAATGCATAGGACAACCCGGTTTAATCTTTAAATCTCCTTGTGAACCATGAAACCGCCCATAATGTGAGCCAAAAACCAAGCCACTCCACATTGAGACATGGTTGGTCAACATAGATCATGCATGTATGCTTCTTGAAGAGTTCGTTTTGATGCATCCGGTTAATCGTTTTTGGTGATGTTTGTTGCATTTGAAAGTAAATGTTACCTATTTTCATCTGGATGGAGTGGTATTTCATATAAATGTTGCATGTGATGGCTGTCGAGGCTTCAATCTAAGCATATGATATGTTTGTTTAACTTGGGTTCAACATCAGATTTGCAAAACGACCCCAACCCGCATATTGAAGGTCGTTTTTAGCTTGCTTCTTGCGTGTTCTAGGCTGTGATCTCTAGCTAAACATGTTCTTTGCATGTAATAGTATATCCATGATACTTTTCTTTCACATGAAATTGCTTATGGGTCGAAATTGACGGTCACGAACATGGCCTGAAGAAGCTGTTTTGAAGAGATTTGGTGTAGGCTAAGTACTTGATAAAATGTCGGAACCAAGTTTCGATTTTGAAAGGGTCAATGTGAGTTCGAATATTGTGATAATCATGTGCTGTGTTGTTCAATGTTAGCATATTTCAATTTAGGGAATTAATTTTAAATAAAAATTTAAAAAATATGAACAAAAAATGAAAATTTCAAAAAAAATATAAAAATGATGCATGATATCAAATTATGATAGAAATGGCGTCTAGGAAATTTTCCTAATTTTAAAAGGTCATTTTCTTAATTTAATGATATTTTGGTATTTTATAACCATTTTTTGTAAATAATCTATTTTGCGTAGATTAAAATTAATTAGAGTAATTTCATGTATATTTAATTTCTCATTTTGCTCACGGGGGTCCTATTCTGGGGTGTGATAACAAGGCCATGTAATATTATTTGCCCGACTTGTATCGGGTCTTTCTTTTCCGCATTACTTTCAAGTCATTTCAATTTCTTGGATTTTATTTACCGCACCGCTTTTCAATAATTTGAGTGTAAATTTCTCTTCTAAATCATGTTAGGATTAGTCTAGAGATTAAAAAAAAAAAACCTACAAAAATATTTGCATGAACACTTAGTGGTTTCATAAAGATTATAATTGGTAATCAAGAATGTATGGCCATTTAGATAAATAACCTTCCAAGTTAGTGATACCGCAAAGGCGCTAATAGAAACATTAGCATAAACAAGTCCCCGTTCTTAGAAATCTCTGGTTGCGTAGGAATCGAGACTACACTCCCGTGTCTCGACTGGTTTTTAGCCGACCCCAATAGGCTAGTGGCGACTCCTAGAAATATTTAGGTTGTTAAGAACTAAAAAAAAAAAAAACAAAATCCAACGTCGCGCGAGATATGGGCTTGGGAGAGCTCGCGCCTAATTTAGGGCCATTGGTCCGCTTCTTTAGGCAGATACCCCTAAACCCTCTTCCTTTTCCCTCGGATGAAAAAAAAAAAAAAAAAAAAAGAAGGAGGTTGTGACAAGTATGCACCTTTTAGTACATACTCTTAACGTTTGTTGTTGATTTTTGAACTTTAATCCTTTTGTTTGATAATAATTCAAATAATTTTCTATTATTTCTTGGAAAACAGGACTGCGATCGCTTACTAGCTCAATTAAGTCAATAATGTGACTCTCGATTTTAATCAAGATTTATTTATCCATCTTTACTTTATTCCTCATCAGATGGAAATTAGTGTTGTCTAGGTTGGGGAAGATCTTAATTCAGCTGATGAAGAGAGAAAAACATACACATTTTAGTACAAACTCTCAATATTTGATGTTGATGTTCAAACTTTAATCATTTTTTTTCAAAATAATTCAAGTCTTTCCCATTTTTTCTGGGAGAGTAGGACCTCTATTGCTCACTAGCTTAATCGAGTCAATGTCGTGCCTCTCGATTTCGACAAAGTTTTGTTTATCCATCTTTACTTTATTCCATATCAAATAGAAATTAGTGTTGTCTAGGCTGGCCAAGAGCTTAATTCAGCTGATGAGGAGAGAAAAGTATACGTCTTCTAGTACATGTACTCAACTTTTGTTGTTACTTTTCAAACTTTAATCATTTTATTCGATAATAATTCACAGCTTTTCCTACTTTTTCATGGAGAACACAATCACGATTGCTAACAAGCTCAATTGAGTCAATATCATGACTCTCAATATCAACAAAACTTTTTTTATCCATCTTCACTTTATTCCTTGTCAGATGAAAAATAGTGTTGTCCAAGCTACGCAAGAACTTAATTTGGCCGATGAAGAGAGAAAAGTATGCAACTTTTAAGGCATACTCTTGACATTCGACTTTGATGTTCAAACTTTCATCTTTTATTTTTTTTATAATAATTCAAATCTTATCCTATTGTTTCTTGGTGAGCAGGATCACAGTCGCTCACCAGCTCAATCAAGTTGTTGTCATGACTCTCGGATTCGACAAAACTTTCTTTATACATCTTTGCTTTATTCCTTGTCAAATGGAAATTAGTGCTGTCCAGGCTGGGCAAGAGCTTAATTTGGCCACAAAAGAGAGAAAAATATGCACCTTTTAGTACATACTCTTGACGTTTGATGTTGATTTTCGAACTTTAATCATTTTTTTCCAATAATAATTCAAATATTTTTCTATTATTTCCTGGAAAACAGGACCGCGATCACTTACTAGCTCTATCAAGTCAATGATGTGACTCTTGATTTTAACCAAGATTTCTTTATCCGTCTTTACTTTATTCCTCATGCGATTGGAATTAGTGCCGTCTAGGCTGGGGAAGAGCTTAATTCAGCTAATGAAGAGAGAAAAACATACACATTTTCATGCTGAAGAGAGAAAAACGTACACCTTTTAGTACAAACTGTCAATATTTGATGATGTTCAAACTTTAATCATTTTTTTCAAAATAATTCAAATCTTTCCCATTCTTTCTTGGAGAGTTGGACCTCTATTGCTCACTAGCTCAATCGAGTCAATGTCGTGCCTCTCGGTTTCGACAAAGTTTTGTTTATCCATCTTCACTTTATTTCTTTTCAGATAGAAATTAGTGCTGTCTAGGCTGGGCAAGAGCTTAATTCGGCTGACGAGGAGAGAAAAGTATACGTCTTCTAATACATGTACTCAACTTTTGTTGTTGCTTTTAAAACTTTAATCCTTTTATTTAATAATAATTCAAAGCTTTTCCTACATTTTCATGGAGAACACAATCACAATTGTTAACCAGCTCAATTGAGTCAATGTCGTGACTCTCAATATCAACAAAACTTTTTTTTTTATCCATCTTCACTTTATTCCTTGTCAGATGAAAAATAGTGTTGTCCAAATTGCGCAAGAACTTAATTTGGCCGACGAAGAGAGAAAAGTATGTAACTTTTAAGGCATACTCTTGACATTCAACATTGATGTTCAAACTTTCACCTTTTGTTTTTTATTTTATTTTATAATAATTCAAATCTTGTCCTATTGTTTCTTGGTGAGCAAGACCACAGCTGCTCACTAGCTCAATCGAGTCGTTGTCATGACTCTCGGATTTGACAAAGCTTTCTTTATACGTCTTCACTTTATTCCTTGTCAAATGGAAATTAGTGTTGTTCAAGCTGGGCAAGAGATTAATTTAGACAAAAAAGAGAGAAAAGTATGCACCTTTTAGTATATACTCCTGACGTTTGTTGTTGATTTTCGAACTTTAATCCTTTTGTCCGATAATAACTCAAATATTTTTCTATTATTTCTTAGAAAACAGGACCGCGATTGCTTACTAGCTCAATTAAGTCAATAATGTGACTCTCGATTTTAACCAAGATTTATTTATCCATCTTTACTTTATTCCTCATTAGATGGAAATTAGTGTTGTCTAGGCTGGGGAGGATCTTAATTCGGCTAATGAAGAGAGAAAAACATGCACCTTTTAATACTGAAGAGAGAAAAACATACACCTTTTAATACATACTCTCAATATTTGATGTTGATGTTCCAACTTTAATCATTTTTTTGAAAATAATTCAAATCTTTCCCATTCTTTCTTGGAGAGCAGGACCGCTAGTGCTCACTAGCTCAATCGAGTCATTGTTGCGCCTCTCGGTTTCGACAAAGTTTTCTTTATCTATCTTCACTTTATTCCTTATTAGATAAAAATTAGTGCTCCCTAGGCTGGGCAAGAGCTTGATTCAGCCAACAAGAAGAGAAAAGTATACGCCTTCTAATACATGCACTCAACTTTTGTTGTTGTTTCTCGAACTTTAATCATTTTATTCAATAATAATTCAAAGCTTTTCCTACTATTTCTTGGAGAACACAATCACGACTTTTAACCAGCTCAATTGAGTTAATGTCGTGACTCTCACTTTCAACGAAACTGTTTTATCTATCTTCACTTTATTCCTTGTCAAATGAAAAATAGTGCTGTCCAAGTTGGGTAAGAACTTACTTTGGCCGACAAAGAGAGAAAAGTATGCAACTTTTAGGACATACTCTTGACATTCAACATTGATGTTCAAACTGTCATCTTTTTTTTTTTTTTTTTTTTTTTTACAATAATTCAAATCTTATCCTATTGTTTCTTGGTGAGCAAGACCACAATCACTCACAGGCTCAATCGAGTTGTTGTCATGACTCTCAGATTCGAAAAAACTTTCTTTATACATCGTCGCTTCATTCTCTATCAAATGAAAATTAGTGCTGTCCAAGCTGGGCAAGAGCTTAATTTTGCCAAAAAATTAAAGAAATTATACACCTTTTAGTACATACTCTTGACGTTTGATGTTGATTTTCAAACTTAAATCCTTTTGTTCAATAATAATTCAAATATTTTTGTATTATTTCTTGGAAAATAGGATTACAATCGCTTAATAGCTCAATCAAATCAATGATATGACTCTCGATTTTAACAAAGATTTATTTATCAATCTTTACTTTATTCCTCATCGGATGGAAATTAGTGCTGTCTAGGTTGGGGAAGATTTTTATTCAACTGATGAAGAGAGAAAAAAACATACACTTTTTAGTGCTAAATAGAGAAAAGCATACATCTTTTAGTACATACTCTCAACGTTTGATGTTGATGTTCAAACTTTAATCCTTTTTTCAAATAATTCAAATATTTCCCTTTCTTTCTTGGAGAGTAGGACTGCTAGTGCTCGCTAGCTCAATTGTGTTAATGTCGTGCCTCTCGGTTTCGACAAAGTTTTTTTTTTTATCCATCTTCACTTTATTCCTTATCAGATAGAAATTAGTGCTGTCTAGACTGGGCAAGAGCTTAATTCGGCTGACGAGGAGAGAAAAGTATACGCCCTCTAGTACATGCACTTGACTTTTGTTGTTGCTTTTCAAACTTTAATCCTTTTATTCGATAATAATTCAAAGTTTTTCCTACTATTTCTTAGAGAACACAATCATGATTGCTAACTAGCTCAATCAAGTCAATGTCTTGACTCTTAGTTTCAACAAAACTTTTTTTATCCATCTTCACTTTATTCATTGTCAGATGAAAAATTGTGTTGTCCAAGTTGGGCTAGAACTTAATTTGGTCGATGAAGAGAGAAAAGTATGCAACTTTTAAGACATACTCTTGACATTCGACGTTGATGTTCAAACTTTCATCTTTTGTTTTTTTATAATAATTCAAATCTTGTCCTATTGTTTCTTGGTGAGCAGGACCACAGTCGCTCACCAGCTCAATCAAGTTGTTATCATGACTCTTGAATTCGATAGAGCTTTCTGTATATATCTTCGCTTTATTCCTTGTCAAATAGAAATTAGTGTTGTCCAGGCTAGGCAAGAGCTTAATTTGGCCAAAAAAGAGAGAAGATTATGCACCTTTTAGTACATATTCTTGACGTTTGATGTTGATTTTCGAACTTTAAATCCTTTTTTCTCGATAATAATTCAAATATTTTCCTATTATTTCTTGGAAAAACAGGACCATGATTGCTTACTAGCTCAATCAAGTCAATGATGTGACTCTTGATTTTAACCAAGATTTCTTTATCCGTCTTTACGGTATTCCTCATGCGATGGAAATTAGTGCCGTCTAGGCTGGGGAAGAACTTAATTCAGCTAATGAAGAGAGAAAAACATACACCTTTTAATGCTAAAGAGATAATGCTAAAGAGAGAAAAACTTATACATTTTAGTACACACTCTCAATGTTTGATGTTGATGTTCAGACTTTAATCATTTTTTTCAAAATAATTCAAAATTTTCCCATTCTTTCTTGGAGAGTAAGACCTCTATTGCTCACTAGCTCAATCGAGTCAATGTCGTGCCTCTCAGTTTCAACAAAGTTTTGTTTATACATCTTCACTTTATTCATTTTCAAATGGAAATTAGTGTCGTTCAGGCTGGGCAAGAGCTTAATTTGGCCGGAAAAGAGAGAAAAGTATGCACATTTTAGTACATACTCTTGACGTTTGTTGTTGATTTTCAAACTTAAATAATTTTTTCCAATAATAATTCAAATATTTTCCTATTATTTTTTGGAAAACAGGACCACGATCGCTTAATAGCTCAATCAAATCAATGATATGACTCTTGATTTAACAAAGATTTCTTTATCCATCTTTCCTCATCATATGGAAATTAGTACTGTCTCGGTTGGGGAAGATCTTAAATTCAGCTAATGAAGAGAGAAAAACATACACATTTTAGTGTTGAAGAGAGCAAAACGTACACCTTTTAGTACATACTCTTAACGTTTGATGTTGATGTTCAAACTTTAATCTTTTTTCCATAATAATTCAAATATTTCCTATTCTTTCTTGGAGAGCAGGACCGCTAGTGCTCATTAGCTCAATTGAGTTAATGTCGTGCTTCTCGGTTTTAACAAAGTTTTGTCTAACATATTGCTTGCCCCAAAACTAACAAATTGGGGCAAAATTAATTATGTTTTTCACCTCTCAATTAAGGAATTGGGGCGTAATTTAGTTTGACTAGATTCAGCTTGGGCAGAAATCTTGATACAGTTAAACGATGTTGTGCAACATGGGAATTAATTAAAAATTATTATTTTTAAATTATTGTGCTTTGAAAACCACCAATTCGCAGCATTATTTTGGGCAACATATCTTACTAGATTGCCCATGTATTAAAGACTAATCGAAACCCAGAACACGTTGGTCTAGTGGTATCTTTCTAGTTCAAGAGGTTTCAAATCCTTTTACTTGGGCTGGACTAGGCTGTACTGGGTTGGACTGGGCTGGGGACTCATCTCATTAAACAAATCGAAAAATATATATATAATTTAAGTGAGAAGCCCTAAAACATATTCCTCCTATTTATTGGCCGCAGCCCTCACATGAGGCTCTCGAGTAGATTATTTTTAAGAGTGATAAATCACGTTAAATTCTTCTAATTGAAGTAGATTTATTTTGTTTCGTATGTTGTGCTTAAGTGACAATACAATACTCACATATTCCTAGTTAACTGGATTTTGGGGCCAAAAAAATATGCATTGCATTGATATGGTTGATTCTAAGTCCATTATAGTGCGACTTTTCCATATATATATTTTTGGTAAGAACGACTTGTCCATATTTTACAATAAAATTAATGAAAAATTCATTAGCATGAATTTGGCAATGTCATATAACTTATTTTGTTTATGAAAATGCTTTCTATAAATAATAGTGTCCTTGTATTGTTTATCATCCTGCAGTTTTTGAGCACTAGCTTTCATTTGATTCAGAACTTAGAGGGTAGTATCCAGGCTCAAAGTTTTAGAACTGGCGTCAAACATGGTTCATAGCAGAGCCAATAGTCATTCTTTTGAACTGATAGCACAAGTAATCTACACACTCACAATATGAATCCCTCCATTGCTTTCATTTTTTATTCAGAATAATCACTTAAATACGAAAATGAATTTTGCTGATGGACGCAATCTCAATTTGGCCATTAGACAGGTTTAATAACTAGGGACGATCTCTGCATATTCTCATTTAAGTCGAAAATTTCCAGGACAATGCTGCTGCAGATTTGTTTCGACACATAATGAATACGGCTCATTGAGGAACCGCGGGTAATGGAGAGAAAGGGCAATCAAGCTTCACAGTGGAGCTAATGGCAGCATCCTCCAGCTGTAATCTTGATATCCTTGGATCCTTATCAACCCAATCCCTCCTCTAAATACATATGTTGCTGCAGAAAGCTCGCTAGTCTTCATACTCGGTCTCTTCATCGTCACCTTCGTTGTTTTCTGCATGGATCTATCCCTCCACGTTCTCTTAGTCCTCTTCCGTTTCTTCTCTATCTTCTTCCTCGTGTATGTCTTCTTTAACTGGCCACGGTTCCTTCGTTACATCAAAGTGACAGGAGTAGGGGAGTGGCGGCGCCCTTTCCTCCTAGCGGACTTTGCCACGGTTTCTTCACCACATTAACAATACATATGGTACTTTCACGCTTTTCATGATTAAATCCTTGTATTTTTAATTTATCTAATCGAGTCTTTCTAGTTTCACAAATTTTGTAATCAAGCTTTTTAGATAGCAAATCCTGTCAAATCTAGCTGACTTGTAGGATTCGGGAAACTGCGATCGTCCTTGCTAAGCATCTTGTCATCTACAAAGGAAAAGAGTGGTATTAATCAAGCTATGTTCAGGCATGAGATACAACATTTTCTTCAAAAGTCAGGTGATCCTTTTGTCTCAGTTCCTTTATATCTCCTTGTTTGCTGATGGCTTGCCCCACTTTGTTACCTGTCGGTGGCGTGCATGAAGTTTTAAGAGCAAACACTTCTTAACACTCTTGGAGATGACATCGTGCCCGATCGATATAAGATTAGCCCCCACATTGACTTTGTCTACCTCTGTAATTTTCTTTCTCAAGGGCACGTGTGGAGCTGATTGGTCTCTGCCATGCTATTGGATTTATGTAATCTACATTAAGGGCTCGTTTGGTTCAACTTTGGGGAAAAATCTTTGCATTTCCCCAAGTATCTTTAGAAGAATGGGCATTCTGTGAATGCTGAAGTGTTTGGGAACTCTTTTTGTTTTGGTGCATTTTACAAAGGAGCTTTGAGCTGAAAAGAAAAAGGAAAAAAAGAAAAGGAGAAAGGAGAAGGAGATGTTGAAGCAGAGGAGGGGAACGATTGGGAGGCAGTCAGAGCTAGTGGGGGAGGTGGCTGGTGGCTGTGGTGGTGGGGAGGCGGTGGGTCGCGGCCTCAGGTGGTGTCACCTAGGTCGCGCGACCCACGCACTGCTGTCCTGTGGGTCGCGCGCCCTCAGGGCAATGCCGCCTGGGGCCGCGCGACCCATGCACCGCCGTTGCGTGGGTCGCGCGGCCTCGGGCGTCAATGCCTGAGGCCGCGCGACCCACGCGAACCACGCGACAGCGGTGCGTGGAGATCAGATCAGGCGGTGCTTAGCCCGTCGCGTGGGTCGCTCGACGTCGACGCCGCCTAAGGCCGCGACCCACGCGACGGCGGTGCTTGGCGACGGCGGTGCGTGGCGACCAGATTTGGCCGGCTGAGCACTGCTTAGCCCGTCGCATGGGTCGCACGACCTAGGCAACGTCACCTAAGGCCACGACCCACGCGACGGCGGTGCTTGGCGACGACGATGCGTGGGCGACCAGCTCCGCCGGCTGAGCTTCACTCTTGAAGAAATAAGTTCAACGAGGAAGACGATGAACAGTAATTTTTGAGGGTATAATAGGAAAACGCAATTATCAGTGAGGGCAATATTGGAAGAAAAAATTTCATTAATCCCCTCTTCAGCATTCCAAAAATGCTGAATGCCCAAAGCAGGTCCCCACCTGCTTTGGGCTTTCAGCATTCTAGAGCATTTCAAATGCTAGCATTCTCCCAAGTATACCTAAAAATGCTGAACCAAAAGCTTGAAATTTTCCCTAAGGGGCTTTCGGGGCTGAAAGCCCCTTGGGAATGCTGAACCAAACAGGCCCTAAGTACAACATCATACGTTAGCATATGAATGAATAGTGCAGAGTTAGAACAAATGGGACCTGATGGCAATCCTCCCTTATTAAATCGTATCTCGAAGGTGTGAATATTTCAAGGCAGTCTTCCGACTCGGTTTACACAGAAAATGGCTTCTCTGAGCATCTATAAAATTCAAGGCTTTATTCCTCCACTAGATCATCGGAATTTGTCTTGCCACCTCATGTGCATTCTGAAGTCACAAGTTTTAATTTTTTATTTTTTGAGATGTATTGAAAATTTTGACTGCGACAAATTTTGGTGGGATTGTGCAGAAGCCCAGCCTTCAAAGAGATTTGATCATAGGGCCAATTTAATGTGCTTTCACATGCCCTCAAAACATGAAAGTTTCTCATGAACTTGCAATTTATTGAAAAAAAAAAAAAAGAGTTATGTTATTGAAAACGGTAAACCGAAATCCGAGAAAGTAGGAAAGATTCATATGTAGAGGAATATGCAGATAATTAAACATGCCCCTACTCTGGGCAATTCGGACTCATTCTATCATCCAAATCCTCATCAATGACAATGGCAGTATCATTGGTTGCTTGGACATTTTTATCACCTTGAGCTTTGCCGGTCGAATTGACATTGGTGGGCTTTACCCGGTTCATTGGGTTTGACCTTGGAGGAGGACGTAGAGTCGCAAATACCTTATCCAGCTTATCCACGCGATCTGACAAACGTTGCACTACATTGGTCAACTCGTTCATTCGACATCCGAGGGGTGTCATCCCGTCGCTCTCTCCTTCGAGCGCCAACTTCTTGGTCATTTCTTCCACGCAATCTGACAAGTATTGCTTGATCGTGATTGGGAGACGATGTAATATATAAGAATGACAAAGAAGATAGAACACTTACAGGGATAGCGAGGGTAGAAACATACAAAAACATGCACATGTACATGCGAGGTTTAACTCCTAAAAGTAGAAAATTCAATGATCAAAATAGTAACAAAATTACTCAGAAGATTAAAGAACCTGAAATGCATGAGCAAGCAGGAATGGATGTGTATTTGACACTCAACTGAGACAAGGATTCTGCAAATTTAGACTTAGAAAACAAACATGCGATGTCAAATGCATTTATTAATGAAAATGTTGATGAATTTGACTAATGCATGACCTAAGCTATTTTGAGATAACTAAGATGTAATGTCAATTCATTCTTTGTTGTGTTTTCTTTTTAATGAGATGAACTCCCTAAATGCAATATGGACACGACTCAGATAATGCTATGATTATATGCACTAATCTAACATGGCTCAATGAAGTAACATAAAGTCCTAAATGTCATGCTTGCTATGCTATAATGAATTAACTATATGCAGTGATACGGGATCAATTCCTAAAGCTAGCGACATGATATGCCGAGAATGCTATGCCATAAGATAGAATTAATCATATACTAATCCTAGGATGCAAGTTATATGAAATGATTTTTCTTTGTATTATATTTATGTTAACGAAAACAGCAAATTATATCCTAGGACCCTACATGTGACATACTGACTTTTGCTCAACGAATATCAACTTAGTGATGCAATGCTGACTTTTTTCATATTTCTCTTTTTACGATGTGCAATATGAATAATGCATGAAATGCAATGACTAATTATACCAATATTCAACACATAATTATCAAAAATGTGATTTTAATGTGATTTTCTAGATGACGTGAATTATGTGATATAAAACACAAGTAACATTCTTTTTTTCTCTTTTGTTTTCGATTAGTAAAAACCATGAACTACCCTAAATCTACGGATACCTCTTAACACTAAAAGGCCTTGCCCTAGATAAGAAATTATGAACTTGCGCAAAACTCTAAATATGTACAAGACAATGACAAGCAATGTCGATGTATTGAAATACACATTATGGTTAGAATTAATCACATCATTGATTGGAGTTCGATCTTAGTGCCTAAAGGTCCAAAAGGAAAGGATCAGACCAAATCGTGATAGCATAAGCTTCTATTAACTAATAACATGCATTTAAAAACCAATGAATTTAGACAAACCCAGCTTACCTTGAGCAAAGATTAACCTAAGACAATCGAAGCGAGGAAAGATGTGACGCCTTCTGGTGGGTATTGACAAGAGAGTGTAGCCGGTGAAGCTACGGCAGCGAGGATTGACGACCGTTGTTCAATGCCGGAGTTTGCAAAAGGGGCTTGCCGGGGGAACTAGCGATTCTTGAACGTAATGGCAAGGACGGATGTTAGCTAGTAACACCACAGACAATCACCAATGTTGCTAAATGACCACCGGTGCCAAGCTGCTTTGCCAGGAAACCTGAAAGCTTGCAAGGAGGTCCAGAAGACCTACTGGGATAACTGGCCGTGGCTGGATTCGCTGGACTTCTCGGCCTAGCTGCTGTGCGTGATAGTGAGGCTCGTCAGCGAATTGACATCACGTCAGTCACTGCGCCTGGAAGTCGCGGCTGAGCAAGGCGGAGGTGCAGCGGAGCTGACTTCAGCATTGATGAGATGAATGACAACGTCAGGGCAACGTCGCGGATGGAGAGTAGGATATGGTGGCTTGGCTTACGGAGTGGTGGTGGGCGGCGGAGTGTGGAGGAGAGCAACCGCGGATGAAGATTCGCTCTTGAAATGATGATACCCACGGACGTTAGATGCTGATCACAACTTTTTCATTCAAACCTCTTTAACAACCGGGAGATGATATCGCATTTCTATGGAAAAATCTCCCAACAGCCCGGACGTCAATTGTGGGAAAAGAGATCACCGAAATCTGAGTCTTCATCCCATCTCAAAATCTCTTCCGTTTTGCCAGCCCATTATCAGATTCCGATCGCAATTGCCTCTCTCTCCTTTTGAATTCTTGACCGAGATAAAGAGGTCGTGACGGCCAGCTATTTATGGGAGATGATCCTTCGTGCGCTTGTCCGTGCATCAGTCCATGGTAGCATCGAAGAGAAGTCACATAATGACTTAAACAAAAAGAATACAAATGTGAATGATGCAAGTGATATTTTTATTATTTTTAGGAGTCGGGTCGACTCTCAATTTTCTTATGCAACCTATAGGTTACCAAAATTTAGATGTCGATAATCTAACTACCTAATTGACACCTAAAATTTCCCTTTTACTCAATCTTCTAAAGAGATAAATATGATTTCTTGGAGCTAGTCGAAAATAAAGTGATGACACATGCCATTCGCAAACTACATTTTGTCGGACACATGTTTTTGTAATGCAAGCATGATTTTCAAATAATGTGGCAGGTTAGCCACGCCTCACACACGAGGTTAATTGTGTACCTTCAAGATATACGTGAAACTTGGAATTAGATGAAGAGGATTATTGATACTATTCATTTATGTTTTAAATTACATAGAAAATTAGGGATTGATTTTAACCCCTAGCAAAAATAACTTTCATTCAACTACAATGCATAAATAGTATCAATTAAAACTTCGATTTTTAAAAAAATTATTTAAAAAAGAGAAAAAGCGGAGAGGGCCGGACCTGGGCGGGCCCGCCCCCCTCTTCCTTTTTCATCTTTCCCTCATTCTTCCCACCGCGGGCCGGCCCACCTATCCCTTTTGCCAGCCCGGCCCCCTTCTCTCTTCCCTGCTCGGCTTGTACGGTAGCTCGGTGAAAAGGGCAAAAGGACGACGCAAAGAAGGACAGCGTACGTCAAAGGACAATGAGGAGCGTCGCGCGCGACGCGGTCAGGACGGGCTGGCCAGCAACGGCTGGCGTCGGACACGAGGCTTGGAAGAGAGAGAGAGAGAGAGAGAGAGAGAGAGAGCCGTGAGCGAAAGAAAGGGAGAACTAGAGTCCCGGCCAACTTCCGGTGGTGGCCGCGCCGAGTCCCGGCCAACTTCTACCCCTCCTCCGCCTCGAAAAAGTGGTAAGACCCGGCTGCTCTTTTTTTCTTATTTTTCCGATTTGGGTCGATTCCTCGAGGATCCCAGCTCGGAGGCGCGCGAGGCGAACGGACGTGGCCTGATCTATGGATCTCGCCCACCATTCGCCGCCGCCGAGCCGGGTAGAGAGCACCACCAACGGTCCCCGTTTGCCCTGTTTTGGCTCGTCGAACTGGGCTTCGTCGTGGTACGATTCGTGCGAGTCCCAGCCCCCATCTATGTCGTGCTAAGCTGCATTTCGATCTCTACTTATCGATTGCTAAGCGTCTCGGCGCGGTTTGACTCCCAAATAATTCAATAGTCTCCCTTCAGTCGACGCCCGTCACCTGTTTGTGAAAATGCCTGAACCAAGTTATGTAGAGTTTCCGGGATTTTGGTCTGGTTCTAAGCGTTTGTTGGTTATTTGACATGTTTGTGAACTTTCATTGTCATCTATGGAGTCTTGCGTTGTTTCTTTTACGTGTCGTGTGTGCATCCTGACGGACAGTTCTTTGATTGAGCCAAGGGCGGATACGAGCCGGCTCATGGCCGTTCGTCCCTTCTATTTGGACGGAGAGAAAGCAAAAGAGGGGGTCAAGTTGGAGGCGTCGATTTCGTGAAGGATGAGTATTAGGTTGGGCTTAAGTTGGTTTAGTGGGTTTAGGTCCGTCTCTGTTTTCATGGGTTTTAAAATTGGTTTTGGGCTTATTTAGAATTTGTTAAGTTTGGGTCGATTTCGAGCTATATTTGGACTGTTGATCTTCGGGCCTGATTTGCTTTAGTCTGGCTTCAGAAAACTTGGGCTTAAATTGCTGTGCAATTAGAAGAGGTGGCCGGGCCGGGTATATTTGATCTGTCGAAATAGGTTTATTCGGGCCGAGCCTCAGGGCCGATCCGATTTCTTGACCCAACACGGACCTAGAGGGTCTGGGTCGGACCCAAGAGACCTGGTCCGAATTCTTTTTAACAATATTAAAACTCATAAAAAGAAAATCATGAAAATTCTTAAAACATTAATTAATTAATAAAAATCATTAAAAAAATTAAAAAAGAAAAATTTTATAAGGTATTAAATATAATTCATAGAAATTTTAAAAATTCAATAATTACATAAAAATACAAAAAAAAATCAAAAAATTTTAAAATTTTGGAAAACTAAAATATTCATAATTTTTTTTGAAAATCCCAAAAAATTCCAAAAAATTTAGAATTCCCCAAAAAGCTTTAAAATGGTTTTTGGATGATCTTCTCTTAAAAAGGGGGATCCTTTTGTATCTAAAATTGTGCCAAATTGTCCTTAGAGACAAATGCCCTTGATTACACACTTTTCTTATGTTAATTATGGTTTCCATTTAGCTTAGTTAGAGGCGGCATGCTCCTTATGTGGCAATGCTAGATTCTTGCTCTCCTAAGTAATTTTTTTCAATGTCACTTTAGTTATTGATTATTATGTTAATAATTGCGTACTCACATGGTCACTTCACATAATCAATCTAGACTACTTGACAAAAATCTTTTTGAAAGACATAAGATTAGGTACCCAAATGGTACTGATTGTTTATTAGCATAATCAAGTCCTTAATCTCAAACTCTCTGATTGTATAGAAAGTGAGGTACACTCACATGCTTCACTTAGTTTTTAAGCCTACCTCAATAGGTGAGTAGTGACTCATCATTGAAACATTTTTACGAACACATTAATATCGCACAAGATATGGATTTGGGAGAGCTCGCTCCTAATTATGGCCTTGGGCCCGTCTTTTAGATAATCTCACTAAACCTATTCTCTCTCCTGAGGGGTAGGTCATGACAAGAACCAAAGCCAAAGGAAGGTGTTTTTGGTGTGTCCTTGAATGAACCGTCTAGAAACATGTACTATTGGATTTCAATTGTCTTGATGGAGTCAAATATGATCCATTACATGCCATTAGTTTAAAGCTTTGTGGAAATAGATATGAATGACTTTGGTTGGTATGTGACTTTTGTTTTACCTAGCTATCCATATGGAAGCCGGTCCTCCACATGAAGTTATCGTTGCTCTAGCCAAACGACAAAAAAATGAACTTCCGTCAATATTTCAAAAGAATGTGTTAGTTAATAAAAAAGTGACTTCATGAGGTTCCTTGGTCGGAATGAAGATGGTCTATCTCTAACCACACCAGTGAGCTACATTCAATGACCAATGATATCATCTATTTGTTACGTCCAAAAAGTGAAAAAGGAAAATAATTAGATAGTGAGAAATCATCGAAGAATTTACACCATTACTTATCCTGTCTCAGTCGATACTTATACATTGAATGGGATTCTTATAACTTATTGAAGCATTAGCAAAGATATATATTGGATGATCCGAGAAGATGTTTTCTCCAACATCAAAATTGGTGCAACCCAATTGAAGGAAATGAATCAAGTATTCAACCCATAACTTTAACCATGCCCTGCATGTACGTTTCTGAGCATAAGCAGATATTCAGGACAAAAGACGCCCAATCATGAATCAAAATGCAAATGTGATTTTTTAACTTTTTGGTGGCCGGAGTGCAAAATGCAATATTGTGAGTGACGTACTACATAGAAAACTTCATTTCCTATGTCAAGTTAAATCGAACGGCATATGCTTTTATGGAAATTATAACTAATTTACCTTAAATTCATTTCTTCCCCCAAGTTAATTACCTTAAACCCAAACAAATCTTGATGCCGATTATGTTATTTCCTCTAAAATTCGTATCCTAATTCCTACACTAAACTACCTAGTAATGGTTTATAACCTCATGCGGTCCTAGGAGTAGACAAGATTTGTGCGAGGTTTTTTTCACCCGCTAAAGGAAGCAAGACCAACCCTTTGATGCTGAGATGTAATGTGGTTTATAAGTTTGGGCAGGTTTTTATCTTTTAGGCCAAGATTCACTCTAGAAAGTCTGGCATCACTAGGTTGAGAACCATCCGGGAATCGATCACCCATAGTTCAAATTGAAACTTTAACCAAAAACAAACACGTTGATGATCTACACTCCAACAGTTGAGCTGCCTATAAAAGAACATGCAGTTAGTGTGACTTGGATGTGTAGTCCCAATTGGGGCTTCAAACACAAAGATTTATAAATGAAATATTTCATTATGAAAATGCTGATCATTCACAAGTTTAATTGCTTTTCTTCAGCAACTAATACATACAATATGACTAATTTTCAACGATGTAAAACATAATCTCTACAGTTATCCAACGACATAATTTTTCCATACTTAAGATTGCAACAATTGTTGATGGGCAGCTCAAGAAAAGATACGAAGCTGAAACCAATATACGTTCGAACTCAATATAGCTAATCTGTTTTATAGATAAAACGGAGATAATTGTCAACTGATCTAAATTTTGAACTGTTGAATGTACAAGTGCTTTAATGGTAAGTATTCTGATAGATAACTACCGCTGACTTTATTGTTTAATAGGTTTATAGATCCAACCCATTTGGATTTTTGTACTTTTCATCTTGATGATGATCCCAAGAGTATTATGGACAATCTGACAACTGTACACGTGAACCGTTTCTGGTGGCCCAAACAATCATAATATTGGGGATAATTAGGCATTATTTCACAATAGCTCCCGAATTTGAAAATGAATCGGAGCTCTGATACCGTTGCACAATAAATCCCGAGCTCTGAAAAATTACGGGTTAATTTTGAATTTTGAATTTTGATTTTTTCTGCAATGGCTAATTTTTTTAATCTACATCTCCGTTAAGTTTGTTAATTGAGTATGGATTAAATTATTTTTCTTTACAAACTCAACCGTATCATTGTTAACTTCATTAGTCATACATCATTTCTATTTTCTTAACTTCATTCACCATGTAGTAGAGATTATTCTAGTCAAGAAAAATGAGCAAGTCCCTATTCAGGGACGTTTAATTTGCGATGCAGAGGGAAAAAAATAGGGACAAAAACAAAAATCAAAGCCCAAGAGGATAATATGTAACTTCTAAAAATCAGTGCTATTGTGCAACGCAGTCATAGTTTGTGAAAGTAATTTACGCCTAATATATACATATTACAATACAGCTAATTTCCAACGGCACAAAGCATTCCTCTATGGTTAATTTGCAATGACATGAGTGTTTTCTCTTATTCAATGCATATGTATTGTTAGATTATCGTAGTTGCTATGAAAATATTACCGATAGTCAAAAACTCATGACTATGTTAAATCGATGCATATACACCACATTGAAATGAATACTAGAAATTTAAGCAAGCGGGAACATATTCAATTGAGAAGAGTAGGTTGACACAATTTTATAATTGCCAGAAGCATAATGTAACCAACCCTACGAACCACATCAAATGACAACACTCAAACAATCTGATCCAAACTAACACTGTATTACTTATTGCAATAAATGCCACCAACGGCTGAAATTTGAAGATTCTAACATTTTTTGCTTCAAGTCGTGATCGACATCAAGGCTCGTTAGGTTACGGGGAAGCGTAGGCAACTCTTTGAGAAAGTCGCAGTGTAGCAAATCCAGAGTCTGAAGTCTTGGCAAGAACTGTATTTCTGATGGAAGGCTCGATATACGAGTACCTCGAAGCCTCAGTTCTCTGAGAGAATATAGGCACACAATATCACTTGAAAAGATTCCCTCCAAACTCCTACACCAGGAGGCATGTACTTCTTCCAGGGAAATCAACTTTCCAATATAAAGAGGAAATTCTCTTATGAAACAAGAATCCATTTTCAACACTTTCAATCTCCGCAGGTTTTTAGTTGAATCGGGCAAACTCGAAACACCCGTACCTGAAATATCCAACTTTTCTAATGAGTGCCCCAATTTGCCAATGGATTCCGGAAGCTTTCCAAGCCCACGACAGTCCTTCAAAGACAAGCGTCTAAGATATCCCAAGTCTCCTATTGACTCGGGGAGTTCAAGAATTTTCGCGTTATCCAAGGCTAGCTCTGAAAGAGCTTTAAGTTCACAAAATGAACCAGGAAAACGAACCAATGACAAGCAATTAGTGGCACTAAGAATTTGCAGTCGAACCAATTTGCCTATCGATGTAGGAAGTTCTCGTACAGAAGTGCCATCAATCAGAGCTCTTCCAAAGCATTCAGCCCATCCATTTTCACTGGCAACATGCTAAGTTCGAGCAAAACTTCAAATTCAAGGTAACCAAGGACTTCAAATCATTAATTGAAGAATCTAAATGAACCAATCGAGAACATCGCTTAAGGATCAGTATCTCCAAATTTGGGCAACAAGAGAAGCTGGGGGTAACTAATAGGTCCGTACAACCTTTAAGATTCAAGACTTTCAAACACTCCATCTGCAAAACAGGGGGAAAAAAGTTCATATGACGTAGAACTCTCAATGTACTTAAGGGCAAACATGAAGACAACAACAAATGAGCTATAAACCCACCTTTATTCTATTCCAACCTCCCCAGGACTCTGTAACCTTACTCCAGGAAAGATCAAGAATGACTAGGTTCTCATTTTTCTCTAAATGCATGCTGATCGCATCTTGAGGGCACCCTTGCCACTGAAGCCACCGAACGTTCAACAAGGCACCTGCAAATTGTCTACCAATATTGGCACGACCCAAGCTGAGAAAAGTCGTGCTCGGCAGGATCTCACAGCCTGCCTCTTTAGTTTCCAGGTGGTCTCTTTTCTGTATGAAGGACCAAAAAAGTCAACAAAAGAAACGTGAAAGTCATGAGACAATGAAATAGTTACTATGGATGCCTAAACTCCCATGAGGTAAAGAAAATCGAAAAACATATAGAAGCTCAAATGCTACTTTTTTTCCCCCAACGTACCCTTTTCCCCTTCTTCCTGTCCTGGGCTATGGCAGGAGCGTACAATTCAGCACCTGTTCCTGGATCTTGGAAACGTTCGTGGACAATCTCCCTGGCAAGGCACCTGAGCATGCTGTGCATGCCTAACTTATTCTCGTCGATTTCTATTAGGGACATTTGACAAAGGACACTGACAGGATGATTAAAATGATGAGGCTGAATGATCGGATGAGGAAGATGAGGATGAGAAGGACGAGGAGGACGAGGAGGACGAGGAAGCTGACACCACACGAGTGAGGCAATCCGACAATCCACATCCGGGGGAAAACTTGCAAGATTAAGATACATCAGCTTTAGACCTTTACCTAAAGTATCATAAATTATACTCAGAATCTTCTGGTAATCTTCCTGAAATTGTTGCATGAGATCTTTGAATTTAATCCATTCTTCCAGTCCTTTATATTGCAAAAAAGAACCAAAAACTTTGACAAGTAGTGGAAGTCCCATCGCAGCCTTCACTATTTCAATTGCAATTTTAACATAAGATTGTAGTTCATCGCTCTTTCCAGTTGCAGCATACTGCCAGAAAAAGTTGAAAGCTCGATTACCATCCATCGGATTAACATTGTAAGTATGAGCCAACCCTCGAGCAACAAACCCTTGAAGAACTCTGCTTTCTTTTGAGGTGACAATTACTCTACTTCCACAGCCAAACCAATCAAGCTCAGCTCCTACAAACTCCTTGAGGAGGGATGCCTTCTCCACATCATCAAGAACAATAAGAACTTTCATACTCCTAAATATCTCTTTGAAAAATTGTACTCCTTCGAAAGCAGAAGCAACCTCATGCTCTCTTTTTAAAATATTATAGATCAACTTGGTTTGAAGATAGTGAACACCTCCAGGTTGCCGTGTTGTTTCTTCAATCTCAGCAAGAAAACTGCAAGCGTCAAAGCGAAGGGATATTTTATCATATATGATCTTGGCAAGAGCAGTCTTTCCAATGCCATCTCTTCCATGGATTCCAACAATTCGTACATCGCTTACTTCCAGTTCCAATAATTCCATTATTTTCGTTTCTTCACTGTCTTCAAGCTCCTATAAAGGTACTTAAGTTTAGGAGAATGTTAGATAAGAGGAGAAATGAAGAAATATACAGATGTGGCACTGTAAGTTCCAGATGAAAATGCCATTCTCTGAGACATGTGCTTTGATTGTGCCTGCCAATCAATTATATGCCTTGCTAGTTGAGATGTTGTAACTAATATTTAGCTGACACAGAAGACAGGTTGTTGAAGATAAACTCCTCTGAAGTTCCTCCACACAATCATTCACTACATGCATCTCATTTAAGCTAAAGTTATGCGCTGTCTCTATTATGGAAAAATCTAGTAAGCAAACTGGCTTACTAAACATAAAAAAAGCCTAATCTGGCTTAACACACACCCGTTTCTTGTCCTTTGCAAAAGGAAGCACAGAAAGGTGATGACCAGCCTTATCAGAGAGCATCTCTGAGTTGCCACAGTGATAAATTAAGCAGGAGTTTACCATGAGATCTCATTTAGATGTTCAAGATCCATAATGGCTAAAATCAAGGGTAATTAGCTACTGAAAAAATTGAAGTATATGCAAGCTACTTCAGAGTTAAGACGATGACTTGCATTATCTTGGAGGTTCAGTTCATGCGTTTGCCTTCCTTTTTATATCATATTCTAACTTTACAACGACTGTAAAAATGACGTAAAAATATTTCGTGGTAATTAGACTTTTTATCTATTTGATGTAAAACACACTCGAGCTGAAACTAGCTTCATCAACAGTTACAGTCTTTAGGAGAGAGTACTCGAGACGAGAAGAGAATGTGAGCGAAGAAATATACCGAGGTCCTGTCAGATAACATGGGATTATCACCAGTGGATAGATCCTCAGACACATGATTGTGTGGTATCATCAACTTAAACAAAATTTCTCCAACGATGGCTGTGATAAGTTCCTTTTCACTGCCAAGGGAGAAAAAATCTCAGTTCCAAACCATTAAAAGATCACTGAAACTTCAAATGGCTCATAAAAATGTTAACCCAACGCACTACATAATGAAATGGCAATCAATGAGCTCAAAGATCACTGAAACTTTATGCAGAACATAATTTACCTGATGTAAAGATATAAACATACACACTGATGTGTAGTAATTGTGTGAACGTTGCAGAATGCTATTGCAGCAAGTATTTGGTCCAAACAATGGATTATATTCTCACAGTTTGCCATCGAGTGAAAATATCACTCAACCATGGGTTGAATTACAGAATTACACGATTATGTGGCTGAAAAGAATGAAGTTTTAAAGATAGTTCGCTGAGCCAAACTCAGATATGTAGTGTAAACAGGGTCAATTCGAGAGAAAGATTTGGCCTGAAAAAGGAAGAAGAGGGAATTGAAAATGTTAACCCAGTTAATTCCCATCAATAATTTCCTCTTTTTTTCTCTAGTTTAGTCCCCATAAAGCTTTGAAACGGGCTCGGTAACAATCATAAACCCAAGCAAGTGAGCAAAACAATTTAGAATACACCAGAGTCAACCAATATTTGCTTTTTTTGCTGGGAAAATGTCGTTGGGCTTCCTTTCCTGACATTCTCGACATTACCTCCGTCGATTGAGCAAATAAATCAGAAGAAACCTACAAGAAAAGAAGACAGATTTAATGCAACATACATTTTATATGAGCTTCGTTCCCATCCCTTGATTTTACCAGCCCCCACAAGAGCCTTCTCCCACAGCTTGACTTTCTCTCCCCCAAATTCCTGCTTGTGCTCGTCCAGGACGTCTCTGTAGCGTGATTTTTGGTCCAGCTGCACATCAGACCGTTCCACATGGTAGAAAACGGGCAGGATCTCTTTCTTCCCTCCTGATCTAGACGAATGCTCTACCATGAGTGCGAGCGTCTCAAGGCACTGAGGGCTATTAGCATAGGCTGTTGAAAAGATAGGTATGTAGATGTTGGAGCTGGAGACCGATAGCCGAAGCTCTTCGGGTAGAATAGATGGGATGTCGCCAACTCTGAAAACGCGAATTCCGTCAGCTTCCAAGCAGCGACAGAGGGAACCAACGAATCCAATGGGACTATCCGATCCAATGTAACTCAAGATCACATCATCTTGATTCAGCCTCGCTGGTTTATCTTCGACGAGGTCAGATAATTCAGCAACACTCGATTCTGCCCCTGATTTTAGCTTCTCCTGTTTTCTTGACTCGCCTTCTCGGCCAAAACTGGGCGCGACTTCTCTCCGTTTTCTGCTTCGGGAATCAGCCATAGTAGTTTCCGACTTCAATTCAATCTTTCGTCGTCCAGTTTTCACTCGAACTGGGTTTTTCAGAGAATGGCCAAGTGAACCGTTCGGGTTTGCCTTAACGGTCGTTCCATCCCAGCTTAAGAAGACAAATTCCACCCAAAAAAAAAAAAAAAACAAAATGTAATCATTTACGAAAATTGAAGAGAAATAACTCATTACCAGATTCTCAGTCTTGCTGTTGCTCGGGTAAAATTACTGTACACGATATATTTACGAACTACGGAGCAATGGTACGATGATGGACGTAAGTTACTAAGGATAAATACTTTATAATAAATTCAAGTTGTTGACGGTATCCCATAAAAAGTCACAAACGTTAGGAAATTCTAGCACACGAGACTTTGAGGTAAATCACTTGTTATTATTTCGTTTGTTTCGCAAAAAATAATTTCAAGAAAAATATTTTCTGAATTTTTCAAGATTCAGTTTATGGAAAATAAATTGATTAAGGAAAATATTTTCCATTAATGAAAAAAAAATATTTTCCACTTTTCAAGTAGGGAAAATATTTTTCATATCTTCTTTCACCAAACAACTTTTTCTTTCATTTTTATTTTTTCTTTTCTTATTTTCGTTTTTTTTTTTTTTAAATTGAGTTTTTAATTATTTTTCTTTTTTTCTTTTCTTTTATTTCCTTTTCTTTTAATTATAATGCAACTTTTCCTTATTTTACAAGAAGATCGAGAAAATTAGTTTTGTCTTTGAAAGATTCCATAGCTTTGGTACGTAAGCTTCTTAGACCGGAGCCGCAGTCCGTTAGGGCGCGTTTGGTAACGATTACGTTCCCGAATCGATTCGATAAGAAATGATTATTTTTTATTCTGTTTCCAAACGATTCCGAGTAAAAACACGTGTTTGGTAACTGTCTAAAATTTCTGATTCTGGAATAAAATTGTGTTTGATAACGTGTTTATTGATTCTTCCAAATTATTTTTTTTTAATTTTTAAATAATTTTTTCTACTTTTTTACTTTTTTTTTTTTTTTTTTCCATTTTCCTTTTTTTCCTTTTCTTTTTCATTTTTTCCTTTTCTTTTTCCTTTTTCTTTTCTCTTTTTCCTTTTTCTCCTATTTTTCTTCTTCTTCTTATGGCCGGTCACACTTGGATCGGTGACCGGCCGGACGAGGGCCGCAACCTCACCGGCGTCGCCGGCCCTCGGCGAGGCTGGCCCTCATCGGCCAAGCCTCGCCGGTGGACAGGCGGGCCTCGCCGGGCCGGGCGAGGCTCGCGGGGCCGGGCGAGGCTCGCCGGGCTGGGTGAGGCCCGCCCGGCCACCGGTCGCTAGGCGAGCTCGGTCGGTGGACAGGCTAGGCAAGCCTGGCCGGTGGCCAGCGGGCCTCGCCCGCCCCGGCGAGGCTCGCCGGTGGCGGGTGAGCCTGCGGCAAGCTCGCTGGACCGGCGGCGGGCGGCGGCGGGCGGCGACGGGCGACGGTCGTGGGATGACCGAAGGAAAGAAAAATAGTTTTATTGTGTTGATTCTTTTACTGATTCCGGACGCAGAATCAAATTTTTTTTTTTCTTCTCAAATCTTCTCCAAAACTGATTCTGAACAAAATTTTACCAACTCGTCCCAAACCGATTCTGGGACAAAAATCAGAATCAGTCACTGTTTGGCATGTTGCCAAACAGGGCCTTTTAGCTTCTTCTCTTCCTCGAGCAATCTCCCAGTTGTCCCCCTGCCCGAGGAAATCACCTGGTCTTTACGCCTTTTCTTGAGCTTCTCACTCATGGATATCTGCAATAACCACTTGGGGCTTCCATCAACTAAATGGCCCGATGTTTGCCGTTACGAAGCCTTTCTCAGTTTCAGAGGAGGAGATGTTCGGGGGGGCTTCGTTGAATTTCTCTACGAAGGCCTCGCTGATTCAGGGATCATTGCATTTATCGATCATCGTGGGATCGAGATCGGAGAACATATCATGCCTAAGATCTTACAAGTGATTGGGCAGACGCAGATCTGCATTCCCATCTTCTCCAAAGATTTCGCTTCCAGTAAGAGTTGTCTGAAGGAGGTAGAGAAAATGGTGGAGTGTGACAGGACAATCATGCCCATTTTCTACGACGTCTCCCCTTCAGTGGTCGGTGAACAAAAGGAGAGTTATCGGCAGTCCTTCCGCGACCATGAGGCCGATGGAGTGACGTCAACGACTATAAACAACTGGAAGAAGGCTCTGCACAGTGTTTCAAGCAAACGAGGATGGGAATTGGAGAAATTCCAGCACGGGTAATACCAAATCAAGATTTCTATGCTTCTTTCGACTTTTCCAACAGTGGTCATCGAGTATGAAATCAACAAAAGAAAAAAGTTAATGCATCTGTTCTTCTGCTTGGCGTATTATCCGAGCAGTTGTTACTTTTCACATCTTACTCTTTCCTTCTTTTCCCTTTGGCAGGCAGCGTGAACTTATAAATGAGGTTGTTTCCACGGTCCGCCAGTTGTTGAGGAAGGATGACTTATATGTGACGGCACATTTAGTGGGGATGGATCAACCTGTGCAAGAGGTGATGAGAAAACTTGGTGTTGGCTATGAAAATGGAGAAGTAATTAAAGGGCAAATGGTGACCGGAAAACGTGTGGTTGAGATATCGGGCCTTCCAGGAATTGGTAAGTCCACTCTTGCCGCGGTTGTCTACAACAAAATCCATCATCTCTTCGAAGGTAAGAGTTTCCTTAAAGAGGTTGAGCAAACGAGACTCCTGTCTCTCCAAGAAGATTTAGTTAGTGGCCTCCAAAAGAGAGCATACACGTTCAAATCTCCTGCTGAAGGTAACGAATTTATCAAGTACAAATTTGGAGATCTAAGAGTTCTCATTATTCTTGACGATGTTAGTGATTTTAAACAAATCAATTCACTAGCTGGAGATCTAAGTTGGTTTGGTCCAGGAAGCAGAATCATTGTGATATCTAAGAGAAGTAATCTTGTTGACAACCATAATCAGGTGCATGTGACCTCTGCGAGCGGCAGTACTGTTAACAGGTGTGATGACATCCTCGTTGAAAAGTACAAGCTAAAAGAAATGAATAGTGACCATGCTTTTCAGCTATTTTGTAGTGTGCTTAGAGAAAAACCTCTTAAAAAGGAATTCTCCTCTTTGGTATGTGAAATTATATCGGCTGCTGGAGGAATTCCTCTGGTTATTGAGGTGGTTGGTTCATTTTTACGTGGAAAGCCCATAGAATTTTGGAAGGAGGCAATGGGTAGATTGAAACGAGAGCCTTACACTGCGGAAGTAAAACGAATTCTGAAGAGAAGATATGAAGATTTAGAAAAAAATGCCCAAGAGATATTTCTCGATGTAGCTTGTTTTTTTGTGGGGAAGGACAAAACAATACCCTCTTACATGTGGGAAGCTTGTGAATATGATCCTTATAGTGGAATCAACGAGCTTCACGACTTGTCTTTGGTCAAAACCAGAGAAAACAATGAATTGTGGATGAATAATCAACTAAAAGTCCTTGGGAGGGATATTGTCAAGGAGGAAAATCCAAGTGAACCTTTCAAGCGGAGCAGGTTATGGAATCAGGAGGATATCGAACCAGTATTGAACGAAAGGAAGGTAAATTTTGAAGACAAGAAGGTCTCTTTTGTAGCCTGAATTAAAGTACTTCTTTTGAATACTTATTCTATTTTCAGGGATAATTGTCACTGCACTTCTATTTCACTTTCTCATTTTGCCATTTTTCCAGGATTGGCAGGAGGCTGCAAGTGAAGTCCTCAGTGCCACATTCGACAAACCCCATTTATTTCCTGAACGTAGATTCTTTTGTGAGTTCTCGAAGCTTAGGTATCTTAAAATGAACCACGCTATTGTCAAAGCATATAAGCAGAGTGCAAAGAGCTCCAGAGAGGATTTTTACCTTCGAAGGTTAAAGTGGCTTGAATGGCAAGGGTGCAACGATATCTCCAGTCTACTTGCTTTAGATATGTCAAAATTGATCGTTCTTGATTTGTCTGGGAGTACCTCCAGCCATTGGCAGTGCTGGACACCAATTATGATGGTATGATGACATAACTGTGCATTTTCTTTTGCATCTAGTTTGACAATAGCTTATATTATTCTCTTGTTTTGCAGAGGGCCAAGAACTTGAAAGTTTTGATCCTAAAAGATTGTCGTTTGCTAATGGAATCTCCATTTTCCCATGCTGCTGTGACCTTAGAGAGACTAAACCTGGAACGTTCAACATTACCTACGTGTGCTGTGAGGTCCATTAGCGAGCTAAGGAACTTAGTTTCTTTGAATATCAAGTTCTGCAGCTTCGTGCAAGAGCTGCCAAAAGATATAGGTTCCTTGGAAGCTTTGAAAGAGCTATACATCGATGGAACTTCCATTAAAGCCATTGATATCGCAGAGGGTTCCTATGGGAAGCTTAAAATTCTGAGTGCTTGCAACTGCGAATTCTTGTCTCTACCCAATTCAATTGGCAACTTGAAATCTCTTTCGTACCTGGCATTAAACGAGACTAAACTGAGTGAGCTCCCTTGTTCTATCGGATTGTTGGAGAATCTCCAGACGCTATCTCTGAGAAACTGTAGGAGCTTGTGGAAATTGCCGGATTCCATTGGAGACCTCAAAAAGCTGCAAGTCATGGATCTTTCAAGCACAATAGTTGACGAAATACCATCCTCTGTCAAGGATTTACAAAACTTGAAAGAACTAAAGATGGCTGGCACTCACATAAGAGAATTTCCTGGAGGCATTAAGAATCTAGAGAGTTTAGAAGAGATAGATTTCTCGGGCTGCAGAAATTTGAGAGGGGAGTGCAACATTACGGGATTATCGTCTTTGCGGGTGTTACTTCTAGAACACACTGATATTTCTCGGCTGATTGTGACGGATCGCCAATCCTATAATCCCCAAAACCTCAAACTAGATGGCGATGTCCCCATCTCGATAATTGGAACTATCCAAGGGCATGGCATCGGTTCAACAGATGTGAGACTAGACCACCGTTCAAGGCTGACGGACATCATATCAGCATGCGATGATGAGTCAGAGACCGTAGTAATGTGGCGGTCAGACAGAAGCAAGGAAGTCATCGGTGGATGAGGTTTGGCTACGGAGGAAGTTAGCGCTCCTATCCCATTAAATCAAATTTGTAAATGATCAAGCATGTCAACTGATCTTCCTGCAATAAGGGCTATTAGGGGCATAGCCAAATTCGAATTTTCGCTTCTATTCTGAACTTTAAATTTACATTCTTCTTCCATTTTCTTGACCTTCACACTCGCATACCTTTTATTGTCTTGCACGCATGTCCATTTCCTGCAATTTTGTGCGTACATGTTAGCTTTGGTTTTGACTCGGTGTAAGTATTACACAGTTTATTTGATTGATTTGCAAGATAACTGCAAGGTCGTCAAAGTATGAGTTTTAGTTCATTTCTTGATCGTTCATCTCATTAGTAGTCTCCTTGATCAATAGTAGAGGATGAAATCTTGTTCTTCTTTCGTCAATTTTAAAACTAGAACAAAAAATTTGATGTTGCATCTGACCATCTAACAAAAATTCTTCAGAGGTACAATATGTTTGTGAATGTCGCACCTATATTACCCAAAATTGGCAGTGATTGCTTTTTCAAATAAACTTGAAAATGATTATTGCTCGGTTCTCTTAATCATTGATTTTATTTAACTAGTATGAAAACTATATATGCAATATTCTAAATATGGTTAACATAACATTCTGTCAATCAAAAGAATATCCACATGAAAAATTGTGCTTACGTGCACAATAGAAAAGAGAAAACTTTCTGATTCTGACAGAATATTGTGATTAATCTAACTAACAAAAGATTAGTGTATTTTATTTCCAAGACTTATAACGCAATGTATTTAATGACACTTATAATCAATGAAAATATCTACTATATGATTAATAGGCTGGTTTTCTAAGACATTTTTAATCTTTCTTAATGAGAATTTTTAGGACTATATCTTGTGATATTATGATTCACATATGTATGATATATTATCGTTATCTATTAAATCGTGTTTCGAGTTTGTGTTATTTACGACATCCATATATGTTGGAAAATTTTAATTTGTTCAAAATCTGATGTTGCTTTTTAGGAATAATAATCTTGGATTATAGTGGATATATATAAATCCAAGGTTCAGCACGAGATATTCGTTGGTTACTTCTTTTATCCTAGTTTGAGTAATTGACCAAGAAGTGAACGTCTCTACCTTGTGTAGGTTTGGACTTAATCTAACTAAGGGAAACACTCGTGTGTATGAGCAATTATAGCTCTAACTCTTCGATTATTGGTGAATTATTTGTTACTGGCTCTCTTTGTAGAATATGTACCAACTCTCGGACAAAACCATAATGTCCGATATCATTTATTTTTCCTAGTTTATATCTCTAGTAATTTTGTATTAACTTAGGTCGCAAGTGATAACCATTATTTTTTTTTTCTGTTTTTCAATTTTTTTGTTCCTAAGAATAAGTTTGAAACAAAAATCTGTTTGGTAACGTAATTTTTATTTTTTTTAATTTTAGGGACAAATTTTTTGCTTAGAAGTAGGTTTTAAATGAAAATAAGAAGTAGAAATTTTCTATTTTTCTATTTTTGGAAAAAAAATAAGAAATAAAAATTTTACTCATTGCTTACTCTTGACACCAATCGCCTCTGGTCCCTACCGACCTTCTTGGAGGGAGATATTTAAGAAGGTCTATAAATAAATTTATGTTCCGAGAATAAAAGCTTTGTGTCGTAATCAAACATTAATTTTATTCAGAAACTCATCCAAATAATAGAAATAGAAAAATCTATTAATTGTCAGAAATAAGACTTGGAGATAGAATGGCGTTCGCATTCTTTATTGCAAGATCCTGTCAATTTTCACGTTAATTTTACAACATTGAAGAAAAAGAAATATATTTAAAAAAAATATTGAACAACTAAGTACATCCAATTCTTTCATAGTGTGAAATGGTATAAGTTACTCGGATTCATGTGACCTAAGCAATTCCACTTTCATCTCAGGAGAAAAGGCCAAAAAAGGTTGGCCCCAGCTGTGTGCGTTCATCGTCATACGGTGGTTGAAAGCATCGCTGCCAGCTTTTCCCTTTGTCCCTCCACCTTGCGTTGCAGGCGGGGTAGAAGACTGCATTTGCTAATCTTTAAATGCTCAATAGACATTAGTTTCTCTAATCTTTGGGAACTTAAAGTTTTGTTCAATGCAAGTTTTGTTCAATGCACATGGGTCATGGAAGGATTGCCACAACGTATATCTTGTTTTCTCTGTGATAAATTAGCGGCTGCTCTGAAAATCTTACACAAACTCGGCCCCCAAATAAGATGACACCATCTCGACTTGCAGTTGTTACGCTGCCTGTGGTGAGCTCGTATACATCGTTTTACTTCCAAACCCGTCAGATTTAAAAACGGGGCGTGTGCACGAGAGATCAAATCATACATTGTAATGAAATACTCGAGTTAAGAATAATTACGTGCAACTGGGGTAAGATCACAGAGAGTGAATGAAAAGGTTAGTGGCATTGTTGGCTTTTGTATCTGCACGATGTGGTGGGCGTGTTGGGGCCGAGCTTTTTCGTACAGCGTAAACATCATAAGTCTTACCATGGTACGCGTGGATGATCGATGAGGAGTGACAGAAGTGCCTCAGCAACCAACGGCCACGACCCCTCATGCTCACTCATCGGCTGAACGAGTCAATGTCATGATTCTCGAATTCAACAAGGCTTTCTCTGTCCATCTTCACTTTTGGCAGAAGAAATTGGTAATCTGCAAGCTGGGCAAAAGCTTAGCTCGGCCAACAAAAAGAGAAATGCACACATCTTTTAGTACATACTCACAACATTTGATATTGATGTTCCAACTTTATTTTTTTTCCAGTAATAATTCAAATTTTTTCCTACTATTTATTATAGAACACGACCACGGTCACTAAACAACTCAATCGAGGTATATGCCATGACTCTTGGTTCACTTTATTCCTTTGCAGATGGAAATTAGTGCTGTCCAAGCTGAGCAAGAGCTTAGCTCAGCTGACAAACAGAGAAAATCATACACATTTTAGTACATACCATTGACATTTGATGTTAATGCTTGAACTTTGATCCTTTTTTGTGATAATAATGCAAATTCTTTTTACAATTTCTTGGAGAACATGACCACAGTGCTCACTAGCTCAATCGAGTCAATGTCGTGACTTTCAGTTGCAACAAAGTTTTCTTTATCCATCTTCAATTTATTCTTTGGCAGATGTAAATTAGTACTGTCCAAGCTGGGCAAGAGTTTAGCTCCACTGACAAAGAGAAAAGCATGCACCTTTTAGTACATACCCTTGACATTTGGTGTTGATGCCTAGACTTTGATCATTTTTTGCGAAAATAATTCAAATATTTTTCTATTGTTTCTTTGAGAACACAACCACGGTGCTCACCAGCTTAATCAAGTGAATGCCGTGTCTCTCAGTTCTAACAAAGTTTTCTTTATCCATCTTCACTTTATTCCTTAATTGATGGAAATTAGTGCTGTCCAAGCTTAACAAGAGCTTAACTGGGCCGACAAAGAGAGAAAAGCATACACATTTTAGTACATACCCTTGACATTTGATGTTGATGGTCAAACTTTGATCCTTTTTTTGCGATAATAATGCAAAATTTTTTTACCATTTTTTGGAGAACATGACCACAGTGCTCACTAGCTCAATCGAGTCAATGTCGTGACTTTCACTTGCAACAAAGTTTTCTTTATCCATATTCACTTTATTCTTTGGCATATGTAAATTAGTACTGTCCAAGCTGGGCAAGAGTTTAGCTCTATTGACAAAGAGAAAAGCATGCACCTTTTAGTACATACCCTTGACATTTGATGTTGATGCTTAGACTTTGATCCATTTTTGTGATAATAATTCAAATATTTTTCTATTATTTCTTGGAGAAAACAACCATGGTGCTCACCAGCTTAATCAAGTGAATGTCGTGTCTCTCGGTTCCAACAAAGCTTTATTTATCCATCTTCACTTTATTCCTCGATTGATGGAAATTAGCGCTGCCCAAACTGGACAAGAGCTTAACTAGGCCAACAAAGAGAGCAAAGCATACAGATTTTAGTACATACCCTTGACATTTGATGTTGATGGTCAAACTTTGATAATTTTTTTGCGATAATAATGCAAACTTTTTTTTACTATTTCTTGGATAACATGACAACAGTGCTCACCAGCTCAATCGAGTCAATGTCGTGACTTTCGGTTACAACAAAGTTTTCTTTATCCATCTTCACTTTATTCTTTGGCATATGTAAATTAGTACTGTCCAAGCTGCGCAAGAGTTTAGCTCTACTGATAAAGAGAAAAGCATGCACCTTTTAGTACATACCATTGACATTTGGTGTTGATGCTTAGACTTTGATCATTTTTCGCAATAATAATTTAAATATTTCTCTATTGTTTCTTTGAGAACACAAACACGGTGTTCACCAGCTTAATCAAGTCAATGTCATGTCTCCCGGTTTCAACAAAGCTTTCTTTATCCATCTTTACTTTATTCCTTGACTGATGGAAATTAGGGTTGTCCAAGCTGGGCAAGAGCTTAACTGGGCCGACAAAAAGAGAAAAGCATACACATTTTAGTACATACCCTTGACATTTGATGTTGATGGTCAAACTTTAATCATTTTTTGCGATAATAATGCAAACTTTTTTTACTATTTCTAGGAGAACATGACCACAGTGCGCACCAGCTCAATCGAGTCAATGTCGTGACTTTCAGTTGCAATAAAGTTTTTTTAATCCATTTTCACTTTATTCTTTGGCAGATGTAAATGAGTACTGTCAAAGCTGGGCAAGAGTTTAGCTCTACTGACAAAGAGAAAAGCGTGCACCTTTTAGTATATACCCTTGACATTTGGTGTTGATGCTTAGACTTTGATCATTTTTTGCAATAATAATTTAAATATTTCTCTATTGCTTCTTTGAGAACACAACCACGGTGCTCACCAGCTTAATCAAGTCAATGTCATGTCTCTCGGTTCCAACAAAACTTTCTTTATCCATCTTCACTTTATACCTTGATTGATAGAAATTAGTGCTGTTCAAGCTGGACAAGAGCTTAACTGGGCTGACAAAGAGAGAAAAGCATACACATTTTAGTACATATCCTTGACATTTGATGTTGATGGTCAAACTTTGATCATTTTTTGCGATAATAATCCAAACTTTTTTTACTATTTCTTGGAGAACATGACAACAGTGCTCACCAGCTCAATCGAGTCAATGTCATGACTTTCAATTGCAACAAAGTTTTCTTTATCCATCTTCACTTTATTCTTTGGCAGATGTAAATTAGTACTGTCCAAGCTGCGCAAGATTTTAACTCTACTAACAAAGAGAAAAGCATGCACATATTACTTCATACCCTTAACATTTGGTGTTGATGCTTAGACTTTGATCATTTTTTGCGATAATAATTTAAATATTTCTCTATTGCTTCTTTGAGAACACAACCACGGTGCTCACCAGCTTAATCAAGTCAATGTCGTGTCTCTCGGTTCCAACAAAGCTTTCTTTATCCATCTTTACTTTATTCCTTGATTGATAGAAATTAGGGCTGTCCAAGCTAGGCAAGAGCTTAAATGGGCCGACAAAGAGAGAAAAGCATCAACATTTTAGTACATACCCTTGACATTTTATGATGATGGTCAAATTTTGATCCTTTTTTCCGATAATAATGCAAATTTTTTTACTATTTCTTGGAGAACATGACCGCAGTGCACACCAACTCAACCGAGTCAATGTCGTGACTTTCAGTTGCAACAAATTTTTCTTTATCCATCTTCACTTTATTCTTTGGCAAATGTAAATGAGTACTATCCAAGCTGGGTAAGAGTTTAGCTCTATTGACAAAGAGAAAAGCATGCACCTTTTAGTACAAACGCTTCACATTTGTTGTTGATGCTTAGACTTTGATCATTTTTTGTGATGATAATTCAAATATTTTTCTATTCTTTCTTGGAGAACACAACCACGATGCTCACTAGCTTAATCAAGTGAATGTCGTGTCTCTTGGTTCCAACAAAGCTTTCTTAATCCATCTTCATTTTATTCATTGATTGATGGAAATTAGTGATGTCCAAGCTGGACAAGAGCATAACTGAGCTGACAAAAAGAGAAAAGCATACACATTTTAGTACATACCCTTGACATTTGATGTTGATGGTCAAACTTTGATCCTTTTTTGCGATAATAATGCAAACTTTTTTTACTATTTCTTGGAGAACATAACCACAGTACGCACCAGCTCAATCGAGTCAATGTCGTGACTTTCAGTTGCAATAAAGTTTTCTTTATTCAACTTCACTTTAGTCTTTGGCAGATGTAAATTAGTACTGTCCAAGCTGGGCAAGAGTTTAGCTCTACTGACAAAGAGAAAATCATGCACCTTTTAGTATATACCCTTGACATTTGGTGTTGATGCTTAGACTTTGATCATTTATGCGATAATAATTTAAATATTTCTCTATTGTGTCTTTGAGAATACAACCACGGTGCTCACCAGCTTAATCAAGTGAATGTCGTGTCTCTCAGTTCCAACAAAGCTTTCTTTATTCATCTTTACTTTATTCCTTGATTGATGGAAATTAAGGCTGTCCAAGCTAGACAAGAGCCTAACTGGGCCGACAAAGAGAGAAAAACATACACATTTTAGTACATACATTTTACATTTAATGTTGATGGTTAAACTTTGATCCTTTTTTGCGATAATAATGTAAAGTTTTTTTACTATTTCTTGGAAAACATGACCACAGTCCGCACCAACTTAATCGAGTCAATGTCGTGACTTTCAGTTGCAACAAAGTTTTCTTTATCCATCTTCACTTTATTCTTTGGCATATGTAAATTAGTTCGTTCCAAACTGGGCAAGAGTTCAGCTCTACAGACAAAGTGAAACGCATGCACTATTTAGTACATACCTTTGACATTTGGTGTTGATGCTTAGACTTTGATCCTTTTTTGCGATAATAATTCAAATATTTTTCTATTGTTTCTTGGAGAACACAATCGCGATGCTCACCAATTTAATCAAGTCAATGTGGTGTCTCTCGGTTCCAACAAAGCTTTCTTTATCCATTTTCACTTTATTCCTTGATTGATGGAAATTAGTGCTGTCCAAGCTGGACAAGAGCATAACTGGGCCAACAAAGAGAGAAAAGCATACACATTTTAGTACATACCCTTGACATTTGATGTTGATGGTCAAACTTTGATCCTTTTTTGTAATAATAATGCAAACTTTTTTTACTATTTCTTGGAGAACATGACCACAGTGCTCACGAGCTCAATCTAGTCAATGTCGTGACTTTCAGTTGCAACAAAGTTTTATTTATCCATCTTTACTTTATTCTTTGGTAGATGTAAATTAGTACTCTCCAAGTTGAGCAAGAGTTTAGCTCTACTGACAAAGAGTAAAGCATGAACTTTTTAGTACATACCCTTGACATTTGGTGTTGATACCTAGACTTTGATCCTTTTTTGCAATAATAATTCAAATACTTTTCTATTGTTTTTTTGGAGAACACAACCATGGTGCTCACCAGATTAATGAAGTCAATGTCATGTCTCTCGGTTCGAACAAAGCTATCCTTATCTATCTTCACTTTATTCCTTGATTGATGGAAATTAGCGCTGTCCAAGCTAGACAAGAGATTAACGGGGCCGACAAAGAGAGAAAAGCATACACATTTTAGTGCATACCCTTGACATTTGATGTTGATGGTCAAACTTTGATATTTTTTTACGATAATAATGCAAACTTTTTTTACTATTTCTTGGAGAACATGACCATAGTGCTCACCAGCTCAATCGAGTCAATGTCGTGACTTTCAATTGCAACAACGTTTTATTTATCCATCTTCACTTTATTCTTTGGCAGATGTAAATTAGTACTGTCCAAACTGGGCAAGAGTTTAGCTCTACTGACAAAGAGAAAAGCATGAACCTTTTAATACGTACCCTTGACATTTGGTGTTGATGCTAAGACTTTGATCATTTTTCGCGATAATAATTCAAATATTTTTCTATTGTTTCTGGGAGAACACAATCACGATGCTCACTAGCTTAATTAAGTCAATGTCGTGTCTTTCGGTTCCAACAAAGCTTTCTTTATCCATCTTCACTTTATTCCTTGATTGATGGAAATTAGTACTGTCCAAGCTGGACAAAAGCATAACTGCGCCGACAAAGAGAGAAAAGCATACACATTTTAGTATACACCCTTGACATTTGATGTTGATGGTCAAACTTTGTCCCTTTTTTGATAATAATCCAAACTTTTTAAACTATTTCTTGAAGAACATGACCATAGTGCTCACTAGCTCAATCGAGTCAATGTCGTGACTTTCAGTTGCAATAAAGTTTTCGTTATCCATCTTCACTTTATTCTTTGGCAGATGTAAAGTAGTACTGTCCAAGTTGGGCAAGAGTTTAGCTCTACTGACAAAGAGTAAAGCATGAACTTTTTAGTACATACCTTTGACATTTGGTGTTGATGCCTAGACTTTGATCATTTTTTAAAATAATAATTCAAATAATTTTCTATTGTTTTTTGGAGAACACAACCACGGTGCTCACCAGATTAATGAAGTCAATGTCATGTCTCTCGATTCCAACAAAGCTTTCCTTATCCATCTTCACTTTTTTCCTTGATTGATGGAAATTATGGTTGTCCAAGCTAGACAAGAGATTAACTAGGCCAACAAAGAGAGAAAAGCATACACATTTTAGTGCATACCCTTGACATTTCATGTTGATGGTCAAATTTTGATCCTTTTTTTGTGATAATAATGCAAACTTTTTTTACTATTTCTTGGAGAACATGACCACAGTGCTCACCAGCTTAATCGAATCAATGTCGTGATTTTCAGTTGCAACAAAGTTTTCTTTATCCATCTTCACTTTAGTCTTTGGCAGATGTAAATTAGTACTGTCCAAACTGGGTAAGAGTTTAGCTCTACTTACAAAGAGAAAAGCATGAACCTTTTAGTACATACCCTTGACATTTGGTGTTGATGCTTAGACTTTGATCCTTTTTTGCGATAATAATTCAAATATTTTTCTATTGTTTCTTTGAGAACACAACCACGGTGCTCACTAGATTAATCAAGTCAATGTCGTGTCTCTCAGTTCCAACAAAGCTTTCTATATCCATCTTCACTTTATTCCTTGATTGATGGAAATTAGGGCTGTCCAAGTGGGACAAGAGCTTAACTGGGCCGACAAAGAGAGAAAAGCATACACATTTTAGTACATACCCTTGACATTTGATGTTGATGATCAAACTTTGACCCTTTTTTGATAATAATGCAAACTTTTTTTTACTATTTCTTGGGGAACATGACCACAGTTCGTACCAGCTCAATCGAGTCAATGTCGTGAGTTTCAGTTGCAACAAAGTGTTCTTTATTCATATTCACTTTATTCTTTTGCATATGTAATTTAGTATTGTCCAAACTGGGCAAGAGTTTAGCTCTACTAACAAAGAGTAAATCATGAACTTTTTAATACATACCATTGACATTTGGTGTTGATGCCTAGACTTTAATCCTTTTTTGCAATAATAATTCAAATACTTTTCTATTGTTTTTTGGAGAACACAACCACGGTGCTCACCAGATTAATGAAGTCAATGTCATATCTCTCGGTTTCAACAAAGCTTTCCTTATCCATCTTCACTTTATTCCTTGATTGATGAAAATTAGTGTTGCCCAAGCTAGACAAGAGATTAATTGGGCCGACAAAGAGAGAAAATCATACACATTTTAGTGCATACCCTTGACATTTGATGTTGATGGTCAAACTTTAATCATTTTTTTGCGATAATAATGCAAACCTTTTTTACTATTTCTTGGAGAACGTGACCATAGTGCTCACGAGCTCAATCGAGTCAATGTCGTGACTTTCAGTTGCAACAAAGTTTTCTTTATCCATCTTCATTTTATTCTTTGGCAGATGTAAATTAAACTGTCCAAACTGGCCAAGAGTTTAGCTCTACTGACAAAGAGAAAAGCATGAACCTTTTAGTACATACCCTTGACATTTGGTGTTGATGCTTAGACTTTGATCATTTTTTGCGATAAAAATCCAAATATTTTTCTATTATTTCTTGGAGAAGACAATCGTGATGCTCGGCAGCTTAATCAAGTCAATGCCGTGTCTTTCGGTTCCAACAAAGCTTTCTTTATCAATCTTCACTTTGTTCCTTGATTGATGGAAATTAGTGCTGTCCAAGTTGGACAAGAGCATAATTGGGCCGACAAAGAGAGAAAAGCATACACATTTTAGTACATACCCTTGATATTTGATGTCGATAGTCAAACTTTGATCCTTTTTTGCGATAATAATGCAAACTTTTTTTACTATTTCTTGGAGAACATGACCACAGTGCTCACTAGCTCAATCGAGTCAATATCGTGACTTTCAGTTGCAACAAAGTTTTCTTTATCCATCTTCACTTTATTCTTTGGCAAATATAAATTAGTACTATCCAAACTTGGCAAGAGTTTAGCTCTACTGACAAAGAGAAAAGCATGAACCTTTTGGTACATACCCTTGACATTTGGTGTTGATGCTTAGACTTTGATCCTTTTTTGCTATAATAATTCAAATATTTTTCTATTGTTTCTTGGAGAACACAATCACGATGTTCACCGGCTTAATCAAGTCAATGTCGTGTCTCTCGGTTCCAACAAAGCTTTCTATATCCATCTTCACTTTATTCTTTGATTGATGGAAATTAGTGCTGTCCAAGCTGGACAAGAGCATAGATGGGTCGACAAAGAGAGAAAAGCATACACATTTTAGCACATACCCTTGACATTTGATGTTGATGGTCAAACTTTGATCATTTTTTGTGATAATAATGCAAACCTTTTTTACCATTTCGTGGAGAACATGACCACAGTGCTCACTAGCACAATCTAGTCAATGTCCTGACTTTCAGTTGCAAATAAATTTTCTTTATCCATCTTCACTTTAGTCTTTGGCAGATGTAAGTTAGTACTGTCCAAACTGGGTAAGAGCTTAGCTCTACTTACAAAGAGAAAAGTATGAACCTTTTAGTACATACCCTTGACATTTGGTGTTGATGCTTAGACTTTGATTTTTTTTTTTGCGATAATAATTCAAATATTTTTCTATTGTTTCTTGGAGAACACGATCACGGTGCTCACCAGATTAATCAGGTCAATGTCGTGTCTCTCGGTTCCAACAAATCTTTCCTTATCCATCTCCACTTTATTCCTCGATTGGTGGAAATTAGGGCTGTCCAAGCTGGACAAGAGCTTAACTAGGCCGACAAAGAGAGAAAAGCATACACATTTTAGTACATACCCTTGACATTTGATGTTGATGGTCAAACTTTGATCATTTTTTGCGATAATAATGCAAACTTGTTTTACTATTTCTTGCAGAACATGATCATAGTGCTCACCAGCTCAATCGAGTCAATGTCGTGACTTTCAATTGCAAAAAAATTTTCTTTATCCATTTTCACTTTATTCTTTAGCAAATGTAAATTAGTATGTCCAAATTGTGCAAGAGTTTAGCTCTACTAACAAAGAGAAAAACATGTACCTTTTAGTACATACCCTTGACATTTGGTGTTGATGCTTAGACTTTGATCCTTTTTTGTGATAATAATTCAATTATTTTTCTATTGTTTCTTGGAGAACACAACCACGGTGCTCACCAGATTAATCAAGTCAATGTTGTGTCTCTCGGTTCCAACAAAGGTTTCTATATCCATCTTCACTTTATTCCTTGATTGATGGAAATTAGTGCTGTCCAAGCTAGACAAGAGCATAACTGGGCCGACAAAGAGAGAAAAGCATACACATTTTAGTACATACCCTTGACATTTGATGTTGATGGCCAAACTTTGATCCTTTTTTGCGATAATAATGCAAACGTTTTTTGCTATTTCTTGGAGAACATGACCATAGTGCGCACTAGCTCAATCGAGTCAATGTCGTGACTTTCAGTTGCAACAAAATTTTCTTTATCCATCTTCGTCTTATTCTTTGGTAGATGTAAATTAGTACTGTCCAAGCTGAGCAAGAGTTTAGCTCTACTAACAAAGAGTAAAGCATGAACTTTTTAGTACATACCATTGACATTTGGTGTTGATGCCTAGACTTTGATCCTTTTTTGCAATAATAATTCAAATACTTTTCTATTGTTTTTTGGAGAACACAACCGCGATGCTCAACAGATTAATGAAGTGAGTGTCATGTGTCTCGATTCCAACAAAGCTTTCCTTATCCATCTTCACTTTATTTCTTGATTGATGGAAATTAGCGTTGTCCAAGCTAGACAAGAGATTAACTGGGCCAACAGAGAGAGAAAGGGATACACATTTTAGAACATACCGTTGACATTTGATGTTGATGGTCAAACTTTGATCCTTCTTTTGCGATAATAATGCAAACTTTTTTTACTATTTCTTGGAGAACATGACCATAGTGCTCACCAGCTCAATCGAGTTAATGTAGTGACTTTCAATTGCAAAAAGTTTTCTTTATCCATTTTCACATTAGTCTTTGGTAGATGTAAATTAGTACTGTCCAAACTGGGCAAGAGTTTAGCTCTATTGACAATGAGAAAAGCATGAACGTTTTAGTACATACCCTTGGCATTTGGTGTTGATGCTTAGATTTTGATCCTTTTTTGCGATAATAATTTAAATATTTTTCTATTATTTCATGGAGAACACAACCACGGTGCTCACCAGATTAATCAAGTCAATGTCATGTCTCTCGGTTCCAATAAAGCTTTCTTTATCCATCTTCACTTTATTCCTTGATAGATGGAAATGAAGGCTGTCCAAGCTGAACAAGAGCTTAACTAGGCCGACAAAGAGAGAAAAGCATACACATTTTAGTACATACCCTTGACATTTGATGTTGATGGTCAAACTTTGATCATTTTTTTGCGATAATAATGCAAACTTTTCTACTATTTCTTGGAGAACATGACCATAGTGCTCACCAGCTCAATCGAGTCAATGTCGTGACTTTCATTTGCAACAAAGTTTTCTCTATCAATCTTCACTTTATTCTTTGGCATATGTAAATTAGTACTGTCCAAGCTGGGCAAGAGTTTAGCTATACTGACAAAGAGAAAAGCATGCACATTTTAGCACATACCCTTCACATTTGGTGTTGATGCTTAGACTTTGATCCTTTTTTGTGATAATAATTCAAATATTTTTCTAATGTTTCTTTGAGAACATAACCATGGTGCTCACCAACTTAATCAAGTCAATGTCGTGTCTCTCGGTTCCAACAAAGCTTTCTTTATTCATCTTCACTTTATTCCTTGATAGATGGAAATGAAGGCTGTCCAAGCTGGACAAGAGCTTAACTAGGCCGACAAAGAGAGAAAAGAATACACATTTTAATACATACTGTTGACATTTCATGTTGATGGCCAAAATTTGATCCTTTTTTTGCAATATTAATGCAAACTTGTTTTACTATTTCTTGGAGAACATGACCACAATGCTCACCAGCTCAATCGAGTCAATGTTGTGACTTTCAGTTGCAACAAAGTTTTCTTTATCTATCTTCACTTTATTCTTTGGCAGATGTAAATTAGTACTGTCCAAGCTAGGCAAGAGTTTAGCTGTACTGACAAAGAGAAAAGCATGCACCTTTTAGCACATATCCTTGACATTTGGTGTTGATGCTTAGACTTTGATCCTTTTTTGCGATAATAATTTAAATATTTTTCTATTGTTTCTGTGATAACACATCCACGGTGCTCACCAGCTTAATCAAGTCAATGTCGTATCTCTCGGTTCCAACAAAGCTTTCTTTATCCATCTTCACTTTATTCCTTGATTGATGGAAATTAGTGCTGTCTAAGCTGGATAGGAGCATAACTGGACCGATAAAGAGAGAAAAGCATACACATTTTAGTGCATAGCCTTGACATTTGATGTTGATGGTCAAACTTTGATCCTTTTTTGTTAAACAATGCAAATTTTTTTTACAATTTCTTGGAGAACATGACCATAGTGCTCACCAGCTCAATTGAGTCAATGTTGTGACTTTCAGTTGCAACAAAGTTTTCTTTATCCATCTTCAATTTATTCTTTGGCAGATGTAAATTAGTATTGTCCAAACTGGGCAAGAGTTTAGCTCTACTGACAAGGAGAAAAGCATGCACCTTTTAATACATACCCTTGACATTTGGTGTTGATGCTCAGACTTTGATCCTTTTTTGCGATAATAATTCAAATATTTTTCTATTGTTTCTTTGAAAACACAATCACGGTGCTCACCAGCTTAATCGAGTCAATGTCATGTCTCTCGGTTCCAACAAAGCTTTCTTTATCCATTTTCACTTAATTCCTTGATTGATGGAAATTAGGGCTGTCTAAGCTGGACAAGAGCTTAACTGGGTCGACAAAGAGAGAAAAGCATACACATTTTAGTACATACCCTTGACATTTGATGTTGATGGTCAAACTTTGATCCTTTTTTGGCGATAATAATGCAGACTTTTTTTACTATTTCTTGGAGAACATGACCACAGTGCTCACCAGCTCAATTGAGTCAATGTCGTGACTTTCAGTTGCAACAAAGTTTTCTTTATCCATATTCACTTTATTTTTTGGCAGATGTAAATTAGTACTGTCCAAACTGGGCAAAAGTTTAGCTCTACTGACAAAGAGAAAAGCATGAACCTTTTGGTACATACCCTTGACATTTGGTGTTGATGCTTAGACTTTGATCCTTTTTTGCGATAATAATTCAAATATTTTTCTATTATTTTTTGGAGAACACAACCACGGTGCTCACCAGATTAATCAAGTGAATGCCGTGTCTCTCGATTCCAACAAAGCTTTCATTATCCATGTTCACTTTATTCCTTGATTGATGGAAATTAGGGCTGTCCAAGCTGGACAAGAGCTTAACTGGGCCGACAAAGAGAGAAAAGCATACACATTTTAGTACATACCCTTGACATTTGATGTTGATGGTCAAACTTTGATCATTTTTTGCGATAATAATGTAAACTTTTTTTACTATTTCTTGGAGAACATGACCACAGTGCTCATTAGCTCAATCGAGTCAATGTCGTGACTTTCAGTTGCAACAAAGTTTTTTTTATGCATCTTCACTTTATTCTTTGGTAGATGTAAGTTAGTACTGTCCAAGCTGGGCAAGAGTTTAGCTCTACTGACAAAGAGAAAAGCATGCACCTTTTAGGACATACCCTTGACATTTGTTGTTGATGCTTAGACTTTGATCCATTTTTGCGATAATAATTCAAGTATTTTTCTACTATTTCTTGGAGAACACAACCACATGCTCACTAGCTCAATCGAGTCAATGTTGTGGCTCTCGGTTGCAACAAAGCTTTCTTCATCCATCTTCACTTTATTCCGTGTTAGATGGAAATTAGTGTTATCCAAAATGGACAAGAGCTTAGCTCGGCCAACGAAGAGAAAAAGCATATATCTTTTAGTACGTACCATTGATGTTTGACGTTGTTGCTCAAACTTTTATTCTTTTTTTAGATAATAATTCAAATCTTTTTCTATTGTTTCTTGAAGAACGCGACTGCGGTGCTCACCAGCTCAATTGAGTCAATGTCATGACTCTTGGTTGCAACAAAGTTTCTTTATCCATCTTCACTTTATTCCATGACAAATGGAAATTAGTATTGTCCTAGCTAGGCAAGAGCTTAGCTTGGCTGAGAGAGAGAGAGAAGCATATAGCTTTTAGTACATTCCCTCAATGTTTGTTGTTGATGGTCAAACTTTAATCCTTTTTCCAATAATAATTCAAACTCTTTTCTTACTGTTTTTTGAAGAACACAACCAATTTCATTATTGTAATTGAGTTTAATGTTTCTTAAGGTTTCCCAAATTTGCTCAATTTATGTTTCTCATTTGTAATTTTATGTTTAAGACTACTTAATTCACAAGCTAATGCATTGTTTGTCAAAAAAAGGTGAAGTTGGCATGATTGGACCTAAACGACATCGTCTAACATATTTCTTGCCCCGAAACTAACAAATTGGTGCAAAATTATTTAGGAAAAAGTTTTTCAAACTCTAAACCTAATCTCTAAATTGAGGAACTGGGGCTAAATGCAATTTGACTAGATTCAGCTTGGCTAGAAATCGTGATATATTTTTCATGATCTTACTACTTAAATGATATTGTGTGACATGAGAATTAATTAAAAAAAAAAAAACATTTACCATTACCAAAGAAAAACACTTATGAACTAATGAAATATTGGTAATCAAGAAAGAAAAATATTTAAAAATTGACTATCACCGAAGAAAAATGTTTTGAAATGAACAAACAAAATATACGTCATAAATTAGATAAATTATTTTTTAAATAATTGTGCTTTTGAAAGCCACCAATTTGTGGCATTATTTTAGGCAAGACGGCTTACAATATTGCCCGATATCTGAAGAATAATCGAAGCCCAGAACATGTGGGTCTAGTGGTATCTTCTCGGTTCAAGAGATTTTAAATCATCTTACTTAGGTTGGGCTGGGCTGGGCTGGGAACTCATCTTATCAAACAAATCGAAAACGATGATTCAAGTGAGAAGCCCTAAAACACATTCCTATTATTTATTTGCCGCATGCTTCGCGCGAGGCTCTTAAGAAGATTATATTTAAAAGCAATAAATCACGCTAAATTCTATTTTGTTTCAAATGTTGTCCTTAAAAGACAATTCAATGTTCAGATATTCTCAATTAACTAAATTTTGGGGGAAAAAAAGATATGAATTACATGGACATGGAGATCTTGATTCTAAGTCCATACTTCCTCTTATTTTACAAGAAAATTAAGGATACTATTCATTAGCATGAATTTGGCAATGAACTACATATAGCTAATTTTGTCTATGAAAATGCTTCCTATAAATAAGGGAAAATTCCAAATAAGGACTTGAAATGCCTTGTTTTCTCAAATAAGAGCAAAATAAACTTTATTTCAAATAAGGATATGAAGTGACCATATTGTCTCAAATAAAAGTTTGGAGTATCATATCAGTTTTAAAAAATGACATAATCTCTCAAACCAAAGGGCATTTTTGTCTTTTACTTTAAAAATTTTTCTATTAATTTCTTTTTTTTCTTTTTTCTTTTTCCTCTTGCCTAGTCGACCGTGGCAAAGGTCGTTGGACTTAGGCAAGGGCGACCATTGCCCGACACCATTGCAAGTGACCCTCGCGAGATTCGATGAGGGTGGCCCTTACTTGAGGCAGGTAACCTCCGCTAGCCATTGATGGCAATGGTTGGGGAGGGAAGAGAAAAAAAAAAAAAAGGAAAAGAAAAAGAAAAAAAGGAAAGAAATTTAAATTTTTTTAAAATATAGTTACAATTTTGTGACCAAAATACCTCTTCTCAGATGCCTGGAATAGTCACTAGCCAACCAAATGCCCTTATTTGAGATAATTTGACCATTTCAAGCCCTTATTTAATATAATGTTTTTCAAACCCTTATTTAAGAAGACGATAGCATTTTAAGCCCTTATTTGGAATATTTCCTATAAATAATAGTATGTGCTTTTTTGAAATTTTTTTCATCTTGTAGTTCTTGAACGTTAGCTCTCATTTGATTCAGATTTTAGAGGGTAGTATCTAGGCTCAAAGTTTTGAACCAGTGTCAAACAAATTTCAGAGCAAAGGCAATTGTCATTCTTTTGAAATGGCAGCATAAGTAATCTTTATACTCTCAATGCGAATCCATCCCTCTCTCAATGCGAATCCATCCCTTGCTTTCATATTTTATTCAGAACAATCCTTTGGACCACCTACATAAATGAATTTTGCTGATGGACACAATCTCAGTTTGGCCTATAGATAGGCTTCGTGGTTTGGAATCTCTGCACTATCCCTCAGCTTTATAGGGAAAATTCCCAGGACAATGCTGCTGCAGATTTGTTTTGACACAAATGAATGCGGCTCATTGAGGAACCGCAAGTAATGGAGAGAAAGAGCAATCAAGTTTCACAATGGAGCTAATGGCAGCATCCTCCAGATTTAATCTTGATATCCTTGGCTCCTCATCAATGATCAACCCAATCCTTCCTCTTAAATCCATATATTGCTGCAGATAGCTCGCTAGTCTTCATACTCATTCTCTTCATCATCATCCTCGTTGTTTTCTGCATATCTCCATCCTTCATCATCATTCTCTTGGTCCTCTTCCATCTCTTCCCTATCTTCTTCCTCGTATATCTCTTCTTTAACTGGCCACGGTTTCTTCACCACATTCAAAGTGACAGGAGTAGGGCTGCTGTCACCTTTCCTCTTAGCGGACTTTGCTGGAGACGTCTTCAAGTTCGGTTTCTGCCTGCTTTGTTTCTGGCTTTCCCTGTTGGCGCGCTTTCTGCTGTAATTATCTTGATAACTAGCTTCATCCAATTCATGATCCGCGTTGCACATGCCATCCTCAGCATTCGCATCAGCCATGTACTCGCGATGCTCTCTTCTCAAGTGAAGTTTGAGCTTGTACTCAAGAATATAAGCCTTGCCAAACGTCTCATATAGACAAGCATAAGGGCGGTCAGGCGGAAAAGCTTTTGTAGGGATCTTCTCCGGAGGAGGTGTTGTACTTCGTCACCTCAACTGCTGCATTCTGTGTAATTATGTAGAAAGTCCAAGACACAGATTCACTATCCATGCCGATTCATGGCTAGCTAATTTCAGCTGCTTTACCTTCTACAAATGTTTTGATTTTTTTTTTAAATTTCTTTTCTTTTCCAGCTTCACTCAGTGTTTAGTATCTTGCCCATCTTGCCTCTCATTAGGGATCGAACCCAATGCTTAAATTTCTATGCAATGAATGGGTTGCTAAGGCTCCATTTTTTTTTTCACGAAAAATGGATGATTTAAAAAATATTTTTTGAAAAATGATCATTTGTATCTCTTAAAATAATGAATTAATATCCTGAAAACCCCAAACTGGTACACCTATGACAAATTTACTCTAAACTAATTTTTTGACTATCAAAAACACAAAACCGGTACACTTTTGACAAATTTACCCCAAACCGGTATACATGTAATAAATTTACATTTTATTAGTTTTCATTAAATTTTATTGTCAAATTACTAAATTAAATGACACGTAACATTAGATTAATGTACTAATTTATAATTTTACTATATGTTTGTCATAGTTATACCATTTGTGTGGCTTTTTGTGTTATAAATCTAATTTAATGAATGGTATATTTGTCATAAATGTACCAGTTTATGGTTTGTGGAGGTTGAACGGAGTAAATTTGTTATAGGAATACTAATTTAGGATTTTTTGTGGCCACTTAGGATAAATTTATCACATGTGTACTAGTTTAGGGTTTTTCGTGATCAAAAAATTAGTTTAGGGTAAATTTATCACAAATGTACCAGTTTAGCGTTTTTTTCAGGGTATTAACTCAATAATAATTAACCAATGAAAAATGTTTTCATCATCGACAACAATTTTTGTCTAAATATTTTTGTAAATGATGAAAATATTTTTTGTTCATTAATTTTTGTAAGCTATGCAAGTGATCCTTTTAGAAAAATATTTTTCAAAATCACTCATTTTCTACAAAATAAATAGAACATTATCCTTTCAATGCTTGATTTGCATCTACATATCTTTGCGTGTAGTATACTATGAAAAGAGGAAGCAAGAGCAACTCTTTCGCGCTAGGATCCCATGTAGGTTTAAGCTTGGCCAAGTTTCTATATTTTAGGCCAATTTCACTCTAGTATATCACTAGGCCGAGAATTGACCCATCCGGAACCGAACACCTCTAGTTCAAATTGAAAAATTGACCACAAAAAAAACACGTTGATGATCTACAATCCAACACGTAACCTGCAGATTAAAAGAACGCAGCTACTGTAACTTGGATCTGTAGTCCCAGTTCCGGTTTCTAATAAACAAGACATTTATAAATGAAACGTTTCATGAAGAAAATGACGGCCATTCATGAGGTTAATTGCTTTTCTTCAGCAACTAATGTGGACAATACTGTAAATTTTCATCTACATGAAGCATAATCTCTACGGTTAATTTTTGACGACATGCGCATTTTCGATACTGATGATTGCAACAATTGTTGATGAGAAGCTCAAGAAAAGATACGAAGCTGAAATTGAAATATTTTCAAACTCAATATAGTCTACATAACGGTTAAGTGTCATTTGAGAATGGATTAAATTATTTTTCTTGAGAATCTTAGGGCAATTAATGTTAACTTCATTAGTCATACATCCTTTCAATTTTCTTAACTTCATTCACCATGGAGTAGAGATTATTCTAGAAAAGAAAAATGAGCTAGTTCCTTTCGAGGGAACATTTAATTTGCTATGCACAGGGAAAAAAATAGTGACAAGAAAAAGAGCTCGAGAGGACAATAAGTAACTTCGCAAAATTTGGTGCTATTGTGCAACGTGGTCAAAGTTCGGGAAAGTAATTTACGACTAATTTCCAATGACACAAAGCATTCCTCAACAGTTAATTTTCAATGATATTAGCGTTCTCTCTTACTCAGTGCATGTGTTGTTATATTATCATAATTGCTATGAATATATTACCGACAGTCATTGAAATTCGTTACTATGCTACAACGATGCATATAAACCACGTTGAGAAGAAAGATAGAAATATAAGAAAGAGGGAACATATTCAATTGAGAAGATAGGCCAACACATCTAAATTGCCATCTAAATTGCCATGGGCGTAATGTAATCAACCCAACTAATTACAACAAATGACAACACTCAATCATATGATCCAAACTAATGTTGAATTATTTATTGCAACAAATGCCACCAACGGCGGAATTTTGAAGCTTCTAACAGTTTTTGCTTCAAGTCGGGATTGAGATAGAGGTTACTTAGGTTAGGGGGAAGGGTAGGCAATTCTTTAAGAAAGTCACAACGTAGCAAATCCAGAGTCTGAAGACTTGACATGAAATGGATTTCTGATGGAAGGCTGTATATACGTGTACCTGAAAGCCTCAGTTCTCTAAGCCGATGTAGATTCGAAATAGCCTCAGTTCTCTAAGCCGATGTGGATTCGAAATAGCCTCAGTTCTCTAAGCCAATGTAGATTCGAAATGGCCCTCGGAATGACTCCCTCCAAACTCCTACACCAGGAGGCATGTACTTCTTCAAGACTTACCAACTCTCCAATTTCACGAGGAAATTTTCTTAAGAAACAAGAATCCACCTTCAGCACTTTCAAAATCCGCAGGTTTTTAATCAAATCGGGCAATTTTGAAATACCCGTACCTAAAATATCCAACTCTTCCAATGAGTATCCCTTTATACCAGTGAATTCTGGAAGCTTTCTTAGCCCGCGACAATCCCTCAAAGACAAGCGTCTAAGTCGCCACAAGTCTCCAATTGACTCGGTAGTTCAAGAATTTTTGCATCATCCAAGGCTAGCACTGAAAGAGATATCCTGAAGTCACAAACGAAACCTGGAACAAGAACCAATGAGAAGCAATTAGTGGCACTAAGAATTTGCAGTTGAAATAATTTGCCTATCGATGCAGGAAGTTCTCGTACGGAAGTGCCATCAATCAGGAGATCTTTCAAAGCTTTCATCCCATCCATTTCTGCTGGCAACATGCTAAGTTCGGAGCATAACTTCAAATTTAGGGTAACCAAGAGCTTTAGATCATTAACTGAAGGATCTAAATGAACCAATGGAGAACATCGCTCAAGATCAGTATCTCCAAATTTGGGCAACAAGAGAAGCTGGGGGTAACTAATAAGTCCGCACTCCCTATAAGGTTCAAGACTTTGAGACGCTCCATCTGCAAAACAAGGGAAACAGTTCAGATGGCGTAGAACTCTCATTTTTCTTGAGGGCCAAGACAAACGCAACAGCAAATCAGCTATAAACCACCTTAATTCCTTTGCAACCTCCCATGGATTCTGTAACCTTACTCCACGAAAGATCGAGAATAACTAGGGTCTCATTTTTCTCTAAATGAATGCTCACTGCATCTCGAGGGCACCCTTGCCAATGAAGCCACCGAACATTCAATAAGGCAATCTGCAAATTTTCTACCAATATTGGCGCGTCCCAAGCTGAGAAATGCCCTGTTCGGCAGGATCTCATAGCCTGCCACTTCAGTGTTAAGGTAGTCTGTTTTCTGTATGATGGACCACAAAAGTCAACAAAAGAAACGTGAAAGTCTTCACACAGAAATAATTACTATGGATGCCTAAACTACCATGAGGTAAAGAAAATGCTTCATCCATGAACCTTTTTGAAGAAAATCGGAAAACAAATTAAGGCTCGAATGCTTCATATTCCCCCGCCCCCCCGCCCCCACCCAAAAAAATAAATAAAAATCCAACCCCAAAAACCCCCACCGACACCTTTTTCCCCTTGTTCGTGTCCTGAGCTATGGCAGGAATCAATCCAACACCTGCTCCTGGATCATGGAAACCTTCGCGTATAATCTCCCTAGGGAAAATTACCATAAAAGTAATTGTAAGCTGAAACTGGATGAATTTCTGGATTTTTGCATATACAGATCGTCCCCACCTGACAACCTGCATGCATTTTGTTCCCTCCTTCCACCCTATAAATTGCTATATGCAATCTCATGCTGCATTTTGCATCCGCATATTTAAATGCATACTACCAAAGAAAAAAAAGGAATGAAACAAAAAAGAAAGAAACACATAATATAAACACCAAAAAAGAGCAATCTTACATCTCAGCTCATGCAGATCAGCACATATCTACGTCTCATAGGTCATAAATTTATTCAATTATAAGAGATTAAGGAATCTCCAAAAGATCAGTATATGGTAGAATGTTAGTTGGTAGAATAAGGATAACGTCATTTCCGTATTTGACAGAAGATCTAGGAACTATTATGCCCCTCATGAATATCACTCTGTTTCAGTGAGATGCGAGATCATAAGTTAATCACGGTGGCAAGTACTGACCTTCACAACAGAGGCAAATTTATCATCCAAAATAATGATATCAGAGCTCTCCTTAGCAACTTCTGTCCGTTGAATACCCATTGCAAGGCCAATATGTACCTAAACACCATAAAAAGTTTTTGTCCCAACAGCAATATCAGAGAGTAAATATATCCGATTTGTGAATATTATACCATGAGCAGGAAAGGCAAAATATGCGTAATGTACCAATTATAATATACCATAAGACATCAGGACCACATTAAGGTGTACAAACCAATTTGATAACATTTATTGCACCCAAGTTACTTTGACTGTCTACCAGTTAACTAGAGAAGTTAGAAGCCTACGGACAAATGAGCAACATAACGCGAATGTGGCCAATAATGCAAATCCATCGAGCTGGGCTGTAATGCAAATGTGCTGCCAGCATAACCACATCATAAATAGATCCAAACCTTCCCATAAAAATAAAAAATAAACAATGAAATATTGGAACCTCATTTAGAGCAGGGGCATCATTTGTGCCATCTCCAGTAACAACAACTACATGTCCTCGTTTCTTCAGAGCTTGCACAAGCAGAAGCTTGCCACTTGGTGAGGATCGTCCAATCACCTAAACATGCAAGGCACGATAAGATTTCACTATGTACCAGAAGAGGGTAAAACAATGGAACTAATCAGCAAAAACATACAGATTTTGCAATTTCTTCCCTTTGAACATCAGAAAAGGCACGAAAGGCTTTTCCTTCAATGAGATTAGGTTCAGTAGCATCTGCATCCTGGTGAGCGGCGTTGAGGGCGGCGTTGAGGGCAAGCAGCTGGGCGAGTAGCTTCGGGGGAGGCTTGGCGAGGGGCGTTAGGGGTGATTGGGTGAGCGGCGTCGAGGGCAACTGGGCAAGCGGCTTTGGGGACAACTAGGCGAGCAACATCAAGGGCGGTTGGGCGAGCTGCGGCGTCGTAGGGGACCAATTGGGCGAGCAGCGTCGGGGGCGATCGGGCAAGGGACGGCTGGGCGAGCAGCGAGCATCCTCCATCGAGGGGACGAGCAGCGTCCACCGGCGACGTTGACAGCAAGTGGCTGAGCGGCGAGGCGAACAAGGGGTGACGGCATTCAGCGGCGGCGTCGAGGGCCAACGGCTGAGCGGCAAGGCAAGCGAGGGGTGACAGCATCAAAGGAGGAAAAGGCGAGGCGATGCAGGGCGATTGGCATGCAGCGGTGGCGTCAAAGGGGGAGCAACGTCTGGAGGTGGCGTCGAGCAAAGGCAAAGGCAGAGAACGAGAGAAACTCAGAGAAGAGAGAACTGTGAAAGACTGAAAGAGAAAGTGTCGTGTGAATTAGGAGTGAACTGATTTGGAGATATTTTTTTTTTTTGAGCCTTAACCATTCCAGTTCCCATAGGAACGGGACTGAAACTGAGAATCAGAATCAATCCCTTTAAAACCGGGAACCCATCCCTTCGGTTCTCCAGCTCCTAGAGGTTCTCCAATGAGCGCGGTTCTACCCTTACTCGAGCATCTTCTTATCCTTTTTGTCTTTTTCCACTTTTATACTTTTTTTTTCTTCTTTTTTCCTTCTTTCTGCCCATCTCCTTCTTCTTCTTCGATGGTTCCTCCCACACCCGAAATTGACCCCTCCTCCTAATGCCTCAATTGCCGAACGCCCGACATATTCTCTCACGCCGAGCACTATAAACAAAGCAATGGCTGAGCTCGTCGCTTGTCGCCTCATGACATCATTGTCGGCCCCTCCGAGCCGCGCACCACTTACAGCTACCACACCTAGGAAACCAACGGGAGACAAATAAAACACAGCGAATGAATGCCCAGACACGGCCCGATGATGCAAACGACAAGTCGCAAGCAACAAAAGGTTCATAACGTGCAAAACCTACTTATCCGCATTCAAGAACAAATGGGAATCGGTAATGTACGCGCCTAGGCAGGCTTGGACATATCGTCGAACATGGGGCTTCATGGAACAGAGGAACGATATCAACCATTTTTGGACTCGGACTGTGACATCCTGAAATTCGACCCCGTTTCGATAAAGTGAAATGGGCATTTCGTCGGCGTGCCTATGGCCTTTTTCTCTGAGCTGATCACTCACGAGTTAACTAACCTATTGGGTGAAGCCGTTAAGGGATGTATCGGCCGTAAAATCCCTAAAAGCTACCTAATTGGTTGGATTGAGCTAAAATCACGTCTGATCGATTTTTAACCACGAAATTGAACTCGATTTCGGGAATCGAATTTTAAGCACGTCATAATTCTTATTTTTAGGATCCTGTCTCATCGCTCGTCAATTTATTGACGAGTCCGAAATTTCAATGAAGAAATTATCGGAAGAAAAATTGAAGTCCGAAAAGAATTTAGAAAGGGAAAGAAAAGAAAATCAAATGAGAAAAGTATGATTATTTATTTTTCTTTTTCTCTCTCTCTCCCTTCTCTTTTCTTTTCTTTTTCCTCTCTCTCCCCTCTCTTTTCTTTTCTTTCTTTTTCTCTCTTTTCTTTCTCTCTCTCTCTCTCCTCTCCCCCTCCCATCCGTGCGAACACCCCCACCGCCCATTCCCTCTCTCTCTTTTTCTTTTTCCCTTGACCGGTCAATGTTTATCCCTTCTCTCTCTCTTCTTCTTCTTTTTCCCTCCACACACGACAGCTTCCTTCCACTTTCTTCTTCTCCTTTTCCTCGCGTGTGAACCACGAGCCCGAACCAGAAGCTGCAGCTCCGTCGCCGCCACGCCGGAGCCGCACCGCCGCACCGCCACGCCGCGCTCGTGCGCCCGCCGCCGTCCCGCCGTCCGTGCGCGCCTAAGCCGAGCGAACCAGCCCTGTTTCTTCTCCAGCCGCACCGACCAGCCACCGTCCAGCCGCCTCCGGCCACCGCCCAACCCCGCCGGACCTCCCCGCGACCCCCTCACCCTCCGCCGGCTTCCCCTTGCCGCCCAAGCCGCCGGAGCAGCCCCGATCGGCTCCGTCCAGCAGACCCACGGAGTGGGTTTCAGCCACTTCGGGCCCGCTTTTGGACCGTTTCCCGGCCCCGAACCCGAGCCGTGCTTTGGGAACAATCGTTCCTCGCGTCGCCGCCGTCGGATTGATCCGATTTGCGCGCGATTTGGTGAGTAATCTCACTAATCCAGGATTAGTGGCTAATTATGCTTTAAGCTGGTTTAGATTTAATTAATTATGTTTAGGTTGTTAGATTAGATTAAATTAGCATTTATTAGCCAATTGTTATGCGAATTAGATAAATTGAATATGTAATTAGCAAGTAGACATGGTCTACTAATTATTGGAAGTGCCTCGGGATTTTTCCCGACCCTTAGTGGGCTTCAATTAGGCCTTTCGGGCCTAAGTGGATTTTTTAGTATTTAAATATTAATTTTCGGAATTAAATTAAATAATTATTTATTTTCCGAAAATTCAACTGAGATGGCCTGGAACCGGAAAATTATGCTGATGATCGTGGTGAAGTCCGTTTATTTAATCGGGCTTTATTTTGAACTAAATTGAATTTTTAATAATAATAATTTAATTTTCGAAATTAATAAATTAATTATTTATTTTCGGAAATTAAGATTTTGATGGCCGACGACCGAAATCTCGTGCTGATCGTCGTGGCGCAGTCCGTTTATTTATTTGAGCTCCACGTTGTATGGAATTAATTAAATTGTGATATTTTAGGGATTTACCCTAAATTGATTTGAATTGATTGTGATTGAATGGTTGATTGATAAATGGCCAAGTATGTTATTCAGTATTTTAATGCTTTGTTGAGTTGATTTAATTATTTAATTGAGAAATCGTTGGCGTTGGTTATCGGTATTGAAACTGAATTGGTAACCACTTGAAAGCGGACACGTGGGCTTGGTGAATTGGAATGTCACCTCGAGAATGCACGTGAGTTCAGTGGTTGAATATGTCACCTTGGCGAAAAGGTCGCCTGAGAGAATGCACGTGGCTCGGAGACTCGGTATGTCGTCCTAGAGAATGCACGTGGCTCGGTGACGAGGCTGGCATCTAAAAGGGCACGTGGTCTCGGCGACTTGATGCATCGCTTTGGTGAAATGCACCTGAGAGAATGCACGTGGGCCCAGGCATCTAAAAGGGCATGTGGTCTCGGCGACTTGATGCATCGCTTTGGTGAAATGCACCTGAGAGAATGCACGTGGGCCCAGGCATCTAAAAGGGCACGTGGGCTCGGTGACTTGATGCATCACTTTGGCGAAAAGGTCGCCTGAGAGTATGCACGTGGGCCCAAGGTTCGAGGCACGTGAACTCGGAGACTTGGAAGGTCGTCCTGGAGAATGCACGTGGCCTATCTTTTAAATATCCCACAGTGGGGATTGATTTGTATGACATGTAATCGACTGGTTCGATGTGTTTGAAGTGAATGAATATCTATTGTGAATTGTACTGACTTGCGGGTGGGGATCGAGGCCAAGGTAAGTCCTCTGCCCCCGTGCGTGTTTAGGCAGCCTTTAGTATAATAGTTTACTAATCGGGCTTAGTGGGGTAGAACTCGCCGAGACGTAGTCTCATCCCAGTTTGGGGAAAACCATTTCAGGACCCCGCTGAAGAGCTAAGGAGGAGAAATCCGAGAAGGAGAACTCGGAGGTGAGATCTGAAGATAAGGATTTTTGGGAGAAGAAGACAATCTTGAGAGGGGTCTTGAGTATGGCCCAGTTTGTCTAAGTTTCTGTCTTCTATTGAGATCTCCGTTTTGATGTGAATAGTTATGAAGGGTTTGTGGTTTGTATAAAAGTTTGGTTATAAATTTCAGTATGAAAAATATGGCCCTGCTTTTCTATCCCATCGTTTTATTGTCTGGGGATTTTAACTGCTTCCGCATGTGCTTAAAAATGAAAGGGTCGGCGATACATTGTCCTGGGATATCGCATTATAAAATCGACCAAGTCAGACGGATGTGTGCGTGCCTGAGGATCGGGGCGTGACATCCGGTTTAAGTGGTATCAGAGCGAAGTTGAAGATTGGAGTGATAAGGAGCGATGGTTAATGGGATAGTGAGTAGGATGGCCTTTAAATTCATGCTGATGCATGTCTGTGTTAGTTGAGTGCTAAAATTGTTTGTTGTTTGGATCACTCTGTTTCTAATTCAGTGTTGAATTGGAAACAGGTGTTAGTTGAGTAAAGCTACACCATGAGCGATCAGGAGCCGAGAACTCCCGCAAAAAGGACCAGTAGGGCCGTTATTCGGGTAGAGCTCGACTCGTGTCGGAACCCGAGGCGGACGTGGTCGAGCGCCAGCACAGAGCTAGCGCGAGTGGAGTGAATCCACCTGTCGTAGATGTCGGGGTAGCAGCCCCTAATGATCCCAGGGTGGATGGGATCTTGCGTGTTTTAGAAGCGATGGGTAATAGAATGGATCATCAAGCCGCTGTTGTTGAAGCCGCCGCTCAGCCGCCGCGCCGCCGTAGCCGCCGCTACGGAGTTGCCCCCGCAGCCGCACGCTGCCGCGCCGCAGCCGCACCACCTGCCATAGTTGCTCCCCGCCGCCTGAATGTTGAGAATCCACCGGAGATAGTGGTCGCTGCAAGACCAATCCATAAGTTGGTGGAGCATTTCCTAAGGTTAAATCCGCCAAGGTTTTTACCGGGTCCGGAGACCCCGAGGCCGCTTCTTCATGGATTCAAAGCTCGAGAAAGCGTTTGCACCGCTGATGTGCAACGAGAAGAAAAGTAATGTTAGCAACTTACCAACTGGAGGGAGTTGCCAACACTTGGTGGATGACAATGCGTGAAATGATCTTTCCGGAAGGTGCTGTTCGGGATTGGAACACTTTCCTCAAAGCTTTCAATGATAAGTTCTTCTCGAGACGCCCGAGAGGTGAAGATGGCTGAATTTCAACGTCTTCGCCAGGGTTCGCTATCTGTTGATGAGTATGAGGCGAAGTTCGCTGAACTTTCGCGATATGCCCCTGAGTTAATCGAGAACCCTGTGAATCGAGCAAGGAGATTCAGAGAGGGATTCAGACAGGATTTGAGGAGTGCCTTAGTCCTTCTGGATCTGAAGACTTATAACGACATATACCGGAGAGCTCAGAAGATTGAAAAAGATCAGAACGATAAAGCTGCCTCATCTGGATCGAGGTTTAGCTCTCATAGAGACAACATCCGCCAAGGAAAGAGGCCGATGTTTGGAAATAGATTCCAAAGCCCGCCTAGCAAGAAGAGTGGATTTAATAGGTCAGGACCTATTAAGAATGATGCATGTCGCTTGTGTGGGAGAAGACATGGGACAACACCGTGCCCAGTTAGGACGGGTGCATGCTTTGAATGTGGCCAGCAGGGCCATATGGCCAGATTTTGTCCTAAGAAGCAAAGAGGACAACCTCTGTTGCCGCTGCCGCCGCCGCCGATGAGACAGATAGGAGGGTATGCCCCTCAGAATGCACCGCAAGGAGGACCGCAGACCTCCACTCGGGCACTTGTGTATGCGATTACCCAAGGTCGGGCGAAGCTGCGCTGGCGTGATTACAGTACGGTCTCGCTCAACGACCAACCTGCTTATGCTTTGTTTGATTCGGGAGCAACCCATTCTTTCATTGCCGAGCAATATGTTAGGATGTTAGGGTTGAGTCCTGTCTTATTGGAGTCAACAATTTGCATATCTACACCCTTGAAATATAAAGTTATTACTGCTTTGGGATGTTCGGGGTGCAAGTTAGAGATTGATAAGCGAGTGGGGAAAATTAACTTGTTAGTCCTAGCCATGTATGATTTTAATTTGATAAATTGGCATGGACTGGCTCACCAAGCAACGAGCTAAATTGGACTATTATCGCAAGGCGATTCGGTTTGACCCGTTAGGGGGTAAGAGTTTAGAATTTGTCGAGAATCGAGGAGGACCCTCAATTTCCTTAATCTCGTCACCAGAAACAGCTCGTTTGTTGGATGAGGGTTGCCGAGGGTATTTAGCGGCTGTCGTGGATACGACAGTTGAAGAGTTGAAAATGGAAGATATTTCGGTGGTACAGAGTTTCCGGATGTCTTTCCAAAAGAATTGCCGGGATTACCGCTAGAAAGAGAGATTGAATTTGTAATCGAGCTAGCACCGGGGGACGAACCGATCTCAAAGGCACCTTACCGAATGGCGTTATCGAGTTGAAGGAACTGAAGGTGCAGATGCAAGAGTTACTTGGATAAAGGATTTATTCGTCCTAGTGCATCGCCTTGGGGAGCACCGCCCGTTTGTTAAGAAGAAAGATGGTTCGTTGCGTTTGTGCATCGACTATCGACAGCTCAATCAGGTAACGATCAAGAACAAGTATCCATTGCCGAGGATAGATGACTTGTTTGATCAACTATAAGGAGCGTCAATATTCTCAAAGATCGACTTGAGGACAGGATGCCATCAGCTGAGGATTCGGAAAGAAGATATTCCTAAGTCAGCATTTCGTACCCGGTATGGTCATTACGAGTTTACAGTGATGCCGTTCGGATTGACGAATGCTCCAGCTGCCTTTATGGATCTGATGAACAGAGTGTTCAAGGAATATCTAGATCAGTTTGTGATCGTGTTCATAGATGATATCCTAGTCTATTCGAGAAGTAATGAAGAGCACGAGAATCATCTGAGATTAGTGCTTCAGACCTTAAGAACACATCAGCTATATGCTAAGTTTAGCAAATGCGAGTTTTGGCTGACTCGTGTTGCATTCTTAGGTCATGTGATTTCCGGAGAAGGAATCTCTGTCGACCCGAGCAAGATAGAAGCCGTGATCAAGTGGCCAAGACCGACATCAGTGACAGAGATCAGAAGTTTTCTGGGGTTAGCAGGTTATTACAGACGGTTTGTGGAAGGTTTCTCAGCATTAGCGTCGCCTCTGACAAAGCTCACAAAGAAAAATGAAAAGTTCATATAGACAGACAAGTGCGAGCGTAGTTTCCAAGAGCTGAAGGAAAAGCCGACTACCGCACTTTGTGCCGACGATTCCATCTCGGTCCTGGAGGATTCGAGATCTATAGTGATGCGTCATTTAGGGGATTGGGTTGCGTGCTGATGCAACATGGCGAGTTGTTGCATACGCTTCCCGGCGATTGAGACCTCATGAATTGAATTATCCAACGCATGACTTAGAACTCGCAGCCATCATATTCGCGTTGAAGATTTGGAGGCACTACTTGTGTGGGGAAAAGTTTCAGATCTTCACGGACCATCAGAGTCTCAAGTATTTGTTCTCTCAGAAGGAGTTGAACATGAGACAACGGCGATGGATGGAATTGCTGAAAGACTACGACTGTGATATTTTATATCACCCGGAAAGGCGAACAAGGTCGCCGATGCATTGAGTCGGAAGTCTTCAAAGGTGGCACGAATCTTGGTTAAGGAGTGGAACTTAATCGAGAAGCTCGAGATTCGAATTCAAATTTGAGGTAGGCCACCTCTCAAGTTTTATGGCCACCCTCGGGGTGAGCCGGATGTCCAGTCGAATCAAGCAACTCCAACCGACAATCCGGACGTACGAAAAATTCTTCAAGAGGATACCGACAAAAGAGAAAAGCTGATTTTCAAGTTTCGATGATGGGGTACGAGGCTTCGTGGACGTTTGGTTGTACCCGACGATGTAGAGCTTAGAGAAGAAATTTTATCCAAGCACATCGTAGCAATTACAGCGTTCATCCTGGAAGCACTAAGATGTATCAAAATTTACGTCAACACTATTGGTGGTCAGGTATGAAGGCGGACATCGCCAAGCATGTGGCCAAGTGTTTGACTTGTCAACAAGTAAAAGCCCAGCATTGCAAGCCGGGAGGATTTCTGCAACCTCTCGCGATCCCAGAGTGGAAATGGGAGCATATCACGATGGACTTCGTGACTGGACTACCAAGGAGTCAAAGGGGAAATGATTCGATTTGGGTAGTAGTCGACGGTGACAAAGTCGCTCACTTCATTGCGGTTCGAAAGGACCCGAGTCCGGATAGACATGCAGACTGTATGTGCGTCGGTGGTTCGTATGCATGGAGTGCCGATTCGATAACATCCGATAGAGACCCAGGTTTACTGCTGCTTTTTGGAAGAGCTTGCGAGTGCTTTAGGTACAAAGCTTCAAGATAAGACGGCATATCATCCTCAGACGGATGGCCAGTCTGAAAGGACGATTCAGACTCTTGAAGACATGCTGAGAGCATGTGTAATAGACTTCAAAGGAAGTTGGGAGGATCAGCTTCATCTGGTGGAATTCGCCTACAACAACAGTTATCAGCAGAGCATCAAGATGGCTCCATTTGAAGCGTTGTATGGCGGAGCATGCGGCGTAACTCCGGTGTGTTGGGATGAAGTTGGGGAAAGAAAGATAACAGCCCAGAGTTGGTTCAGCAATCGGTAGATGCCGTGGCGTGATCGAGACAGATTGAAGATAGCGCAGAAGCGAGCAGAAAAGTTATGCGAGATAAGCGTCGAAGGTCTTTGGAATTCCAAGTTGGTGATCACGTTTTTCCGAAAGTGTCACCAATGAGGGGAACTTCGCGCTTTGGTAAGAAAGGTAAGCTGAGTCCGAGGTACGTAGGTCCGTTTGAGATTCTTGAAAGAATCGGAAACCTAGCGTATCGTCTTGCGTTGCCGCCAAGATTGGCGCAAGTGCATGACGTCTTTCACGTGTCGATGTTAAGGAAGTACGAGCCTGACCCGACCCACGTGCTCAATTTCGAGGAATTGGACGTGGATGACCGTGTGTCATACGTTGAAAGCCCGGTTCAGATTGTCGATCGTAAAGAGCAAGTTCTGCGCACAAAGACCATCCCGTTGGTCAAAGTGGTCTGGCAACATCACGGCACTGAAGGAGCGACTTGGGAGACTGAAGAATCGATGAGACAGTTGTACCCCCGCCTTTTTGAACAAAGTGTAATGGTTTAAATTTCGAGGACGAAATTTTTATAAGAGGGGAAGAGTTGTGACATCCTGAAATTCGACCCCGTTTCGATAAAGTGAAATGGGCATTTCGTCGGCGTGCCTATGGCCTTTTTCTCTGAGCTGATCACTCACGAGTTAACTAACCTATTGGGTGAAGCCGTTAAGGGATGTATCGGCCGTAAAATCCCTAAAAGCTACCTAATTGGTTGGATTGAGCGTGATCGATTTTTAACCACGAAATTGAACTCGATTTCGGGAATCGAATTTTAAGCGCGTCATAATTCTTATTTTTAGGATCCTGTCTCATCGCTCGTCAATTTATTGACGAGTCCGAAATTTCAATGAAGAAATTATCGGAAGAAAAATTGAAGTCCGAAAAGAATTTAGAAAGGGAAAGAGAAAAGAAAATCAAATGAGAAAAGTATGATTATTTATTTTTCTTTTTCTCTCTCTCTCCCTTCTCTTTTCTTTTCTCTTTTTCCTCTCTCCCCCTCTCTTTTCTTTTCTTTCTTTTTCTCTCTTTTCTTTCTCTCTCCTCTCTCCTCTCCCCCTCCCATCCGTGCGAACACCCCCCACCGCCCATTCCCTCTCTCTCTTTTTCTTTTTCCCTTGACCGGTCAATGTTTATCCCTTCTCTCTCTCTTCTTCTTCTTTTTCCCTCCACACACGACAGCTTCCTTCCACTTTCTTCTTCTCCTTTTCCTCGCGTGTGAACCACGAGCCCGAACCAGAAGCTGCAGCTCCGTCGCCGCCACGCCGGAGCCGCACCGCCGCACCGCCACGCCGCGCTCGTGCGCCCGCCGCCCGCCCCGCCGTCCGTGCGCGCCTAAGCCGAGCGAACCAGCCCTGTTTCTTCTCTGTTCTGCACCGACCAGCCACCGTCCAGCCGCCTCCGGCCACCGCCCAACCCCGCCGGACCTCCCCGCGACCCCCTCACCCTCCGCCGGCTTCCCCTTGCCGCCCAAGCCGCCGGAGTAGCCCCGATCGGCTCCGTCCAGCAGACCCACGGAGTGGGTTTCAGCCACTTCGGGCCCGCTTTTGGACCGTTTCCCGGCCCCGAACCCGAGCCGTGCTTTGGGAACAATCGTTCCTCGCGTCGCCGCCGTCGGATTGATCCGATTTGCGCGCGATTTGGTGAGTAATCTCACTAATCCAGGATTAGTGGCTAATTATGCTTTAAGCTGGTTTAGATTTAATTAATTATGTTTAGGTTGTTAGATTAGATTAAATTAGCATTTATTAGCCAATTGTTATGCGAATTAGATAAATTGAATATGTAATTAGCAAGTAGACATGGTCTACTAATTATTGGAAGTGCCTCGGGATTTTTCCCGACCCTTAGTGGGCTTCAATTAGGCCTTTCGGGCCTAAGTGGATTTTTTAGTATTTAAATATTAATTTTCGGAATTAAATTAAATAATTATTTATTTTCCAAAATTCAACTGAGATGGCCTGGAACCGGAAAATTATGCTGATGATCGTGGTGAAGTCCGTTTATTTAATCGGGCTTTATTTTGAACTAAATTGAATTTTTAATAATAATAATTTAATTTTCGAAATTAATAAATTAATTATTTATTTTCGGAAATTAAGATTTTGATGGCCGACGACCGAAATCTCGTGCTGATCGTCGTGGCGCAGTCCGTTTATTTATTTGAGCTCCACGTTGTATGGAATTAATTAAATTGTGATATTTTAGGGATTTACCCTAAATTGATTTGAATTGATTGTGATTGAATGGTTGATTGATAAATGGCCAAGTATGTTATTCAGTATTTTAATGCTTTGTTGAGTTGATTTAATTATTTAATTGAGAAATCGTTGGCGTTGGTTATCGGTATTGAAACTGAATTGGTAACCACTTGAAAGCGGACACGTGGGCTTGGTGAATTGGAATGTCACCTCGAGAATGCACGTGAGTTCAGTGGTTGAATATGTCACCTTGGCGAAAAGGTCGCCTGAGAGAATGCACGTGGCTCGGAGACTCGGTATGTCGTCCTAGAGAATGCACGTGGCTCGGTGACGAGGCTGGCATCTAAAAGGGCACGTGGTCTCGGCGACTTGATGCATCGCTTTGGTGAAATGCACCCGAGAGAATGCACGTGGGCCCAGGCATCTAAAAGGGCATGTGGTCTCGGCGACTTGATGCATCGCTTTGGTGAAATGCACCTGAGAGAATGCACGTGGGCCCAGGCATCTAAAAGGGCACGTGGGCTCGGTGACTTGATGCATCACTTTGGCGAAAAGGTCGCCTGAGAGTATGCACGTGGGCCCAAGGTTCGAGGCACGTGAACTCGGAGACTTGGAAGGTCGTCCCGGAGAATGCACGTGGCCTATCTTTTAAATATCCCACAGTGGGGATTGATTTGTATGACATGTAATCGACTGGTTCGATGTGTTTGAAGTGAATGAATATCTATTGTGAATTGTACTGACTTGCAGGTGGGATCTGAGGCCAAGGTAAGTCCTCTGCCCTGTGCGTGTTTAGGCAGCCTTTAGTATAATAGTTTACTAATCGGGCTTAGTGGGGTAGAACTCGCTGAGACGTAGTCTCATCCCAGTTTGGGGAAAACCATTTCAGGACCCCGCTGAAGAGCTAAGGAGGAGAAATCCGAGAAGGAGAACTCGGAGGTGAGATCTGAAGATAAGGATTTTTGGGAGAAGAAGACAATCTTGAGAGGGGTCTTGAGTATGGCCCAGTTTGTCTAAGTTTCTGTCTTCTATTGAGATCTCCGTTTTGATGTGAATAGTTATGAAGGGTTTGTGGTTTGTATAAAAGTTTGGTTATAAATTTCAGTATGAAAAATATGGCCCTGCTTTTCTATCCCATCGTTTTATTGTCTGGGGATTTTAACTGCTTCCGCATGTGCTTAAAAATGAAAGGGTCGGCGATACATTGTCCTGGGATATCGCATTATAAAATCGACCAAGTCGACGGATGTGTGCGTGCCTGAGGATCGGGGCGTGACACGGACTCAGCGCCAAACTTAAAAAAAAAAAAATAATAATAAATCATCATATGGGCATTAGAAGCCCAGTACGCATGTGACTGACAGGAGGAGCAAACTCAACGTCCTATCCTGCCAAAATAAGTCGAAGCAGCGAGGATTCTCGGGAACGAGCGTTTAAAATGACAGATCCCTACTTGACTTCCACAACGGCAATGGGAGGGTGAACTCGAAATGGATCAAGCAATGACTGACCGTCCCGCGGTGTTCCCGAAGCGAGATCCTTGGGAAAGTGACGCAACTCGACACAAATCAAAAAGCAACCCACAACACCTACCTAGTTCCCGGTGGGGGGTGGGGAGCAGAGCTCCCTCATTGTCTGGTTCTCTCTCTCTCTCACTCACTTAAAACTAGGGGTGTGCAACGGAAACCACTCGAACCAGGACCGGACCGGACTGGCCGGTTTTGGGAGGTTCCCGCGATCGGCGGTCTGGTTCTCGGTTCCTAATCTTGGAATCGGCAGCCGGTTGGTCCGGTTCCCAGTTCCAAGGTGGGAACCGGATCGACCGGACCGACCAGACCGGACCAAATTTTTTTAATATATAATTTATATTCATATAATATATAAACACATATAATATATGAATATTATATATGAAACTTATTGCAATTTAGGTAACAACCTCTTATGTGGCCAAGAGACCACCACAACTCTTGTTGTTACTCTTTATTTATAGAAAAAACTCTCCTCATGCTCACACTCTCTCTCTTGCTCCCCTCACTTGCAAACGACAAGGCACTTCAAGCCTTAAAAAGTCTCATATCGACTAAACATTCAAAGTATATAAGAGAGATTGTCTATAAAACCTAAGCCAAGCACAACCTTTAATCACGTTGTTCATGGGTTTTATGCTTAAAATTAAGCATGAAACACATAAACTAGATTGATATACACACAAGTGAAGTTTGAATATTTTGCACATGGAAACATGTGTGAGTAGTTTTATTAGATTGCTCGGAAACTAAATTTGATTGATTGGTCCGGAGCATGATTATTTTTTAGTTAATGGTAATTCTTTAGTGAAAAAAGAAAGTGCCAATTCTTTTGGACTGGACCGGACCGGACCGGAACTGATGGTCCGGTCCGGTTCTCGGTCCTAAGACCAACGGTCCGGTCCACGGTTCCCAAAATTGGGAACCTATTGACACCTTAATTTTGGCAACCCGTTTATCTATTTATCGCATTAAAAATTAGGGATTAATTTTAACCCCTAAAAAATACAAGTTAATTAATTAATTGCATAACATATAGTTTTAGGTGCATTTATTTTAATTTGCATTTACATTGGGCCGGTGACAAATGGGTTCAAGTTAATGGTTCGGAATATTAATTTGGTGAATTCGACTAAGCCCACAAATGGAGTAAATTGGCCCAAGCCCGTATCATTGGAAAGATTTTTAAGATTGATTTATGCGAGATTTCAAATTTTAAAAGAATCCTCTTGTATCCTAAATCGTATCAAAAACAAATATTACATTTGGAAGAAGGAATTTTCGTGGATATGGATTTGGAAAAATTAAAACCCTAACTTGTGGCCTATAAATAGATTAAATGCGTAGGGTTTAGGGAGGAGGCCACGGAATTAAAACATTCGGCCACATTGGGGGGTCCATTCCGTCGAGTGAAAGAAAAAGAACACAAAAAGACACAAAAGGTGAAAAGTGCAGCAGAAGAGAGAGAGAGCAGAGAGTAGACGTGAGGTGAGAGATCGAGAAAAAAAGAAAAGAAGTGACGTGAGAGAAAAAAAAAAAAGGAAAAGAAAAGCCCTAACGCGACTGTTCATCTTCCTCGCGGGGGGTGGGGTCTCCGCTGGCGCCATCACCGTCCGCTCCCTCCAGCGTCCGACTGTGCCGTCCCCGCTCGCCCGTGCCGGCATCCGAGCCCCGACGTCCGTTAGCCGCATGCCGCTCTGCCTGCAACCTCTCGCTGACCTCCATCGCGAGCCCCGGCGCTTGAAGCTCGAGCCGCCCGACGCTCCACCGCCTCCACGAGTAGCACCGCCGCTTTGCCGAAGCTCGCACCGCCCCGTCGCCGATCTGCAGCACCGCCGCTTCGCCGGCTCGTGCCGCCCCGTCGCCGATTTGCAGCACCGGAGTCCCAGCGCCCCCGCTCACCTCCACCCCGACACCACCTACGCTCGCCGCCTGCAGATCCGAGATCCCGTTGCAGCCCACATGACCGACGCAAGGAGACCCGGGGCTCCCGCTCCGCTCGTGACGCCGCCCACTAGTTTTGCCGTGCTGCCCGCTTCGCCCGTGCTGATCCCGAAGTCCCCGGTGCCACACGCCGTCGCGCCATCCTCCGGAGCCTCGCCGGAACCCTAGCTAGCGATTTCCCCTCATCGGACCGGCCACCAGATTTATCTTTCTTTTTCCTTTTTTAGAAAAAAAAAAAAGAAAAAAAGAGAAAAGCAAAAGAAAATTTAGGTATTTTCTTTATCTTATTTTTGTTTTATTATTTTTGCTATTTTATTTTATCTTTTTAGTGTAATTATTCCTTTAATGTGAAATTGAAATTCCATGATATGAAATTGCCTTGAAATTAGTGATTGTCAGTCCCGATTTTCGAGCTCGAAATTCGACTCACAATTACTTAAAAAAAATTGCCAATCCGATCTCCCGCTCGAGATCCGATTCGTGATTTATGTGAAATTGGCCAACCCGATCTCATGCACGAGGTATGGTTCGTCAATTTGGGTATCAATATGGCTTGATTTGCTGTGGTGTTACTTAAATTAGTTTTCTTTAAAAAAAATAAAAAAAATGTAGTTTTAGGGTTTGCATGTTCATAATAGGTATTTTATTTCGAATTTTCAAAAATAAAAAAAATCAAATCAATTAATTTAGGTTGCTAGTTTTTTTTTTTTTTTTAAAACATGGATTGCATGTTTAATTATTTGACAATTATTAATTTCGAAATTTAAAAAAAAGGGAAAAAAAGGAAAACGCAAAAAAAAAAAAAAAAAAAGTCATTATGCATATGTCATGTAGAATTAGGGCATTCTTTGCACGTCATTGCACGTTAAGATTGCATATTATAGGTTTAGATAATTTCTCCTAAATAGATTGCATGCTTATTAGGAAAATAAAAATCATGTGCACGTCATATAGAATTAGTTTCATATAATGCACGTCATTTAGTGATTTTTGTTAGATGCATTTAATTAGAAATTGCCCGTCATTAGAATTAGGCCATTAGATTAATTTAGATTGCATATTTAAATGTTGCATGTCTTTAATTTCGAATCTCATAGAAAATACAAAAAATTATTTAGAATAAATCCATCTCATGCTTAGGATAGACTACATGCTTAGTTATGTCTTATTGCTTAGGTCATATAGCTAAGTCATGTTGCTATGTCATATCATTTCATGTTAAATTAGTGGCATGCATTGCATATTACATGATTTTCATTAAATAAGTGAAAAAAAGGAAATTGCGTGTTAATTAGAAATCACATTTAGGACCGTTGATGTGAATTCTAAACTAACAACGCAGATGCTTTCGTTGCTACGAGGTAAATCCTGTAATTTATTTATTGCTTTACTTGGGTGTTAAATTTGTGGTTTGCGCACCTGCATGATCACCTTACATGTTAGGAAAATAGACTTAAAATCAATCCAAACTGCCTGCAAAAACATTTTTGAAATTAAAAGAATGGTATCGAAAGGACATTAGAGAAATCTAGTGTAACAAAGTCCCCGTACCCATAATCTCTAGTTCGTAGGAGTAAAGTAAATCTCCCATTACTTTACTTGGGTTTCTAATCGACCCACCAAAAATAGATTAGTGGCTACTTCTAATTAAAACAATTGCATGTTAAGAACTTGAACCGAAAGTCGCGAATTGGTATGGGCTTAGGAGAGCTCGAGTTAAGTCTAGGCTTAACAATCCATTAGCCAAACCCTAGGTGGTCCAAACCCTGAAAATTTTGGGTCGCGACAGCTTGGCGACTCCGCTGGGGACTTGTGTTAAAACACTTAGTGGACTTAGGCCAATTTTCTTCTTTTTGAAAAATTCTTTTGTTTGGCAGCGAGGATTCCAGGTACGTCCCTAACATTAAGATGTTAAATGTTCTTGCAGGATAGGAGGTATAAGGGGAAGTGTTTGCTGACCTTTATTTTGCAGGGAGGTGTAGGAATGTATGGTTTATTTTCATGAACGAAGTGTTGCTTGATATAAACTATCGTGCATGCCTGCATTTAGCACTACACTATTGCACACACAACCTGCTGCCGGACCTAAGCCGCATAGGATCATTTAGGATAGTATTGAGATGGATACCACTTCGACCACATGCTCGCGGTACGAGTCGCTCATCTCAATCCCTCGAAGTTTCTTCCATGGTGTCAAGAGTACCCACCTCGGTCCGCATACCGCGACCCGGGTCGGCTCTTTGACCAAGCCGGAGTCATGAGGACCCGACATAGTCCACAAGGCCGTGGCTAGTCTGATCATCCTTGTGGCTTCACCTTGATAAGCCTTATAGAGTAGAAATCGAGCCACTTACCATGCGCATGTCTATGTGATTGCCATTAATTTTCCTTGGCGAAGTAAGTCTTCAATCCCTATACTATGCAATTTACTTTTTGTCCACCCATGACAATATAGGATAGTCATTTGATCTAATTCCTTTGTTAATCAGAAATGAAATGAGGAAATTGCCATGCAATGAACCATTTGGAATATAAAAAAACTTTGGTTAATTTTTTTTTAGTTCATGTTTAGGAAATTTGATCTTGCTAGGGTTTTTATTTTTCTAGCTCTTTTTAGGAATAGCCCTTCTTGTATGAACTTTTCATAAATAAAAGAAATGGAAAAATCGATTAGATCATTGTCATGGATTGACTTTCTAATTACGCCTCATGCTTACACGTTCCCATTTATTTCCTTTAGGTGATCTCGCTTACCCATCCATACACGACTGAGAACTAAAATGGCGGATCAAAATGAGGTGTTGGACCATATCATCGTCAATATAAACAAACGAGTTGCGTACCTCCAAAATCAAGTCAATGAATTGTCTGCTACTGTGACTTGTTTCGTCAAGCAAAAGGGCTGTGATGATATAGGTACTCTATCTTCAGTAGGAAACTATGACTCAAAGAAGAGAGCCAAGAGGACTTTCGAACCATTCTATTTTCCTGAGGTAGCTGAATTTGATGCCACTATGAAGAGACTAGTGATATATCTAGAAGGAATAATCTCTGACCTAGAGGATTTGCATCACAAGATCAAGGAGGGTGAAGAACTCAAGCACGCATGATTCATGATCCTAAGTAGTTTGCTTTCCTTATTTAATTAGGGGCATGTTCAATTGCACCTTCCCCTGTGTGGGAATTCTTATTGCTTTTTAGGGATTGGTAAAAATTTCTCCTATGTTGCTTTAGTGCTTGAATATAAGATTTCACATTCCAATAAATGTAATTTGATTGATGAATATCAATAGAATTACAAGTTTTGTTTTGAGGACATGATGGGGTACACCAAACTAGCCCGGTGACGATATCCAATAATGAAAAAAAAATATCATCCAAGGAGAATTCTGAGGACTAGGCTTCTTCATGCTTCCTCATCCAAAAAAATTGCAAAAGAACAAAAAAAAAAAAGATCATTTTTCAAGCCATTTCCAAAAAAGCATGCATTAGATTAGCCTTGTTTAATTTTCTGACTCATTTTCTTCATGTTTCAGAGCATTACTTTCTTGACCCGATAAGAAAGCATCTGAAAAGGCACATCAGGTTGCAATTGGTTCAATTGTTCTAAAGAGTTAATTTCGGTCACATCTCGATACTACTTGAAATATCCATCTTGAAGGGCCAAACAAAGTGTGTTCCATTTCCATGCTTGACGGAATATTCATTCTTGCCCATTAAATGAGGGGCAAGTTAAAAGAGGATCATCCATTTTTGGAAAGAGGTACATCTCGTCTTTGAACATAAATAATTTTGGGAGATGACGCTTTGTTCTTTTCCTTGCAGATGATGAATTTGGGGCACTACAGATTCTAGTAGTGACATGATTGAGACAAAATCTCGATCCGAGCCAAAATGGTTGTGTAATTTGAATTTACTTTGATGTTGCATAGTATCCTATTCATGCACGTTGTTTTGTGTAGGGGCAAAAGCAAGATCCCATCAAATCAAAAAGAAAATTTTCACTTTTGATTGATAAAGACAATCCAAGGACATCCATTGTTGAGACAATCCCTTTATGGAGCAATCCCCTAAATGAATGCTTAAAACCATGTTTTGAGTGCAATAAATTGTTTGTTTTGAAGTTACAAACACTTTTCATGCTTAAAGTTGTTGGACTTTTTTGAAAAGAGAATTTTCATATTGATTTAGCTCACCAATTTCATGTGGAGATTTATCAAGATAGACAACTCAATAGAGTGACATCAATGTTTAAGAATGCTGAATGAGACGTATCAGGATGATGAAAGGCAAGCCCTATCCTATACACAGTCCCTTACTTATACACTTGATACACTTGTGAGATGAATGTAAGAAGTTCCATATCTGTGAGGTAAAGAGTTCACTCGCAAAAGGTACGATGACCGAAATGATGAGGGGCAGTTTATTTCTCTATCCCAAACACTACAAGTGATCCATTGCTTAACCCCTTTGAGCCTTATACATTTGTGATGATTTTTTTTAAAGTTATACCTGTCAAGAACCACCCCACATTGAGGCAAGTTGGAGGTAAGACAGCATCATGAGGTGAGGAAAATGAAAAGAAATTTCTTGTTCTCAGTTGCATTAAATCTTCAAGTCGTGCTATTACATTGAATTCATGTGGTAATTTAAGTGCCTTAGAATGACGAAGAGCATTTCTTTCTCTATCCTACATACTTATATCCTTTGCATAGCCCACTTGAGCCTGCAATTTCATTTCTTTTAAACCCAGTTGGTGATCATCCCCCACACTGGGGCAAGGCAAGAGACTGATGAAGACCCTTGAAAGTTTGAATGTCATTCAAAGTGTAATTCCTTAACGCATGTACTGTGCACAAAAATTGAAATCAAAATAGAATCAAGGGGCATGAAAAAGCAGTGTGCCTGGTAAAAGAAAGGCCAATGCCCATGAAAAGAAGTAAAAAAAATGCATGAGAACTAGGGGTATGAAAAAGCAGTGTGCCTGGTAAAAGCAAGGCCAATGCCCATAGATAAAAAAGAGAGTCAAGACAAGGAGACTATCAATTGTAAGAGTTGAATCTCGATGGAGTAATACTCAAAGAACTCAAAAGTTGAGTTTTTACAATCAATTTGGCATTTTATGAAGACAATCCTCGAAGGTGAAAAAGAAAACTGGTGGCAATGCCAAGATGATCACCAACCCTCATCATTCACACACATTTTGAGCCTAATGATCTTTTCATTTCTCAACCCATGAACCCAGACTACATTACGTCCCTTACAAGTCTCTTCAGATTAGGCACTTGAATTAACATAGGGGTTCACATGTTTTAAGCATCACTCGAAGGAGTGCGAGCAAGACTATTTCTTTCTCATTTTGCAAGGTTCTTAACTTGTAAACCCGGAGATGATTGCGAAGCTATTCTTTCAATTGCTTTGACTCGAAGAGTCCCTTTGTTAAGCCATTGACCAAGCCCACATTACGGTCCCTATTAAAGACCTCTCAGATTGGTAAGGTCGTACCACTTGCGAGAATACTTAGACCCTTGTTGGTATGATGATAGTGAGATAGAGTGATTCTCATAAAATAGCCTCTAAATGAAAGTGAAAGTCATTTCTAACTAAAAGTCCCTCATTTGGTATTCTTAGGAAATCCATGCCATGAGTGAAAATTGTCTTGAATGATAATTCTCTCAAGTGGAAATTTGGGCAATGTAAAGGTCATTATGCATGAGCCTGATTGAATTGATAAAAACTTCAATGAATTTTGAAGTGTGCATTCTAGAATAGCCTCAATTGCTTATTTCTTTGGTAAATGCATTTTTGCTCTAAATCATGTCTGACGGGTAACGTTTTCTTAAAGACGCAAGAGCTCCTAACATTCAGGTTCCTTCTAGAAACCTTCATAAACATTCAAGGTGCATCCTTGATGTTCTTAGAATTTATTTCTACCAGGAGGTGAAAGACCTCCACAGGATATCTAAATTTCAGAAGACATATCCCCAAGAATCAGAGATATCACCAGGTAAGTATATCTCTACCTATACTTTAAAATACTTGTCATTGTGCAGGTATTCTCTCTTAAGTGCATCGACACTTGACTTGGTCAAGCTGTCTAGTTATATCAACTTGGCGTGCTTTCGTAGCCCAGAGTCATTTTCATCGACTCGGCGTGCTTCCGTAGCCCGATGTCCATTTCTTGACCTGGCATACTTTTGTAGCCCAGTGGCCATTTTAATAGACTCGACGTGCTTCCGTAGCCCGATGTCGCTTTTAATAGACCCGGCGTACTTCTATAGCCCGGAGTTCTTGACCTGGTGTACTTTTGTAGCCAAGAGTCCATTTCCTGACCCGACGTGCTTTTGTAGCCCAGAGTCTATTTTATCGAATTGGTGTGCTTCCGTAGCCCGGATTTCTCTTATCGACCTGGCGTGCTTTCGTAGCCCAGAGTCCATTTTATCGAACCAGCGTGCTTCCGTAGCCCGGATTTCTTTTATCGACCTGGCGTGCTTTCATAACCTAGAGTCCTTTACACCGACACTCAATGGAGTTGTCCCCCAAAGATTTTTCCTCCAGATTCAATCTAATTAAGGCGACCGAAGAATGGTTCGGGTCCTGGTCGGATGATTTCTATTGCAACGTTAGGCGACCGAAGAGAGGTTCGGGTCCTAGCCAAGCAAAACCTCAATTTAGGCGACCGTAGAAAGGTACGGGTCCTAGACAACTTTATTGCTCTAAACAAGCAACCATAGAAAGGTATGGGTCCTGGAAAAGCAATTTCCCCATTTAGGCAATTGTAGAAAGGTATGGGTCATGGAAAATGATTCCTTATTCAGGCGACCATAGAAAGGTACGGGTCCTGAAAAGCGAATCCCCGTTTAGGCGACCGTAGAAAGGTACGGGTCCTAGACAACTTTATTGCTCTAACAGGCAACCGTAGAAAGGTACGGGTCTTGGAAAAGCAATTTCCCTATTCAGGCGACCGTAGAAAGGTATGGATCCTAGAAAATGATTCATTATTCAAGCGACCGTAGAAAGGTACGGGTCCTGGAAAGCGAATCCCCGTTTAGGCAACCGTAGAAAGGTACGGGTCCTAGACAACATTTATTGCTCTAACAGGCGACCGTAGAAAGGTATGGGTCTTGGAAAAGCAATTTCCCCACTCAGGCGACCGTAGAAAGGTACGGGTCCTGGAAAATCAATTTTCTTTTGTTAAGGTGACCGTAGAAAGGTACGGGTCCTAGGAAACCTTGCTTCTGTACTAGGCAACTGTAGAAAGGTACGTGTCCTAGGAAAGTAGTCTCTTCGTTACTATTTTAGGCGACCGTAGAAAGGTACGGGTCCTGGACAAGTAACACACACTACCTCGAATTACTCTATCGTCCTCGAAGGTAAGTTATTCCAGGTAGGTTCATCTATCATTTGCATAAGTATTTCCATGCATCATATAAATTGCATTAAAAAATGGAATTCTTTTTCAACAAAAAATCATTCATTCCATGTGCATAGTCAAAATTTATGTTTCAATTTGTCTTTGAAGGCAACCTCTTCGAACTCACCTTCAAAGATGGGCAGCTGTTGATACCTAAATTTTGGCGACCAATTTATTTATTTATCGCATTAAAAATTAGGGATTAATTTTAACCCCTAAAAAAATTAGTTAATTGATTAATTGCATAGCATATAGTTTTAGGTGCATTTATTTTAATTTGCATTTACATTGGGCCGGTGACAAATGGGTTCAACTTAATGGTTCGGAATATTAATTTGGTGAATTGGACTAAGCCCACAAAGGGAGTGAATTGGCCCAAGCCCATATCCTTGGAAAGATTTTACGGATTTATTTATGTGAGATTTCAAATTTTAAAAGAATCCTCTTGTATCCTAAATCGTATCAAAAACAAATATTACATTTGGAAGAAGGAATTTTCGTGGATATGGATTTGGAAAAATTAAAACCCTAACTCGTGGCCTATAAATAGATTAAATGCGTAGGGTTTAGGGAGGAGGCCACAAAATTGAAACATTCGGCCACATTGGAAGGTCCATTCCGTCGAGTGAAAGAAAAAGAACATAAAAAGACAAAAGGTGAAAAGTGCATCAGAAGAGAGAGAGAGAAGAGAGTAGACGTGAGGTGAGAGATTGAGAAAAAAAAAGAAAAGAAGTGACGTGAGAGAAAAAAAAAAAAGGAAACGAAAAGTCCCCACGCGACTGTGCATCTTCCTCGCGAGGGGGGTCTCCGTCGGCGCCATCACCGTCCGCTCCCTCCGGCATCAGACTGTGCCGTCCCCGCTCGCCCATGCTGGCATCCGAGCCCCGACGTCCATCAGCCGCATGCCGCTCCGCCTGCAACCTCTCGCTGACCTCCACCGCGAGCCTCGGCGCCTGAGGCTTGAGCCGCCCCGACGCTCCACCGCCTCCACGAGTAGCACCGCTGCTTCGCCGAAGCTCGCACCGCCCCATCGCCGATCTGCAGCACCGCCGCTTCGCCGAAGCTCGCGCCGCCCCGCCGCCGATCTACAGCACCGGAGTCCCAGCGCCCCCGCTCACCTCCACCCCGACACCGCCTACGCTCGCTGCCTGCAGATTCGAGATCCCGTTGCAGCCCACGTGACCGACGCCAGGAGACCCGGCTCCCGCTCCGCCCGCGACGCCGCCCACCGGTTTTGCCGTGCTGCCCGCTTCGCCCGTGCTAATCCCAAAGTCCCCTAGTGCCACACCGCCATCACGCCATCCTCCGGAGCCTCGCTGGAACCCTAGCCGGCGATTTCCCCTTGCCGGACCGGCCACCAGATTTATCTTTCTTTTTCTTTTTTAGAAAAAAAAAAGAAAAAAAGAGAAAAGCAAAAGAAAATTTAGGTATTTTCTTTATCTTATTTTTGTTTTATTATTTTTGCTATTTTATTTTATCTTTTTAGTGTAATTATTCCTTTAATGTGAAATTGAAATTCCATGATATGAAATTGCCTTGAAATTAGTGATTGTCAGTCCGATTTTCGAGCTCGAAATCCGACTCGCAATTACTTAAAAAAAATTGCCAATCCGATCTCCCGCTTGAGATCCAATTCGTGGTTTAAGTGAAATTGGCCAACCCGATCTCATGCGCGAGATATGGTTCGTCAATTTGGGTATCAATATGACTTGATTTGCTGTGGTGTTAATTAAATTAGTTTTCTTTAAAAAAAAAAAAAAAATGTAGTTTTAGGGTTTTCATGTTCATAATAGGCATTTTATTTCGAATTTTCAAAAATAAAAAAAAATCAAATCAATTAATTTAGGTTGCTAGTTTTTTTAAAACTTGGATTGCATTTTTAATTATCTAACAATTATTAATTTCAAAATTTTAAAAAAGGGAAAAAAGGAAAAACGCAAAAAAAAAAAAAAAAAAAAGGTCATTATGCATATGTCATGTAGAATTAGGGCATTCTTTGCACGTCATTGCATGTTAAGATTGCATATTATAGGTTTAGATAATTTCTCCTAAATAGATTGCATGCTTATTAGGAAAATAAAAATCATGTGTACGTCATATAGATTTAGTTTCATACAATGCACGTCATTTAGTGATTTTTGTTAGATGCATTTAATTAGAAATTGCCCGTCATTAGAATTTGGTAATTAGATTAATTTAGATTGCATATTTAAATGTTGCATTTATTTAATTTCGAATCTCATAGAAAATACAAAAAATTATTTAGAATAAATCCATTTTATGCTTAGGATAGACTACATGCTTAGTTATGTCATATTGCTTAGGTCATATAGCTAAGTCATGTTGCCATGTCATATCATTTCATGTTAAATTAGTGGCATGCATTGCATATTACATGATTTTCATTAAATAAGTGAAAAAAAGGAAATTGCGTGTTAATTAGAAATCACATTTAGGACCGCTGATGTGAATTCTAAACTAACAACGCAGATGCTTTCGTTACTATGAGGTAAGTCCTGCAATTTATTTATTGCTTTACTTGGGTGTTAAATTGCTGGTTTCGCACCCGCATGATCACCTTACATGTTAGGAAAATAGACTTAAAATAAATCCAAACTGCCTGCAAAATCATTTTTGAAATTAAAAGAATGGTACCGAAAGGGCATTAGAGAAATCTAGTGTAACCAAGTCCCCGTACCCATAATCTCTGGTTCGTAGGAGTAAAGTAAATCTCCCATTACTTTACTTGGATTTCTAATCGACCCACAAAAAATAGATTAGTGACGACTCCTAATTAAAACAATTGCATGTTAAAAACTTGAACCGAAAGTCGCGAATTGGTATGGGCTTGGCAGAGCCCGAGTTAAATCTAGGCTTAACAATCCATTAGCCAAACCCTAGGTGGTCCAAACCCCGAAAATGATGGCCATTCATGAGGTTAATTGCTTTTCTTCAGCAACTAATATGGACAATACAGTAAATTTTCATCTACATGAAGCATAATCTCTAGAGTTAATTTCGTCAAAAATTAAAAGATATGAAGCTGAAATTGAAATATGTTCGATAGTCTACGTTAGTGTTATTTGAGAATGGATTAAATTATTTTTCTTGAGAATCTTGGCTGAATTAATGTTAACTATATTAGTCATACGTCCTTTCTATTTTCTTAACTTCATTCACCATGGAGTAGAGATTATTCTAGTAAAGAAAAATAAGCAAATTCCTTTTGAGGGAACATTTAATTTGCTATGCACACGAAAAAAAATAGTGAGAAAAAACAAAAGAGCTCAAGAGGACAGTAAGTAACTTCGCAAAACTTGGTGCTATTGGGCAACATGTTCAAAGTTTGGGAAAGTAATTTATAACTAATGTGTACGATACGGCTAATTTCCAATGACACAGAGCATTCTTCAATGGTTATTTTTTGATGACATGAGCGTTCTCTCTTATTCAATGCACGTGTGTTGTTACATTATCGCAGTTGCTATGAAAATATTACCTACTGTCGTTGAAATTCGTGACTATGCTAAACTGATAGATATACATCACATCGAGATGAAAAATAGAATTATAAGAAAGAGAGAAACATATTTAATTGAGAAGATAGGCCAACACATCTAAATTGCCATGGGCATAATGTAATCAACCCAACTAATTACAACAAATGACAACACTCAATCATATGATCCAAACTAATGTGGTATTATTTATTGCAACAAATGCCACCAACGGCGGAATTTTGAAGCTTCTACCAGTTTTTGCTTCAAGTCGGGATTGACATAGAGGTTACTTAGGTTAGGGGGAAGGGTAGGCAACTCTTTAAGAAAGTCACAGTGTAGCAAATCCAGAGTCTGAAGACTTGACATGAAATGAATTTTTGATGGAAGGCTAGATGTAAGTGTACCTGAAAGCCTCAGTTCTCCAAGTTGATGTAAATTCGAAATAGCCCTTGGAATGACTCCCTCTAAACTCCTACACCAGAAGGCATGTACTTCTTCAAGACTTATCAACTCTCCAATTTCATGAGGAAATTTTCTTAAGAAACAAGTGTTGTAGAAATCTTTCCAGAATATTTTGAAGCTGACAAAACGTTTCTATCAGTCTAGTCTGGATATTTGCAGACCGTCTGTTTAAAGTTTGAAGACTTTCTGATCACCAGACTCAGCACTCAAGACTCAAGACTTAAGACTCAAGACTATTCTCATTGACAGTCTTTCTGATCCAGTGACGAAGGAAATCCAGAGTCGAAGTTTATGGTTAATGATTTAATCCTATCCTCTGGAGAAGATCTCTTGGTTGGATAAATATATCGGATTCTTTTATTTGTATGTAGATCAATTGAAGATCCGGTGGTCGACGAAATATTTTTGGAATGTTCTATTCTTGGAAACCAAGATCCTGATTGTATGGGCAAACATGATTGATGGGCTATCGTCAGGTTCCTTTAATAGCTCGAATGATCTTCTTAATTGATTCCGTCCAACGGGTAGATTGGAGGAATTCCTTTGGTAAGTGCCAACGGTATGATGGCATAAAGGAGTATAAAAAGGAAGACGTTCTAGTTGTGTTAGTAACGTGATCGATAGAGAAATTCCAGAGTCTGAAGCACCTTGATTATTAGTTGATACAGTTTGAGCGAAATTGTATACACAGAGAGTGTCTATACTTGGTGATATCTTGAGTGGTAGATCATCTACACCTAGAAATCAAGGAAGATCAATGCTGTAACATCTCTTTGTTCATAGTGGAATCCAGCCAATTGGCTGTCAGTGTAGAAGAGTGGGCGTAGGCTTGAATCAAGCCGAACCACTATAAACCGCATGTTCAATTCTCTCTTTCCTTTACTCAGTCTTACGTTGATTATTATTTGTTGCAATTCCTTCAACTGTCTAAGTATTGTGCAATCATCAAGAAAAATCTTTTATATACCTATACACCCCCTCTAGGTACTCGTACTAGCTATATCAATTGGTATCAGAGCCCATGTTCTTACTTTATTTGAAGTGTTTTACTTCGTAGTAAAAGATCCATGGCTAGTATGCTAGCACCAGGGCTGGTGGAAGGGCAAAGCAATGTCAGACCACCCTACTTTGATGGAAAGGATTACAATATCTGGAAGAACAAGATGAAAGCTTTCCTATGATCAAATGATCCTCTAGAATGGGACGTTGTGGAAAGAGGAATCACTCCTATTGCTACATCAGTCTCTAAAAGAGGGAAAGAAATTGAAACCAGCGGAATGACTCAGGAAGAGATAAACAAGAGACAAGCACTCGATGCAAAAGCAATTTACTCTTTATATTGTGCTTTATCACCAACTGAATATAACAGAATATCTTCTTGTGTTACAGCAAAAGAAGTATGGGACAGATTACATATCACCTATGAAGGAACAGATCGAGTGAAGGAGACCAGAATTAACATTCTCATCGGTCAATATGAAGCCTTCAAAATGAAATCAGGAGAATCTATAACTGACATGTTTAGTCGTTTTACAGATATTGTCAATGGTCTTGAGAACCAATGACAACAAATTTCTGATCCCATGAAGGTGAACAAGCTACTGCGTGGACTCTCCAAGGATTGGAATCATATAAAGACTTCAATAAGAGAGACGCAAAGAATTATGCCACTATTTGTTGACGAGCTGATTGGAACTCTTCAGTCTTATGAAGTGGAATGAATTAATGAAGATGAAGATCCAAGAGGTAAGAAATCTATTACATTAAAATCAAATGATGACTCTGATGATACATATTCTGAAGATGATATGGACGATGAGGAGCTTACTCTCATGATAAGAAGATTCAGAAAAATGAATAGAAAAGGAAGAATGTTCAACTCAAAGAAACAAAGTTTCCAAAGACAACAGACCAAATCTGTTGATGATGAGGAACCAAACAAAGATGTAGTCTGCTTCAAATGTAAGAAAAAGGGACACATCAGAGCCAACTGTCCTTTTCTGAAGAAGAAAAGAGGAAAAGCTGAGAAGTTTCGCAAAGCTCTCAAAGCCGAAACCTGGAGTGATACAGAGTGTGAAGAAAGTGATAATGAATATGCCAACATATGTTTGATGGCACATTCGGACTCGGACTCAGATTCGGATCGACTCGGATAGCGAATCGAGGTAAGTGATTTTAAAACTCCTATTAAAGTCTCTAAATATATTGATGAACTGTGTTTTAGTCTTAAGACTTCTCTCAAAAGGATTTCCGAACTTAAAAGGAAAACTCAGATCTAAAACAAAAGAAAAACATTTTAGAAGAAAGAGTTAAAAGTTTAGACTTGAATGTTTCTACTCTTAAAGAAAAAGAAGATAATCTTTTGAAAGAAAATGCTTTTTTAAAACTGACTTATCAAATATTTCAAAGAAATTTTTGATAGGATCCGAAAAACTTGAAAAAGTTCTTTCAGTTTAAAGACCTTACTTCAATAAGTCTGGTCTAGGTATGACAGCAGAAACAATTCCCTTGATTGATTTTCCTAAAGTAAAAGAAAGAATTAAGAAAAGACCGTCGAAAGAGGCTTACAAAAATCATTTCAAGAAAGTTTTTGTAAAGTCGTAGGTCGAAATGCTCTAAGGTGTTCAAAGTGTAACAGTCGGGATCACTTTAAAAAGAGTGTCCTATGGTTTGGAAGCCTGTTAAGAAAGTATGGCCTAATAATGTTTATCCTACTAACACCAAAGGACCCAAGCAAATTTGGGTACCAAAGAAAGCTTGAGACTCTCTTAAATGCGGGTCTCCGTCAAGAGAAAGGTAAAGTGGTATTTTGACAGGTGGATGTTCAAGACACATGACAGAGACTTAAATTGCTTCATAAAGCTTATTCAAGTGAATGGTGGAAAAGTTTCATTTGGAGGAAACGACAAAGGAAATATTGTGGGATTTGGAACTGTGAAAATTGGAAATCTCACAATAAGCAGTGTTTCTCTAGTGGAATGACTCAACTATAACCTTCTCAGCATTAGCCAATTGTGTGATACTGGTTTCAAGATCTCATTTCAAGAAAGAATATGCTCTGGAATCAGTAAAGACTCTACTCAGTCTTTCATGGGTCGAAGACATGGAAATATCTACCTCTTAGACATGAATCTAAATGAATCGCAATGCCTAATCTCAATTCAAGATGAAGCAAGCTTATGGCACAGAAAGCTTGGTCATGTCAACATGAAGCAAATAGCTAAAATCTCATTAAAGCAGCTTGTTCGAGGTCTACCCAAATTACCATACCAAAAGTCCGATCCATGCACACCATGTATTATGGGAAAATAGGTAAGAAATTCATTTAAGCCAATAAATCATGTCTCTACTAATCATGTACTATAGTTGCTGCATATGGATCTCTTCGGACCAACCAAAACCTAGAGTATTGGAGGTAAGAAATACTGCCTAGTAATTGTGGACGATTACTCCCGTTTTACTTGGGTATTTTTCCTTGCAAGTAAGTCAGAAACCTTCTCATATTTTGAAAAATTTGCTAAAAAGGTTCAAAATGAAAAATGATGTGTTATCTCAAGTATAAGAACAGATCATGGAGGTGAATTTGAAAATCAAGATTTTACAAAATTGTGTGATGAATCTGGATTTAAGCATGTGTTCTCCTCTCCATACACTCCTCAGCAAAATAGAGTTGTGGAAAGAAAGAATAGATCTCTTCAAGAAATGGCTAGAACTCTTTTAATTGAAAGTAAAATTTCTTCACGTTTTTGGGCTGAAGCTGTTTCAACAACATGCTATATCATCAATAGAGTCTTCCTAAGACCTATTCTAGAGAAAACCCCTTATGAATTATTCAAAGGTACGAAGCCCATTGTTTCATACTTTCATGTGTTCAGTTGCAAATGCTTTATATTGAAAAATGCAAAAGATCGAGTTGGTAAGTTTGAAGAAAGATCAGATGAAGGCATCTTCCTTAGATATTCTACATCAAGCAAAGCCTACATAGTTTATAACAAGAAGAGCCGATCAGTGGAGGAGTCAATGAATGTTAAATTTAAAGACTCTACGCAAGATGAATCCAATCCCGACTCGGTATGAAGAGTCTCGAGCACACTCCAGACCTTTCAAAGCTTACAACTCAAGAAGTATCTCAGACTCTGGAAGACTAGCATCAAGATGTTCATGAAGATTGAAATAAAGAAAGAGATCATCATCCAGACAAATCAACTAGTAACTAGAAGCATAAGTCCACTCATCCTAAAGATCTCATTATTGGCGAAATTAATGAAGGAATTCGCACCAGATCCAAAAGACGTGAAGAGTCTAGTGCTGTGGCTCTCATTTCTGAAATTGAACCAAAAAGCATAGAAGAAGCTTTATCTGATGAAAGCTGGATCGAAGCTATGCAAGAAGAGCTCAGACAGTTCAACATTAATGATGTCTGGGAATTGACATCTAAACCGAAAGGTAAAACTGTTATTGGAGCCAAATGGGTGTTCAAAAATAAGATGAATGAAAAAGGAAAAGTCGTACGAAACAAAGCAAGACTCGTGGCCAAAGGATATATGCAAGAAGAAGGAATAGACTATGATGAGACTTACGCTCCTATAGCAAGGTTAGAAGCTATCCAACTATTACTTGTATTTGCTTGTTATTAAAATTTCAGGTTATTCCAAATGGACGTCAAAAGTGCTTTCCTAAATGGATTTATCCAAGAGGAAGTATATGTGGAACAACCACCTGGGTTTGAAGACCCAAAGAAGCCAGACTCAGTCTTCAGACTGAAAAAGGCCTTGTATGGTTTAAAGCAAGCACCTTGAGCTTGGTACGATAGACTAAGTAAGTTCTTATTACAGAATGGTTTTGACAAAGGTAAAGTAGATATTACTTTATTTATCAAAAAGGAAAACAAAAGTTTTCTACTTGTTCAAATATATGTGGATGATATTATTTTTGGATCCTCTAATGAAAGTCTATGCAAGAAATTTTCTAAGTCTATGCGGGATGAGTTTGAAATGAGTATGATGGGAGAATTAACATTCTTTCTTGGTCTTCAAGTAAAGCAATTGAAGGAAGGAACTTTCATTTACCAAGAAAAATATGCTAATGATCTTGTCAAAAGGTTTGGACTGGAAAATTGCAAAAAGACTGATATACCAATGTCAAGTTCTTTGAAGATAGACAAAGATGAAGAAGGAAAGAAAGTTGATCAAAAGCTGTACAGGAGCATCATTGGTTCACTTCTTTATCTTACTGCTTCTAGACCTGACATTTTGTTGAGTGTTTGCATCTGTGCTAGGTTTCAATCAGATCCTAGAGAATCCCATCTCAGTGCTGCAAAACGTATCATTAAATACGTTGCTTCATCTTCAAGCATCGGTCTTTGGTATCCTAAGCAGGGAGACTTTAATCTTCTGGGATATTCATACGCAGATCTGGCCGGCTGTAGAGTCGATAGAAAGAGTACTTCAGGAACTTGCCAGTTACTTGGAAGTAGAACAGTGTCTTGGTTTTCAAGGAAACAAAACACTGTGGCTCTCTCAACAACAGAAGCGGAGTATGTAGCTCTTGGAAGCTGCTGTTCGCAAATTCTATGGATAAAACAACAGCTACAAGACTTTGAGATTGAAGACTCATGCACATAAATCAAATGTGACAACATCAGCGCAATCAATCTCACCAAAAATCCAATCCTTCATTCAAGAGCAAAGCATATAGAGATTCGACATCACTTCATTAGAGATCATATTCAAAATGGAGAAATCTCGATTCAATTTGTTGATTCAAAAAGTCAACTAGTGGATATATTCACAAAGCCTTTGGAGAAAAATCAATTCGATTTTATCCGTTCCAGATTCAACATTTTGAAGCTCGAAGAAGTTAAAGTCTAGAGATTCTCCAACCCTTAGACTCTAATCTCTCAGACTCTAAATCCTCAGACTCAGACATTGATGGCTATAGACTATAAGTTGTTATTTTATTTAAACTCGAAAAGGTATGATCTTTCGTTCAGTTATTTTATAGTCTCCGTGAAAAATGAAATCTTGTCTTTTCAAAAGGATTAATTTTGGCAGTTATTGATTTTCAAAAAAAGTGTTCGTACACTTTCCTTGTACCGATTAAACTTCCCTTTTAAAAAATTGAGTTATATATATACAGTTTTCTTTTTCATCCAATCTTCAAAACCCTAAAAGGCATTCTCCTCCCAATCCGGTTTCTACTTCGTGTTCATCTTCGAGAAAGTTGTCATCTTTTCTTGGGAAAGCAAGTAAAGGAATCTTTCAGCGATAAGGAAGGATGTCTTCTTCGAGGAAGTTTTCAAGAATCGCGAACAGGGGGACCACGAGAGAATGAAGGAGGGACCTACCCATTTCGATCTCACTGAAGAGGAAGAATTATCGAGTCAGCAACGAGCCCGATTCGCTCTCCACCACGTCACTCAACGCCATCTACCCCACAAGATGCGGGTCAACAACCGGAGGAAGAGATAATCGAGGACGCAGACCTTGTAAGAGTCCAAAAACCCTCTTTTCTTTACAAACTCTACTGTGCGTTGAAAAGTACTAGAACTCCGTTGAAATACATGGATGATTTTCTTAAAGACAAGAATTATGGGAATGAGTATATCTTTCTGAGAAAAATGGAGGATTTGGGAATTGCTCCCAAGGGAAAGGCTGAGGAAGCACTTGCGAACATTCCAAGTGACCCTCGTATGTCGGGACCTAATTCGACTGAAGGAAACGATGATGATAAAATGTTCAGTGATTTTTAACCAAGAATGGGTATTGCTGCGAAGGTGAAGGGAAAGAGGATGGAGTTATTTAAATCAAATGAACAGGAGAGTCTGTTCTTCAGACTGCTGAAACGAGGGGTGATAAACCCTAGGAGTGTCGATTTCGATTTCTTGGATGCCGTCAATGTGAATTTAAGGGAGAAGTTCAATCTGCTTCAACTTGAGCAATTTTGCACCGATACCATAGACGGTTATGCGCAATTGACAGCATATTTCTATTCGAATCTCAGTTTTTTAGATGCGAATAGAATATCATTCAGTGTTCGAGACCAGGATTATGTGGTAGACGTGGACATGTTGGCGGACATAATTGGATTTGAACGAGGACGTTATCAACCAATCAAAGTCTCAATTGCTCGTGCTTCAATGGAACTTGTCAAAGATAAAAATATAGAGGGAAGAATCATCTATTCAAGGATGCGTGCCATCAATAATGTGCTACACAAAATTATGATCAATTGCATCAAGCCCAAGTCTACATCAAAGACTGATGTGTCTAATTCCGAGGCAAAATTGATGTACGCAATCAACTCAGGGAAGAAGTTCTCTCTCCCTCACACTATTCTCTTTCACATGTACAAAGCAATGTCGAAGGACAAGGGACAATTGCCTTACCCAGTCAGTGACCAAGATCTTCAAACACATGAATATTGAACCGCCACATACACTTTGTGTTCGACCGTGCGATAAGATGGTGGTAGGTTTGAAGATGTTGACGAAGATGCGTCTAAAAGAACTTTCCAAGGCAATGGAGAAATTCAGAGTGAAGACTCCAGTACCGTCTACTTCAAAGAGAAAAGGGAATGAGGCCATTGGTGCCCCATCCAAAAAGAAGAAAACTCTCATCTTGGAGGATGAAGATGAGGAGGAAGATCTCACAATCACTGCCTTGATAAGGACCAGACGTTTTGTACCTCAATCGACAGAACTTCAGAAGAAACAGAGAGAAGAAGAGGAGCAAGCCAAGAACAAAGAAGAAGAAGAGCAGAGAGAGAAGGAGAAAGAAGCTGAAGAAGAAGGAGAAGAAGAGAAAGAAAAGTCTGCAGCTGAATGCTGAGAGAAGGGGAATCAAGACACGAGAAGAGTATGATCATCACTCTTCCCCTTTTGATGTCCTAGAGACAGGGGGAGTTGGCGAGCAAGAAAGGTCCACACCTCATGCTGCCAATAGTGAAGGTCTAAGACAATCTCCAGCAGATCCAAAAGAGTTTCTGGCTTCTCAATTACCTGAAGAAGGACACGATACGTCAACACCAAATCTGCAAGATTATACAGAAGCGCCATCGTCTGCATTCACTCCATCCGAGAAAGCAAATGCAAGTACACAGACGGACAATTCTGCAGATTTTCGTCGTATTCTAGATGTTCTTCTGGAAATGCGGGGCCAAATCTATGCTTTGGACTGTGAAATTCAAGCCATGAAGAATGCTGGATAAGCATCTTCAGTTACCCTGGAGGACAAAATGAAAGACCTAGCTCTACAATTTCAAGCCAATGCCAAAGGAGAGGAGGTAGCTCATCTAAGGGAAGACTTGAAGAGGCTAGAAGGCATAGTCCGGTCGATGGGAGATTTCCGATCGTGCGCATTCCCAAGCGCACGACGCTTTTCTCACCTTTTTAATGATGACAAAAATGGGGAGAATTACAATTTGAACAAACTTTAAACTGAACTTTGACTTTAAATTTGTGGTTGAATATGTCTATTTTTTTTAGTATGACTTGAGTGAGCTTGGGTGTGAATTGAATTTGACTGAAGTAGACTTGACTTTGATGCTTGACTGTTTGCATATGGTATTACTCATAAAAGACTAACCAATTTTCTGTGGATGCAGAGTCTGGTTGTTTTATTAATCTTTATGAGATAGCCATATTGCTTGAGAAATGTTTTTGCAGGTCAAAGTTGTTCAAATCTACAGGAAAGTTTTGTCACCATCAAAAAGGGGGAGATTGTTGGAGAAATCTTTCCAGAATATTTTGAAGCTAACAAAACGTTTCTATCAGTCTAGTTTGGATATTTGCAGACCGTCTGTTTAAAGACTGAAGACTTTCTGATCACCAGACTCAACACTCAAGACTCAAGACTTAAGACTCAAGACTATTCTCATTGACAGTCTTTTGGATCCAGTGACGAAGGAAATCTAGAGCCGAAGTTTATGGTTAAGGATTTAATCCTATCCTCTGGAGAAGATCTCTTGGTTGGATAAATATATCGGATTCTTTTATTTGTATCTAGATCAATTGAAGATCCGGTGGTCGACGAAATATTTTTGGAATGTTCTATTCTTGGAAACCAAGATCCTGATTGTATGGGCGAACAGGATTGATGGGCTATCGTCAGGTTCCTTTAATAGCTTGAATGATCTTCTTAATTGATTCCGTCCAACGGGTAGATTGGAGGAATTCCTTTGGTAAGTGCCAACGGTATGATGGCATAAAGGAGTATAAAAAGGAAGACGTTCTAGTTGTGTTAGTAACGTGATCGATAGAGAAATTCCAGAGTCAGAAGCACCTTGATTATTAGTCGATATAGTTTGAGCGAAATTGTATACATAGAGAGTGTCTATACTTGGTGATACCTTGAGCGAGTGTGATAGATCATCTACACCTAGAAATCAATGAAGATCAACGCTGTAACATCTCTTTGTTCATAGTGGAATCCAGCCAATTGGCTGTCAGTGCAGAAGAGTGGACGTGGGCTTGAATCAAGCCGAGCCACTATAAACCGCGTGTTCAATTCTCTCTTTCCTTTACTCAGTCTTACGTTGATTATTATTTGTCGCAATTCCTTCAACTGTCTAAGTATTGTGCAATCATCAAGAAAAATCTTTTATATACCTATTAACCCCCCTCTAGGTACTCGTACTAGCTATATCAATAAGAATCCATCTTTAGCACTTTCAAAACCGGCGGGTTTTTAATTGATTCGGGCAATTTTGAAATACCCTTACTTGAAATATCCAACTCTTCTAATGAGTATCCCTTTATACCAATGAATTTTGGAAGCTTTCTTAGCCCACAGCAATCCCTCAAAGACAAGCATCTAAGGCTACACATGGTAATATTTTTGTTTCTCCCAATTTCTGTTCTTTTTTTCCTCTGAACAAAAAAAAGAACAGAAACCTATTTGGTAACGCCAAGTTGTTTTTCTATTCCGAGGAATAGAAAGTTAGCCTAGGAATAGATTTGGAGCAAAAACGAGAAATTAAAAAAAAAAAAAAGTGCTTTTGTTCTTGGGAACAATTTCTAGAAATAAGTAAATTTTTAATTTTTTTAATTTTCTTTTATTCTTCTCTCTTGCCACGACCACCTTCAACTGCTTGGAGCCCTCACCGATCGCTGGCTGTCGTTATTGTTGCCGTCGGCTGCTAGCCCCCACTGCCTCTACTCGCCGCCGCCGCCATCGCTCATCGCCGTTGGCTGCCGGTTGCCGGCCTCCACTGCCGCCGGTCTCCGCCGCCTGCCTTTGTTGTCATAGCCACCGGTTGCCGCCGCCGATGTTGGCGCTAGTCATCGGTCGCCCACCGTCGACTACCGCCGGCCGCCATCGCCCATCGCAGGCAGCTTGCCGTTGGCGGCCAATGGGCTATGCCGCGGCGGTCGGTGGTGACAGTCGGCAGCCAATGGTTATGCGGTGGCAGTGGGTGGTGAGCGACGACGGCCGACGGCGGCGATTGGCGGTCAACGATCCGTGAGCAAGAGTAAAAAATGAATAAATACAAAAAAGAAACTGTTGCGTTACCAAACACATTTCTATTATTTTTCTATTCCAAGAGTATAAATTTTGTGTAGTTACCAAAAGGGTTCTTTTACTCAGAATTTGTTCCCCAGAATAGAAATAGAAAAATAACTATTTCTGAAAAAAAAAAAAAAACTCTTCTCCAGTCAAGAAGCGTTGTCATGCGCGCCCTAAGTTGCCACAAGTCTCCAATTGACTCGGGTAGTTCAAGAATTTTCGCGTCATCCAAGGCTAGCATTGAAAGAGACACTCTGAAGTCACAAACGAAACCGGGAACACGAACTAATGAGAAGCAATTAGTGGCACTAAGAATTTGCAGTTGAAATAATTTGCCAATCGATGCGGGAAGTTCTCGTAGGGAAGTGCCATCAATCAGGAGCTCTTTCAAAGCTTTCATCCCATCCATTTCTATTGGCAACATGCTAAGTTTAGAGCATAACTTCAAATTCAGGGTAACCAAGAGCTTTAGATCATTAATCGAAGGATCTAAATGAACCAATCGAGAACATCGCTCAAGGATCAGTATCTCCAAATTTGGGAAACAAGAGAAGCTAGGGGTAACTAATAAGTCCGCACATCCTGTAAGGTTCAAGACTTTCAGATGCTCCATCTGCAAAACAAGGGAAACAGTTCAGATGGCGTAGAACTTTACTTGAGGGCCAACACAAACGCAACAATAAATCAGCTATAAATCACCTTAATTCCTTGGCAACCTCCCAATGCTTCTGTAACCTTACTCCACCAAAGATCAAGAATAACTAGGGTCTCATTTTTCTCTAAACGAATGTTCACTGCATCTCGAGGGCACCCTTGCCAATGAAGCCACCGAACATTCAATAAGGCAATCTGCAAATTTTCTACCGATATTGGCGCGTCCCAAGCTGAGAAATGCCCTGTTCGGCAGGATCTCATAGCCTGCCACTTCAGTGTTAAGGCAGTCCGTTTTCTGTATGATGGACCACAAAAGTCAACAAAAGAAACGTGAAAGTCTTCACACAGAATTAATTACTATGGATGGCTAAACTACCATGAGGTAAAGAAAATGCTTCATCCATGAACCTTTTCGAAGAAAATCGGAAAACAAATTAAGGCTCACCGACATACCTTTTTCCCCTTGTTCGTGTCCTGGGCTATGGCAGGAATCAATCGAACACCTGTTCCTGGATCATGGAAACCTTCGCGTATAATCTCCCTGGCAAGGAACCTTAGCATGCTGTGCATGCCTATTTTATTTTCTTCCATTTTTAGTGGGGACATACGACGAAGGACCCTCGATTTCATCATGAGGATGATAATAATGATGCCACATATATGATGCAATCCGACAATCCACATCCGGGATAAAACATGCAATATCAAGATACATCTACTTTTGGTTATAATTTAACGCTTCATAAACTATTTTCAGAATCTTCTGATGATCTTCCTGACATTGTTGTACGACATATTTGAATTCAATCCATTCTTCTTGTCCTTTACCCTGCAAAAAAAGAACCGAAAACCTTGACAAGTAATGGAAGTCCCTTGGCAGCCTTGACTCATTCCCATTGCATACTGACCGAACTCTAGTGAAGATGATGAGCGAGGGAACAGATCAAGTGAGTTGAGAAGCCTATACACTTATCAATGAAACCCAGGCCCATGCAAAGTCATTCAGCAATTTGAAGTTGGCCCATTGTCGAAGAGAGAGTAATTGTATTATGGATTGGGTTGTCAAAGCCCACCGCAATAGACGTTTACCGGTTAGCTTGTCTTTTAGAAATGCTTTGTTCTGAAGCTCGTATTTTGTTGTCTCAAACTTTCGTATGACGAGTGCTTTCCGACCCAAAAGAAAAAGAAAAAACTACACTTCCTTCTGTCTCCCACACACTTTCGGCACCCATCAACACCCTCCACCACAACTAGCCCCTCTCCACAAGGACATGCAGCCACTGCCATCGTCTCAGCTTGATTTCACGCCCATCTCTCTCTCTCTCTCTCTCTCTCTCTCTCTCTCTCTCTCTCTCTCTCTCTCTCTCTCATCTCTTCATCCTTGTCATTCTATACAACAAGAGCTTAACAATGGTGTCGCACCTCGCCATTGAAGAGTTTCACGCCGCCGCCTTGAGCTGTGAACCACGCGAACAACGGCATCCCTCTGCTTATCTGATTCTGCACCGTCGACAAAATCCATCGAGGGCACACAACACTAGGACGTTTGCAAGGAGAGAAAGCCAGAGAGAAAGAGGGGCTCCGTTTGTCTTAGGGACTGAGATGTACGAATTTTAGTCTTGGGGTTTTCCTTCTTGAGCTACAGTTTCATGTGGATTATGCGAAACATCCGGAATGATTGCGACACATCCCGGCAGGGCATTAACACCGCATAACCTCCCCCATCTTACTACCACTAGTTACAAATTACTTTCCTAGTAACGGACAATCTACGTCAGAAATTTGCATTGAACACACACTTGAATTACTACTCCAAAGGTTGCTTGCATCACTTCTGTACTTCATATGTATGATGGAGTTGTTGCTAGACTAGCTTCCCTAAGTTCGAGATCAATTGGTGAACAACTTCTCTCCAGCTACAAATACAAGAGGAACCGCCTTCTACACCAACACATACTGAGGATCCTTACAGTAAATAGTGCCTGAAATCAGGACCAAATTAGAAAAGCTGTACAGTCCAATGCAACTTAACAAAGATACGTTACAATGTACAATTCAAAGGACGAACAACATGTCGTCCTTCACTGGGGAATTTCACGTATCAGCAAGAATTTACAGTTGAGTGCTTTACATAAACGTATTTGTTAATAGCATTGAGGATGAAGGCAACAGTGCTGTTGTAGACCACCCAGTTCATTAACAAATATGCCTTTCATGGAAATGTTATGCTCCAGGATCTTGTGACAAATGTGTACAAACTCTTTAGCATCGGATGATCATCCATACCTTGACCTACGGTACAAAAGCACACGTATTAATTTTCTCAATCATGGTCGCGCTCGGTCGACTGAATCAAAATAAAGCTATAACAACACCATAAGAACCATCATGACCAGATAATTTCCTAATGAATCACCTGTACAAGAGCGGAATGGATTTATGTGTAATTAGCAAGTACCTTGCGGACTACAATTATGTCAGCAGCGATCAAACCTTTCTAGTGCATCTTCTTCTCTTGTACTTGCTCCCGAGATTCCAAATTAAAAAGACCCAAGACCCACATCCTACAGAATTAGAGTGAAACATGGATAGTAGCATCACCAAGATTTAGACTGGTGTACAGGACGTAGGTTGATATATCAAGGTATTGGCAAAAATCACCAACTCCTGTCAAGGACTAGAAAGTACTCATATCGACTCGTTATCCTTATTCTACACAACATTTCACCCCAAAAAAAAAAAAAAAAACTGGATTTTACTATATTTAAAAGGAATTGAAGTCTGCGGCCAATGAATCCACTCAAAGTATGGGTCCTCCAAAGTTGCTGGCAAGCAAAGACCATGATCAATAGGAATCAGTTCCACTTGACCAAACCTTCCTATGCTGTCGAGTTTCCTTACTAAAAGGTTCCCCACATGCCTATCTGTGTTAAAAATTCTAATGTCTAATATTCCAATTCGATGCACAAAAAAAACAGGAAAGAAGCTTGAGGTGCCATGATTGCTGGCATCAAAATCATGAGGTATGAACTACTAAAAAGATGCTATCTTGCTAACCACTTTCTTTTCATTTGGCTTGTGAGGATTCAGTCCATCATTAATATTGAAGATATAGTGAGTGATCTTCATTAGAGCAGTTGGAGGAACATTAGCAAAATGTTCAGAGTCTAGAAGATAAGCTGCAACCTCTCTGATCCCTGTTTCTCCAACTCGCACGGATCTTTTTGTTAGTAGTATGCCCTAAATTAACTTGTTAATTAAAAAATAAATAAATAAATAAATAAAGCTTCATGCATGTGCACAAATTCGTGCACATGCACGAAGCGTAATGGTCAGCGGTTGCTGACCATTATGCACGATCATCTACTATGGACGATCAGCAACGGTTGCTGATCGTCCATCGATTAGCAACCGTTGCTGGTCGGTTTTTTCTATAAAAACCATTGAGGGACGAGAGTAAAAAAGCTGCTGAAAAAATTGAAAAAGAGACTTCATGTGTTTTGTCTTCTTGTTCCGGATCCGCTCTTCACCATGAACAAAAATTTAGAGTTCTCTAGTTGCTGAATATTGAGAAAAAGTGTGCGTGTGTTCTTGTGTCTTTGAGACATGAGGAAGAGAAACAATTCTCTCGTTCGGGCCGTGACTACTATACATCAAGAATATGACGGATTCTTTCCACGTGATTGCTAGCACGATCGAAGTGGTGGATATCCAAAAGTTCTCTCTTCCGTTCGACGTTCGTTGTTGGTGTGTCTGAACTAGAGGTCCGACGCTTGTGGGACTCGTACTGTAGAACATCCGAACCAACTTGTTTCAAAGCGCGCTTCGAGAGGTATTTCGTTTAACTCCCTTTTATGTTTAGATTTTTGATTAAAACGCACGAGCAACGCCTTAGGAGAATCATGTGTAAAATATATCTTTGTTTCCGCTGCGTTTATTTCGTTAATTTTTCTTATACATGATTCATGAAACCCCAATAGTGGTATCAGAGCCAACCTTAGGCATTTTCGTGTGTTTAATTGATTTATAGTTCAAATATATTTTTGCATTCTAATGGCCAATTTACTTTTGTTAAGGGAATTGGTTCTCTTGCTCTTATGTGGCCAATTTAATGCCTAATTTATTTTCGTTCATTTCTATTAGGGACATTTGACAAAGGACACTGACTTCCTCACGACGATTATAATGATGAGGCCAAATGCTCGGACGAGGAAGATGAGGATAAGGAGGTGATGTGAATCGTTGCGGAAGGATCGTTCTACGAAGGCCCAGATGGTGCGAATTGCAAACCTCGACCTCCAATCAAACCTGTGATTGGCAACCTTGGTATGAACGTGACCTGTTGACGAACACGTGTCAACCAACCAACGTTATAGACGCCACGAGCGAAAGAATTTGCTATCTTGCTCGATAAGTCGAAGAGAATCTTGATTAGGTCAAGTCCTCAAAAATATAATATATCTGTCCCCAAAGAAATTTGGCAAATCCTCTATATAGGCTGCCACACAAACCCTAAAAACCAACCCTAAAAATCTAATGCATTATATTCTAAAATATTCCTATTTTAGAATATTCTTAAACAAGAATATATATAAATTGACTTGGTCAATTCTTTGGTGACAAGATAATTAAATTGCACCAAGATTTCCAAGATTCTTCAAGATTTGATCCAAGGTCATCTTCACGCCAAAGATCACGAACCATGACACCAACAGCTTGCCTGAATTGTTTGGCCCGCGCTCAAGTAATCGAACCAGTAGGAATAGACAATGGGTCCCTAGCACCTCCTCCTCAATATGACTCGATGTCCACATCATTCCCTCCCCCGTGCAAAGGATTTGTCCTCAAATCATCACTGGCATCAAAAAGAGTCAAGTTAGAAACATTAAATGTGGCACTAACGTCATACTTACCTGGAAGATCAAGCTTGTAAGCATTATTGTTAACTCTTTCCAAAACCATGAATGGTCCATCCCCTCGCGGTAATAACTTAGAATGTCACTGCTCAGGAAATCTCTCCTTGCACATATGAACCCGAACCCAAACCCAATCGCCAGGTTCAAACACCACTTCCTTGTGCCCTTTGTTAGCTTGCCTTGCATATTTCTCAGTCTTGCGCTCAATATTTGTGCGCGTCTTCTCATGCAACGATTGACAAATTCAGCTTTCTTTGCTTCATCTAAATCCACACGCTTATCAATAGGTAAAGGGGTTAAATCTAACGGAGTTAATGGATTAAAACCATAGACAACCTCAAATGGTGTAAATTTAGTAGCAGAATGCATGCTCCTATTATATGCAAATTCAACATGTGGCAGACAATCTTCCCAAGATTTTATGTTCTTTTTAATAATAGCACGCAACAATACCCCTAAAGTTCTATTAACTACCTCCATCAATTATCATACTACAGATCTTACCATTCACCACACACCTTGTATGAAACAAATTATCACTTTGTTGGTGATGCTCCTCCTCCTTTACTTGCACACTTAGAGAACGCCTAACCACCAATAAGTCTCCTTTTATAGCCACTTCTCCATCACTACAATCCTCCAATGGTGGCATCTCATCATCATCTTCTTCCCTTTCACTTTCGGACTCAATAACACCATGTCCAGTCATGATCATCACCCTCCTATTAGGGCATTGATTCACCATATGACCCCTACCCAAACACTTAAAACATTTAATTTCACGAGTTCTAGTGTTAGGATTTTCGATTTTACCTGAAACCAGATTCGTTCCAACTTTACCGTCCCTCTCCTTCTCCTTTGAAGTTTCGGTTTTGGTGTTGTTTCCTCTCCAATTTGATTTCTCATCTCTCTTCCAGTTGGATCTCCAATTCTGATTTAAACCTTCTCCACTCTTGTGATTTCGGTCCAACTTCAATTGTCACTTAACTTTGATGGCTTTGTCCACCAATTCTTCCAATTCAACATAGTGTTGCAGCTCTACCACCCTTGCTATGTCTCGGCTCAAACCACTCAAAAATCTTGACATTGTGGCCTCACGATCCTCCATCACATTAACACGGATCATGGCAATCTCCATCTCCTTGTGATACTCTTCCACGCTCTTATTGCCTTGTGTGAGATTTTGTAACTTTTGAAACAAATCTCTATGGTAATGACTTGGCACAAATAGCCTCCTCATCACCGCTTTCATCTCATCCCACGTCTCTATCGGTCTTTCACCATTGAGCCTCCTACTAGTCACAAGTTGATCCCACCAAATTATAGCATAATCAGTAAATTCAACAGCTACAATTTTTACCTTTTTGAGCTCAGAGTATCGTTGGCAATCAAATACCATCTCCATGCGTTTCTCCCACTCTAGATACGCATCGGGATCATTCTTCCCTTGGAAGGAAGGAATCTTCATTTTGATGTTGCCAAGTTCATCATCTCCTCGGTGTCTAAACCTTCGGCCTCCATTCCACCTTTCAAATCGAGCATCTCGATCATCCTCCATGTCGGCATCATCATTATCATAATGCCGTTGCCTTCTATGTCGTGTTCTAGAGGTGTCTCGCTGATGTTGCGGCCTTCCCCAAGGTAGCTCTCAGTCACCATCAACCCTCATGTCATTCCCCATCATTCGGCCACTAAGCTCCTCCACTACGGCCTTCAATTGCTGGATGCTTTCCACGAGCGCTTCATCCCTTTGTATGAAGCCAATCTCCATTTGATTCACACTTTCTTCGTGCGACATATTTTAGACCTGCAAGTAAACGTTAGTCACAAAAATCCTCACCAATCACTCCCTCACGTGTTTAACTCAAGTTTAGGCTTTTTTTTCACCCTCAATTAAGCTTACACACTCTTGCCTTTTTCCTCTCGTATTCTCTTTTCAGAAGCTCTTTATCGGACTCAAAACCTGTCTCTCAACTCTCTCATGACAATCAATCGAACTAATTAAACAAGATTAGATCATTATTGATTTTGATTCAGCAAGTAACAATTTCAAACCAACAAGTACAACCTTCGAAATTCCAATTGAAATGCAAATCACTACTGATTTTGTTTCAATCCGGTCTACTACCAAACGAGTCGCCTTCATGATTTTTTTTTTTTTGTTCGGCTAATTTTTTTTTTTTTGCCAAAGCTGTTTTTTTTTCTTGCGCACTTTTTTTTTGTGTGCGTTTTCTTTCTCTTTTTTTTTTTTTTTTTTTTTTTTGATGAACTCAGATACAATTTAAGATGCTAGAAAAGAAAATTTAAAACTAATAGCAAACAACTATGTATCGAAGCACAAAAGCAATCGGATCCCTAAATTAGCTAGAACCAAAACCCTAGCTCAATAAATCTCAAGTTTCTTAATATCAACAGAAAATTAAAGATAAATAGACCTTATAGAAGCAAGCTCTGATACCAAACTGATGTGAATCGTTGCGGAAGGATTGTTCTACCAAGGCCCAAATGGTGAAAATTGCAAACCTCGACCTCCAATCAAACCTGTGATTGGCAACCTCGGTATGAACGTGACCTGTTGACGAACACGTGTCAACCAACCAACGTTATAGACGCCACGAGCGAAAAAATTCGCTATCTCGCTCGATAAGTCGAAGAGAATCTTGATTAGGTCAAGTCCTCAAAAGAACAGTAAAAAGAGAACCTCTCAATTCTTTTCCTCAAAAATAAAATATATCCGTCCCCAAAGAAATTTGGCAAATCCTTTATATAGGCTACCACACAAACCCTAAAAACCAACCCTAAAAATCTAATGCATTATATTCTAAAATAATCCTATTTTAGAATATTCTTAAACAAGAATATATATAAATTGACTTGGTCAATTATTTGGTGACAAGATAATTAAATTGCACCAAGATTTCCAAGATTCTTCAAGATTTGATCCAAGGTCATCTTCACACCAAAGATCACGAACCATGACACCAACAGCTTGCCTGAATTGTTTGGCCCGCGCTCGAGTAATCGAACCAGTAGGAATAGACAATGGGTCCCTAGCACCTCCTCCTCGATATGACTCGATGTCCACATCAGGAGGATGAGGAGGACGAGGAAGCTGATTCCACACGAGTGAGGCAATCCGACAATCCACATTTGGGGGAAAACTTGCAAGATTAAGATACATCAACTTTAGATCTTCACCTAAAGTATCATAAATTATACTCGGAATCTTCTGGTAATCTTCCTGAAATTGTTGCATGAGATCTTTGACTTTAATCCATTCTTCCAGTCCTTTGTATTGCAAAAAAGAACCAGAAACTTTGACAAGTAGTGGAAGTCCCTTCGCAGCCTTCACTATTTCGATTGCAATTTTAACATAAGATCGTAGTTCATCGCTCTTTCCGGTTGCAGCATACTGCCAGAAAAAGTTGAAAGCTCGATTATCATCCATCGGATTAACATTGTAAGTATGAGCCAACCCTCGAGCAACAAACCCTTGAAGAACTCTGCTTTCTTTTGAGGTGACAATTACTCTACTTCCACAGCCAAGCCAATCAAGCTTAGCTCCTACAAACTCCTTGAGGAGGGATGCCTTCTCCACATCATCAAGAACAATAAGAACTTTCATACTCCTAAATATCTCTTTCAAAAATCGTACTCCTTCGAAAGCAGAAGCAACCTCATGCTCTCTTTTTAAAATATTATAGATCAACTTGGTTTGAAGATAGTGAACACCTCCAGGTTGCCACGTTGTTTCTTCAATCTCAGCAAGAAAACTGCAAGCGTCAAAGCGAAGGGATATTTTATCATATATGATCTTGGCAAGAGCAGTCTTTCCAATGCCATCTCTCCCATGGATTCCAACAATTCGTATGTCGCTTACTTCCAGTTCCAATAATTCCATTATTTTCGATTCTTGACTGTCTTGAAGCTCCTATAAAGGTACTTAAGTTTAGGAGAATGTTAGATAAGAAGAGAAGTGAAGAAATATACAGATGTGGCACTGTAAGTTCCAGATGAAAATGTCATTCTCTGAGACATGTGCTTTGATTGTGCCTGCCAATCCATTATATGCCTTGCTAGTTGAGATGTTGTAACTAATATTTAGCTGACACAGAAGACAGGTTGTTGAAGATAAACTCCTCTGAAGTTCCTCCACACAATCATTGACTACATGCATCTCATTTAAGCTAAAGATACGTGCTGTCTCTATTATGGAAAAATCTAGTAAGCAAACTGGCTTACTAAACATAAAAAAGCCTAATCTGGCTTAACACACAACCGTTTCTTGTCCTTTGCAAAAGGAAGCACAGAAAGGTGATGACCAGCCTTATCAGAGAGCATCTCCGAGTTGCCACAGTGATAAATTAAGCAGGAGTTTACCATGAGATCTCATTTAGATGTTCAAGATCCATAATGGCTAAAATCAAGGGTAATTAGCTACTGAAAAAATTGAAGTATATGCAAGCTACTTCAGAGTTCAGATGACTTGCATTATCTTGGAGGTTCAGTTCATTCGTTTGCCTTCCTTTTTATATCATATTCTAACTTTACAATGACTGTAAAAATGACGTAAAAATATTTCGTGGTAATTGGACTTTTTATCTATTTGATGTAAAACACACTCAAGCTGAAACTAACTTCATCAACAGTTACAGTCTTTAGGAGAGAGTACTCGAGAAGAGAGGAGAATGGGAGCAAAGAAATATACCGAGGTCCTGTCAGATAACATGGGATTATCACCAGTGGATAGATCCTCAGATACATGATTGTGTGCTATCATCAGCTTAAACAAAATTTCTCCAACGATGGCTGTGATAAGTTCCTTTTCACTGCCAAGGCAGAAAAAATCTCAGTTCCAAACCATTAAAAGATCACTGAAACTTCAAATGGCTCATAAAAATGTTAACCGAACGCACTACAGAATGAAATGGCAATCAATGTGCTAAAAGATCACTGAAACTTTATGCAGAACATAATCTACCTGATGCAAAGATATAAACATACACACTGATGTTTAGTAATTGTGTGAACGTCGCATAATGCCATTGCAGCAAGTATTTGGTCCAAACAATGGATTATATTCTCACAGTTTGCCATCGAGTGAAAATATCACTCAACCACGGGTTGAATTACAGAATTACACAATTATGTGGCTGAACAGAATGAAGTTTTAAAGATAGTTCACTGAGCCAAACTCAGTTATGTAGTGTAAACAGGGTCAATTCGAGAGAAAGATTTGGCCTGAAAAAGGAAGAAGAGGGAATTGAAAATGTTAACCCAGTTAATTCCCATCAATAATTCCTCTTTTTTTTCTCTAGTTTAGTCCCCATAAAGCTTTGAAACAGGCTCGGTAACAATCATAAACCCAAGCAAGTGAGCAAAACAATTTAGAGTACACCAGAGTCAACCAATATTTGCTTTTTTTGCTGGGAAAATGTCGTTGGGCTTCCTTTTCCTGACATTCTCGACATTACCTCCATCGATTGAGCAAATAAATCAGAAGAAACCTACAAGAAAAGAAGACAGATGTAATGCAACATACCTTTTATATGAGCTTCGTTCCCATCCCTTGACTTTACCAGCCCCCACAAGAACCTTCTCCCACAGCTTGACTTTCTCATCGCCGAATCTCTGCTTGTGCTAGTCCAGGAAGGCTCTGTAGCATGATTTTTGGTCCAGCTGCACATCAGACCGTTCCACATCGTAGAAAACGGGCAGGATCTCTTCCTTCCCTCCTGATCTAGACGTGTGTTCTACCATGAGTGCGAGCGTCTCAAGGCACCGAGTGCTAAAAGCATAGGTTTTTGAAAAGATAAGTATGTAGATGTTGGAGCCGGAGACCGATAGCCGAAGCTCTTCGGGTAGAAAAGATAAGTATGTAGATAGGGCGTCGCCAACTCTGAAAACGCGAATTCCGTAAGCTTTCAAGCAGCGACAGAGGGAACCAACGAATCCAATGGGACTATCGGGTCCAAAGTAACTCAGGATCACATCATCTTGATTCAGCCTCGCTGGTTTATCTTCGACGAGGTCAGATAATTCAGCAACACTCGATTCTCAGTTTTGCTGTTGCCCGGGTAAAATTACTGTACACGATATATTTACGAACTACGGAGCAATGGTACGATGATGGACGTAAGTTACTAAGGATAAATACTTTATAATAAATTCAAGTTGTTGACGGTATCCCATAAAAAGTCACAAAGGTTAGGAAATTCTAGCACATGAGACTTTGAGGTAAATCACTTCTTATTACTCCATTTGATTCTCAAAAAATAACTTCTAAAAAAATATTTTTCTGAATTTTCCAGTATTCGGTATATGGAAAATGAATTGATTAAGGAAAATATATTCCATTAATGAAAAAAATATTTTCCACTTTTTTCATATTTTCTTTCACCAAACACCTTTTTCTTTCATATTTTATTTATTTTTTCTTTTCTTTTTTTTCGTTTTTTTAATTGAGTTTTTAATTATTTTTCTTTTTTCCTTTCCTTTTCTTTATTTTTCTTTTTATTTTAATTATGATGCAACTTTTCCTTATTTTACAAGAAGATCGAGAAAATAGTTAATTATCATGAATTTGACAATGAATACATATAGCTAGTTTTGTCTTTGAAATATTCCATAGCTTTGGTACATGAGCTTCTTAGACCGGAGGAGGTCTATTAGCTTCTTCTCTTCCTCGAGCGATCTCCCAGTTGTCCCCCCGCCCGAGGAAATACCTGGTCTTTACGCCTTTTCTTGAGCTTGTCACTCATGGATATCTGCAATAACCACTTGGAGATGTTCGGGGGGGCTTCGTTGAATTTCTCTACGAAGGCCTCGCTGATTCAGGGATCATTGCATTTATCGATCATCGTGGGATCGAGATCGGAGAACATATCATGCCTAAGATCTTACAAGTGATTGGGCACACGCAGATCTGCATTCCCATCTTCTCCAAAGATTTCGCTTCCAGTAAGAGTTGTCTGAAGGAGGTAAAGAAAATGGTGGACAATCATGCCCATTTTCTACGACGTCTCCCCTTCGGTGGTCGGTGAACAAAAGGAGAGTTATCAGCAGTCGTTCCGCGACCATGAGGCCGATGGAGTGACGTCAACGACTATAAACAACTGGAAGAAGGCTCTGCATAGTGTTTCAAGAAAACGAGGATGGGGATTGGAGAAATTCCAGCACGGGTAATACGAAATCAAGATTTCTATGCTTCTTTCGACTTTTCCAACAGTGGTCATCGAGTATGAAATTAAGAAAAGAAAAAAGTCAATGCATCTGTTCTTCTGCTTGGTGTATTATCCGAGCAGTTGTTACTTTTCACATCTTACTCTTTCCTTCTTTTCCCTTTGGCAGGCAGCGTGAACTTATAAATGAGGTTGTTTCCACGGTCCGCCGGTTGTTGAGGAAGGATGACTCATATGTGACGGCACATTTAGTGGGGATGGATCAACCTGTGCAAGAGGTGATGAGAAAACTTGGTGTTGGCTATGAAAATGGAGAAGTAATCAAAGGGCAAATGGTGAAAGGAAAATGTGTGGTTGAGATATCGGGCCTTCCAGGAATTGGTAAGTCGACTCTTGCCATGGTTGTCTACCACAAAATCCATCATCTCTTCGAAGGTAACAGTTTCCTTAAAGAGGTTGAGCAAACGAGGCTCCTGTCTCTCCAAGAACATTTAGTTAGTGGCCTCCAAAAGAGAGCATACACATTCAAGTCTCCTACTGAAGGTACCGAATTTATCAAGTACAAATTTGGAGATCTAAGAGTTCTCATTATTCTTGATGATGTTAGTGATTTTAAACAAATCAATTCACTAGCCAGAGATCTAAGTTGGTTTGGTCCGAGAAGCAGGATCATCGTGATCTCTAGGAGAAGTAATCTTGTTAACGACTATAATCAGGTGCATGTGACCTCTGCGAGCAGCAGTACTGTTAACAGGTGTGATGACATCCTCGTTGAAAAGTACGAGCTAAAAGAAATGAATAATGACCATGCTTTTCAGCTATTTTGTAGTGTTCTTAGAGAAAAACCTCTTAAAGAGGAATTCTGCTCTTTGGCATGTGAAATTATTTCGGCTGCTGGAGGAATTCCTCTGGTTATTGAGGTGGTAGGTTCATTTTTACGTGGAAAGCCCATAGAATTTTGGAAGGAGGCAATGGGTAGATTGAAATGAGAGCCTTACACTGAGAGAGTAAAACGAATTCTGAAGAGAAGATATGAAGATTTAGAAAAAAATGCCCAAAAGATATTTCTCAATGTAGCTTGTTTTTTTGTGGGAAAGGACAAAACAATACCCTCTTACATGTGGGAAGCTTGTGAATATGATCCTTATTGTGGAATCAACGAGCTTCATGACTTGTCTTTGGTCAAAACCAGAGAAAACAATGAATTGTGGATGAATGATCAACTAAAAGTCCTTGGGAGGGATATTGTCAAGGAGGAAAATCCAAGTGAACCTTTCAAGCGGAGCAGGTTATGGAATCAGGAGGATATCAAACCAGTATTGAACGAAAGGAAGGTAAATTTTGAAGACAAGAAGGTCTCTTTTTTAGTTTGAATTGAAGTACTCCTTTTGAATACTTATTCTATTTTCAGAGATAATTGTCAATGCACTTCTATTTCACTTTCTCATTTTGCCATTTTTCCAGGATTGGCAGGACGCTGCAGTTGAAGCCCTCAGTGCCACATTCGACAAACCCCATTTATTTCCTAAACGTAGATTTTTTTGTGAGTTCTCGAAGCTTAGGTATCTTAAAATGAACCACGCTATTGTCAAAGCATATAAGCAGAGTGCAAAGAGCTCCAGAGAGGATTTTTTCTCTCGAAGGTTAAAGTGGCTTGAATGACAAGGGTGCAACGATATCTCCAGTCTACTTGCTTTAGATATGTCAAAATTGATCGTTCTTGATTTGTCTGGGAGTACCTCCAGCCGTTGGCAGTGTTGGAAACCAATTATGATGGTATGATGAGATACCTGTGCATTTTCTTTTGCATCCAGTTTGACAATAGCTTATATTATTGTCTTGTTTTGCAGAGGGCCAAGAACTTGAAAGTTTTGATCCTAAAAGATTGTCGTTTGCTAATGGAATCTCCATTTTCCCATGCTGCTGTGACCTTAGAGAGACTAAACCTGGAACATTCAACATTACCCACGTGTGTTGTGAGGTCCATTAGCAAGCTAAGGAACTTAGTTTCTTTGAATATTAAGTTCTGCAGCTTCGTGCAAGAGCTGCCAAAAGATATAGGTTTCTTGGAAGCTTTGAAAGAGCTATACATCGATGGAACTCCCATTAAAGCCATTGATATCGCAGAGGGTTCCTATGGGAAGTTTAAAATTCTGAGTGCTTGCAACTGTGAATTCTTGTCTCTTCCCAATTCAATCGGTAACTTGAAATCTCTTTCGTTCCTAGCATTAAACGAGACTAAACTGAGTGAGCTCCCTTGTTCTATTGGATTGTTGGAGAATCTCCAGACGCTATCTCTGAGAAACTGTAGGAGCTTGTGGAAATTGCCGGATTCCATTGGAGACCTCAAAAAGCTGCAAGTCATGGATCTTTCAAGCACAATAGTTGACGAAATACCATCCTCTGTCAAGGATTTACAAAACTTGAAAGAACTAAAGATGGCTGGCACTCACATAAGAGAATTTCCTGGAGGCATTAAGAATCTAGAGAGTTTAGAAGAGATAGATTTCTCGGGCTGCAGAAATTTGAGAGGGGAGTGCAACATTACGAGATTATCGTCTTTGCGGGTGTTACTTATAGAATACACTGATATTTCTCGGCTGATTATGACGGATCGCCAATCCTATAATCCCCAAAACCTCAACGATGTCCCCATCTCGAATTGGAACTATCCGAGGGCATGGCATCGGTTCAACAGATGTGAGACTAGACCACCTTTCAAGGCTGACGGACATCACATCAGCATGCGATGATGAGTCAGAGACCGTAGCAATGTGGCGGTCCGACAGAAGCAAGGAAGTTATCAGTGGATGAGGTTTGGCTACGGAGGAAGTTAGCTCCTATCCCATTAATTCAAATTTGTAATTCATCAAGCATGTCAACTAATCTTCGTGCAATAAGGGTTGTTAGGGGCATAGTCAAATACGAATTTTTGCTTCTATTTTGAATTTTGAATTTACATTCTTCTTCCATTTTCTTGGCCTTCACACTCGCACACTCTTAATTGTCTTGCACGCATGTCAATTTCCTACAATTTTGTGCGTACATGTTAGTTTTGGATTGAAAATGCTAGTATGAACACCTAAGGGGGGTGAATAGGTGTAAAAACAGATTTTGCTAAATCCAGTAAAAACCTTTACTTTTAACCTGAGTCTGAATAACAACAGACTTTTGAAACTAAGTCTGAGGAGTAGCAGATTTTGAGCGAGATCAGACTTTAGCAGTTAAATAGAAGTACGAACAAAATAAAGAGATTCAGGGAAGAGAATAAGAACACAAGGTTTATAGTGGTTCCGCTTAATCCAAATCTACGTCCACTCTCCCACGCTAACAGCTTTCTTAGCTGGATTCCACTATGCAATCAACAAGAGATTACAACTTTGAGCGCAAACACTTAGTAGATCACACTATCTCACTAAGTCACTCTTTTAGTATTTCTCTCACGATCACAAACGTTTAAGCTCACCAAAAACAAGTGTATGATCAAAAGTCGCTCAAACTTTGGAATTATAAATTCTACGCTCCGTCTCTTACTTACTCATCGGTCCTTCATTTCCTTAAATACTCCTCCACTTTCAAACTAGCCGTTGGATAGTATCTTGAGAATCGTCTTCCAATCTACCTATTGGACAGCTCTGTATCTAGAAGATTTGGTAGCCGTTGAGTGACAAAAGTAAAATCCCAAATTGAGTCCAATCGCCCATACAAATAAAATCTTGGTTTCCATAAGTAAAGCTTCTTCGTATAGAAAGTTCTTGTCTTCAATATCCAATTGTCAATCAATTAGATTGAGTCAATCAAATCAATCTTGATGTGGAATCCAAACCAAATCACTAGCCGTTATATGATTGAGGCTTGTATTACGTTCTGTCGTATCTTGATGTAAAGTCTGAGTACAATAGACTTTACAATCTGAGTTTGAGTACAATAGACTTTACAGTCTGGATTTGAACATATTCTGCTTCTGAATAGATTTAGCTTTAAGGTTTGAACACAATCTAAATAAGTTCAGCTTCAGCATAGAGTCTATCTTCTAGTTCTTTATTCACGTTCAGTCTGGAATTTGTCAGAATGAGCAGACTTCTGATGTAGAACAGACTTTGACACTAAAGTCCGGCAGTCTTCGGACTTTAACACATAAGTCTAGAAATATTCAGGATATACTTTGGACATGTGTTACGTTCAGTCTTCTAGCCGTCTTCAGACTTTGACAATATTCTTTATTCGTTCTATCATCTGCATGGTCTATTACTCAACCATCAAACATGTTAGTAGCATTTAATTTATTTTGTTATCTTCAAAACATCATAAGGGATTTCCCTAACATGGATTTGACTCGATGTAAGTATTATGTAGTTTATTTGATTGATCTACAAGATAACTGCAAGGTCGTCAGAGTATGAGTTTTAGTTCCTTTCTCGATCATTCATCTCATCAATACTCTCCTTGATCAATAGTAAAGAATGAAATCTTGTTCTTTTTTTCTTTTTTTGTCAATTTAAAAACCAGAACGAAAAACTTAATGCTGCATCCGCCCATCTGACAAAAATTCTTCAAAGGTACAATATGTTTGTGAATGTCATTGCACCTATTTTACCAAAAATTGGAAGTGATTGCTTTTTCAAATAAATTGAAAATGATTATTGCTTGGTTCTCTTAATAATTGATTTAATTTAACTAGTGTGAAAGCTATATATGTAATAATCTAAATATAGTCAACATACATTGTCTCTTTCAAAAGAACATCTTGCATAAAAAATTGTGCTTACGTGCACAATAGAAAAGAGAAAACTTTCTGATTCTGATAGAGTATTGTGACTAATCTAACTAACAAAAAATTAGTATATTTTATTTCCGAGATTTATAACACAATGTATTTAATGGCACTTATAATGAATGAAAATATCTAATACATGATTAATATGCTGGCTTTTTATGACATTTTCAATCTTTCTTAACGAGATTTTTAGGATTATATCGTGTGATATTATGACTCACATGTGTATGATCTATTATCGTTATCTCGAGTTTGTGTTGTATACAACACCCATATATGTTGGAAGATTTTAATTTGTTCAAAATCTGATGTTGCCTTTTATGAATAAGAATCTTGGATTATAGTTTGTGTATATATATCCATATAAGGTTCAGCACAAGATTTTCGTTGGTTACTTCTTTTATCCAAGTTCGAGTATTTGACCAAGAAGTAGACGTCTCTTCCTTGTTCAATATAAAAGTCGCACAAGAAAGACAGAAAAAGGCAGCTATTGTTCAATCCGTACAGCGGAATCCAAAAAGGATCAACAACGAGCCGAACCGACGACTCTTTTCAGGACGCGCGAAAGAGTTCGTTCTTCGGCCAGGCATAGGAACAAGACACATGTAAATAATTTATACTCTAGGAATAGGAACAAGACACATGTATATAATTTATACTATGAACTTTACATTCAATTGAGTTATTTATTTATAAAAACTGTTGGTTTGGACTTAATCTAAATATAAGAAACACTCGAATATATATGAGCGATTATAACCCTGATTTTTTTATTATTAGTGGATTTTTACTGCCGGCTCTCTCCGTGGAGTAGGCACCGACTGTCGAATTGAACCATGATCTCTGGTGTCATTCATTTTCCCTAGTTTATATAACTAGTAATTTTGCATTAGCTTAATTGCAAGATTTTGTCAATTTTCGCATTATCAATTTTCACATTACTTTTACAACACTAGAGAAAAAGAAATGTTTTTTAAAAGAACATTTTGATCAACTAAGTATATCCAATTCTAACAAAGTGTGAAATGGTATAAGTAAGTTACTTAGATCCATAGGAGCCAAGTAATTCCACTTTCGTCTCAGGAGAAAAGGCCAAAAATGTTTGGCCCCGGTTGCGTTCATAGTCATCCGGTGCTTGAAAGCATCGCCGCCAGCTTTTCCCTTTATCCCTCCGCCTTGCGTTGCAGGCGGAGGAGAAGACTCTGCATTCCCTAATCCTTAGATGCTCAACAGACATTTGTTTGTCTACATCTTTTGGACCACGAGTCAAATTTTTGTTTAATGCACATGGGTCATGGAAGGATCACCACAACATATATCTTGTTTTCTCTGCGATACACTAGCGGCTAAGCCGAAAATCTTACACGAACTAAGCCGACAAATAAGACGACACCATCTCAACTTGCAGTTGTTAAGTTGCCTATGGTGAGCTCGTGTACCTCGTTTTTCTTCCAAACCCGCCAGAATTCAAAATGGGGCGTGTGCACGAGAAATCAAATCATACATTGTGTTGTTAATCGGCGTCGCAGCGGAAGCGGATCGTAATTTTGCAATTATGTCGAGAGCTATAGAAATCGATCGAAATAAAACGAGGAACAATAAAAGAAAAGGATACCGAAATTTACGTGGTTCGGTCCGAATGTCGGAACCTACGTCCACGGGGAGAGCCAGCAAATCAATCCACCATAAATCGGAGAATTACAGGATTACAATCACACATATGCACTCAAGTGTTTCCCAACCCTACTTTATACCCGATACCCACGGTATTTAACAACTCAACTCACTGGACTCAACTCAGCACAAAACCTCTCTGAGCTCTCTCGTCTCTCACACTCTCTCTCGAGCTCTTTCTTCTTGCTCTCTCTCGAGCTCTTTTCTGTTTTTGCACTCGCTGTCCACTTCTGCATCGATGTCTTCTCCTTTTAGCGAGGAGGGCAGAAAAAACAGGACAAAAGAAGAAAGTAAATGGCCTCATTAAATGCAGCGCAGGCGCCCACAAGACAATCCCACAATCGGCACCGAACGCCCACCATATTTGAAGGCATGCATGTGGATCGTGCATGTGCATGGGAAAGCATTTAATGAGGCAGAGGAGAGTCAACAATCGTGTGCCTTCAATCCGTGAAATGAGGTGAGCCAAAGTCTTCAAATTTCTTGTTCTCGGAGAGAGAGGCATGCATAAAAGAGGAGTCATCTTCATGCATTTGCAGCAGGTGGTGGGTCCAATATTTAATGCAGAAGATTGTGGACTTCCTCTTTCGACAGAAGACAATCTCTCTTTTCTGACTTTGCTTGCATGCTTGAAGAATTTAAAACCCCATGCAGTTTTCTCTGGTTTCTTCATTCCACGCATATGCATGAAGAGACGGGATTAATTTCGAAACAAAATTCGAAGACATCACAAGGCCAGACTTATGCATATTAATCCCACGGGCTCAAACTTGAGACATAATATAACAATTCTCCACCTTGGCTCAACGTTTGAGGCCAAGTTATAGTGATTATTTTCCATGCTCGGCTCTCCCAACGCCCCGATAGGCGCTCATACTCTACAGACGCCAATCGAGCTCATACAGAGCTCGAGCTTTGCTGAAGGAACATACTTCGTCATCATATCTTCTGGGTTCTCCGTTGTTGCTATTTTCTTCACAACAATTTTACCCTTTGCTATGACATCTCGGATGAAATGATACCTGATGTCGATATGTTTTGTTCGCTCGTGATATATTGGATTGTAAGCCAAATATATCGCACCTTGATTGTCACAGTGTATGGTGGCACTTTTCTGCTCTAGTCCAAGGTCCGAGAGCAAACCCCTTAGCCATATCGACTCCTTTGCAACAAAGGTTAGTGCCATGTACTCCGCCTCAGTCGAAGACAATGCAACATCATCTTGTAAAGACGCTTTCCAACTTATTGCACCACCTGCTAGTGTAAACACGTACCCTGCTAACGATCTGCGATCATCCAAGTTACCGGCGTGATCTGAATCCACATACCCTGTGGTCTCATTGCCATTGATGTTCCTCCGATACATAATGCCGACGTCTGCTGTCCCCTTTAGATATATGAGGATCCATTTCACGGCTTCCCAATGAGTCTTACCTGGGTGCTTCATGTAACGGCTGACAACACTTATAGCTTGTGAAATATCAGGTCTAGTACATACCATGGCATACATAATACTACCAATTGCACTAGAATAAGGAATATGGGACATTTGTTCCTCCTCCTCCTCAGTTTGCGGTGATAACTTGTCAAAAAGTTTGAAATGTGCAGCTAAAGGAGTACTTACAGATTTTGCTGATTGCATATTGAAACGTGCCACGATCTTCTCAATGTATTTCTTTTGAGACAAACGCAACGTTCCTACAGCTTTGTCACGCAAAATTTCCATACCCAATATTTTCTTAGCAGCACCTAATTCTTTCATTTCAAACTCAGCACTCAACTGCCGCTTCAACACATCAATATAAGACATATGTTTAGCTGCTATTAACATATCATTAACATATAATAGCAAATAAATCAAAGACTCATTCTCCAATCTCCTAAAATAAACACGACTATCAAACTGGCTTTTCGAATAATCTTGACTAGTCATGAAAGCATCAAAACGCTTATACCACTTTGTCTAGGAGATTGTTTCAATCCATACAAGGATTTCTTCAAGAAGCAAACATGGTCTTCCTTACCTGGAATAGCAAATCCCTCAGGCTGCTTCATGTAAATTTGTTCCTCCAATTCACCATGAAGAAATGCCGTTTTCACATCTAGCTGCTCCAACTCAAGATCCTGTGCAGTAACTAAGGCAAGTAATACAAGAATAGAGGTATGTCTTACCACAGGAGAGAATACTTCATTGTAATCGATGCCCTCTCGTTGAGTATACCCCCTCGCAACAAGTCTCGTCTTGAACCTAGCTGCCTCTACACCGGGAATGCCTTCTTTCCGTTTGTAGACCCATTTGCATCCGACAATTTTCTGACTTTTGGGTACTTTGACCAACTCCCATGTCTGATTTCGATAGAGTGATTCTATTTCTTCACTCATAGCCTCTAGCCACTATGATGACTCAGCACTAGCCATCGCCTCAGAATAGGATGAAGGCTCATCCATCTCCACCTCATCACCTACAGTTAATGCATAGGCAATATCAGTATAACCATAACGTACCGGTGGTTTAATTTGCCTTATTTGTCTGCCCGTGGCTATGTTGTGCTGTGGCTCTACTGGTTGTTCAGTATCACCGTCTTCAGGAACTGTGGCCTCATCCGCAATCTCTTCCTCAATTACCTCTGAGGTCTTTGGAGACTCCGCCTGAATCTCCACCTCACTTCTAACACCATGATCCGTTTGCTCTGCTGGTTGAGTCTCAAGATTCCTCTTTTGAAGCATTGCAGTCTCGTCGAAGATCACGTCTCTGCTGATTATAAAACCGGGTGATCTGGAATCAGTGCACCACAGCCGGTAGCCTTTCACCCCTTGTGCATAACCCAGAAATATGCACTTCTTCACCCTCAGCTCAAGCTTACCATCTATCGCATGAGCATATGCAGGACATCCGACTATTCGTAATTCGGAGTAATCAACAGGTTTCCCCGACCATACTTCTTCAGGAGTCTTCCACTCGATAGCAGAAGATGGAGATCGATTAACCAGGTAACACGCCATATTTATTACTTCGGCCCAAAATTCCTTGCCCAATCTTGCATGCGAAAGCATGCACCGAGCTCGCTCGAGTAGAGTTCTGTTCTTCCGTTCTGCTACGCCATTCTGTTGTGGTGTCCCGAACGTGCGGTGTCTCACAATCCCTTCCTTTTGGCGGAACTCGGTAAAGTCCTTACCACACGAACTCCATGCCATTATCGGTTCTCGGACACTTGATTTGTTTACTTGATCGCTTCTCAATCAATGCCTTAAAATTCTTGAACCGATCAAATACCTCGATTTGTGCTTCGGAAGTACACCCATACCTTCCTTGAGTAATCGTCGATGAATGTCGGCATATATCTGGCACCTCCTTTCGATGGAACTGGAGACGGTCCCCAAACATCTGAATGAATGTATTCTACTAGTTGCTTGGTTGAATGTAGAGCTGTATCGAATTTAACACGACGCTGCTTCCCGAAGATGCAATGTTCACACAAGTCCAGCTTTCCTGTCTTCTAACCTTTCAACAACCCCTTCTCACTCAGCATTGTCATACCTACCTCACTCATGTGTCCCAATCGCATATGCCATAACTAAGTCAAATTTGAGTCTGACTCACCTGATGAAACTGCAGCAACTCTGGTCACGGTTTCTCCCAGTAAATGATAGAGAGAATTCGCCTTCTTCCCTTTCATCACTGTCAGGGCACCTCGACAAATCTTCAGCACTCCACCTTCAGTTGTGTATTTGCACCCGAGGTCATCGAGTGTTCCCAAAGAAATAAGGCTCTTCTTGAGCTTCGGTACATGCCTTACATCTGTCAACGTCCGTTCAACGCCATCATGCATTCGGATCCGAACTGTTCATATCCCTACAACCTCGCAGGCTGCATTAATCCCCAAAAGAACTCTACCACCATTTGCAGTCTGGTAGGTAGTGAACCAATTCTTGTGAGGAGCCATATGATAAGAACATCCAGAATCTAGCACACATTCGTCTCCTGACGAACTCATAGATACACATAAGACAGCTTCAGCATCATTGGTACTCTCTTCGGCAACATTCACCACACTGCTTGTGGCATTTTGCCAAACGCCTTTATTTCTTAGCTTTGGACAATTTCTCCTTATGTGCCCCTCCTCGTGACATTCGAAGCACTTCACACGACCTTTTGATTTTCTATGTCGCGACTTCGACCTGCTTTTGCTTTGGCTTCTGTTCCTGGGCCTCCGATGTTGGTCTCTACCTCGAATCACCAGTCCACGCGCTACATTTTGCGCTAGACTGTCATCACGCAACTTTCTCTGCCACTCCTTTGAAAACAGGGCAGATTTTACCTCCTCTGAGGTAATCGTAGTACGCCCCTGTAACAAGGAGTCAGTAAAGTGCTCACATGACTCTGGTAGAGACGCCAACAACATCATGCCTTGTTCTTCATCATCTAAAATCTTGCCAACATTCTTCAAGTCCATTATGAGTTTATTAAACTCATCTAGGTGGGATCTAATGGACGTACCTTTAGTATATCGAAACTGGAACATTCTCTTCAGCATATATAAGCGATTGTTCAAACCCTTCTTTACATAGAGGGCCTGAAGTTTAGCCCATAACGCTGCGGCATCCTCCTCCTCGGCCACCTCTATTAGCACTTCATCCGATAAGTTCAACAGGATGATACTCATGGCCTTCTTCATTAGCTCGTCCTTTTCAGCATCTCGCATTGTTTCGGGCAACTGAGCCTTGCCCTCCAATGCCTTGGCTAATCCTTGAGTTGTTAATAGTGCCTTCATCTTGACGCTCCACAACCCGAAGTTGTTCATCCCATTAAAATTCTCAATTTCTACTTTTGCTCCAGACATAATTGCAAAGCAAAGCTTTGATACCAATTGTTGTTAATCGGCGTCGCAGCAGAAGCGGATCGTAATTTTGCAATTATGTCGAGAGTTATAGAAATCGATCGAAATAAAACGAGGAACAATAAAAGAAAAGGATACCGAAATTTACGTGGTTCGGTCCGAATGTCGGAACCTACGTCCACGGGGAGAGCCAGCAAATCAATCCACCATAAATCGGAGAATTACAGGATTACAATCACACATATGCACTCAAGTGTTTCCCAACCCTACTTTATACCCGATACCCACGGTATTTAACAACTCAACTCACTGGACTCAACTCAGCACAAAACCTCTCTCGAGCTCTCTCGTCTCTCACACTCTCTCTCGAGCTCTTTCTTCTTGCTCTCTCTCGAGCTCTTTTCTGTTTTTGCACTCGCTGTCCATTTCTGCATCGATGTCTTCTCCTTTTAGCGAGGAGGGCAGAAAAAACAGGACAAAAGAAGAAAGTAAATGGCCTCATTAAATGCAGCGCAGGCGCCCACAAGACAATCCCACAATCGGCACCGAACGCCCACCATATTTGAAGGCATGCATGTGGATCGTGCATGTGCATGGGAAAGCATTTAATGAGGCAGAGGAGAGTCAACAATCGTGTGCCTTCAATCCGTGAAATGAGGTGAGCCAAAGTCTTCAAATTTCTTGTTCTCGGAGAGAGAGGCATGCGTATAGAGGAGTCATCTTCATGCATTTGCAGCAGGTGGTGGGTCCAATATTTAATGCAGAAGATTGTGGACTTCCTCTTTCGACAGAAGACAATCTCTCTTTTCTGACTTTGCTTGCATGCTTGAAGAATTTAAAACCCCATGCAATTTTCTCTGGTTTCTTCATTCCACGCATACGCATGGAGAGACGGGATTAATGTCCGAACAAAATTCGAAGACATCACAAGGCCAGACTTATGCATATTAATTCCACGGACTCAAACTTGAGACATAATATAACACATTGTAATCGAATACTCGAGATAAGAATAATTGCGTGCACGTGGAGTTATATCACTAAGAGTGAATGAAAAGGTTAGTGGCATTGTTGGCCTTTGGATCTGCACAATGTGGTGGACGCGATGGGGCCGGCTTTCGCAAACAGCGTAAACACTATGGGACGTGCGGAAGAATGTCGAGGAGTGACAGAAGGGCCTCAGCAACCAGCAGCTACGACCCAACTCATGCTTAGTCACCAGCTCAATCGAGTCAATGTCGTGACTCTTGATTCGACAAAGTTTTTTTTATCCATCTTCACTTTATTTCTTGTCAAGATGGAAATTTGTGCTCCACAAGCTGGGCAAGTGCTTAGCTCAGCCGACAACAAAGGGAGAGAGTGAAAGACATACACCTTTGAGGACATACTCTCAATGTTTGGTGTTGATGTTCAAACTTAAATCTTTTTTTTTTTTCTGATCATAATTCAAATCTTTTCCTTGTGTTTTTTGGAGAACACAACCAGTTCCACATAGCAACGACCCAACTCATGGTCACTAACTAACTCAATCGAGTCAATGTGGTGACTCTTGGTTTCCACAAGGCTTTCTTTATCCATCTTCATTGTATCACTTGTCAGATGGAAATTAATGCTGACTAGGCTGGGCAATAGTGTAATTCGACTGACGAAGAGAGAAAAGTATACACCATTAGTACATACCCTCCACAATTGATGTTGATTTTCAAACTTTAATCCTTTTTGTTTATAATAATTCAAATCTTCTCCTATTGTCTCTTGAAGAATAGGACCATGATCCCTCACCGGCTCAATCGAGTCAATGGTGCAACTCTCAATTTCGACAAAGCTTTCTTTATCCATCTTTATTTTATTCCTTGTTAGATGGAAATTATTGTTGTCAAGCTCGGCAAGAGCTTAATCCAGCCGACGATGAAGGAAAAGTATACACCTTTTAGTACATGCACTCAACATTTGATGTTGATTTTCAAACTATAATCCTTTTTTCATAATAATTCAAATCTTCTTCTACCATTTTTTTAGAACATGACCACAATCGCTCATCAGCTCAATCAAGTCAATGTCGTAACTCTCCGTTTTGACAAAGCTTTCATTATGCGTCTTTGCTTTATTTCTTATCATATGGAAATTAGTGTCACCAAATCTAGGCAAGAGCTTCATTCAACCGACAAAGAGAGAAAAGTATTCACCTTTTAGTACAAACTCTCAACTTTGATGTTGAATTTCTAACTTTAATCCTTTTTTTCAATAATAATTCAAATGTTTCCTATTATTTCTTTGAAAACAGGCTCACAGTTGCTCACCAACTCAATCAAATCAAAGGCATGACTGTCAATTTCGACAAAGCTTTTTTTATCCATCTTTACTTTATTCCTTATCAGATGGAAATTAATGCTGTCTAGGCTAGGGAAAAGCTTAATTCAGTTGACCAAGAGAGAAAAAGATACACATTTTTGTACATACTCTCGACATTTGATATTGATGTTCAAACTTTAATCCCTTTTTTTTTTCATAATAATTCATATCTTTCCTATTGTTTCTTGGAGAGTAGGACCACGAGTGCTTCCTAACTCAATCGACTCAATGTCGTGATTCTCAGTTTAGACAAAAGTTTTCTTTATTTATCTTCATTTTATTTTTTATAAAATGGAAATTAGTGCTGTTTAGGCTGGACAAGAACTTAATTCGGCCAACGAGAAGAGAAAAGTATACGTCTTCTAGTACATGCACTCAACTTTTGTTGTTGCTTTTCAAACTTTGATCCTTTTATTAGATAATAATTCAAAGCTTTCCCTACTATTTCTTGGAGAACACAATCACGATTTCTCACCAGCTCAATTAAGTTAATGTCGTGACTCTCAGTTTCAACAAAAAAAAAAAATTATCCATCTTCACTTTATTCCTTGTCAGTTGAAAAATAGTGTTATCCAAGTTGCGCAAGAACTTAATTTGGCCGACAAAGAGAGAAAAATATGGAACTTTTAGGACATACTCTTGACATTTGACGTTGATGTTCAAATTTTCATCTTTTCTTTTTTATAGTAATTCAAATCTTGTCCTATTGTTTCTTGGTGAGCAGGACCATGATCGCTTACCAGCTCAATCGAGTCATTGTCATGACTCTCGAATTCGACAAAGCTTTCTTTATACATCTTCACTTTATTCCTTGTTAAATGGATATTAGTTAGGGCCGAGCACAAGTGTGACATCCTGAAATTCGACCCCGTTTCGATAAAGTGAAATGGGCATTTCGTCGACGTGCCAATGGTCCTTTTTTTTCTGAGCTGATCACTCACGAGTTAACTAACATATTGGGTGAAGCCGCTAAGGGATGTATCTGCAGTAAAATCCCTAAAAGCTACCTAATTTGTTGGATTTGATTAAAATCACGTCTGATCAATTTTTAACCACGAAATTGAACTTAATTTCGAGAATCGAATTTTAAGCGCCCCATAATTCTTTTTTTTAGGACATCGTCTCATCATTCGTCAATTTATTGACGAGTCCGAAATTTCAATAAAGAAATTATCGAAGGAAAATTGAAGACCGAAAGAAAATAGAAAGGGAAAGAGAAAAGAAAAAAAAAAAGAATAAAGCTATTTCTTTTTCCCTCTCTCCCTCTCTCTTCTTTTCCATCTTTTCTCTCTTTTTCTTTCTCTCTTCTCTCTCCTCTCCCCTCCTCCTTCGTGCGGACGTCCCCTCCCCACGCCCACTCTTTCCTTTCCCTCTTTGACTAGTCAAAAACTTATCACTTTTCTCTCTCTCTCTCCTCTCTCTCCTTCTCTCTCACTCGGCACTCTTCTCTTTCTCCCCTCCTGTTCGAACGAAAAGGAGAAGCAGAAGTAGAAGCCGCACGAAGACAGCAGCCAGCCGCCCGTCGCCGCCGCACCAGAGCCGAACCACCCGCGTGCCCACCGCTTGCCGCCGTCCCCCCGTCTGCGCACGCCCGCGTCCGTCGCTCGGCTGCAGCGCCTCCCCCGCCCGACCTAGCCGCCGTTCCGCCCCATCCGGCCAGCTTCGCCACCGCCCCCCCGCTGACCTCCCGGTGTCCCCTAGCCCTTCGCCGACCTCCCCTCGCCGCCCTAGCCACCGGACGAGCTTCGTCCAGCTTAGAACAGTGGCTGGAAAAATGGGTTTCCAGCACTGTTCAAGGCCCACTTTAGGCCGTTTCTAGGCCCCGAACCCGAGCCGTGCTTTGGGAAGTTTTGTTCCTCGCGTCGCCCCCGTCGAATTGATCCGATTTGCGTGCGATTTGGTGAGTAATCTCACTAATCCCAGATTAGTTGGCTAATTATGATTAAGGTTGGTTTAGTTTATATTAATTATATTTAGGTTGTAAAATTAGAATAAATTAGCAATTATTAGTCAATTTTGATGCGATTTAGATAAATTGATTGCGCAATTAGCAAGTAGACGTGGTCTACTAATTATTGGAAGCATCTCGGGAATTTTCCAACCCCTAATCAGGCTTCAATTTGGTGATTCGGGCCTAAGTGGGATTATTGGCATTTAAATATTATTTTTTCGGAATTAAATTAATTAATTATTTATTTTCCGAAAATTCAACTAGGATGGCCAGTGACCGGAATATTATGCTGATGATCGTGGTGAAGTTCGTTTATTTAACCAGGCTTTATTTTGAGCTAAATTGAATTTTTAATATTAATTATTTAATTTTCGAAATTAATTAATTGTTTATTTATTTTCTGAAAATTCAACCGGGATGGCCCGTAACCGGAAATTTATGCTGGTGATCGTGGTGCAGTGCATTTATTTAATTGGGCTTTATTTTGAGCTAAACAGAATTTTTAATATTTAATAATTAAATTTTCGAAATTAATTAATTATTTATTTATTTTTCAGAAATTAAGATTGAGATAGCCGACGACTGAAATCTCATGCTGATTGTCGTGGCGTAGTTTGTTTATTTATTTGAGCTTTGAATTGTGCCAAATTGATTTAATTGTGGATATTTATGATATGTTCCTAAATTGATTATTTGGGTAAATTGAGTACGAATTAAGGTTGTGGATAATTACTTTAGAAATGGGATGAATCATCCTGAAAGGCACGTGGCTCGGTGAATAGTACATCATCTCGGCGAATGCACGTGGCTCGATGATTTGGTATATCGCTTCAGAGAATGCACGTGGCTCGATGATTAGTACGTCGCCTTGGAGAATGCACGGGGTTTGATGATTAGATATGTCATCTTGGAGAATGCACATGGCTCGGTGACGAAGAATGTCGCCTTGGAGAACGCATGTGGCTCGGTGACTAAATGTATATATCACCTCGGAGAATGCACATGGCTTGGTGACGAAGTATGTCACTTTGGAGAATGCATGTGGCTCGGTGATTAAGTGTGGCATCTTGAAAGAGACATGTGGGCTCGGTAATTTGATGCATTACCTCGGAGAATGCATGTAGTCTCAATGAGTACATTTGGCATCTTAAAGAGACACGTGGGCTCGGTGACTTGATGCATCGCCTTGGAGAATGCACGTGGGCTCGCTGATTCAAAATGACATTTTAAAGAGCATGTGGCTCGATGATTGGTTCCATCACCTCGGAGAATGCACGTGGCTCGGTGATAAAGAATATCACCTCAGAGAATGCATGTGGCTCGGTGATTGGTTTTATCAGTTGAGACTGAATAGCAATAGCTTGAATGACCGGGAATTGGTCAGGCTGACATGTAATCGACTAGGTCGATTGATCATTGCTTTGATTTGATGTGGTGAATTGATTGACTGATTGGAAATGACCGTGAGTGGTCTTGTTGGCATGTAATCGACTAGGTCGATTTGATGGATACTTCGATATGTGATTTGATTGATTGTGCATTGAGATATTTGAAGTATCTATATATAACCTTGAATTGCAGGTTGAGACTGATGCCAAGGTACGTCTTCTGCCCTGTGCATGTATAGGCAGCCTATAGTATAATAGTTTACTAATCGGGCTTAGTGGGGTAGAACTCGCTGAGACATAGTCTCATCCCGGTTTGGGCAAAAACATTTCAGGACCCCAATAAGGAGCTGATGAGGAGGAGTCTGAGAAGGAGAACTCGGAGGTGAAACTTGAGGAGAAGGATTTTTGGAAGAAGAAGATAATACCGAGATGGGCCTTAAGTATGGCCTGGATGGACTGAGAGTCTATCTTCTTTTGAGAATTCATTTTGAAGTGAATAGTTATGAATTGGTTTGTGTTTTGTATAAAAGTTTGGTTATAAATTTCAATATGAAAAATATGGCCCTGCTTTTCTATCCCATCATTTTATTGTCTAGGGATTTTAAATGCTTCCGCGTGTGCTTAATAAATAAAAAAGGGTCGGCGATACATTATCTCGGGATATCGCATTATAAAATCGACCAAGTGAGAAGGATGTATGCGTGCCCGAGGATCGGGGCGTGACAACGGGTACCGGGTAGAACCAGGAACCGGAGAACCGGAACCGAAGGTTCAATTCGGTTCCCGATTCTTAAAGAACCGGTTCCGGTTCCTGGTTCCATTTTTCCGAGAACCGGTTGCGGAACCAGAACCGAAACCTGTCGCGAAACTGGTTTCGGAACCGATTAAGGTTCCAAAAGGAACCCCCCCTCGCTTGGTGCTCCAGCCTCCAGCCTCCTGTCCTGTCTCCTCAGTCCTTCGATTTCAGTTTCACTTTTAGTCGGACGCCGCTTTGAGTCTCGCCGCTGGACGCCGCTCGCCCTCAAGGCCACCGCTGCCGGACACCGCTTGCCCTCAAGGCCACCGCCACCAGACGCCACTAGATGCCAATCCCCGACGTCGCTTGACGCCTGCATTCGCAACACTTGAGTCCTGACGCCATTGCCCCGAAGACCCTGACCGACGTCCCTGCTCACTGCTCAGCGCCGGCCACCGTTGTTGGACGCCGATCAATGCCCATTGTTGCCATGCTTTGCCTCTGCCTGTCGCTGCTGTGCTCTACCTCGACGCCCATCGCCGACTACCCGACGCAGGCAGATCTGAGCCGAGCTCCTCTCCGTTCGCGACCCACACCGCTCACGCCACAAGCCCCAACGCCCCTGCTGCTAAGTCCTCCTCTACTCCACCGCTATTGCAACCAAACACCAGAAGCCACTGTTCCGGCCGCAATTCCATCCTCAGGCCGTCCGATCGTAGCTGTTGATCACTAGGTCTCCGATTCTGACCCACGACGCCATTGCTGCTGTCTCTGCCGCTGCTCCGATGACTTGATGCCAGCAGTCGCGACTCCCATTTCGGAGCAACGGAAAACCACATCGCCAGAGCTCGCCGTGGATTTTCAGAGCTCCGGTCAAGGCTATTCCGCAAGTTGTTAAGGTGTTCTTCACAAATTTGGTGTCAAAGATCAGACGAATACTGAGATTTCTTCTTCAAGTGGAGGAACAGCTCTAACCATACGCTCTTCATCGTCGTCAATCGAGACCTCGATCTGCCAAACAAACCAGGTGCAAAATCTCACTCCAAACGCTCTACTCTATCTCAGTTTTGGCCAAGAAAGACTCGCTTGGTTCGATGGTTTGAATTGTATGATGTCTAGTGAGATAACGGTTTGCCAGATATGTGATAGAAATTAATTATCTCATTAGATTGTTCATTCGATTGTACATAGGGTTTGCTAGTGTGAATATTAGTGCTGGAGGAGCAACACCTTTGCACATTGCTGCTGATAATGGGAACCCATAAATCATAAACTGTTTATTAGATGCTGGAGCTGATCCCAATATCATGGATGAGGTTGAGAACTTTTTTTGGTCTTAAAGAACCATTTGTACTACTTAAAAGTATTTAGCCAAAAACAACAGTTATGCAATCCCATGTCACATTACACAGATAAAGCTCTAGCAAACCATTTGAGCTTTTACAACAATATATCAACAGCAAAAACAAAGACTAAATCCTTTCAAGACTGTGAAGCTGATGTTCTTGTATTTAACTGTCTCTATATTAAATCCAATAGTGGGGATCGTGGTGACAATTTCTCCAAGCTTGAGAACTTTAAAAGGCTTTAATTTGCTAAATGTTTTTATCTTATGTTAGCATTTTATTAATTTGCATTTTCTTAAAGCTTGCTTGTTTTGTATATCATTAAATTAAGTTAAGATGGTTGATAAAGAGTTCCTTTTATACTAAAGATGGAAAAGAGATGTTTATAATTGCTTAGAGTTTTGCTTGGTTTGGTGCCTTATCTTAAAAATAAGGGCATATCTGAATAAATCTTTTGCATTTGCGTTGATAATATGATATAGTCCTAAAGTTGTGTATTGATTTGGTTTTTAGCAATTGCTTGCACATTCTATAACTCAATTCACATTCTGTTTTGAATTTTCTAATTATATTTTATTATTATTGTGTAGTGCGAAGTTAATGTATCAAGATAACACGTCAATGGAGGTGGAGGGACGTGAGGAGATGACTTTGGGTACGGAATTTGAGTTTTCTGGCAATGAAATTGAAGAAGATGCACCCCGTACCTTAAGTGCCACAAATAAGGTATCCAATTCTCATCATTCTCATGATAAGAAATATACCTCCGAATGCTGGAATCATTATTCGAAAATCAGTGATAAGGGTGGAAAAATATATCAAGTGAAATGCATTCATTGTGGGTCAATGCTTAAGTACCATGTTGCTAACGGTACTTCTGCAATGAGGAAGCACTTAAACACGTGCAAGAGATTTCCCCGTAATCTAGATAAGAGGCAGAAATTCTTTGTACCACGTAATGTCAACATGGCTGGCAAGGCAGGAGGAGATTCTAGTACTGGTAGCGTCTTATCGACATGGTCATTTAATCAAGAACGAGCTAGGCACATGCTTGCTCGGTTTATCACCCTTGATGAGCAACATTTTTCCTTGGTTGAATGTATTAGATTTCATGAATATGTTACTGAGATACAACCTCTCTTCAAACATATATCACGTTATACAGTGACAAAAGATTGCATGAAATTGTTTTTATGTGAAAGAACTTTTTTGAAGAATTATTTTGGAAATATTAATTATAGGATCGCACTTACGACTGATACATGGAGTTTCAATCAAAATCTGAATTATTTGTGTCTCACTGCACATTTTATGGATGAAAATTGGAAGTTGCATAAAAGAATCATCAACTTTATGGTGATGCATAGTCACAGGGGTAAGGAGATTGGGAAAATGGTGAAGACATGCATTAAAGAGTGAGGAATAGAAAAAAAAAAAAAAAAAGTGTCCACAATTACCATGGATAATGTTAGCTCGAATGATGTTGCAATTGGCTATTTGAGGGATAAACTTTCCAAATAAAGGTCGTTAATATTATATGATAGTGTTTTGCACATGAGATATACAGCTCATATATTAAATTTGATTGTGAGAGATGGCTTAACTACGGTACGTGACTCCATTGCACGTATCCGAAATGTGGTTAGATATGTAAGGAGTTCTCCCACAAGAGCCCAAGGATTTCAATATTGTATTGAGAGAGAAAATATCACTTATAAGAGTTCGGTAGTTCTTGACGTTGCCACTAGATGGAACTCCACTTACCTCATGTTAGACACCATTATAAAGTTCATAAAAGCTTTTGAAAGGATGGAAGATCACGATCCATCTTTTGTAAGTGAGCTAGATCATGAAACTCCTAGGGATGATGATTGAGAAAATGCTATTATTCTTTCGAATTTTCTAAAAGCATTCTATGATGCCACCAAGAAGATGTCTAGGACTTCATATGTTACTTCAAATGATTATTTTGAAGGGATAGCTCTTTTGTATAGATATTTGAAATATTCGATCAATGCTTCGGATTCTAAGCTTCAAACTATGGGTTTGAAAATGAAAGAAAAATTTGACAAATATTATGGAAGCTTGGATAAAGTGAATATTATGGTGTTGATTGCGGTTGTATTAGATCCTAGAGCCAAGTTAAATTATATGAGATTCTTGTATGGACAAATTTATGATGATGAATTTAATATTGAAGAGATGCATTGCAAGGTAAAGGATACATTGGAGCATTTGTATGAATTTTATGAGCAATCTTCTCTTATTTCAAGTGATCAAGATTTTGGTGACCATAATATGAGTGCAAGTAGTAGTAGTTCCAATTCCCAACATGATACGGGTGGTAGTGAAGAACTAAAGATGTATGACGCCTAAAATTGGAAGAAAATGTTTTTATACTTGAATGAACAAGGGCACGATGATAACAAGTCCGAGCTTGATGAGTATCTTCAAGAAAAAAATAAAAAGGATCTTGGTCTTGACATTTTAATTTGGTGGAAGGCTAATAATTCAAAATATAATATCATTTATTTGATAGCTCGAGATATTTTGTTCATTCCTGTAACTACCGTTGTTTTAGAGTCAACTTTTAGTACATCGAGTCGTGTGCTTGATGGCTTTCGAAGTTCTTTAACTCCCAAAGTGGTGAAATCTTTGATTTGCACTCAAGATTGGTTGAGAGCCGCTCGTGTACCGCTTGGTGTTGAAGAGTATATCGAGAACGCAGAACAATTTGAATTGGGTAAATAATGTTTATATCTTTATATATTGTAATTTTTTTTGTATATTTGATAAGTGAATACTTTATTTAACATCTTCTTCTTCTTTTTTCAGATATGGTTGGCCTTAATGCGGAGATTATTGTTGATAAATAGAGTTGGTGTCGCAACTGCAATGGGTCTAGCAGTAGAGAATTCAAGTAAGGTTTTTTATTGGCAAATTCCATGCTTTAACTATGTTGTCAAAGAGTTTAGGAGCATTTAGGTGGTTGTTGTAATCTCACCATTAATAAGTTTAATGCATGGAAAAACATTGTCGTCAAAAAGTCTATGTTTTGTTTTATTGCTTTCATAGCTCGTGAAGTATATTTATGGCGTGATTTTGATGTTAGAGGATCATTATGATAGTGCTGAAGAGTCCGATAATACGTGCGTATGTTATAAATTTTTTTTATTCATTTTTAGAGCGTGTATGTTATAATTCAACTCTAAAAATGAATTAAAAAAAAAAAAAAAAAAACCTATTAGCATTGGTATGTTTACTAAGATGTGGGAAGTTACCATATAGTATACGCGCATGTTATAGTTTTTTTTTTATAACGTGCGCGTACGTTATAATTTTTTTTGGTAACGTGCGCGTACATTATATAAATATATATATTTTTGGTAACATGCGCATACGTTATAGTTCAAATCTGAAAATAACAAAAAAAAAAAAAGAACCTGTTGAAATCTGGAACCAACCCTGGAACTTGTGACAAGGTAGGTTCCAGGTTCCTTATTTTGAGAAACCTGTACCCGAGGGTAGGCTCCAGGTTCTAGACAGAACCGAACTGAAACCTGGAACCGCTCACCCCTAATATTAGTGCTGTCCAGGCTAGGTAAGAGTTTAATTTGGGCGGAAAAAAAAAAAAAGAAAAGTATGCACCTTTTAGTACATACTCTTGACGTTTGATATTGATTTTCAAACTTAAATCCTTTTTTCCGATAATAATTCAAATGTTTTCCTATTATTTCTTGGAAAACAAGACCACGATCACTTAATAGCTCAATTAAATCAATGATGTGACTCTCGATTATAACAAAGATTTCTTTATCCATCTTTACTTTATTCCTCATTAGATGAAAATTAGTAATGTCTAGGTTGGGGAAGATCTTAATTCAGCTGATGAAAAGAGAAATACATACACCATTAGTGTTGAAGAGAGAAAAACATGCACATTTTAGTACATACTCTCAACGTTTGATGTTGATGTTCAAACTTTAATTTTTTTTTTCAAAATAATTCAAATCTTTTCCATTCTTTCTTGAAGAGCGGGACCGCTAGTGCTCACTAGCTCAATCGAGTCAATATCGTGCCTCTTGGTTTCGACAAAGTTTTGTTTATCCATCTTCATTTTATTCCTTATTAGGTAGAAATTAGTGTTGTTTAGGCTGGGCAAGAGCTTAATTTGGCCAATGAGGAGAGAAAAGTATATGCCTTCTAGTACATGCACTCAACTTTGTTGTTACTTTTCAAATTTTAATCATTTTATTCAATAATAATTCAAAAATTTTCCTACTATTTCTTGAAGAACACAATCATGATTGCTAACCAACTCAATCGAATCAATGTCGTGACTCTCAGTTTCAACAAAAAAAAAAAATTTATCCATTTTCGCTTTATTCATTGTCAGATGAAAAATATTATTGTCCAAGTTGGGCAAGAATTTAATTTGGCCAACGAAGAGAGAAAAGTATGCAACTTTTAAGACATATTATTGACATTCAACGTTAATATTCAAACTTTCATATTTTGTTTTTTTATCATAATTCAAATTTTGTCCTATTGTTTCTTGGTGAGCAGGACCACGATCGCTCACCAGCTCAATCGAGTCATTGTCATGACTCTCAGATTCAACAAAGTTTTCTTTATACATCTTCGCTTTATTCCTTATCAAATAGAAATTAGTGCTGTCAAGGTTGGGCAAGAACTTAATTTGGCCCAAAAAGAGAGAAAATTATACACCTTTTAGTACATACTCTTGACGTTTGATGTTGATTTTCAAATTTAAATCATCTTTTCAAATAATAATTCAAATATTTTCCGATTATTTCTCGGAAAACAAGACCATGATCGCTTAATAGCTCAATCAAATCAATGATGTGACTCTCGATTTTAACAAATATTTCTTTATCCATCTTTACTTTATTCCTCATCATATGGAAATTAGTGCTGTCTAAGCTAAGAATATCTTAATTTAGCTGATGAAGAGAGAAAAACATGCACCTTTTAGTACATACTCTTAAGGTTTGATGTTAATGTTCAAAATTTAATCATTTTTTCAAAATAATTCAAATATTTCCCATTTTTTCTTGGAGAGCAGGACCGCTAGTGCTCACTAGCTCAATCGAGTCAATGTCATGCCTCTCGATTTCGACAAAGTTTTGTTTATTCATCTTCACTTTATTCCTTATTAGATAGAAATTAGTGCTGTCTAGGCTGGGCAAAAGCTTAATTCAGCCGATGAGGAGAGAAAAGTATATGCCTTCTAGTACACGCACTCAACTTTTGTTGTTGCTTTTCAAACTTTAATCCTTTTATTCGATAATAATTTAAAGCTTTTCCTACTATTTCTTGGAGAACACAATCACGATTGCTAACCAGCTTAATCAAGTCAATGTCGTGACTCTCAGTTTCAACAAAACTTTTTTTATCCATCTTCACTTTATTCCTTATCAAATGAAAAATAGCGTTGTCCAAGTTGGGCAAGAACTTAATTTGGCCGACGAAGAGAGAAAAGTATGCAACTTTTAAGACATACTTTGGACATTCGACGTTGATGTTCAAATTTTTATTATTTTTTTTTTTTATAATAATTCAAATCTGGTCCTATTGTTTCTTGGTGAGCAGGACCATAGTCGCTCACCAGCTCAATCAAGTTGTTGTCATGACTCTCAGATTCGACATGGCTTTCTTTATACATCTTCGCTTTATTCCTTGTCAAATGGAAATTAGTACTGTCCAGGCTAGGCAAGAGGTTAATTTGGCCAAAAAAGAGAGAAAAGTATGCACCTTTTAGTATATACTCTTGACGTTTGATGTTGATTTTCGAACTTTAATCCTTTTTTTTCTGATAATAATTCAAATATTTTCCTATTATTTCTTGGAAAAATAGGACCACGATCGCTTACTAGCTCAATCAAGTCAGTGATGTGACTCTTGATTTTAACCAAGATTTCTTTATCCGTCTTTACTTTATTCCTCATTAGATGGAAATTAGTGCCGTCTAGGCTAGGGAAGAGCTTAATTCAACTAATGAAGAGAGAAAAACATATACTTTTTAGTATTGAAGAGAGAAAAAGATACACCTTTTAGTACATATTCTCAATGTTTGATGTTGATGTTTAAACTTTAATCATTTTTTTCAAATAATTCAAATCGTTCCCATTCTTTCTTGCAGAGTAGGACCTCTATTGCTCACTAGCTCAATCGAGTCAATGTCGTGCCTCTCAGTTTCGACAAAGTTTTGTTTATCCATCTTCACTTTATTTCTTATTAGATAGAAATTAGTGTTGTCTAGGCTAGCCAAGGGCTTAATTCGGCCGACGAGGAGAGAAAAGTATGCGTTTTCTAGTACATGTACTAAACTTTTGTTTTTGCATTTCAAACTTTAATCATTTTATTCGATAATAATTCAAAGCTTTTCCTATTTTTTCATGGAAGACACAATCATGATTGCTAACCAGCTCAATCGAGTCAATGTCGTGACTCTCAATATCAACAAAACTTTTTTTATCCATTTTAACTTTATTCCTTGTCAAATGAAAAATAGTGTTGTCCAAGTTGTGCAATAACTTAATTTGGCCGACGAAGAGAGAAAAGTATGCAACTTTTAGGACATACTCTTGACATTCGATGTTGATGTTCAAACTTTCATCTTTTGTTTTTTTATAATAATTCAAATATTGTTGTGTCATTTCTTGGTGAGTAGGACCACGATCGCTTACCAGCTCAATTGAGTCATTGTCATGACTCTCGGATTCAACAAAGCTTTCTTTATACATCTTCGCTTTATTCCTTGTCAAATGGAAATTAATGCTGTCCAGGCTGGGCAAGAGGTTAATTTGGCCCAAAAAGAGAGAAAAGTATGCATCTTTTAGTACTTACTCTTGACGTTTGTTGTTGATTTTCAAAATTAAATCCTTTTTTCCGATAATAATTTAAATATTTTTCTATTATTTCTTGGAAAATAGGACCGCAATCGCTTAATAGCTCAATTAAGTCAATAATGTGACTCGATTTTAACAAAGATTTCTTTATCCATCTTTACTTTATTCCTCATCAAATGGAAATTAGTGTTGTCTAGGCTGGGGAAGATCTTAATTCAACTGATGAAGAGAGAAAAACATGCTCCTTTTAGTACATACTCTCAACAGTTAATATTATTGTTCAAACTTTAATCTTTTTTTCAAAATAATTCAAATCTTTCCCATTCTTTCTTGGAGAGTAGGACTGCTAGTGCTCACTAGCTCAATCGAGTCATTGTTGCGCCTCTCAGTTTTGACAAAATTTTGTTTATCCATCTTGACTTTATTTCTTATCAGATAGAAATTAGTGTTGTCTAGGCTAGGCAAGAGCTTAATTCGACCAACGAGGAGAGAAAAGTATACGCCTTCTAGTACATGCACTCAACTTTTGCTGTTGCTTCTCAAACTTTAATCCTTTTATTCGATAATAATTCAAAGCTTTTCTTACTATTTCTTAGAGAACACAATCACAATTTTTAACTAGCTCAATTGAATCAATGTCGTGACTTTCAGTTTCAATGAAACTTTTTTTATTCATCTTCACTTTATTCCTTATCGATGAAAAATAGTGCTGTCCAAGTTGGGCAAGAACTTAGTTTGGCCGATGAAGAGAGAAAAGTATGGAACTTTTAGGACATACTCTTGACATTTGACGTTGATATTCAAACTTTCATCTTTTGTTTTTTTATAATAATTCAAATCTTGTCCAATTGTTTCTTGGTGAGCAAGACCACAATCGCTTACCAGCTCAATCGAGTCGTTGTCATGACTCTCAGATTCGACAAATCTTTCTTTATATATCTTCGCTTTATTCCTTATCAAATGGAAATTAATGTTGTCCAGGCTGGGCAAGAGCTTAATTTGGCCAAAAAAATTAGAGAAAAGTATGCAACTTTTAGTGCATACTCTTGACGTTTGATGTTGATTTTCCAACTTAAATTCTTTTCTTCGATAATAATTCAAATATTTTCGTATTATTTCTTGGAAAATAGGATTACGATTGCTTAATAGCTCAATCAAATCAATGATGTGACTCTCGATTTTAACAAATATTTATTTATTTATCTTTACTTTATTCCTCATCAGATGGAAATTAGTGCTGTCTAGGCTGGGGAAGATCTTAATTCAGCTGATGAAGAGAGAAAAACATACACTTTTTAGTGTTGAAGAGAGAAAAACATACACCTTTTAGTACATACTCTCAACATTTGATATTGATGTTCAAACTTTAATCATTTTTTCAAAATAATTCAAATCTTTCCCTTTCTTTCTTGGAGAGCCGGACCGCTAGTGCTCACTAGCTCAATCGTGCTAATGTTGTGCCTCTCAGTTTCAACAAAGTTTTGTTTATCCATCTTCATTTTATTCCTTATCAGATAAAAATTAGTATTGTCTAGACTGGGCAAGAGCTTAATTTGGCCAACGATGAGAGAAAAGTATATGCCTTCTAGTACATGCATTCAACTTTTGTTGTTGCTTTTCAAACTTTAATCCTTTTATTCAATAATAATTCAAAGCTTTTCCTACTATTTCTTGGAGAACACAATCACAATTGCTAACCAGCTCAATCAAGTCAATGTCATTACTCTCAGTTTCAACAAAAAAAAAAAAAAAAAAAAATTATCCATCTTCACTTTATTCCTTATCAGATGAAAAATAGTGTTGTCCAAGTTGGGCAATAACTTAATTTAGCCGACGAAGAAAGAAAAGTATGCAACTTTTATGATATATTCTTGACATTCGACATTGATGTTCAAACTTTTATCTTTTGTTTTTTTTTTATAATAATTCAAATATTGTCCTATTGTTTCTTGGTCGGCAAGACCACGATCGCTCACCTTTCATCGAGTCATTGTCATGACTCTCGGATTTGACAAAGCTTTCTTTATACATCTTCGCTTTATTCCTTATCAAATGGAAATAGTGTTGTTCAAGCTGGGCAAAAGCTTAATTTGGCCGAAAAAGAGAGAAAAGTATGCATCTTTTAGTACATACAAATTTTCGTCTAACATATTGCTTGCCCCAAAACTAACAAATTGGGGCAAAATTAATCATGTTTTTCACCTCTAAATTAAGGAATTGGGGCGTAATTCAGTTTGACTAGATTCAGCTTGGGCAGAAATCTTGATACAGTTTTCACACTCTAACTATTTAAACGATGTTGTGTGACATGGGAATTAATTAAAATTATTATTTTTAAATTATTGTGCTTTGAAAACCACCAATTCGCAGCATTATTTTGGGCAACATATCTTACTAGATTGCCCGTGTATTAAAGACTAATCGAAACCCAGAACATGTTGGTCTAGTGGTATCTTTCTGGTTCAAGAGGTTTCAAATAATTTTACTTGGGCTGGACTAGGCTGTACTGGCTGGACTGGTCTGGGGACTCATCTCATTAAACAAATCGAAAAAAATATAATTTAAGTGAGAAGCCCTAAAACATATTCCTCCTATTTATTGGCCGCAGCCCTCACGTGAGGCTCTGGAGTAGATTATTTTTAAGAGTGATAAATCACGCTAAATTCTTCTAATTGAAGTAGATTTATTTTGTTTCGTATGTTGTGCTTAAGTGACAATTCAATACTCACATATTCCTAGTTAACTGGATTTTGGGGCAAAAAAAATATGCATTACATTGATATGGTTGATTCTAAGTCCATTATAGTGCGACTTTTCCATATTTTACAATAAAATTAATGAAAAATTCATTAGCATGAATTTGGCAATGTCATATAACTAATTTTGTTTATGAAAATGCTTTCTATAAATAATAGTGTCCTTGTATTGTTTATCATCCTGCAGTTTTTTAGCACTAGCTTTCATTTGATTCAGAACTTAGAGGGTAGTATCCAGGCTCAAAGTTTTAGAACTGGCGTCAAACATGGTTCATAGCAGAGCCAATAGTCATTCTTTTGAACTGATAGCACAAGTAATCTACATACTCCCAATATGAACCCCTCCATTGCTTTCATTTTTTATTCAGAATAATCACTTGGATACGAAAATGAATTTTGCTGATGGACGCAATCTCAATTTGGCTAATAGACAGGTTTAGTAACTAGGGACGATCTCTGCATATACTCATTTAAGTCGAAAATTTCCAGGACAATGCTGCTGCAGATTTGTTTCGACACATAATGAATGCGGCTTATTGAGGAACCGCGGGTAATGGAGAGAGAGGACAATCAAGCTTCACAGTGGAGCTAATGGCAGCATCCTCCAGCTGTAATCTTGATATCCTTGGCTCCTTGTCAATCCAATCCCTCCTCTAAATACATATGTTGCTGCAGAAAGCTCGCTAGTCTTCATACTCGGTCTCTTCATCGTCACCTTCGTTGTTTTCTGCATGGGTCTATCCCTCCACGTTCTCTTAGTCCTCTTCCGTTTCTTCTCTATCTTCTTCCTCGTGTATGTCTTCTTTAACCGGCCACGGTTCCTTCGTCACATCAAAGTGACGGGAGTAGAGGGGTGGCGGCGCTTTTCCTCCTAGCGGACTTTGCCACGGTTTCTTCACCACATTAACAATACATATGGTACTTTCACGCTTTTCATGATTAAATCCTTGTATTTTTAATTTATCTAATTGAGTCTTTCTAGTTTCACAAATTTTGTAATCAAGCTTTTTAGATAGCAAATCCTGTCATATCTAGCTGACTTGTAGGATTCGGGAAACTGCGATCGTCCTTGCTAAGCATCTTGTCATCTACAAAGGAAAAGAGTGGTATTAATCAAGCTATGTTCAGGCATGAGATACACCATTTTCTTCAAAAGTCAGGTGATCATTTTCTCTCAGTTCCTTTATATCTCCTCGTTTGCCGATGGCTTGCCCCACTTTGTTACCTGTCAGTGGCGTGCATGAAGTTTTAAGAGCGAACACTTCTTAACACTCTTGGAGATGATATCATGCCTGATCGATATAAGATTAGCCCCCACATTGACTCTGTCTACCTCTGTAATTTTCTTTCTCAAGGGCATGTGTAGAGCTGATTGGTCTCTGCCATGCTATTGGGTTTATGTAATCTACATTAAGTACAACATCATATGCTAGCATATGAATGAATAGTGCGGAATTAGAACAAATGGGACCTGATGGCAATCCTCCCTTATTAAATCGTATCTCGAAGGTGTGAATTTTTCAAGGCAGTCTTCTGACTCGGTTTGCACAGAAAATGGCTTCTCTAAGCATCTATAAAATTCAAGGCTTTATTCCTCCACTAGATCATCGGAATTTGTCTTGCCACCTCATGTGCATTCTGAAGTCACAAGTTTTTATTTTTTACTTTTTGAGATGTATTGAAAATTTTGACTGTGACAAATTTTGGAGAGATTGTGCAGAAGCCCAGCCTTCAAAGAGATTTGATCATAGGGCCAATTTAATGTGCTTTCACATGCTCTCAAAACATGAAAAATTCTCATGAACTTGCAATTTATCGAAAGGAACGAGTTATATTATTGAAAACGAGAAATTGAAATCTAAGAAAGTAGGAAAGACTCCTATGTAGAGGAATATGCAGATAATTAGACATGCCCCTACTCTGGGCAATTCGAACTCATTCTATCATCCAAATCCTCATCAATGACAATGGCAGTATCATTGGTTGATTGGACATTTTTATCACCTTCAGCTTTGCCGGTCGAATTAACATTAGTGGGCTTTACCCGGTTCATTGGGTTTGACCTTGGAGGAGGACGTAGAGTCGCAAATACCTTCTCCAGCTTATCCACCCGGTCTGACAAACGTTGCACTACATTGTTCAACTCGTTCATTTGACGTCCGAGGGGTGTCATCCCGTCGCTCTTTCCTTCGAGCGCCAACTTCTTGGTCATTTCTTCGACGCAATCTGACAAGTATTGCTTGATCATGATTGGGAGACGATGTAATATATAAGAATGACAAAGAAGATAGAACACTTACAGGGATAGCGAGGGTAGAAAGATACAAGAGCATGCACATGTATATGTGAGGTTTAGCTCCTAAAAGTGGATAATTCAATAAACAAAATAGTAACAAAATTACTCAAAAGATTAAAGAACCTGAAATGCATGAGCAAGCAGGAATGGATGTGTATTCAACACTCATTGAGATAGGCATTCTGCAAGTTTAGACTTAGAAAACAAACATGCGATGACAAATGCATTTATTAATGAAAATGCTTATGAATTTGACTAATGCATGACCTAAGCTATTTTGAGATAACTAAGATGTAATGTCAATTCATTCTTTTTTGTGTTTACTTGTTTATGAGATGAACTCCCTAAATGCAATATGGACACGACTCAAATAATGCTATGATTATATGCACTAATTTAACATGCATTGATAAAGTAACATAAATAGGCTAAATTTCATGCATACTATGCTATAATGAATTAACTATATGCAATAACACGGGATCAATTCCTAAAGCTAGCAATATGATATGCCTATGACATAAGATAGAATTAATCATGGACTAATCCTAGGATGCAAGTTATACGAAATGCTATTTTTTGGATTATATTTATGGTTACGAAAACAGCAAATTATATCCTAGGACCCTATATGTGACTAACTGACTTTTATTAAAAGAATATTGACTTATTGATGCTGACTCTTTTCATATTTTTCTTTTTATGATATGCAGTAAGAATGACGCATGATATGCAATGACTAATTACTCCAATCTTCACCACATAATTATCAAAAACGTGATTTTCTAGAAGACGTACATTACTTGATATATGACCAAATTATGCCCAAGTCTACATGCAAACTACATGAAAGACAAGTAACAAATTTTTTTCTCTTTTGTTTTCAACTAATAAAAACCATGAACTACCCTAAATCTACATCTACTCTAAGACTGAAATGCATTACCCTAGATAACAAATTATGAGCGTGCCCTAAACTTTAAATATGCATGAGACAATGACATGCAATATTGATGTATTGAAACACACGTTATGATTAGAATTAATCACATCATTGATTGGAGTTCCTTAGTGTCTACACGCCCAAAAGGAAAGGATCGGATCAAATCATTATAGCATAAGCTTCAATTGACTAATAACATGATTTAGAAACCATATTCTAAAATGAGTTTAGACAAACTCGGCTGACCTTGAGCAAGGATTGACCAAAGACAATCAAAGCGAGGTAAGGTGCCGCGTCTTCTGGTGGGTACCAGCGAGAGAGTGTGGCCCGCGAAGGTTTGGCAGCGAGGATCGACGATGATGGTTGTTCACTGTACGGAAACCGTAGGGATGTAGGGATATGCAAAAGGGACTTGCCGGGCAACTAGCAGCTCTTGAACGTAATGGCGAGGACGGATATTTGCTAGAAACGCCACAGACAATCACCAATGGCGCTAAATGACCACCGGTGCTGAGCTGCTTCCCTGGGAAACCTGAAAGCTGGCGAGGACGTCTACAAGACCTGCTAGGATCAATGGCTGTGGCTGGATTCGCTGGACTTCTCAGTCGAGCTGCTATGCGTGATGGTGAGACAGTCAGCGATCCGACGTTGTGTCGGTTGCTGTGCCTGGAACTCACAGCTGAGCAAGGCGGAGGTGCGGTGGAGCTGACGTCGGCGTTGACGAGATGACCAACCACGTCGGGGCAACGTGGCAGATTTGAGAGGAGGATATGGTGGCTTGGCTTACGGAGTGGTGGTGGGCGGCGGAGTGCGGACGAGAGGAACCGCGGACGAAGATTGCTCTCGAAAGGATGATGCCCACGGACGTTATATACTGATCACAATTTTTTTTTTTCATTCAAACCTCTTAACAACCAGGCGATGATGTCGCATTTCTTTGGAAAAATTTCCTAACAACCCTGATGGAATTGTAGGGAAAGAGATCACATCCACTGACCTTCCATCGTCTTCATTTGTTAAAATTCAATGGGTCAATCTCTAATTGCCTCGTTGTCTTCCATTGATCACTCACCGAAATCCAAACCTTCATCCCATCTCCAAAATCCTCTTCTGTTTAGCCAGCCCAGGATCAGATTCCCTCCGAATTGATCTCTTTCGCATTATCAAATTCCGCTGTTCCCTTTCGAAGCGTGGATATTCTCGATTTTCCGATCGCAACCGCCTTTATTTCCTTTTGAATTATTGACCGAGATTAAGAGCAAGTGACGGCCAGATATCTATGGGATATGATCCTACGTATGCTTGTTCGCGCATCAGTCCATGGTAGCACCGTAGGGAAGTCATGCGATGACTTAAAGTGTAAAAAAAAAAAAAAAAAAAAAAAAAACCAAACTAAATATGAATAATGCAAGTGATATTTTTATTTTTTAGGAGTTGGGTCCACTTCTAATTTTTTGATGCAACATGAATGACTAAATGGGTTGCCAACAATTATGTGTCAACAATCTAACATCTAATTGACACCTAGATTTTCCATTTTGTTCAATCTTCTTACTAGATAAATATAATTTCTTGGGGTTAGCCGAAAACAAAGTAAGACCTCGCATGATTTCATTTCGTTGAAAACTAGTCAGTGACACATGCAATTCTCAAGCTACATATTTTCAGATACATGTTTTTGTAATGCAGGCATGATTCTCGGATAGTGTCGCAGGTCAAATCTAGCCACGCATTGCACACGAGGTTGACTCTGTACCTTGAAGACGTGTGTGAGACTAAGGATTAGATGGAGAGGACCAAAGCCAAAGGAAGGTGTTCTTTGTGTGTGTCCTTGAACGAGGTTCCGACCATCTAGAAACACAGACCATTGGACATCAGGTGTCTTGATGGAGTCCAATATGATCCATTACATGCCATCGGTTTAAAGCTTTGCGAAACTAGATATTTATAACTTTGGTTGGTATGTGACTCCTAGCTATTCATATGAAAGCCGGACCTCCACATGAAGCCATCGTTGCTATTGCCAAACGACAGAAAATAAATTTTTATTGAGATTTCAAAAGAATGAGTCAGTTGATGAAATTGTGACTTCATGAGGTTCCTTAATCGGAATGTAGAAGGTCTTTCTTTAAACAAACTAGTGAGGTGGACTTTATCTAACGCATGCAAACTGACTTAAAATGTCACCTTATTGTTATGCCCAATAAATAAAAAGGAAAATCATTAGATACTGAGAGATCATTAAAGGATTTACACCATCACTTATCATGTCTCAATTGATACTTACGTATTCAACGAGATTCTTATAATTTCTTTAACAATTATTAGGATATATATCGGACACGATGATGTTTTCTCAAACATCAAATTTGGTGCAACCCCATTGAAAAAAACAAATCTAATATTCAACACATAACTTTAACCATGCCCCGCATGAATGTTTTTGAGGGTGAGTAGAGATTCAGGATAAAAAGCCAGCCTAATCATGAATCGCAATGCAAAATGTGATTTCCACCCCCCCCTCCCCACTTTTTGTGGCAAGAGTGCAAAATGCAATATTTTGGTTTACGACAACTGCATTGGAAGAACTTCACTTCCTCGATCAAGGTAAATACAACTGGCATATGCATTTAAGGAAATTATAATTAATTTACCTTAAATTCTTTTCTTCCCCAGACTAATTGCCTGTATCCCAAACAATGGTTGACGCTGATTGTGCTCATTTAAAAAAAAAAGAAAAAAAGTCGTGTCCTGATTCCTACATTAAACTGCCAAGCAATGGCTCATAACCTGATGCGGTCCTGGGATCAAACAAGATCCGCGTCAGGCCTTTTGATTAAACAAGATCCGTGCCAATGGTGGATCCGATCATGTTATTCACCGACGGAAGCACTGAGGTCTTCTGTTCCTACATTTCCAACCAAAAAATCATTCTTTTATCTCTTCACTGATTGATTTGCTTTTACTAATCTTTGCGTGTGTCAGCGAAAGCGGTGCCCAAAGTAAATTCGGAAAAAGGAAGCGAGACCAACCTCTCATGTTGAGATGCAATGTGATCTTTAAGCCTGGGCGAGTTTTCAACTTTTAGGCCAAGATTCACTCTAGTAAGTCTTGTACCACTATGTCGAGAACCGGCCTGTCCAGAAACCAAACACCTCTATTATCAATTGAAACATTGACCGAAAACAAACATGCTGATGATCTACACTCCAACATGTGAGTTGCGGATAAAAGAACGCAGCTAGCGTAACTTGGATGTGTAGTTCTAGTTTGGGTTTCAAACACAAACTTTATAAATGAAATGTTTCATTATGAAAATGATGGCCATTCATGAGGTTAATTGCTTTTCTTCAGCAACTAATATGTACTATATGGCTACTTATCAATGACATAAATCATAGTCTCTATTGCGAAAGTAAGTGATTGAACAATAAAATGAACAAAATAAGGAAATAAATTGAACATCAGATTCATGTGATTTGATTGTAATGATCTACACCTACAAAGAGAGCAGTAACAAATTTTAGTATAGATCAAGTGACATAATAGATATTATAATTACACTCGAGTCACTTAAACACTTTCGGTATTTTCCAAACCCCAAGTACACCTAATAACTGATGAAGTGTTTAACCCCACAATTCCTCACTAAATAATCTCTGAATCTCACGAATGAATTATACACAAATTCTTACCATGAGAATTTAATTTCGACTTTGAACACTAGCACCCAAATGTAATTATCTGAACATTAAAGCCTCATGATGAAGTCCTTTGCATGTCACCAGCCACAGAACACCAAGCCCTCATGTATGCGGTACTTTCACATTGACACCTAAATTCTATCATTTTATTGAAGATTTAATTGCATAGAAAATTAGGGTTTAATTTTTAAAGCCTAGACAAAAAAATAATTTTCACTAAATTGCATTGCGTATTAGCATTAAGAATATTTGCATCACTAATGATAATTTTTAAATTTTTTCAAAAATATTTGTCATCAAAAAGAAAAGAAAAAGAGAATAAGAAAAAAATATTATTATCATCGAAAATTATAATAATCAAATAAAGAGAAAAGAAAAAATAAATCGAATAAAGCCGGGCAGGGGGCTGGGCTTACCCGGCCCTTCTTTTCGTCCTCCTCCTCTTCTTCTTCTTCCTTCTTTTCTTCTATTCGCGCGGACAGGCCCATCTACTTTCATTTCGGCCCGGTCCGCGCATGGGTCTTCTTCCTCCCTCACGCCCTCACGCTGGTTTTGCTTTTGTATGAAAGAGACGTACAAACCGAAGTGGGAGGCAGAGGATCGCGAGGGCAGACGGCAGCGTGATCCACGGGTCAGGGCCAGGCCGGCCAGCGAGTTGGTGATGGCAGAAGCCATGCGCACTGGCCGGTGACCCTTAAAAGGGGGAGAGGATGAGAGAGAGAGAGAGAGGAAGAAAGAGACCGAGAAAGAGGGGGTTCTGGCTTTTCTGCAGATTTTGGCTGAGAGAGAGGGGCCTCAGTTTTGGAGAGGAGGGAGGAGATACCGTGAGCAACGCGCGTAAGGGACGGAGGCCGATCTTCTCGGTTGGTCTTCTCTCTCCAGAGAAGAACAGGGAGAGGAGGATTCAAGGGTTTCGTCCGGGAAATCTTCAGCCGTTGAAGGGAGAGAGGGAGCTCGAAGGAGCGCCTCGCCATTGTCAGTCGTCCGCCCGAGAGCCGCCGTCCGCCGCAGCCCTTCCCCATTCAACCAGGTAGGTCTCCGGAGCATACTCGCTTTGTTTTCATGGGAGCTTTGGCTCTGCCAGTCCTTCGTCAGCGTTGTAATGCGTTATGGCGCCCTCTGTTAGGAACCCAGACCTGTGTTTGAATCTTGATCGAGTCAAAATCTATCGTTTCAGTAGTGCATACCAAGTGCTCGTGAAAATCCCTGAATGAGATCTAGGTTGTATGAGCTCATTGCGGCCAAAACTAGTTGTTCCTTGTTCATATCTATTCTGAATGCGATTAATCTGTCCCTGAGTTGATCTTGAGTGTCGTTCATGCATGTCGTGTGGATATGCACCCGAGTCCGTTTTTCGAAGTGAGTCCATAGCCGGTGCATACTAGATGTTCGATAAAATGCTTGAGTGAATGGCTGAAGTCCATGATCGTCGGATTGATGTTCAGAAGTTTAGCTTGATGATTGCTTACTTTTGTTTTGTTGAACTATGTCTGCTGTCATCTTTTCTCTGTATATTTTCTTGCGATTCCATGCCACGTCTACCATCTTTTTGAGCTACTGGAGGAAGGATCTCCGCCGGAACTACCTTCCCTCGCCGACGAGCCCCCCACAGTTTAAGACCGTTCAAGTCAGCATCTCTCTCTATTTTCATGTGCTTGTGTTTGTTCGTTTGCCGAGATCGTTGCTATTAAATGTGTGGCTTCGGTGAGGTGTTTTTTTTCAAAGACTTTTTTGATCGTCGGAGTAGACGACTAGCAGTAGGCCGGCGGCGGTTGGTGGCGCAGCCCGGTGGTTGGTTGTGGTTTGGAGAGTTTGGCCGTCTGATATTTAGCGGTGGCCGGAGTTCTGGTTTTTGTTGCGATGAAGTTGTTACTTCAGCCAAGGGTCTGCAGGCGAGGAAAGCTTCGGAGGAGGAGTCGCAAGGTTGAAGAAGATGGCGCGGGGGAAAAAGACAAAACTGAGAAGAAGACAAAACAGAAAAAGAAATAATAATAGAAAAATCATTGAAAAAACTAAAAAATTTTGAAATTTTTTTTTTTTTACTCGAATTGGGTCGAGTCCGGGTCGTTGGATCGCTTCAACGGGCCGGATCAGGTTTACCTGGTCGAACCCGTTTTCCTGATGTAATTTTATTAAATATTAAAATATATTAAAATCTCATCATCCAAAAAATGAAAAAAATGAAAAAAAAAAATTCAAAAAATCTCAGAAAATATTTAAAAACTCAAATCTTCTTTAAAAATCAAGAAAAATTCCAAAATTTTCAGAAAATTCCAAAATTTGGAAAATATTTAAAAATTTAGTAGTAATTAGAAAAATAAAAGAAATAAAAAATTCAAAATGATTATAAAATCTAGAATTTTTTGGAAATTTTAAAAATTCAATTTTTCTAAAAATTTGAAAATTCTAAAAGGAGTTTAAAAATTAAAAATCCTTAAAAAGGTTCAAATTAATGTTTTGGGTTATTTTTTCCTAAAATGTAGGGAATCTTTCAATTTAGAATCATACTCAAGATTAACCAAGCCCTTGGGGTTTTACCTTAGAGTTTTAATTGTCCTTAAAGAAAAATGCCCTTAATTGCGTGAAATTGATATATTGATTTTAGCTTATCTTTAGTCTAGTTAGGATTATCATTTATCTTTTTCTTAGTGTTAATTCTTTGTTATCCCATGAAATGTATTTAAGCTTTCCGTGGTTGTTGATTATTACTATTGAGATATAATACGCGGAAACGATAAGATCTTGCAAATTACGTCAACGCGAAATCGCCAGAGAATTAAACGAGAAAATCAATGACACCAGAAATTTACGTGGTTCGGTCCGAGTATCGGTACTTACGTCCACAGGAAGAACCAGCAGCAAATAATCCACTAAAAACGGAGAATCAGAGTTTACAATCGTTCAATCGCTCAAGTGTTTCCCGCACCTAGATTTAACCCCAAACCCTAAGTGTATAAATAACAACTCGCTTGGGTATAAACTCACGGCACAAATTACCGTGCGACGAAACTCTCTACGTACGGCTTCGCGAGGCTTCAAGATCTTGGATCTTCTTCAAGCGGCGTGGACGTCTTCACGTACGTAGGACTTCGGCGGACGTTGAGCGGCACACACTCTTCGTAGGGTTTTCTTTCGGCTACGTTCTTCGTCGGACGCTTGTACGTGCGAACCCTACTGACGAAAACCAAGAAGAAACTCTCTGCTTCTTTTATATATGTGGGCCCAAGTCAAAGGCCCACCACCACTTTTGAATTCCTACGCATGGAGGACTTCACGCCGAACGTGTGCGAGTTTGCCCAAGGTCAAACCTTTGACCTTGGGCCCCACCATTAATCATCCACGTTCGAGGCTTCACGGCTTCATTCTTCTTCTCCAATTCGGATTCCGCAACAGCAAAGAAGAAAGTTTCACTTCTTTTATTTTATTTTTATATTTCTTCTTTTCTAGCGAAAAACTCGAGACATAATTTTAACAATTTTCCACCTTGGCTCGATGTTTGAAGCCAAGTCATAGTGCTCATGACCCATGCTGCTCTCCCAACGCCCCGACGGGCGCTCACTCTCCACAGACGCCAATAAAGCTCAAGCAGAACTTGAGCTTCGCCAAAGGAATAGACTTACTCATTATGTCTGCTGGGTTATCTGCTGTAGCAATCTTTTTAATAGTAATAATACCCTTAGCTAAGACATCTCGGATGAAGTGGTACCTGATGTTGATATGTTTCGTTAACTCGTGATAAACTGGATTATACGCCAAATATATCGCACCTTGGTTATCACAGTGTATATCCACACTTTTCTGTTCTAACCCAAAGTCCAAGAGCAAACTTTGTAACCATATCACCTTCTTCGCTACAAAGGTTAGTGCCATGTACTCTACCTCAGTTGAAGACAAGGCAATGTGATCATGTAAGGATGCTTTCCAACTTACTGCACCACCCGCTAACGTAAACACGTACCCTGCTAAAGACCTGCAATCATCCAAGTCACCGGTGTGATCCGAATCCACATAACCAGTGGTCTCACTGCCATTACTGTCCCTTCGGTATACTATACCCACGTCTGTTGTCTCCTTCAAATATCTGAGGATCCACTTCACAGCTTCCCAATGAGTTTTACCAGGACGCTTCATATAGCGACTAACCACGCTCACATCTTGTGAAATATCAGGCTTAGTGCACACCATAGCATACATAATACTACCCACGGCACTAGAATAAGGAACACGGGACATATGCTTCTCCTCCTCCTCAGTCTGCAGTGATAATTTATTTGAAAGTTTGAAGTGCTTCGCTAAAGGTGTACTTACAGATTTCACCGACTGCATGTTAAAACGCGCCACAATTTTCTCAATGTATTTCTTTTGAGACAGACGTAAAACTCCTGCAGTCCTGTCACGCAAAATCTCCATACCCAAAATTTTATTTGCTGCACCTAAATCTTTCATCTCAAATTCAGCATTTAACTGTCTCTTCAGCACATCAATATCAGATATATTCTTAGCTGCTATCAGCATATCATCAACATATAAAAGTAGATAAATCAAAGAACCATTCTCCAATCTCCTAAAGTAAACGCAGTTGTCCATCTGACTTTTTGAATAGTCTTGGCTAGCCATAAAAGCATCAAAACGTTTATACCACTGCCTAGGAGATTGTTTCAGACCATACAAAGATTTCTTTAACAAGCAAACATGATCTTCCTTACCCGGAATAGCAAATCCCTCTGGTTGCCTCATGTAAATCTGCTCTTCCAACTCACCGTGAAGAAACGCAGTTTTCACATCTAGCTGCTCTAACTTGAGATCCTGCGAAGCAACTAAGGCAAGTAAAACACGAATAGAAGTATGTCTTACCACAGGAGAGAACACCTCATTGTAGTCAATGCCCTCACGCTGTGTATATCCCTTCGCCACAAGTCTCCCCTTATACCTCGCTGCCTCGACACTAGGAATGCCCTCTTTCCGTTTGAAGACCCATTTACTTCCGACAATCTTTTGGCTCTTGGGTACTTTGACCAGCTCCCATGTCTGATTTCGATGGAGAGATTCCATCTCTTCACTCGTAGCCCCTAGCCACTACGACAACTCCGAACTAGCCATCGCCTCAGAGTAAGACGAAGGCTCATCTATCTCCACCTCATCGCCTACAGTCAATGCATAAGCAATATCTGTATAACCATAACGTACTGGTGGTTTAATTTGCCTTCTCTCTCTATCTGCGGCTATAGTCTGCTGCGGTTTTGCTGGTTGTTCACTATCACCGACTTCAGGAACTGCGGCTTCATCTGCAGTCTCAACCTCCGTTACCTTCAAGGTCTCCGGAGTCTCCATCTGAGGCTCCACCTCACTTATGACACCATGATCTGTATTCTATGCTTGTTGTGTCTCAGAACTCCTCTGTTGAAGCATTGCAGTCTCGTCGAAGATCACATCTCTGCTGATTAGAAAACTGGGTGATCTGGGATCGGTGCACCACAGCCGGTAGCCTTTCACCCCTTGTACATAACCCAGAAATATGCACTTCTTTGCCCTCGGCTCAAGCTTACCATCACTCGCATGAGCATACGCAGGACATCCGAATATACGTAATCCGGAATAATCAACAGGTTTCCCCGACCATACTTCCTTAGGAGTCTTCCACTCGATAGCAGATGATGGGGATCAATTTACCAGGTAACACGACATGTTCACTGCCTCAGCCCAAAATTCCTTGCCAAGTCTTGCATGCGAAAGCATGCATCGAGCTCGCTCAAGCAAGATTCTGTTCTTCCGTTCTGCGACGCCATTCTGCTGTGCGGTGTCCTAGGTACTGTGCGGTGTCTTACAATACATTCTTTCTCGCAGAACTCGGTAAAATCTTTACCACAGAATTCCATGCCATTATCGGTTCTCAGGCACTTGATTTGCTTATCTGACTGCTTCTCAATCAATGCCTTAAATTTCTTGAACCGATCAAACACTTCAAATTTGTGCTTCAGAAGGTATACCCATACATTCCTCGAATAATCGTCGATAAAAAACAGCATATATCGAGCACCTCCTTTCGAAGGAATTGAAGACGGGCCCCAGACGTCCGAATGAATATATTCAACTGGTCGTTTGGTCGAATGAATAGCTGTTGTAAACTTAACTCGGTGCTACTTCCCATAGATGCAGTGCTCACATAAGTCCAGCTTTCCTGTTTTCTGACCACTCAACATACCCCTTTCACTCAGCATCGTCATACCTGCCTTACTCATGTGCCCCAAACGCATATGCCATAACTGAGTCAAGTTAGAATTTGACTCACCTGATGAAACATCAGCACTTCCAGTCACGATCTCTCCCAGTAGATGATAGAGAGTATTCACTTTTTTCCTTTTCATCACTGTCATAGCACCTTGAGAGACCTTCAGTACTCCACCTTCAGCGGTGTACATGCACCCAATGTCATCGAGTGTCCCCAGAGAAATAAGGTTCTTCTTGAGCTCCGGTACATGCCTCACATCTGTCAATGTGCGAACCACCCCATCGTGCATCCGGATCCGGATTGTCCCTATCCTCACAGCCTTACAGACTGCATTATTCCCCAAAAGAACCCTACCACCATCTGCAGCTTGGTAAGTAGTAAACCAGTTCTTATGAGGCGTCATGTGATAAGAACACCCCAAATCTAGCACCCATTCGTCACCCGACGAAGTAGCAAAGCCACACATAAGATAGCTTCGCATCCCTATTGCTTCCCTCAGCAACGTTTGCTACATTGCTTGTAGCATTTTGCTTATCAACTTTATTTCTCCGCTTTGGACAATCTCTCTAGATGTGCCCCTCCTCGTGACATTCAAAGCACTTCACGCGTCTTTTGGACTTTCTATTGCGTGATTTCGATATGCTTTTACCTCTGCTACTGCTAGGCTCTCGATGTTGTTCTCTACCACGAATCGTCAGTGCTTGCGCTGCCCCTTTCGCCAAACCATCATCTCGCAACTTTCTTTGCCACTCCTTAGAAAATAAGGTGGACTTTACCTCCTCTAACGTAATAGTAGTACGCCCCTGCAACAGCAAATCGGTAAAGTGCTCCCATGACTCTGGTAAAGAGGCTAACAATATTATGCCCTGCTCTTCATCATCAAGTATCTCACCAACGTTCTTCAGATCCAACATGAGTTTATTAAATTCATCTAGGTGGGTTCTGATAGACGTACCTTCAGTATATCTAAATTGAAACATCTTCTTTAGCATATACAAGCGATTGTTCAAACCTGTCTTCACATAGAGTGTTTGAAGTTTTGCCCATAATGCCGCGGCATCCTTCTCCTCAATAACCTCTAATAAGATCTCATCCGACAAATTTAACAGGATTATGTTCTTTGCTTTTTGCATAAGCTCTACCATCTCTGAGGCTTTCATTATAATCGGCAACTCATCTTCGTCATCTAGTGCCTTGGCCAAACCTTGTGTTGTCAATAAAGCCCTCATCTTATGCTCCATAACACAAAATTATTTCTCCCATCAAACTTCTCAATCTCAGATTTCCTCTCAGACATAATTGCAATAACAGAATTTCTAGATAATAATCAGACAAGCAAAAGCCCCAAATGAGAATCAAGAAATCCAACCCCAAGGTCTGATACTAATTTGTTGAGATATAATACACGAAAACGATAAGATCTTGCAAATTACGTCAACTCGAAATCGCCAGAGAATTAAACGAGAAAATCAAGGATACCAGAAATTTATGTGGTTCGGTCCGAGTATCAGTACCTACATCCACGGGGAGAGCCAGCAGCAAATAATCTACTAAAAACGGAGAATCAGAGTTTACAATCGCTCAATCGCTCAAGTGTTTCCCGCACCTAGATTTAACCCCAAACCCTAAGTGTATAAATAACAACTCGCTTGGGTATAAACTCACGGCACAAATTACCGTATGACGAAACTCTCTACGTACGGCTTCGCGAGGCTTCAAGATCTTGGATCTTCTTCAAGCGGCGTGGACGTCTTCACGTACGTAGGACTTCGGCGGACGTTGAGCGGCACACACTCTTCGTAGGGTTTTCTTTCGGCTACGTTCTTCCTCGGACGCTTGTACGTGCAGAACCCTACTGACGAAAAACCAAGAAGAAACTCTCTGCTTCTTTTATATATGTGGGCCCAAGTCAAAGGCCCACCACCACTTTTGAATTCCTACGCATGGAGGACTTCACGCCGAACGTGTGCGAGTTTGCCCAAGGTCAAACCTTTGACCTTGGGCCCCACCATTAATCATCCACGTTCGAGGCTTCACGGCTTCATTCTTCTTCTCCAATTCGGATTCCGCAACAGCAAAGAAGAAAGTTTCACTTCTTTTATTTTATTTTTATATTTCTTCTTTTTTAGCGAAAAACTCGAGACATAATTTTAACAATTACGATAATGATTGTGTAGCCGTATGATTACCTTACATGTTAGTAGATATGTATAAATTCAATTTAGTCTACTTGACAATTTTTTTTAAATGAATAAGATTAGGTATCGAAATAATACTAATTAATTAATCAATATAATTAAGTTTTCGATCCTAGATTCTCTCATACCTCACTTGGTTTTTACCCGACCTCAATAAGCCAATGGTAACCCATTCTTTAGAAAATTTTCACACTCTCAATTTGAACACCTAATGTCGCGTCAGGATGGGCTTAGGAGAGCCTATGTCTGATCATGGACCATAGACCCATCCTTTAGGCGATACCCTAAACTTATATTTTCTCCCCTAAAGGGTAGGTTGCAACAATGATTCAATCCAATGTGCAACAAACATATGTACGTACATATATATATATATAGTATTATATGAAAATTCAATTTGACCGAAAGTCCACTTTTCTATCTCAGTGGATGAAGACCTCAACACACATTATGAAAGCTAATATCCGAAAATTGGTCATGGATTCCTTTATGATTATTTTAAATTAAAAATTCCGATTTAATTTTGAGCTCAAAATCGAGACATATTTTAACAATCTCTACTTTTAATTTTCAACGACATGAGCATTTTCCATACAAAAGATTGCAACTGTTGTTGATGGACAGCTCAAGAAAAGATACGAAGCTGAAATCAAAATACATTGGTACTCAATATAGTTCATCTATTTTATAGCTAGAAAATTTGTAGTTCGGAGATTATTGTCAATTCATCTAAAATTTGAAATGTTCGATGCACGTGCCTTTAGAGGTAAGTGTTGTGATAGATAACTAACGCTCACTTTATTCTTCAAGAGGTTTACAGATCCAACCCCTTTGGATTTTTGTACTTTTCATCTTTGATGATACCCGAGGATAATCGGGTACAATCCGACATTTTACTGGTGAATCATTCTCGGGGGCCTAAACAACCATAACACCAGGGATAATTAGGCATTATTTCACAATAGCTCCCAAATTTGACAATGTTACCAATCACTGTTCCGAACTCTCATACCGGTGCACAATAAATCCTGAACTCCGAAAAGTTACAAGTTAACTCTTAAACTTTGATTTTTGTCGCAATAGCTAATATTTCAAGTTTACATAACCGTTAATTGTTATTTGAGAATGGATTATTTATTGTTCTTGACAAACTTAGCTGAATTATTTTCACCTTCATTAGTCATACATCCTTTCTATCTTCTTAACTTCATTCACCATGTAGTAGAGATTATTCTAGGCAAGAAAAACAAGTCCCCTTTCAGGGAGCAATTAATTTGCTATGCAGAGGGAAAGAAAATAGCGACAAAAACAAAAATCAAAGCTTGAGAGGATAATATGTAACCTCTCGAAATTCAGTGCTATTGTGCAACATCGTCAAAGTTTGGGAAAGTAATTTACGACTAATATGTACAATACGGCTAATTTCCAATGACACAAAGCATTGCTCTCCAGTTAATTTTCAATGGCAAGAGCGTTTTCTCTTAATCAGTGCATGTGTATTGTTAGTTTACCGTAGTTGCTATGAAAATATTACCGACGGTAATTGAAATTCATGACTATGCTGAATCGATACATATACACCACATTGAGATGACAATAGAAATATAAGAAAGAGGGAAACATATTGGATTGAGAAGAGTACGTCGACACAACTCTAAAAGTTTTAGGGGTGTTAAGTAATCAACCCTCCTAATAACAACAAATGATAACAGTCAACTATAAATGATAACACTCAATTATCTGATCCAAACTAACATTGTATTATTTATCGCAATAAATGCCACCAACAGATGAATTTTGAGGATTCTTACATTTTTTGCGTCACATCAGGATTGACATAGAGATTAATTAGGTTAGAGGGAAGGGGAGGCAACTCTTTAAGATTGTCGCAGTGTAGCAAATCCAGAGTCTGAAGACTTGACACTAACTGGATTTCTGACGGAAGGCTGGATATACGAGTGCCCCGAAGCTTTAGATCTCTAAGATGACGTAGATGGCAAATATTAGTCGGAATGGCTCCCTCCAAATTCCTAGACCATGAGGCATGTACCTCTTCCAGGTAAAACAGACCTCCAATGTAACGCGGAAATTCTCTTAAGAAACAAGAATCCATTTTCAGCACTTTCAATCTCCAAAGGACATTAATTGAATGGGGCAGCCTCAAAATACCTGTACTTGAAATATCCAACTCTACTAATGAAAATCTCATTTCTTCTATGGATTCCGGAAGCTTTCCTAGCCCATGACAACTCCTTAAAGACAAGCATCTAAGTTCCCCCAAGTCTCCAATTGATCCAGGGAGTTCAGGAATTTTTGCATTATCCAAGGCTAGCACTCTGAGAGCTTTAAGTTCACAAACTGAACCAGGAACGCAAACCAATGAGAAGCAATTGGTGGCACTAATAATTTCCAGTCGAAACAATTTGCCTATCGACGTAGGAAGTTCTCGTACGGATGTGCCATCAATTAGGAGCTCTCTCAAAGCATTCATCCCATCCATTTCCATTGGCAACATGTTAAGTTCGGAGCAGAACTTCAAATTCAAGGTAACCAAGAGCTTCAGATCATTAATTGAAGGATCTAAATGAACCAATCGAGAACATCGCTCTAGGATCAGGATCTCCAAATTTGGGCAACAGGAGAATCTGGGGGTGACTAATAAGTCCGCACAACCTGTAAGATTCAAGACTTTCAAGCGCTCCATCTGCAACACATGGAAAAGAGTTCAGATAGTGTAGAACTCTCAGTTTTATTTAAACAACAACAAATGAGCTACAAACCACCTTAATTCCTCTCCAACCTCCCCAGGATTCTGTAACCTTACTCCACGAAAGATCGAGAATTAGTAGGTTCTCATTTTTCTCTAGATGAATGCTGATCGCATCTCTAGGGCAGCCTTGCCAATGAAGCCACTGAACGTTCAATAAGACATCCGCAAATTGTCCACCAACATTGGTACGACCCAAGCTGAGAAATGTCGTGTTCCGCAGGATCTCAAAGCTTGCCTCTTCAGTGTTAAGGTGGTCTGTTCCCTGGATGATGGACCACAAAAGTCAAGTAGAGAAAAATGTGGAAGTATTCAGAGAATAAAATAATTACAATAGATGCCTAAACTCCCATGAGGTAAAGAAAATGCTCCATCTATGAAGGCAAATCAAAAAACAAATTGAGGCCTAAATGCTACTACTTTTTTCCCGACATACCTTTTTCCCCTCGTTCGTGTCCTGGGCTATGGCAGGAAGGCACCTTAGCATGCCGTGCATGCTTATTTTTTTTTCTTCCATTTGTATTAGGGATGTACGACGAAGGACCTCGATTTCATCATGAGGACGATCATAATGATGCCACATATACGAGGCAATCCGACAATCCACATCCGGTGTGCAACGTGCAATATCGAGATACATCTGCTTTTGCTTTTGATTTAATGCTTCATAAATTCTGCTCAGAATCTTCTGGTAATCTTCATGAAATTGTTGTATGAGATCTTCGAATTTAATCCACTCTTCTAGTCCTTTATCGTGCAAAAAAGAACCAAAAATTTTGAGAAGTAGTGGAAGTCCCTTCGCAGCCTTCACTATTTCGATTGCAATTTTAACATAAGAACGTAGTTCATCACTCTTTCCGATTGCAGCATACTGCCAGAAAAAGTTGAAAGCTCGATTATCATCCATTGGACTAACATCGTAAGTATGGGCCACCCCTCGATCTACAAAGCCTTGAAGAATGCTTCTTTCTTTTGAGGTGACAATTATCCTACTTCCAGAACCAAACCAATCAAGCTTAGCTCCTACAAATTGCTTGAGAATAGACAACCTTTCCACATCATCGAGAACGAGGAGAACTTTCATATTTCTAAGTATTTCTTTCAAAAATCGTACTCCTTTGAAAGCAGAAGCAACCTCATACTCTCTTTTCAAAATATCAAATATCAACTTGGTCTGAAGATACTGAACACCACCAGGTTGCTGCGTTGTTACTTCGATCTCCGCAAGAAAACTGCGAGCGTCAAAGAGAAGGGATATCTGGTCATATACGATCTTGGCGAGGGCAGTCTTTCCAATGCCATCTCTCCCATGAATTCCAACAATTCGTACATCTTTTACTTCGAGTTCCAATAATTCCATTATTTTCGATTCTTGCCTGACTTCAATCTCCTGTGAAGGTACTTAAGTTTAGGAGAAAGTTAGAAGAGAAGCGAAGAAATATACAGAGGTACTGTAAGTATAGACGATAAGGCCATTCTCTGAAACATGTACTTTGAATGTGCCTAACACATTGTAAGTTCTTATGATAATGCCATCTCAATGACAATTGAAGTGTTATTTGTCTTGGAAAAAATCCGGTATTTCATTCAACAACAATGCACATTGAGTTGAAATATCATTATAAAGGGACATTGTCATTGAAGAAGATTCTTGGTGTGAAAAATCCAACAAATTCATTAACTAAGGTTCTCACCACTAAGAAACTGAAGATGTGCATTGCATCAATTAATTTCCATTGTTAGTGATGAGGAGATGGTCACATTAGGACAATTGGGGTCACAAAGACGAGTGAAGAGTATGAAAGACTATTGTTGTATTGAAGATCAACCTCCAAGGGAGAGATTGATGGAGTTGTAGAGTCAAATGGAGGAAAGTAATATTAAAGTAGAGAGGTTTTTAAATGCTAATGGCACAGAGCAAATAAGAAAATAATGTTGCTAATGGCATACATGTTATTTTCAGCATAACTCTATATATCCTAAACTCTTATTATATATTGAGGCACCATCTGTTGTACTTATATCTAACAACTATGCAATTGATATTGATACTAATAGTAAAGAAATTGCCCAAGGGCTTTCTACGTAAAAAATTTCTTGTGTAGCATTTCTTGTTCCTAACATTGTTAATCCATTTAATTAAGCACTTCTAATTTAATTGTGTTATAACCCGTTCACGACGGACTTACACTTGACCAATTTATGATGCGTATGCAACTAAGTATAACCCGAACACACTTGAGTTAACATGCACGTGCCGTGCAATTGGGTCAACCCTAGCGGTTGCACAAGGCTGCGGTTATAGGAAAAAAAGGTGAGTTAGTCGTTTCAGAAGGCAATTATGGGATTTTGGCTACTACATCATAGTTCAAACGACGCTTCCATGAGTATAATGTTTTCCAGAAAATACAAAAGCAGACGAATATTATATACCAATATTTCTAATAGTCTAATTTTAGTGAAGTCTGTTTTGATGCATCAACTCTCCTTAACAAGTAAAAGGCAGGAGGTATTCTTGAATCACTAGTATTGTGAACTTAACACCAACTTTGCCATCAATTTTGTGTAATAAAATGAACACCGTAGTAACATTTTTGTGTGGTGGTCTAAAATGACAATTTACCATTCGTCCAGCCATTCTACTCAAATCCACCATCAAACCGATAATCCAAGATATGATCTTTGGTGAAATTAACAAATGATAATTAGGAAGGGTAGAGTTGTCCCGCAATTCTTTGTGGATTCTATTCTTGGAAAGGGTAATTAGCTACTGAATAATTGGAGTATATGCAAGCTACTTCAGAGTTCGGACGATGACTTGCATTATCTTGGAGGTTCAGTTCATGCGTTTGCCTTTCTTTTTATATCATATTCTAACTTTACAACGACTGTAAAAATGACGTAAAAATATTTCATGGTAATTAGACTTTTTATCTATTTGATGTAAAACACACTCGAGCTGAAACTAACTTCATCAACAGTTACAGCCTTTAGGAGAGAGTACTCAAGAAGAGAGGAGAATGGGAGCGAAGAAATATACCGAGGTCCTGTCAGATAACATGGGATTATCACCAGTGGATAGATCCTCAGACACATGATTGTGTGCTATCATCAACTTAAACAAAATTTCTCCAACGATGGCTGTGATAAGTTCCTTTTCACTGCCAAGGCAGAAAAAATCTCAGTTCCAAACCATTAAAAGATCACTGAAACTTCAAATGGCTCATGAAAATGTTAACGCAACGCACTACATAATGAAACGTTAATCAATGTGTAAAAAGATCACTGAAACTTTATGCAGAACATAATTTACCTGATGCAAAGATATAAACATACACACTGATGTTTAGTAATTGTGTGAACGTTGCATAATGCCATTGCAGCAAGAATTTGGTCCAAACAATGGATTATTTTCTCACAGTTTGTCATCGAGTGAAAATATCACTCAACCACGGGTTGAATTACAGAATTACAAGATTATGTGGCTGGACAGAATGAAGTTTTAAAGATAATTCACTGAGCCAAACTCAGATATGTAGTGTAAACAGGGTCAATTCGAGAGAAAGATTTGGCCTGAAAAAGGAAGAAGAGGGAATTGAATATGTTAACCCAGTTAATTCCCATCAATAATTTCTTCTTCTTTTTTCTCTAGTTTAGTCCCCATAAAGCTTTGAAACAGGCTCGGTAACAATCATAAACCGAAGCAAGTGAGCAAAACAATTTAGAGTGCACCAGAGTCAACCAATATTTGCTTTTTTTTGCTGGGAAAATGTCGTTGGGCTTCCTTTTCCTGACATTCTCGACATTACCTCCGTCGATTGAGCAAATAAATCAGAAGAAACCTACAAGAAAAGAAGACAGATGTAATGCAACATACCTTTTATATGAGCTTAGTTCCCATCCCTTGACTTTACCAGCCTCCACGAGAGCCTTCTCCCACAGCTTGACTTTCTCATCACCCCACCCCTGCTTGTGCACGTCCAGGGCGTCTCTGTAGCGTGATTTTTGGTCCAGCTGCACATCAGACCGTTCCACATCGTAGAAAACGGGCAGGATCTCTTTCTTCCCTCCTGATCTAGATGTGTGTTCTACCATGAGTGCGAGCGTCTCAAGGCACCAAGGGTTATAAGCGTAGCCTGTTGAAAAGATTAGTAAGTAGATTTTGGAGCTGGGGACCGATGGCCGAAGCCCTTCGGGTAGAATAGATGGGATGTCGCAATCTGTGAAAACGCGAATTCCGTCAGCTTCCAAGCAGCGACAGAGGGAACCAACGAATCCGATGGGACTATCCGATCCAATGTAACTCAGGATCACATCATCTTGATTCAGCCTCGCTGGTTTATCTTCGACGAGGTCAGATAATTCAGCAACACTCGATTCTGCCCCTGATTTTAGCTTCTCCTGTTTTCTTGACTCGCCTTCTCGGCCAAAAATTGTTTTATTCGGCCTCGCTTGTTTTATTTGTCCTGCAAAACTGGGCGCGACTCCTCTCCGTTTTCTGCTTCGGGAATCAGCCATACTCGATTCCGACTTCAATTCAATCTTTCGTCGTCCAGTTTTCACTCTACCTGGGTTTTTCAGAGAATGGCCAAGTGAACCGTTCGGGTTTGCCTTAACGGTCGTTCCATCCGAGCTTAAGAAGACAAATTCCACCCCCAAAAAAAAAAAAAAAGTAATTATTTACGAAAATTCAAGAGAAATAACTCATTACCAGATTCTCAGTCTTGCTGTTGCCCGGGTAAAATTACTGTACACGATATATTTACGAACTACGGAGCAATGGTACGATGATGGACGTAAGTTACTAAGGATAAATAATTTATAATAAATTCAAGTTGTTGACGGTATCCCATAAAAAGTCACAAACGTTAGGAAATTCTAGCACACGAGACTTTGAGGTAAATCACTTGTTATTATTTCGTTTGTTTCGCAAAAAATAACTTCAACAAAAATATTTTCTGAATTTTTCAAGATTCAGTTTATGGAAAATAAATTGATTAAGAAAATATTTTCCATTATTGAAAAAAGAAATATTTTCCACTTTTCAAGTAGGGAAAATATTTTTATATCTTCTTTCACCAAACCACTTTTTCTTTCATTTTTATTTTTTCTTTTCTTATTTTCGTTTTTCTTTTTTAAATTGAGTTTTTAATTATTTTTCTTTTTTTCTTTTCTTTTATTTCCTTTTCTTTTAATTATAATGCAACTTTTCCTTATTTTACAAGAAGATCGAGAAAATTAGTTTTGTCTTTGAAAGATTCCATAGCTTTGGTACGTAAGCTTCTTAGACCGGAGCAGGTCTGTTAGCTTCTTCTCTTCCTCGAGCGATCTCCCAGTTGTCCCCCTGCCCGAGGAAATCACCTGGTCTTTACGCCTTTTCTTGAGCTTCTCACTCATGGATATCTGCAATAACCACTTGGGGCTTCCATCAACTAAATGGCCCGATGTTTGCCGGTACGAAGCCTTTCTCAGTTTCAGAGGAGGAGATATTCGGGGGGGCTTCGTTGAATTTCTCTACGAAGGCCTCGCTGATTCAGGGATCATTGCATTTATCGATCGAGATCGGAGAACATATCATGCCTAAGATCTTACAAGTGATTGGGCACACGCAGATCTGCATTCCCATCTTCTCCAAAGATTTCGCTTCCAGTAAGAGTTGTCTGAAGGAGGTATAGAAAATGGTGGAGTGTGACAGGACAATCATACCCATTTTCTACGACGTCTCCCCTTCGGTGGTCGGTGAACAAAAGGAGAGTTATCGGCAGTCCTTCCGCGACCATGTGGCCGATGGAGTGACGTCAACGACTATAAACAACTGGAAGAAGGCTCTGCATAGTGTTTCAAGAAAACGAGGATGGGAATTGGAGAAATTCCAGCACGGGTAATACGAAATCAAGATTTCTATGCTTCTTTCGACTTTTCCAACAGTGGTCATCGAGTATGAAATCAAGAAAAGAAAAAAGTCAATGCATCTGTCCTTCTGCTTGGTGTATTATCCGAGCAGTTGTTCCTTCTCACATCTTACTCTTTCCTTCTTTTCCCTTTGGCAGGCAGCGTGAACTTATAAATGAGGTTGTTTCCACGGTCCGCCGGTTGTTGAGGAAGGATGACTTATATGTGACGGCACATTTAGTGGGGATGGATCAACCTGTGCAAGAGGTGATGAGAAAACTTGGTGTTGGCTATGAAAATGGAGAAGTAATTAGAGGGCAAACGGTGACAGGAAAACGTGTGGTTGAGATATCGGGCCTTCCAGGAATTGGTAAGTCGACTCTTGCCACAGTTGTCTACAACAAAATCCATCATCTCTTCGAAGGTAAGAGTTTCCTTAAAGAGGTTGAACAAACGAGACTCCTATCTCTCCAAGAAGATTTAGTCGGTGGCCTCCAAAAGAGAGCATACACATTCAAATCTCCCGCTGAAGGTACCGAATCTATCAAGTACAAATTTGGAGATCTAAGAGTTCTTATTATTCTTGACGATGTTAGTGATTTTAAACAAGTCAATTCACTAGCCGGAGATCTAAGTTGGTTCGGTCCGGGAAGTAGGATCATCGTGATCTCTAGAAGAAGTAATCTTGTCGACGACCGTAATCTTGTGCCTGTGACCTCTACAAGCAGCAGTACTGTTAACAGTTTTGATGACATCGTCGTTGATAAATACGAGCTAAAACAAATGAATGATGACCATGCTTTTAAGCTATTTTGTAGCGTTCTTAGAAAAAAACCTCTTAAAAAGGAATTCTCCTCTTTGGCACGTGATATTATTTTGGCTGCTGGAAGAATTCCTGTAGTTATTGAGGTTGTTGGTTCATCTTTACGTGGAAAGCCCATAGAATTTTGGAAGGAGGCATTGTATAGATTGAAACGAGAGCCTTACACTAAGGAAGTAAAACGAATTCTGAAGAGAAGATATGAAGATTTAGATAAAAATGCACAAGAGATATTTCTAGATATAGCTTGTTTTTTTTGTGGGAACAGACAAAACAATACCCTCTTACATGTGGGAAGCTTGTAGATATGATCCTTATAGAGGAATCGACGAGCTTCACGACTTGTCTTTGGTCAAAACCAGAGAAAACAATGAATTGTGGATGAATAATCAACTTAAAGTCCTTGGGAGGGATATTGTCAAAGAGGAAAATCCAAGTGAACCTTTCGAGAGGAGCAGGCTATGGAATTAGGAGGATATCGAACCAGTATTGAACGAAAGGAAGGTAAATTTTGAAGACAAGAAGGTCTCTTTTCTAGTCTGAATTAAAGTACTTCTTTTGAATACTCATTCTGTTTTCAGAGATGATTGTGAATATACTTCCATTTCACTTTCTCATTTTACCATTTTTGCAGGATTGGCAGGACGCTGCAGTCGAAGCCCTCAGTGCCACATTCGAAAAACCCCATTTATTTCCTAAACATGGAATTTTTTTTGAGTTATCGAAGCTTAGGTATCTTAAAATGAACCACGCTATTTTCAAAACATATAAGCAGAGTGCAAAAAGCTCCAGAGAGTATTTTTTCCTTCGAAGGTTAAAGTGGCTTGAATGGCAAGGGTGCAACGATATCTCCAGTCTACTTGCTTTAGATATGTCAGAATTGATCGTTCTTGATTTGTCTGGGAGTACCTCCAGCAATTGGCAGTGCTGGAAACAAATTATGAAGGTATGATGACATTCCTGTGCATTTTGTTTTGCATCCAGTTTGACGATAGCGTGCAGAAACAAGGCTTTTATATTATTCTTTTGTTTTGCAGAGGGCCAAAAACTTGAAAGTTTTGATCCTAAAAGATTGTCGTTGGCTAACTAAATATCCATTTTCCCATGCTCCTGTAAACTTAGAGAGACTAAACCTGGAACGTTGTTCAACATTACCTCCGCGTATTGTGAGGTCCATCAGCAAGCTAAGGAAATTAGTTTCTTTGAATATCAAGCTCTGCACCTTTGTGAAAGAGTTGCCAAAAGATATAGGTTTATTGAAAGCTTTGAAAGAGCTTTATATCGATGAAACTTCAATTGAAGCCATTGATTTCCGAGAGGGTTCATTTGGGAAGCTTGAAATTCTGAGTGCTTGCAAATGTAAATCCTTGTCCCTATCCAATTTGATTGGTAACTTGAAATCTCTTTCCTATCTAGCATTGGACGAAACTGAACTCAGAGAGCTCCCTGATTCTATCGGATCGCTAAATAATCTCCAGACACTATCTCTGAGAAACTGCGAGAGGTTGTGGAAATTGCCAGATTCCATCGGAAACCTCACGGAGCTGCAAGTCATGGATCTTTCGTACACGTTAGTCAATGAACTGCCTTCCTCTGTCCAGAATTTGAGAAACTTGGAAGTATTAAAGATGGCTCGCACTTATCTAGGAAAATTTCCAGGGGACATTAAGAATTTAGAGAGTTTAGAAGAGATAGATTTCTCGAGTTGCAGAAGTTTGAAAGGTGAATGCAACGTTACGGGATTATCGTCTTTGCGGGTCCTACATCTAGAATACACTGATATTTCTCAGCTGATTGTGACGGATCGCCAATCCTGTAATCCCCAAAACCTCAGACTAGATCGCGATGTTCCCGTCTCGATAATTGGAACAACACAAGGGCACAGTATAGGTTCAATGGATGGGAGCCTACACCACAGTTCAAGGCTGACGGACATCACCATCAGCATGGGATGATGAGAGACCGTAGCAATGTGGTGGTCAGACAGAAGCAAGGAAGTTACCGGTGGATGAGGTTTGGCGAAGGTGGAAGTTGGCTCTCCTATCCCTTTAATTCAAATTTGTAACTGATCAAGCGTGTCAACTGATCTTCCCGCAACAAGGGCTATTAGGGGCATTACTTAATTCAAATTTTTGCTTCTATTTTGAATTTTCAATTTACATTCTTCTTTCATTTTATTGGCCTTCACACTCGCGCACTTTTAATTGTCTTGCACGTATGTCAATTTCCTGCAATTTTGCAGGCACACGTTAGTTTGGATCTGACTCGTGAAAGTATTACTCAGTTTATTTGATTGATCTGCAAGACAACTTCAAGGTCGTCAGTATGAGTTTTAGTTCCTTTCTTGATCGTTCATATCATAAGTACTCTCCTTGATCAACTGTAAAGAATGAAATATTGTTCTCTTTTTGTCAATTTTAAAACTAGAACGAAAAAGTTGATGATGCATCCAACCATCTAACAAAAATTCTTCAAAGGTAAAATATGTTTGGGAACGTCGTCGCACCTATATTACCAAAAATTGGAGATGATCGTTTTTTCAAATAAAATTGAAAATGATTATTGCTTGGTTCTCTTAATAATTGATTCAATTTAAATGGTATGAAAACTATATATGTTATAATCTCACTAGTCAACATACGTTGTGTCATTCAAAAGAATATCTCGCATGAAAAATTGTGCTTACATGCGCAATAGAACTGAGAAAACTTTCTGATTCTGACAGAGTATTGTGACCAACTTAACTAACAAAATACTAGTTTATTTGATCTCCAAGATTTATAATGCAATGTCCTTAATAATGCTGATAATTAATGAAAATATCTACTATATGATTAATATGCTGGCTTTTTTAGACATTTTTAATCTTTCTTAACGAGAATTTTCAGGACCATATCTTGTGATATTATGAGTCACATATATGCATGACATGTTATCGTTATCTAGCTGTGGGATCCTCAAACACTGGCTTTAAATCATGTCTCAAGTTTGTGTCATACACGACACCCATATCTTTTGGAAGATTTCGATTTGTTCAAAATCCGATGTTGTCTTTTACAAATAATAATCTTGGATTATAGTGGATTATATATAAATCCGAGGTTCAGCACAAGACATTCGTTGGTTTCTTCTTTTATCCAAGTTTTGAGTATTTGACCAAGAAGGGGACGTCTCTTCCCTTAATCAATGTAAAAGTCGCACAAGAAAGACAAAAAGAAAAAGGCAGCTCTTGTTTAAGGCGCACAGTGGACTCTAAGAAGGATTAACAACGAGCCGAACAGACGACGCTTTCTTAGACACACGAAAGAGTTTGTTCTTCGGCCACGCGCAGGAGAAAGACACGGAAATTAATTTGTAGTGGGTTTTCACTTCAATAGAGTTATTTATTTATAAACATTATGCGTTTGGACTTATCTAGATAAGTATTACACATATCTAGATAAGTCCAAATGCATAATGTTTATATGTGTAATACTTGAGTTTGTGACTAATTATAATTCTAACTCTCAAATTAATAGTGGATTATTTGATACTACTCTCCACATGAAGTAGATACTAACACTCGAACCACATCATGTAAGTCTACAATGTCCTTTATTGTTTTTTTTTTTTTTTGGTAAAGGTAAGATATATATATTAAGAAAGCCAAATGTACAAAAAGATCTCGACACCAGTAACTTGCACTCCAAATGTAGTAACAAAAGAAGTGGAAGGGTGACGAGATGCAAAAGCCGCAGAGGCAACACAACAACTACAACAACAAGGCCAAACTAAGCACGGCTAGCTCAACCAGCTATCAAGCAGAGACAAGAGCAAAGAGGAGGCCATCGTCTGATCAAGGACCTACGGGTCCCCATTGAAAATAATCGGGTCTAGACTCCAACTTCTCTGCAGCTTTCTGTTTCTGAAATTGTTTTCAACGTTCCTGAAGGTGATAGCCTTGTCTCGAACCACTTTAAAGAGGTGGTTCTTAATGGCCAGAATAGAGAGAGGCTAGTCTCTAAAGATGATGCCATTCCTATTTTTCCAAATGATATGACACAACGCGCCAAAGGAAAAACGGGCTATGCACTTATAGAAATCTTTCCCCATCAAATAGGTAGTTGCCCATCTGAAATTCTCCCCCCAACCTCTGTTGCGCCAGGGTAAATTGCATCTGGACGCCCAAAAGAAAGCAACGCTAGCCGTGACACAGCAATCAAAAAACAAGTGGTCAAGAGAGTCAGGCACATTCTTGCAAAACGCACAAGTAGCATTTCCAATAATACCATAGGCCAAAAGGAGGTCCTGGGTTGGAAGCCTACGCTTGGCCATGAGCCAAAGATTGAGTTGATATCGAGGCACCATGGCGTTGTCCCATACAAAGGAGTACCAGTGGACCCGCGTCCTCTTCTTCCTGATGAAGTTCCATGCCGATGCCATAGTGAATTGGCCCGAAGAGCTTTCTCGCCAACAGCAACGATCCGGGTCATTCGTTTGTATTTTATTGTTACTAGTGTATTTCTCTAATAATGTCGCATTTACTTAATTACAAGACGCTAGCAATTTCAGCGGTAATTTTACAACTCTAGTAAAAAGAAATGCATTTTAAAAGAAATTTTTTATCAACTAAGACCCCATTTTTTCACAAAAATTAAAAATTTGGAAAATATTTTTTCTAAAAATGATTGCTTTTATCACTTGAAATAATAAGTCAATAAAAAATTCATTATTGACAACAATTTATATTTAAACATTTTTCTGGACAATGAAAAAATTGTTTATGTTTTTAAACAATATAAGCAATTATTTTTAGAAAAATCTTTTCAAATTATTTATTTTTCACAAAAAAAAAACTGAATATAAGTATATCCAATACTTTCGGGCGTGAAATAGAATGGGTAAGTTATTTAGATTCATGTGACCTAAGCAATTCCACGTTCAATTGATGTAGCCTTTTTTTTTTTATTGCTTTACAGTGATATTAAATTGAATTTTAAAAAAAAACCGACTTTATTTGGAAGTGTAAATGTACTTCTTAATTATCCATCCTTCATATAATTTACGTCTCTTTTAAAATTATGAAAACTCATGACTTTATTTATGTAATAATATCTAGTGCATGGCAAATGGGTTCTCGTTTAAAAATTTGTTATCTATAGCCCATTTTTTAATAGAAAATTACCAAAAAAATTCTAAACCTATTGCAATTTTTCTAAATTAGTCTTAAACCATTTTTTTTTACCATTAAGTCATAAACATTTTGTAATTGTACAAACTCAGTCCATTCAACTAATTTTGGCCAGGTGGCGCTAATGTGAACGCCAACCAATCGATTGATGTTGAGTAACAATTTATTAATAATTTGTTTTCAAAATTTTAAATTATTTTTTATTCATTTATTTTATTTTTATTTTATTTTTCCTTTTCTTCCTACTTTTCTTCTTCTCTCCCCTCACATTGGCTAACGAGGCTCGCCCAGTGGGCGAGGATTGCGAAGCCCTTGCCGGCAACCAACAACCCTCACTTGGCCTTGCCCAGATCTGGGCAAAGCTACATCGCTTACGGCCCCCAAGCCTCGCCCAAATCTGGGTGAGGGCTATCAATCATCTACGAGGGCTTCGCGGCCCTAAACTAGTGGGCAACGAGTCTCATCGGCCACTATGGGGGAAGAGAAGAGGAAAAGTAGGAAGAAAAGGAGAAATAAAAGAGAAATAAAAAAACTCGAAAAATAATAATAATAAATATATATAAATTGTCACATCAATGTCGGTCGCATCCACATCAATACTGGGAGCCAAAATTATCCTAATAGACTAAATTAACATAATTGCAAAAGATTTATGACTAAATAAGTAAAAAAAAAAAATGGTTAAGACTAATTTGGAAAAATTGCAATAGGTTTGGGATTTTTTATGGTAATTTTCCCCTTTTTTTTTTCAAAAAAGAAGGGGGAAAGACTCACTGTCTTCCTCCTATGAAGCACCAAACCGGGAATCTTTGCTAGAGGCAATCTTCGGCTATACCTACACCGGCCCTTGTTTGTTTTTCATTGCGCTTTACTCGCGATTTTTTTTTTTTTTTGGTCCTTTTAAGTACACTTTTTTTTTTTTTAATGTACATCAAAAGAAGGAAAAAGGAAAATAAAAATGAATCAGCAAAGATAGCACACTCCCACTAAACCAGCTTGCAAAAGTAGGCAGGGACCCGTCCAAGGAACTTCCCAAACAAGGCGATCTCTCAGTGCTTGTTCTAGCTTTACCCAAAGAATCCTCACAAAAATTGCTTTCGCGAAAAACATGCTGACGAATGATGAACCAACTTTGGAAAGGACGCAGCATCTGATTGAGAATCGGCCAGAATCCTATTTTCTTTCACCTTTCGAGATGATCTTTTGGGACGCATTACACAAACTGATTGGACCGTAGTAATTGAACTATAGGAATAAGAACCGCGTGCATCTATGCCAAATCTGATGGAATTTGTCTTGTTTGAAAAGCCACAAGTTCCATGTTGACCATGTCATCTCCAACCTCATCCCCTTATGTCAGAGAAAAATTTCGTTTGGGAGGGGTGGAAGACGCTGACACTGGCACACGCATGCACCTTAGGGGTGCCAATCCTCCTTCCTGTGGTATTTCTCGGCCGATCGTGATGGATCGTCGATGCTCTGATCTCCAACGCCTCAGACCAGATGACGGAGTTACCATCTTAGAAATTAAAACTATGTAGGAGCACGGTATCGGTTCAACGATGCTAGCGTAGGACACAGTTGCAGGTTGACGGACGTCACATCAGCATGCGGAGGATGATTCAGAAACCGAAGCAAGGTGGCGGTCAGACAGAAGGAAATTTGTGACAGATCAAGCACGTCAACTTCTGAAAAAAAGAAGAAGAAGAAGAAAAGAAAGCATGTCAACTGATCTTCCTTTCATAAGGGCTTTTTCTGAATTCTCAATTCACATTCTTCTTTCTTTTCCTGCATCCTACACGTACATGTTAGTCTCGATTTGAACGATGGAAGCATCACACGGTTTGATCGATTGTTCCCCAAGCCAACTTCAAGGCTGACAGAACGTGATTTAGTTCCTTTTTGGATCCTCTATCGTCCACTCATCACATAAGTAATGTGATTGGATTCTACTCTCGAATTTGTAAAAGTCGACTACTATCAAATCGACGTTTGTTTATGATTTTCGAACATTGGTAATTGGACCACAAAAGTTTACTCGCCGGGAAGGAATTTTCCAGGTTAGAAGTATGAGTAGACGAATTCTACATATATGAAAATGAACAGTATGGGATTAGTTATGACGTGACTTAACCAACGATTTTTTTCATATTCGTTCTTTTATGTTTCATTTTGGTGAAAAGTTGGCGGGTAAATTTTTATTTTTTTTTCATCTTTTGTTTTCTTTTTGGTGTTAGGAGTTAATTGGTGATATCGAAGACAAGTTTAGTCTGTAAGAGAATAAAATCTTGCTATTGCGTTGTTTTTGTCAATTTCAAAACTAAAATTAAAAGTTTGATTCTGTATTCAACCACTCAACAAAAATTCTCCAAAGGTATAATATATCTATGAATGTTGTTGCACCTAAACTACAAACATTGGGAGCGACGATTTGTTTACTTAAATAAACTTGAAAAATGATTATTATTTGATTCTCTCAATAATTGATATAATTCAACTACATATGAAAACTATATATGTAATGATCCAATTACAAATCGATATACATTGCCTCATTCAAAGGATATCTCACATGAAAAATTGAGTTTGCATGCACAATAGAAAAGAAACCAACTTTTTGACAATATTATTATAATCAATCTAATTAACAAGAATGTAGTATACTTTATTTTCAAAATTAATACGCTATGCCCTCTTTGACTCTTATACTCAATGGAATTTCTACTACAAGATTAATATGTTGACTTTTTTTTTTTTTTTACATTTTTAATCTTCTCTAATGAGATTTTTAGGAATGTATAGCTTTTGATAGTCTGACTCATAGATATTTGTGATATTCTATTGGTTTTTAAATACCGATTCTAAAGCCCTAGTTAAAAAAAAAAAAAAAAACTATTGCATTTTAAAGGTACGTTCATTATGTGGAAAATGAGTCATTTGGGAAACATTTTCCAAAATATGATTACTTATATCGTTTAGAAAAATTAATCAACTGAAAATATTTTCATCATCAATAACAATTTATGCCTAAGTATATTCATGTGCGATAAAAAAAAATCTTCCATTCATTTATCTTTACAAAGATATAAATGATCATTTTTCAAAAATATTCTATAAATCAGTCATTTTCTCACAAAAAGAACACACCTTATGGTAAAGATCAATCAAGTACATCTAATTCTTTCCAATGTAAAATGATGATATAAAGTTAGATTTATTTATGTGACATTAGCAATTCCATTTTTAATTGCTTTAGCCTCTTTTTTTTATTGCTTTAGAGTGATGTATAATTGAGTAAAAAAACTAAATTGACTTTAATAGGAAGTGTCAATCTCTCGCGCTCAGTTCAACGAGGTTTGCCAGCACCTTTCAGATGATCTTTTGGCACACATTACGGGAACTAATCGTCCTTGTATTGGCCTATAGATTTCTTTAGGAATAAGAACCGAATATGTCTGTGCCTAATCTGAAGTAATTTGTCCAACTTGAAGATAACCACACCACCCATGTAACTATGTCATCTCCGTTTTGTTCATTGCTTATAAAATAAGCCACGTAGATTATATAAAAAGCAAACTACCATGGATTGACAAGGATTGTCGTAATGCTTGAGAGTTGTGCGACATGAGAATTAATTAAAAAAAACTTGACCATTACTGAAGAAACAGGAATTTAAAAAGAGTTAATACCCTGAAAAACCCCAAACTAGTACACTTGTGACAAATTTACCCCAAACTATTTTTTGACCGTCAAAAACCCTAAACTGGTATACATTTGACAAATTTACCCCAAACTGGTACACTTGTGACAAATTTACCCCAAACTGGTACACTTGTGACAAATTTATCCTCTGCTAGTTTTTATTAAATTTTATTCTCAAATTATTTAGTTAAATGACACGTGACAGTTGACCAGTATACCAATTTAGGATTTTATGCTCTGTTTGTCACAGTTTACAATTCTTGTGATTTTTTGTGTGGTATTAATCCAATTTAGCAAATGGTATATTTGTCACAAATTTATCATTTTAGGGTTTTTGCCGGTCGAATAAATTAGTTTGGGGTAAATTTGTCATAAATGTACCAGTTTAGGGTTTTTTATAGTCAGTCGGGGTAAATTTGTTACAAATATACCAGTTTGGGATTTTTCATGGTCAAAAAAATAGTTTGGAGTAAATTTGTCACAAGTGTACCAGTTTGGGGTTTTTCAGGGTATTAACCCATTTAAAAATGCTAAAAAGTCTAAGTCGAGAATAAGTTTATTACTTTATGAATTAATAGAAAATGACCATTGATCATAAATAAATAAATAAAATTGACAACTATAGAAGAAAAACGTTATAAAACAACCGAACATAGTCTGCATCAAAAGAATGGATCTATTGCTTTATGAAGAGAGATAACTGCATAATAGTCTCTAATCTACTGTAAGAATAATAATCTATTCTAGATCATGAAAAATTAAATAAAAAATAATTATAAATTATTGTGGGGCCAACTACTTTAAGAATTTGTGACTCATAAGAAACTCTTGTTCTCACATAGTTTAAATATTGTAATGCCAGTAAAGCCTGTTTATAAATGAATAAAGAAGATCACATTGGTCACAACATAAGTAAAATAATTAAACAAATGATCACTACAGGAGAAAAATATTTTGAAATGACCAAATGAAGTCTGTGTCGGAGAATAGATCTACTGCCTTATAAATTAAAGGCAAAATAACCCTTGGTCATCATAGAAGAATAATAACTGGAAAATTGATCGCTATGGAAGAAAAAAAGTTATGTAATGATGGAAAGAGTCTGCGTTAAATGAATATATCTATTGCTTTATGAATTAATGAAAACAAATGACCATTGGTCATCGAAACAGAAAAAATAGTCAAATAAATTATCACTATCGAAGATAAATGTTTAAAATGACGGAATGATCTATGTTGAAGAATGGATCTATTACTTTATTAATTAATGACAAAACGACCATTGGACATTAAAATAAAGGAAATAAATATAAAAATGACCACTATTGAAGAAAGACGTCTTAAACTGACTGAAAGAAGTGCGGGAAAAATTATTAAAAAATCCTAAACCTATCACACTTGTGTAGATTCAGTTCTAAACATTTCAATCATGACAATTAAATCATAAATCTTTTCATATTTCGTCAATTAAGTTCACATGGTCAATTGTAGCTGGAAATCGCTAACGTTAACATGTGCCACGTAGGATGGCCATTGTTGACATGGACAAGTTATTATTATTTTTTGAATTCTTTTTCTCAAAAAATTGTTATTTTTTCTTTTCAATGAGGGTCATGAACCACAGGCGAGGACTGATGACCATCACTAGCTCCTAAGCAAGGGTCTAAAGCCATCACTAGTCACAATTGAGGGTTGCAAAGAGGGCCACAACCCTCGCTCGCAATAGACAAGGGCTTTGCGGCCCTTTTCAAGTCTTGGCGAGGGCTGTGATCTTTTTAAAAAAATTATAAAAAAATTATCCACATCAACGTAGATCATTCCACATATGACAATCGGAATCCAAGTCAACAATTTCCTACTAATAATGTCTAGATAAACTTAATTGGAAATTTTTGAAAATGTTTAGAATTGAATTCATTATAAATGTAATAGGTTTAATATTTTTTTTTAGTAATTTTACCAAGAAGTGTGTCTCAAAAAATGGATTTATTGCTTTGTAAATTAATAAAAAGATTTATCATTGGTCATAAAAAAAGGAAATTAATTATACAAATGACCCCTACCGAAAAAAAAATAATCTGAAATGACCAAATGAAGTTTGCGTCAGAAAATGGGTTCATTGTTTTATGTATCAATGAAAATAATGACCATTGGTCATCATAAAAGAAAACAAATTAAAAAATGACCACTACCGAAGAAAAACGTTATAAAATGACTGAAAGAGGAGAATAGATCTATTGATTTATGGATAAATGACAAAATGATCATGGGTCATAGAAAAAAATTTTAAAAATGACCATTGTCGAAGAAAAACATTTTGCTTTGATTGAACGAAGTCTATGTTGAAGAAAGGATCTACTGCCTTATAAACTAATTGGTTATTATAAAGAAAATTAATTAAAAATGATCACTACTGGAGGGAAACGTTATAAAATTACTGAAAAGAGTATGCATTAGAGAATGGATCTATTGCTTTATGAATTAATTAAAAAAATGACCATTAGACATCACAAAAGAAAAATAATTAAATAAATGAACACTACCGAAGAAAAAAAGTTATAAAATGACCGAAAGAAATCCACATCGGAGAATAGATCTATTGCTTTATGAATTAATAACAAAATGACCATTGGTCATCGAAAAGAAAAATAATTAAAAAATTATCACTAATTGCCACCGGAGCAAAGCATTATAAAATGACCAAAGCAAGTGTCAGAAAATCAATATATTGCTTTAGGAAGTATAAGGAGAAAACCACTGGTCATCAAAAAAGACAAATAGTTAAAGAAAATAACCACTACCAAAGAAAAACATTTTACAATGACCAAACGAAATCTATGTTGGAGAATGAATCTATTACTTTATGAATTAATTGGTCATTAGGTAAAAAAAAAAAAAGTAAGAAATGACCACTACCGAAGAAATATGTTTTATAATGACCGAAAGAAGTGTGCGTAATGAATCTAGTGCTTTATGAATTAATAAGAAAAATGACCATTGGTCATCATAAAAGAAAAATAATTAAAAAAAATGACTACTACTGAAAAAAAAAAACATTTTAAAATGATCGAAAGAAGTGTTGATGAATGAATCTATTGCTTCATGATATAGACGAAAACAACAATTGGTCATCAAAAAAGACAAATAATTAAAGAAAATGAGCATTACCGAAGAAAAATATTTTACAATGACCAAACAAAACCTATGTTGGAGAATGGATAGATTGCATTATAAATTAATTGATCCTAAAAAAGACAATAACAAAAATGACCACTATCGAAGAAAATTATTATAAAGTGATCAAAATAAGTGTGCATCAAAGAATGGATCTATTGCTTTATGAATTAATGACAAAACAATCATTGGTCATCAAAAAAGCAAAAAAAAAAAAAAAATGATCACTAATCACTAATCACTACAAAGAAAAACATTTTAAAATGATCGAAAGAAGTGTTAGAGAGTGAATCTTGTGCTTTATGATGGATAAGAGAACAACACTTGGTCATCAAAAAAGACAAATAATTAAAAAAAATGAGCACTACCAAAGAAAAACATTTTACAATGACCAAACGAAGTCTATGTTGGAGAATGGAGTGATAGCTTTATGAATTAATTGGTCACCAGAAAGAAAAATAATTAAAAAATGACCACAACCGAAGAAAAATATTATAAAGTGATCGAAAGAAGTGTGCATCAAAGAATGGATCTATCGCTTCATGAATTAATGACAAAATGATCATTGGTCATCAGAAAAGCCAAAAAAAAAAAAAAGATCACTAATCACTACGAAGAAAAACATTTTAAAATGATTGAAAGAAGTATTAGAGAATGAATCTAATGCTTTATGATGGATAAGAGAACAACAATTGGTCATCAAAAAAGACAAATAATTAAAGAAAATGAGCACTACTGAAGAAAAGCATTTTACAACGACCAAGAATCTATATTGGAGAATGGATTGATAGCTTTATGAATTAATTGGTCATCAAATAAAAAAATAATAAAAATAACCACAACCGAAGAAAAATATTATAAAGTCATCGAAAGAAGTGTGCGTCAATGAATGGATCTATTGCTTTATGAATTAATGACAAAACTATCATTGGTCATCGAAAAGCCAAAGAAAAAGATGATCGTTAATCACTACGAAGAAAATCATTTTAAAATGATCGAAAGAAGTGTTAGAGAATGAATCTAATGCTTTATGATGGATAAGAGAACACCAATTGGTCATCAAAAAAGACAAATAATTAAAGAAAATGAGCACTACCGAAGAAAAACATTTTACAATGACCGAGAGTCTATGTTGGAGAATGGATCAATAGCTTTATGAATTAATTGGTCATCAAAAAGAAAAATAATTAAAAAATGACCACAACCAAAGAAAAATATTATAAAGTGATTGAAAGAAGTGTGCATCAAAGAATGGATCTACTACTTTATGAATTAATGACAAAACAATCATTGGTCATCAAAAAAGCAAAAATAAAATAAAATCACTAATCACTACCAAAAAAAAAAAAATTTTTTAAAATGATCAAAAGAAGTGGTAGAGAATGAATCTAGTGCTTTATGATGGATAAGAGAACAACAATTGGTCATCAAAAAAGACAAATAATTAAAGAAAATGAGCACTACTGAAGAAAAGCATTTTACAACGACCGAGAATCTATATTGGAGAATGGATTGATAGCCTTATGAATTAATTGGTCATCAAACAGAAAAATAATTAAAAATTGACCACAACCGAAGAAAAATACTATAAAGTCATCGAAAGAAGTGTGCGTCAAAGAATGGATCTATTGCTTTATGAATTAATGACAAAACTAACATTGGTCATCAGAAAAGCCAAAAAAAAAAAATGATCGCTAATCACTACGAAGAAAAACATTTTAAAATGATCGAAAGAAGTGTTAAAGAATGAATCTAATGCTTTATGATGGATAAAAGAACAACAATTGGTCATCAAAAAGACAAATAATTAAAGAAAATGAGCACTACCGAAGAAAAACATTTTACAATGACCGAGAGTCTATGTTGGAGAATGGATCAATAGCTTTATGAATTAATTGGTCATCAAAAAGAAAAATAATTAAAAAATGACCACAACCAAAGAAAAATATTATAAAGTGATTGAAAGAAGTGTGCATCAAAGAATGGATCTACTGCTTTATGAATTAATGACAAAACAATCATTGGTCATCCAAAAAGCAAAAAAAAAAAAAAAATGATCACTAATCACTAAAAAAAAAAAAAACATTTTAAAATGATCAAAAGAAGTGTTAGAGAATAAATCTAGTGCTTTATGATGGATAAGAGAACAACAATTGGTCATCAAAAAGACAAATAATTAAAGAAAATGAGCACTACCAAAGAAAAACATTTTACAATGACCAAACGAAGTCTGTGTTGGAGAATGGATCGATAGCTTTATGAATTAACTGGTCACCAGAAAGAAAAATAATAAAAAAAATGACCACAACCGAAGAAAAATATTATAAAGTGATTAAAAGAAGTGTGCATCAAAGAATGGATCTATCGCTTTATGAATTAATGACAAAATGATCATTGGTCATCAAAAAAACCAAAAAAAAAAAGATCGCTAATCACTACGAAGAAAAACATTTTAAAATGATCGAAAGAAGGATTAGAGAATGTATCTAGTGCTTTATGATGGATAAGAAAGTAACAATTGGTCATCAAAAAAGACAAATAATTAAAGAAAATGAGCACTATCGAAGAAAAACATTTTACAATGACCAAACGGAGTCCATGTTGGAGAATGGATTGAAAGCTTTATGAATTATTTGGTCATCTGAAAGAAAAATAATTAAAAAATGACCACAATCGAAGGAAAAGTAATAAAGTGACCGAAAGAAGTGTAACGTCAAAGAATGGATCTATTGCTTAATGAATTAATGACAAAATGACCATTGGTCGTCAAAAAAGAAGAATAATAAAATAAAAAAATGACCACCATCAGAGAAGAATATTTTAAAATAATCGAAAGAAATGTTAGAGAACGAATCTATTGCTTTATGATGAATAAGAAAACAACAATTTGTCATTAGAAAAGACAAATAATTAAAAAAAAAAAAAAAAAAAAAAAAAAGATGACTACCGAAGAAAAACATTTCACGATAACCGAATGAAGTCTATATCATTACCAAAGAAAAACGCTATAAAATGACCGAAAGAAGTGTGCTACTTATTGTACTTTTTTCTTTTGGTCTGTCTTTAAAAGCCATTATTTTGCAACATTATCTTAGGCAAGGCAACTTTGCAAGATTACCCCTAGTACTTGGACGAAACAAGCCGAGAACATGTTGGTCTAGTGGCATCTACCCAGTCCAAGTCCTCTAGGAGGTTTTGCATCATGTTACGTGAGCTGGGCTGGGCTGGGCTCGGGGTTGGGGGTGGGATTCATCTTATTGGGTGAATCAAAGGATAGTTTAAGCCAGAAACCTTAACACTCATTCCAATGTTTTAGCTAAATTAAGTAAAACTCTTCTGTTTTATTTAATGAATCGTGCTTAAAAGACAATTTGATGTTCAAATATTTTAGTGAATCAAAGTTTTGGAAAAACACGTGTTGCACGGAAATGAAAATCTTTATTCCGAGTCCATTGTGCGACTCTTCCTTATTTTACTAGAAGATTAAGAAAATTAAGCTAAACCAAAGAGAAATGAAGAAGAAAACACAAGTGAAAAAGAGAAAGTAGAGGAGCATTCTAACTAGAGAGTATATAATCAAAGTAGAGTTTTGATGAACTTCAAATTGTCGAATGAAATTTGAGCATAAAACTAGAGCTCCAAAAACTTCTCAATGATTTAATAATCTGGCACCATTTCTAAGAACCTCCTAAAGTAGCTATCCAAATTATAGACAAGCTTCGATTTTAATCTTGCAAATAAACCACCTGCTTCCAGATCCAATTGCCATAGATGGCTATCAGCAAACAGATTCATCTAGTAATGCCCAATTGAAAATTCAAGAGTTTCTCTCTCCCATCCTCCATTAAACCACAAAAAAAAAAAAAAAAAAAAAGCATATTCTCATTCAAGAACTCTACAAGGTAACTCCACCATTACCATCAAGACAGCCTCCATGAAACTAAGCCAGCTTATAGGAGAAAACAGGCCAGACTTAATTCCCGGTCACTATGATATTGGAGAAAATTTTCAACTACAATAACATATAAATGCAAATAGAAAATCTCATTGAACCAACGTGTACCCTGAAAAGAATCTTCAGTGAAGAAAATGGAATATCAGTTTAAAAATTGCACGTACACCAATTCTTCTAGTTACTTGAAGCCAGCTAGGTCAGTTTACACCTCACCTGAATTAGCAATTTCCTCAAACATCACATGTTTCCGCCTACCTTTTGACAAAGGAGTTCTAATTTGGCTCTTGGCTTTCCACATTAAACCTGTCACTTCTTTGTACACTTAACACCCACAGTTTCTAGAAACATATAATTATTAACACTTAAAGTCACCTCAAATTTCTATAACATAATATATATATTACTTTGGACAGGTCGGGAAATTCAATATGAAGGCCTTAAAACTGATAAGAAAGCCAATCCCATTACCTTTCCAAATAATAACAGGTTAATAAAAAGAATTCAGACATTAAAAGTTCCAAATGAAGTGCAACAATCACCTGTAACCCATTTCAAGACGTAGCACTTTCCACCAGTCGCTATAACATCTTGTGGCACCCTAAAAACAAAAGCACTACTTCATATATAAAGCTCAATTCACAAAATAAGATGGTAAATGCAGCAGTTAGAACCATCATAATACAAGAATAAGGCGCAAAAGAAAGAGATTTCAATTGTGGAAAAAAAAAACTCATGGTAGTAAACTCAGTCCACCACTGCCTCCCACAAGATTAAAAGTCAGAAATTTGTACAAGGAATCCCTCAGAAAACAAGCAAACTCAAGAAGCCAAGCTTAGTAAGAGTCCAAATACACACTTCTTATGCTACGGCTTTTCATGCCAATAGGTTAAGCCCTCTGGAAACATCAGATATAACCAAAACATACACAGAATTACACCCGAGGAAAAAGAAGTCCAAGTAAAAGATGTATTTTGATACAGCAATTTGATGTTAAAATTGGCAAACGCAAGCATGTACACAAACACGTCGGTGAGGATTGAAATTTAAACCATAAAAAAAGAATAATTACGATGATGAACGCCTGGACAAGATAGAACTACCAAAGCACTTTCTTCCGGCGGGACTTTATAAAAACTCCATTCTGCCAAAAGTGGCACGTCAACAAATCCCATACATGAAAACAAACTTATTTCAAGAGTTTGCAAAACGCAGAGCAATGATCCAAACTCAATCATGCAGAATATTCGATAACTCAAATAACCATATGCATAATCTACATAAGACAGGCTATATTCAGACATTAGATGTTGCAAAAGAGAGCTCTTTCCAACTACCCATCACCAGATTGCACGACAACCTCCCCAAGCCTGAGCAATTATCAGCAAATTACAGCAGCAACGACTTAAATTCGCAATTTTTATAATTGCCACCTTACTCACATGTACCCAGTAACTCAAGATTCATGCCCACTACAGAACTGTTTAACAAAATCGATGAGATTTACGCTAAATTCCCACTACGATGGCGTACACAGCACAAATCCCCAAATTCCCCTTCCAGGCAGCATAAGTCAACCGAACAAAAATCACAAATTGGGCCTCAAAACACAGAAAGATTGATCGAAAGGGAGTACCATTCCTTGACCCAATTGACGGCGGGGCCTTGGCCTTGAGGTGGGGGCGCCGGCCGAAGATGTTGTGGGTGTAATGAGACTCCATCTTCAGATTACGCACGCTCCGTCGCTTCGCTGCACCTCCACATCCAAATCAAAGTCCAAATTGATTCAAGAATTGGGGTTTTAGCACCTCCACATCCAAATCAAAATTCAAATTGATTCAGAAAGTAGGGTTTCAGAAAACGAATTCGACCCGAATTGAGGGGGAGATAGAGGGAGGGAGGCTGTGGGAAAGCTAAAGGAGACGATGGTTCGTATTGAGGGTCGGTCGTTCACTGGAAGAGCCGACCATAGACATAAAAATTGTGAATGGTAAATAGTTAAATATGCGATGGAGTTATCAGCTTTTGAATTAGTGGATAAGTGATACTTGAGGAAAATATGACATTTTTCAAAAATATATTTTGGAAAGTTATCTTCAAAAAAATAATAATATTTTTCGGTTTTAAGCCAAGACCCGAAAATAAATTCAAAAATATGTTTTTATCGTTTTGTAAATTTTCCTAAATAGATATTTACTATTCGATCAGGAAAAATGCCAAATATAAACATGAATGTTCTATATAATACGATTAATAATGACGTGGATAACTTTTACAATTTAAATAAAATCAATTTTTAATTATTTCTTCTTTTCTTTGTTGTTCTTTTTCTTTCTTCCTTCACCAGTCACCAAGGCCAGCGATGATCGAGCCTTGCTTGTTCACTAGGATCTAGCAAGGCTCAAGCCTCACCAACCCTAACCCGTGGCCGGTTGTTAGCCGTCGCCGCTAGAGGAAGAAAGAAAAGGAAAAGGAAAGGAAAGAAGTAAAAATAAAATAAAGAATTATGTAATATAAAATTTACATTAGAAAACTCAATTTAAAAAAAATTATAAAAAATGTTTACATTAATTTGAGTCATGCCACATAAGATGGCTGACATCCATGTTAGTCATTTCCAACCCTAACGTCTTAGGCACCGACAACCTAGACTCAACCTCGATGAACTCGGGCACGAATGCGATGTCTTAGGGCGCGTATGACAATCATTCGTTACTCTGAAATAGTTTTTGGAACAGAAATAGATTTTTCTATTTCTATTTTTAGAAGAGTTTCTAAGCAAAAATAACCGTTTGATAACAACACAAAATTTCTACTCTAAAAATAGAAATTCGTTTGATAACGACACAAAATTTCTTCCTTTTGGACGGCGGCGGCAACGACCACGACTTTTAATATAAAAATAAAAATAAAAATGATTTAGTAACAAAAAAATAAAGAATAAAATAAAATAAAATAAATCATAAAAAATAAAATAAAAATATCATTTTATTTTAAAATTAAAATATCCTTAAAAATTAATTTATTTTATTTATTCTATTCTATTTTAGTTTATTTTACGAATAAATTTATTTTAAAATGAATAAAAATAAAAAATAAAATAAATTTAATAAATTTATTTTTAATAAAATAAAAATAAAATGATAAATAAAAATAATTTATTTTATTTTAAATAAATTTATTATTATTTTTAAATGAATAAAATGAATATATTTATTTTTATTTTTAATAAAATGAGGAGAGGCGGAGGAGGAGGAGGAGGAGGAGGAGGAGGAGGCAGAGACATAGAGGAGATGAGAGAGGACTCACTAAAATTAGGATTTAGTGGGAGAAATTATTTCTGATTTATCTTCCATAAATCAGAAATAGAAAATTTCTACTTCTGATTTCTCTTACAGATCAATTTCTGGAATAGAAATCTATTCCAGAAATAGAAAAACTAAGTAGGTTTATCAAACAAGTTTCTATTCCAGAAACAGGTCTGGAATAGAAAAATTATTTTTGGAACATAAATTTTGGTTATCATGCACCCCCTTAGGCACCTAAGCCTTGGGGACCCAACCTTGCTACTAAGGGCCTAAGAAGGGGCATTAGGATTCTCATGCTAAATTGTAGAGTTTTTCATACATAATCATATGTCAAAAATTGATTTTCGATTTTTGAAAGAGGGAATCATTTTCTCAAATTAAAGCTATGGTAGGCAAATATTTTCCATTGCTTACCATTGACTCATTTTTCTAAGCAAATCAAACGCTAGATAATGAGGAAACAAACAAAGCCTATACCAACTAGAGGTAAGCATATCAAACCACTTGGACTAGGAATTGCTTGAACCGGATCGGATTGGCTAATTTGGTCTGGTTCCTAGGGCCATCAATCCAATTTGTACTTTCATAAAAATGGGAATTGGTCCTTCCATTGCGATTCTTGGTTCATAAGTGGAATCAAACCAGATTGAGAGATGACCACCCCTAATACCAACATTTTTTGAACGATTGCTTCAGTGTCACCTTATTAAAAATACGATTACTTAAATACCAATTCCAATTTGGGATTCCAAAAATCGAAAGTGATACTATTTTAACATTTTTTTCAGACCAATATGGCTTGTTGAAAATATGACATAACAAAATTCAATAAGAAAAAAACCCTAAAATCATGTCACTACACATGAAAAGCCCCAAATTTAACAAAATTTGTCCCCAAATTGCTCAATTTTCCTGTCTTCTCCAAACCCTAATTCAGACCAACAATCTTACGGCAAAATTAAGAGCTGAATCTTGCAATGAAGAAGGGAATAAGCACAAGCGACTCAAGTTCATATCAACAAAGCCAAGAAGAAAGTGATTATCACTGCTAAATCACTCACTTTTTTCCATGTTGCAAGATTCCTTCATCTATCATCAAGCTCTAATTTTTTTTCCTCCAAGCACCAAGCCCTAATGTTTTTCCTGTGACAATTGAGTGAGTGACGAAGAGAGAACGGCGCCAAGTGATTGAGTCACTAAGTGAGAGAGAGAGAAATGCGAGTGAGCTAGAGTGCAAACAAGGAGTAAGAACAACGACAAGAGAGAAATTCTGAGTGAACAAAGAGGGATTTATTAATTGAAGAAGATATTCAATTTGAGCGGTGCGACATCGTTTAGGTATAGAAAGGCCATTCATCGTCCATGTCGGATTTTTTTGCCCCATAAAAAGCCACCTATGAATTAACATTTTAATTTTGTTTTTTTTGCCAAAATTTGTCACCGGAAGCACTTAATTGGTCGTTTTTTTCTTTTTCAATTTGACACTTAAAGTGATCCAATAAGAAACTTTTAGAATTAAAATCGATATCGTACGGAAATTATGGTACTTCTATGTCATTTTCCTTTTTCCTAACTATTTCATTCTTTTTTATGGGTGATGATACTTTGATTTACATTAGTAATGGATTCAAACGAAATAATGAGGGATAGGAATAATATGGGCATATTTGTAAATATGTGTTCAACCCCAAACTCGGCAACTCGCTTTATAGGATAGACAGATAACTAGGTATAAGATATCTAAACTTTCCAATTTTGCTAAAGCACACTTTGGTGCATTAATTATTCCACTCACATGAATTGGTGACAAAGGTGACCCAAGGTTATTTTGAGCATGACATCCTAGATTTAACCAAACAAAAAAAAAATGTAGCATATTGAAATCAAGTCGTTAACCACTTGATTGATGTAGCATTGAGCACAAAAATTCCAAAAAAAAAATTGTTGTTTCCTAGCCATAATAGCTATTAGCTCCATGTAGAAAATCATGGTGACTTTAATGAATTGATGAAACTAATTCATTGGTGAAATTGGGATCCAAAGTAAAGAAAGATGGTGCTCGTGGATGACGTCACTCCGTCTTCCCTCCATCTCAACAGTATCTCGCCCTCTCAATTTGATTCACCTGTCCTTTACGTTCATTCAAAGGGTCCACTCCTCGAGTGCTACGTTTGGCAAAACTTTTAGGGGGAAATGACTCGTTTCATTTCTCAACATGACCGTTTGGTTAGTGATTTTTTAAATAATTTTCTAGTAAATAGCTTTATATATATATGTATGTATAGATATACATTTCATTTCTCATTAGGTCAACATGACCGTTTGGTTAGTGATTATTGATTGAATTTCCTAAAAAATTGCTTTGAAATATATATAGAAAAAACAAAAGAAAAACAAAGGCCTACAAAGGGCCGTTGCAAGCTATAGAAAGGGCTCCGATGTCACACGACCCAAGTGCAGCGAGACGCCGAGGTTGCACCACCACAAGGGTCACCTGACGCATTTCTTCCGCCTTCTTCGCCAGCCCCTTCTCCTCTTATATATCATCGATGACGCAATGATCAACTGGCACCTTGCTTCGAAATCAAGCTGTTGATTGAAAGGGATTTACCCCATGTCGAGTTCATCCTGCAGTGCACCGTACACATTCATGTGCTCAGAGTCGCCGACTCCTAGCGGGAGGTCTTCGCTCAGCTCTCCGTAAGCTAAAGACCGGTGTAGCTCGAGCACGAACAGTACATGTGATTGTCAAGAAGATGATAGCGAATGGACTCGAGAACATTGAAATGAGAAAAGACTTCTTCGGAATCAATTTACGCGAGCATTTTTTCTTCCATTTTCCTCTTGTAGGGCATTTCTCTGAGGACTGTATTGTTGCAGACTTTCAGTTGGTGACCATGGATGGACGAAGCAAGCGAAGTATATATAGATTGAGGGTATGGATTAGGGCAAAAAATGAAATATACTTTTTCTTTAATTTATTACTTCTTTTGGAGTTTCCAAGAAACTTCAATTAGTGGCTAGACCGGAACAAGTATTTTAAATGTTTATTTTCTAGTTGCTTAGTATATAATTGTGGCAGTTATGAATTAATGTATTTTAATTCTTAATTATCCGATGCAAAATTTGAGAAAAAATATCTGGTCGCGTTTTTTATTTTTTATTTTATTTTATTGAACAAGGACTATAATGAACAGAATGCGTGCATGCGTGTATAATCAAGGAAAATATAAGGTGGAAGAAATGTTACTAGAAATGCATAGGTTTATACTATAAATCCATCCTATAATTTCGTTGTGCAATAACGGGGACAAGATCATAATAAACAAACCTTTACGATATGATTCATTAGATATTGTGCCTTACCCCTCTTTGAAAGGAGAGCTCATAAAGGTTCTCTATAGTGATTTGGGATTTTGGACCTTCAACTAATCACCCATTCAAGTCTATTCTTTGCCCCTACAAGTTATGAGTCGGTTTGCACAACAATGATATTTTTGAAGTGATGGGGAATCAACACTTGTAGGATTCGGGAAACTGCGATCATCCTTGCTAAGCATCTTGTCACCTACAAAGGAAAAGAGTGGTATTAATCAAGCTATGTTCAGGCATGAGATACACCATTTTCTTCAAAAGTCAGGTGATCCTTTTGTCTCAGTTCCTTTATATCTCCTCGTTTGCCGATGGCTTGCCCCACTTTGTTACCTGTCAGTGGCGTGCATGAAGTTTTAAGAGCGAACACTTCTTAACACTCTTGGAGATGACATCGTGCTCGATCGATATAAGATTAGCCCTCACATTGACTCTATCTACCTCTGTAAGTTTCTTTCTCAAGGGCACATGTGGAGCTGATTGGTCTCTGCCATGCTATTTATGGGTTTATGCCTAATCTTTTAAAACTGACATGGAAACAATATTACACATGTTACAAGTGGTATCATGGAGAGTGTGACAGCCTCCTCTCTTGTTCCACATCGCCTAGGGAGGAAGGTCTTTGTTAGCTTATAAGGCTTGGGTCCCTCTAACCTGTGTAACGCGTTTTAAAACCGTGAGGGAAAAGACCGTGGCTGGGATGGCGGTTCGTCCGCGCCAAGGTGGGTGACCCAAAGCGGACAATATTACACAGTGGGGCCTGGGATGTTACAGTAATCTACATTAAGTACAACATCATACGTTAGCATATGAATGAATAGTGTGGAGTTAGAACAAATGGGACATGATATTTCAAGGTATGTATTTCAAGTCTTCCAACTTGGTTTGCAAGAAAATGGCTTCTCTGAGCATCTATAAATTCAGGGCTTTATTCCTCCACTAGATCATTGGAATTTTTCTTGCCACCTCATGTGCATTCTGAAGTCACGAGTTTTTATTTTTTATTTTTTGAGATGTATTGAAATTTTTGACTTCGTCAAATTTTGGAGGGATTGTGCAGAAGCCCAGCCTTCAAAGAGATTTGATCATAGGGCAAATTTGATGTTCTTTCACATGCCCTCAAAACATGAAAATTTCTCATGAACTTGCAATTTACTGAAAGGAACGAGTTACATTATTGAAAATGAAAAATTGAAATCCGAGAAAGTAGAAAATACTCCTATGTAGGAGAATATGCGGATAATCAAACATGCCCCTACTCTGGGCAATTCGAACTCATTCTATCATCCAAATCCTCATCAATGACAATGCTAGTATCATTGGTTGCTTGGACATTTTTATCACCTTCAGCTTTGCCGGTCGAATTAACACTGGTGGGCTTTACCCGGTTCATTGGGTTTGACCTTGGAGGAGGACGTAGAGTCGCAAATACCTTCTCCAGCTTATCCACGCGATCTGACAAACGTTGCACTACATTGTTCAACTCGTTCATTCGACGTCCGAGGGGTGTCATCCCGTCGCTCTTTCCTTCGAGCGCCAACTTCTTGGTCATTTCTTCGACGCAATCTGACAAGTATTGCTTGATCATGATTGGGAGACGATGTAATATATAAGAATGACAAAGAAGATAGAACACTTACAGGGATAGCGAGGGTAGAAAGATACAAAAACATGCACATGTACATGTGAGGTTTAACTCCTAAAAGTGGAAAATTCAATAATCAAAATAGTAACAAAATTACTCAGAAGATTAAAGAACCTGAAATGCATGAGCAAGCAGGAATGGATGTGTATTTGACACTCAACTGAGACAAGGATTCTGGAAATTTAGACTTAGAAAACAAACAAACATGCGATGACAAATTCATTTATTAATGAAAATGTTGATGAATTTGACTAATGCATGACCTAAGCTATTTTGAGATAACTAATGTAATGTTAATTCATTCTTTTTTGTGTTTTCTTCTTTATGAGATGAACTCCCTAAATGCAATATGGACCCGACTCAGATAATGCTATGATTATATGCACTAATCTAACATGCATTGATGAAGTAACATAAAGTCCTAAATGTCATGCTTGCTATGCTATAATGAATTAACCATATGCAATGATACGGGATCAATTCCTAAAGCTAGCGATACGATATGCCGAGAATGCTATGAAATAAGATAGAATTAATCAAGGACTAATCCTAGGATGCAAGTTATATGAAATGCTTTTTTTTTTTTTTTTGTATTATATGTATGTTAATGAAAACAGCAAATTATATCCTAGGACCCTATATTTGACTTACTGACTTTTGCTAAACGAATATCGACTTAGCGATGCAGTGCTGACTTTTTTCATATTTTTCTTTTTATGATGTGCAATATGAATAATGCATGAAATGTAATGACTAATTACTCCAATCTTCACCACATAATAACCAAAAATGTGATTTTCTAGATGACGTGAATTACGTGATATAAAACACAAGTAACATTTTTTTTTTTTTTCTCTTTTGTTTTCGATAAGTAAAAACCATGAACTACCCTAAATCTACATGTACTCTAACACTAAAATGCATTTCCCTATATAACAAATTATGAACTTGCACAAAACCCTAAATATGTATGAGACAATGACAAGCAATATTGATATATTGAAATACACGTTATGATTAGAATTAATCACATCATTGATTGGAGTTCGATCTTAGTGCCTAAAGGTCCAAAAGGAAAGGATCGGATCAAATCGTGATAGCATAAGCTTCAATTAACTAATAACATGCATTTAAAAACCATATACTAAAATGAATTTAGACAGACCCAGCTTACCTTGAGCAAAGATTAACCTAAGACAATCGAAGCGAGGAAAGGTGCGACGCCTTCTGGTGGGTATTGGCAAGAGAGTGTAACCGGTGAAGCTACGGCAGCGAGGATTGACGACCGTTGTTCAATGCCGGAGTTTGCAAAAGGGGCTTGCCGGGGGAACTAGCGACTCTTGAACGTAATGGCAAGGACGGATGTTAGCTAGAAACGCCACAGACAATCACCAATGTTGCTAAATGACCACCGGTGCCAAGCTGCTTTGCCAGGAAACCTGAAAGCTTGCAAGGAGGTCTAGAAGACCTACTGGGATAACTGGCCGTGGCTGGATTCGCTGGACTTCTCGGCCTAGCTGCTGTGCGTGATAGTGAGGCTCGTCAGCGACCCGACATCCTGTCAGTCACTGCGCCTGGAAGTCGGGCTGAGCAAGGCGGGCACGGCGGAGCTGACGTCAGCATTGATGAGATGAATGACCACGTCAGGGCAACGTCGCGGATGGAGAGTAGGATATGGTGGCTTGGCTTACGGAGTGGTGGTGGGCGGCGGAGTGCGGAGGAGAGCAGCCGCAAATGAAGATTTGCTCTTGAAATGGTGATACCCACGGACGTTAGATGCTGATCACAACTTTTTCAAATAAACCTCTTTAACAACCGGGAGATGATATCGCATTTCTATGGAAAGATTTCCCAACAGCCCCAGACGTCAATTGTGGGAAAAGAGATCACATCCGCTGATTTTTATCATCTTCCTTAGGGAAAAATTCAATGGCTCAATCTCTAGTTGCCTTACCAATGATCGATCACCGAAATCTGAGTCTTCATCCCATCTCAAAAATCTCTTCCGTTTTGCTAGCCCATTATCAGATTCCCACCGAATTGATCTCTTTAAAGTTACCAAATTCCGCTGTTTCATCTCTAGCTATAAATATTCTCGCTTTGCCGATCGCGATTGCCTCTCTCTCCTTTTGAATTCTTGACCGAGATAAAGAGGTCATGACGGCCAGCTATTTATGGGAGATGATCCTTCGTGCGCTTGTCCGTGCATCAGTCCATGGTAGCATCGAAGGGAAGTCACATGATGACTTAAGCAAAAAGAATGCAAATGTGAATGATGCAAGTGACATTTTTATTGTTTTTAGGAGTCGGGTCAACTCCCAATTTTCTTATGCAACCTAAATAGCTAAATAAGTTACTAAAATTTAGATGTCAACAATCTAACAACCTAATTGACACCTAAATTTCCCTTTTACTCAATCTTCTAACGAGATAAATATGATTTCTTGGAACTAGCCGAAAATAAAGGAATGCATCGTAGATTTCATTTCATTGAAAGGCAATCAATGACACATGCCATTCACAAACTACATTTTGTCAGACACATGTTTTTGTAATGCAAGCATGATTCTCGAATAATGTGGCAGGTCAAATGGGGCCACACCTCACACACGAGGTTGATTGTGTACCTTCGAGACGTGCATGAGACTTGAAATTAGATGGAGAGGATATTGACACTATTCATTTAGGTTTTAAATTACATAGAAAATTAGGATTGATTTTAACCCCTAGCAAAAATAACTTTCATTCAACTACAATGCATAACTAGTATCAATTAAAACTTTAATTTTAAAATATATTTAAAAAAGAAAAAAAAGCGGAAGAGGGCCGGGCCTGGGCTGGCCCGCCCCCCTCTTCCTTTTTCATCTTTCCCTCATTCTTCCCCCCGCGGGCCGGCCCACCTATCCCTTTTGCCAGCCCGGCCCCCTTCTCTTCTTCTCCTTCTCTCTTCCCTGCTCGGCTTGGACGGTAGCTCGGCGAAAGGGCAGAAGGACGACGCAAAGAAGGACAGCGTACGTCAAAGGACAACGAGGAATGTCGCGCGCGACGCGGTCAGGACGGGCTGGCCAGCAACGGCTGGCGTCGGACACGGGGCTTGGAAGAGAGAGAGAGAGAGAGAGAGCCGTGAGTGAAAGGGAGGGAGAACTAGAGTCCCCGCCAACTTCTACCCCTCCTCCGCCTCGAAAAAGTGGTAAGACCCGGCTGCTCTTTTTTCTTATTTTTCCGATTTGGGTCGATTCCTCGAGGATCCCAGCTCGGAGGCGCGCGAGGCGAACGGACGTGGCCCGATCTATGGATCTCGCCCACCATTCGCCGCCGCCGAGCCGGGTAGAGAGCACCACCAACGGCCCCCGTTTGCCCTACTTTGTGCCCTGTTTCGGCTCGTCGGACTGGGCTTCGTCGTGGTACGATTCGTGCGAGTCCCAGCCCCCATCTATGTCGTGCTAAGCTGCATTTCGATCTCTGCTTATCGATTGCTAAGCGTCTCGGCGCGGTTTGACTCCCAATTAATTCAATAGTCTCCCTTCACTCGACGCCCGTCATGTGTTTGTGAAAATGCCTGAACCGAGTTATGTAGAGTTTCCGGGATTTTGGTCTGGTTCTAAGCGTTTGTTGGTTATTTGACATGTTTGTGGACTTTCATTGTCATCTGTGGAGTCTTGCGCTGTTTCTTTTTCGTGTCGTGTGTGCATCCCGACGGACGGTCCTTTGATTGAGCCAACTCCAAGGGCGGATACGAGCCGGCTCATGGCCGTTCGTCCCTTCTGTTCGGACGGAGAGAAAGCATAAGAGGGGGTTGAGTTGGAGGCGTCGATTCCGTGAAGGATGAGTATTAGGTTGGGCTTAAGTTGGTTTAGTGGGTTTAGGTCCGTTTCTGTTTTCATGGGTTTTTAAAAAAATATTGGTTTTGGGCTTATTTAGAATTTGTTAAGTTCTGGTCGATTTCGAGCTATATTTGGACTGTTGATCTTCGGGCCTGATTTGCTTTAGTCTGGCTTCAGAAAACTTGGGCTTAAATTGCTGTGCAATTAGAAGAGGTGGCCTGGCCGGGTATATTTGGTCTGGCGAAATAGGTTTATTCGGGCCGAGCCTCGGGGCCGGTCCGATTTCTTGACCCAACCCGGACCTAAAGGTCCGGGTCGGACTCACGTTCGAGACCCGGTTCGAAATCCTTTTTAACAATATTAAAACTCATAAAAAGAAAATCATGAAAATTTTAAAACATTAATTAATTAATAAAAATCATAAAAAAATTTAAAAAAGAAAATTTTTATAAGATATTAAATATAATTCATAGAAATTTTAAAAATTCAAAAACTGCATAAAAATACAAAAAAAAAATCAAAAAAAAAAAATTTTAAAATTTTGGAAAATTAAAAATTCAAAAAAATTTAGAAAATCCCCAAAAATTCTTTAAAATGGTTTTTGGATGATCTTCTCTTAGAAAGGGGGATCCTTTTGTATCTAAAATTGTGCCAAATTGTCCTTAGAGACAAATGCCCTTGATTACACACTTTTCTTATGTTAATTATGGTTTCCATTTAGCTTAGTTAGAGGCGGCATGCTCCTTATTTGACAATGCTAGATTCTTGCTCTCCTAAAGTAATTTGTTCGATGTCACTTTAGTTATTGATTATTATGTTAATAATTGCGCACTCACATGGTCACCTCACATACTAGTAGATAGGTCTAAAATCAATATAGACTACTTGACAGAAAATCTTTTTGAAAGAAATAAGATTAGGTACCCAAATGGTACCAATTGTTTATTAGTGTAATCAAGTCTTTAATCTCAAACTCTTTGATTGTGTAGAAAGTGAGGTACAGTCACATACTTCACTTAGTTCTTAAGCCTATCTCAATAAGTTAGTAGTAACTCCTCATTGAAACATTTTTACAAACACATTAATATCGCACAAGATATGGACTTGGGAGAGTTCGCTCCTAATTATGGCCTGTGGGCCCGTCTTTTAAGTAATTTCACTAAACCTATTCTCTCAAATATGATCCATTACATGCCATTAGTTTAAAGCTTTGTGGAAATAGATATGTATGACTTTGATTGGTGTGTGACTTTTGTTTTACCTAGCTATCCATATGGAAGCCGAACTTCCACACGAAGCTATCGTTGCTATAGCCAAACGACAAAAAAATGAATTTCTATCAAGATTTCAAAAGAATGAGCTAGTTAATGAAAATCGTGACTTCATGAGGTTCCTTGGTCGGAATGAAGATGGTCTATCTCTGACCATACCAGTGAGCTGCATGCAATGACCCAAGATATCACCTATTTGTTACACCAAAAAATAAAAAGGAAAATAATTAGATAGTGAGAAATCATCAAGGATTTACACCATCACTTATCTAGTCTCAGTCGATACTTATATATTAAATTGAGATTCTCATAACTTATTGAAGCGTTAGCAAGATATATATTGGATGATGCGAGACAATGTTTTCTCCAACATCAAAATTGGTGCAACCCAATTGAAGGAAATGAATCAATTATTCAACACATAACTTTAACCATGCCCTGCATGTACGTTTCTGAGGGTAAGTAGAGATTCAGGACAAAAAACGCAGTTTAATCAAGAATCACAATGCAAAATGTGATTTTTTTTTTTTTGGTGGCCAGAGTGCAAAATGCAATATTTTGAGTGACGTACTACATATTTCATTTCCTCTATCAAGTTAAATCCAACGGCATATGCTTTTATGGAAATTACAACTTATTTACCTTAAATTCATTTTTCCCCCAAATTAATTACCTTAAACCCAAACAAATTTTGACTTGGACTATGTTCTTTCCTCTAAAATTCGTATCCTAATTCCTACACTAAACTACCTAGTAATGGTTTATAACCTGATGCGGTCCTAGGAGTAGACAAGATTCGTGCGAGGTGTTTTAACCCGCTAAAGGAAGCAAGACCAACCCTTTCATGCTGAGATGTAATGTGGTTTATAAGTTTGGGCAGGTTTTTATCTTTTAGGTCAAGATTCACTCTAGAAAGTCCGGCATCACTAGGTTGAGAACCATCCGGGAATCGATCGCCCATAGCTCAAATTGAAACTTTGACCAAAAACAAACACGTTGATGATCTACACTCCAACAGGTGAGCTGCCTATAAAAGAAGATGCAGTTAGTGTAACTTGGATGTGTAGTCCCAGTTGGGGCTTCAAACACAAAAGATTATAAATGAAATATTTCATTATGAAAATGCTGATCATTCACAAGTTTAATTGCTTTCTTCAGCAACTAATACGTACAATACGACTAATTTTCAACGATGTAAAACATAATTTCTACAGTTAATTTCCAGCGACATAATTTTTCCATACAGAAGATTGCAACAATTGTTGATGGGCAGCTCAAGAAAAGATGCAAAGCGGAAACCAAAATAAGTTTGAACTCAATATAGCTCATCTATTTTATACATAAAACAGAGATAATTGTCAACTGATCTAAAATTTGAACTGTTGAATGTACAAGTGCTTTAATGGTAAGTATTCTGATAGATAACTACCGCTGACTTTATTGTTTAATAGGTTTATAGATCCAACCCATTTGGATTTTTGTACTTTTCATCTTGATGATGATCCCAAGAGTATTATGTACAATCTGACAACTGTACAGGTGAACCGTTTCTGGTGGCCCAAACAATCATAATATTAGGGATAATTAGGCATTATTTCACAATAGCTCCCGAATTTGAAAATGAATCGGAGCTCTGATACCGTTGCACAATAAATCCCGAGCTCTGAAAAATTACGGGTTAATTCTTGAATTTTGATTTTTTTCTGCAATGGCTAATTTTTTTAATCTACATCTCCGTTAAGTTTGTTAATTGAGTATGGATTAAATTATTTTTCTTTACAAACTCAACCTTATCATTGTTAACTTCATTAGTCATACATCATTTCTATTTTCTTAACTTCATTCACCATGTAGTAGAGATTATTCTAGTCAAGAAAAATGAGCAAGTCCCTATTCAAGGACGTTTAATTTGCAATGCAGAGGGAAAAAAATAGTGACAAAAACAAAAATCAAAGCCCAAGAGGATAATATGTAACTTCTAAAAATCAGTGCTATTGTGCAACGCAGTCATAGTTTGGGAAAGTAATTTACGCCTAATATATACAAATTACAATACAGCTAATTTCCAACGGCACAAAGCATTCCTCTATGGTTAATTTGCAATGACATGAGTGTTTTCTCTTATTCAATGCATATGTATTGTTAGATTATCGTAGTTGCTATGAAAATATTACCGATAGTCATAAAAATTCATGACTATGTTAAATCAATGCATATACACCACATTGAAATGAATACTAGAAATTTAAGCAAGCGGGAACATATTCAATTGAGAAGAGTAGGTTCACACAATTCTATAATTGCCAGGAGCATAATGTAACCAACCCTACAAACCACATCAAATGACAACACTCAAATAATCTGATCCAAACTAACACTGTATTACTTATTGCAATAAATGCCACCAACGGCTGAAATTTGAAGATCCTAACATTTTTTGCTTCAAGTCGTGATCGACATCAAGGCTCGTTAGGTTACGGGGAAGCGTAGGCAACTCTTTGAGAAAGTCGCAGTGTAGCAAATCCAGAGTCTGAAGTCTTGGCAAGAACTGTATTTCGATGGAAGGCTCGATATACGAGTACCTCGAAGCCTCGTTCTCTGAGAGAATATAGGCACACAATATCACTTGCAAAGAGTCCCTCCAAACTCCTGCACCAGGAGGCATGTATTTCTTCCAGGGAATACAAATTTGCAATAGGAAATTCTCTTACAAAACAAGAATCCATTTTCAGCACTTTCAATCTCCACAGGTTTTTAGTTGAATCGGGCAAATTTGAAATACCTGTACCTGAAATATCCAGCTCTTCTAATGAGTGCCCCAATTGGCCAATGGATTCAGGAAGCTTTCCAAGCCCACGGCAGTCCTTCAAAGACAAGCGTCTAAGATTCCCCAAGTCTCCAATTGACTCAGGGAGTTCAAGAATTTTCGCGTTATCCAAGGCAAGCATTGAAAGAGTTTGAACTTCACAAACCGAAATGGGAACACGAACCAATGTGAAGCAATTAGTGGCACTAAGATTTCGCAGCTGAACCAATTTGCCTATCGATGTAGGAAGTTCTCGTACAGAAGTGCCATCAATCAGGAGCTCTTCCAAAGCATTCAGCCCATCCATTTTCACTGGCAACATGCTAAGTTCAGAGCAAAACTTCAAATTCAAGGTAACCAAGGACTTCAAATCATTAATTGAAGAATCTAAATGAACCAATCGAGAACATCGCTTAAGGATCAGTATCTCCAAATTTGGGCAACAAGAGAAGCTGGGGGTAACTAATAGGTCCGTACAACCTTTAAGATTCAAGACTTTCAAACACTCCATCTGCAAAACAGGGGAAAAAAGTTCATATGACGTAGAACTCTCAATGTACTTAAGGGCAAACACGAAGACAACAACAAATGAGCTATAAACCCACCTTTATTCTATTCCAACCTCCCCAGGACTCTGTAACCTTACTCCAGGAAAGATCAAGAATGACTAGGTTCTCATTTTTCTCTAAATGCATGCTGATCGCATCTTGAGGGCACCCTTGCCACTGAAGCCACCGAACGTTCAACAAGGCACCTGCAAATTGTCTACCAATATTGGCACGACCCAAGCTGAGAAAAGTCGTGCTCGGCAGGATCTCACAGCCTGCCTCTTTAGTTTCCAGGTGGTCTCTTTTCTGTATGAAGGACCAAAAAAGTAAACAAAAGAAACGTGAAAGTCATCAGACAATGAAATAGTTACTATGGATGCCTAAACTTCCATGAAGTAAAGAAAATCGAAGAACATATAGAAGCTCAAATGCTACTTTTTTTCCCCCAACGTACCCTTTTCCCCTTCTTCCTGTCCTGGGTTATGGCAGGACCGTACAATCCAGCGCCTGTTCCTGGATCGTGGAAATGTTCGTGGTCAATCTCCCTGGCAAGGCACCTTAGCATGCTGTGCATGCCTAACTTATTCTCGTCCATTTCTATTAGGGACATTTGACAAAGGACACTGACACAATGATTAAAATGATGATGAGCCCGAATGGTTGGATGAGGAAGATGAGGACGAGGAGGACGAGGAGGACGAGGACACTGACACCACACGAGTGAGGCAATCCGACAATCCACATCCGGGGGAAAACTTGCAAGATTAAGATACATCAGCTTTAGACCTTTACCTAAAGTATCATAAATTATACTCAGAATCTTCTGGTAATCTTCCTGAAATTGTTGCATGAGATCTTTGAATTTAATCCATTCTTCCAGTCCTTTATATTGCAAAAAAGAACCAAAAACTTTGACAAGTAGTGGAAGTCCCATCGCAGCCTTCACTATTTCAATTGCAATTTTAACATAAGATCGTAGTTCATCGCTCTTTCCAGTTGCAGCATACTGCCAGAAAAAGTTGAAAGCTCGATTACCATCCATCGGATTAACATTGTAAGTATGAGCCAACCCTCGAGCAACAAACCCTTGAAGAACTCTGCTTTCTTTTGAGGTGACAATTACTCTACTTCCACAGCCAAACCAATTCAGCTCAGCTCCTACAAACTCCTTGAGGAGGGATGCCTTCTCCACATCATCGAGAACAATAAGAACTTTCATACTCCTAAATATCTCTTTCAAAAATTGTACTCCTTCGAAAGCAGAAGCAACCTCATGCTCTCTTTTTAAAATATTATAGATCAACTTGGTTTGAAGATAGTGAACACCTCCAGGTTGCCGCATTGTTTCTTCAATCTCAGCAAGAAAACTGCAAGCGTCAAAGTGAAGGGATATTTTATCATATATGATCTTGGCAAGAGCAGTCTTTCCAATGCCATCTCTCCCATGGATTCCAACAATTCGTACATCACTTACTTCCAGTTCCAATAATTCCATTATTTTCGATTCTTCACTGTCTTCAAGCTCCTATAAAGGTACTTAAGTTTAGGAGAATGTTAGATAAGAGGAGAAATGAAGAAATATACAGATGTGGCACTGTAAGTTCCAGATGAAAATGCCATTCTCTGAGACATGTGCTTTGATTGTGCCTGCCAATCAATTATATGCCTTGCTAGTTGAGATGTTGTAACTAATATTTAGCTGACACAGAAGACAGGTTGTTGAAGATAAACTCCTCTGAAGTTCCTCCACACAATCATTCACTACATGCATCTCATTTAAGCTAAAGTTATGTGCTGTCTCTATTATGGAAAAATCTAGTAAGCAAACTGGCTTACTAAACATAAAAAAAGCCTAATCTGGCTTAACACACTCCCGTTTCTTGTCCTTTGCAAAAGGAAGCACAGAAAGGTGATGACCAGCCTTATCAGAGAGCATCTCTGAGTTGCCACAGTGATAAATTAAGCAGGAGTTTACCATGAGATCTCATTTAGATGTTCAAGATCCATAATGGCTAAAATCAAGGGTAATTAGCTACTGAAAAAATTGAAGTATATGCAAGCTACTTCAGAGTTAAGACGATGACTTGCATTATCTTGGAGGTTCAGTTCATGCGTTTGCCTTCCTTTTTATATCATATTCTAACTTTACAACAACTGTAAAAATGATGTAAAAATATTTCGTGGTAATTAGACTTTTTATCTATTTGATGTAAAACACACTCAAGCTGATACTAGCTTCATCAACAGTTACAGTCTTTAGGAGAGAGTAATCGAGACGAGAGGAGAATGTGAGTGAAGAAATATACCGAGGTCCTGTCAGATAACATGGGATTATCACCAGTGGATAGATCCTCAGACACATGATTGTGTGCTATCATCAACTTAAACAAAATTTCTCCAACGATGGCTGTGATAAGTTCCTTTTCACTGCCAAGGCAGAAAAAATCTCAGTTCCAAACCATTAAAAGATCACTGAAACTTCAAATGGCTCATAAAAATGTTAACCCAACGCACTACATAATGAAATGGCAATCAATGAGCTAAAAGATCACTGAAACTTTATGCAGAACATAATTTACCTGATGTAAAGATATAAACATACACACTGATGTTTAGTAATTGTGTGAACGTTGCATAATGCTATTGCAGCAAGTATTTGGTCCAAACAATGGATTATATTCTCACAGTTTGCCATCGAGTGAAAATATCACTCAACCATGGGTTGAATTACAGAATTACACGATTATGTGGCTGAACAGAATGAAGTTTTAAAGATAGTTCACTGAGCCAAACTCAGATATGTAGTGTAAACAGGATCAATTCGAGAGAAAGATTTGGCCTGAAAAAGGAAGAAGAGGGAATTGAAAATGTTAACCCAGTTAATTCCCATCAATAATTTCCTCTTTTTTTCTCTAGTTTAGTCCCCATAAAGCTTTGAAACAGGCTCGGTAACAATCATAAACCCAAGCAAGTGACCAAAACAATTTAGAATACACCAGAGTCAACCAATATTTGTTTTTTTTTTTTTGCTGGGAAAATGTCGTTGGGCTTCCTTTCCTGACATTCTCGACATTACCTCCGTCGATTGAGCAAATAAATCAGAAGAAACCTACAAGAAAAGAAGACAGATTTAATGCAACATACATTTTATATGAGCTTCGTTCCCATCCCTTGATTTTACCAGCCCCCACAAGAGCCTTCTCCCACAGCTTGACTTTCTCTCCCCCAAATTCCTGCTTGTGCTCGTCCAGGACGTCTCTGTAGCGTGATTTTTGGTCCAGCTGCACATCAGACCGTTCCACATGGTAGAAAACGGGCAGGATCTCTTTCTTCCCTCCTGATCTAGACGAATGCTCTACCATGAGTGCGAGCGTCTCAAGGCACTGAGGGCTATTAGCATAGGCTGTTGAAAAGATAGGTATGTAGATGTTGGAGCTGGAGACCGATAGCCGAAGCTCTTCGGGTAGAATAGATGGGATGTCGCCAACTCTGAAAACGCGAATTCCGTCAGCTTCCAAGCAGCGACAGAGGGAACCAACGAATCCAATGGGACTATCCGATCCAATGTAACTCAGGATCACATCATCTTGATTCAGCCTCGCTGGTTTATCTTCGACGAGGTCAGATAATTCAGCAACACTCGATTCTGCCCCTGATTTTAGCTTCTCCTGTTTTCTTGACTCGCCTTCTCGGCCAAAACTGGGCGCGACTTCTTTCCGTTTTCTGCTTCGGGAATCAGCCATAGTAGTTTCCGACTTCAATTCAATCTTTCGTCGTCCAGTTTTCACTCTACCTGGGTTTTTCAGAGAATGGCCAAGTGAACCGTTCGGGTTTGCCTTAACGGTCGTTCCATCCCAGCTTAAGAAGACAAATTCCACCAAAAAAAAAAAAAAAAAAAAAAAAAAAAAATGTACTCATTTACGAAAATTCAAGAGAAATAACTCATTACCAGATTTTCAGTCTTGCTGTTGCTCGGGTAAAATTACTGTACACGATATATTTACGAACTACGGAGCAATGGTACGATGATGGACGTAAGTTACTAAGGATAAATAATTTATAATAAATTCAAGTTGTTGACGGTATCCCATAAAAAGTCACAAACGTTAGGAAATTCTAGCACACGAGACTTTGAGGTAAATCACTTGTTATTATTTCATTTGTTTCGCAAAAAATAATTTCAAGAAAAATATTTTCTGAATTTTTCAAGATTCAGTTTATGGAAAATAAATTGATTAAGGAAAATATTTTCCATTAATGAAAAAAAATATTTTCCACTTTTCAAGTAGGGAAAATATTTTTCATATCTTCTTTCACCAAACAACTTTTTCTTTCATTTTTATTTTTCTTTTCTTATTTTCGTTTTTCTTTTTTTTAAATTGAGTTTTTAATTATTTTTCTTTTTTTTTCTTTTTTTTTATTTCCTTTTCTTTTAATTATAATGCAACTTTTCCTTATTTTACAAGAAGATCGAGAAAATTAGTTTTGTCTTTGAAAGATTCCATAGCTTTGGTACGTAAGCTTCTTAGACCGGAGCAGGTCTGTTAGCTTCTTCTCTTCCTCGAGCGATCTCCCAGTTGTCCCCCTGCCCGAGGAAATCACCTGGTCTTTACGCCTTTTCTTGAGCTTCTCACTCATGGATATCTGCAATAACCACTTGGGGCTTCCATCAACTAAATGGCCCGATGTTTGCCGTTACGAAGCCTTTCTCAGTTTCAGAGGAGGAGATATTCGGGGTGGCTTCGTTGAATTTCTCTACGAAGGCCTCGCTGATTCAGGGATCATTGCATTTATCGATCATCGTGGGATCGAGATCGGAGAACATATCATGCCTAAGATCTTACAAGTGATTGGGCACACGCAGATCTGCATTCCCATCTTCTCCAAAGATTTCGCTTCCAGTAAGAGTTGTCTGAAGGAGGTAGAGAAAATGGTGGAGTGTGACAGGACAATCATGCCCATTTTCTACGACGTCTCCCCTTCAGTGGTCGGTGAACAAAAGGAGAGTTATCGGCAGTCCTTCCGCGACCATGAGGCCGATGGAGTGACGTCAACGACTATAAACAACTGGAAGAAGGCTCTGCACAGTGTTTCAAGCAAACGAGGATGGGAATTGGAGAAATTCCAGCACGGGTAATACGAAATCAAGATTTCTATGCTTCTTTCGACTTTTCCAACAGTGGTCATCGAGTATGAAATCAACAAAAGAAAAAGTTAATGCATCTGTTCTTCTGCTTGGCGTATTATCCGAGCAGTTGTTACTTTTCACATCTTACTCTTTCCTTCTTTTCCCTTTGGCAGGCAGCGTGAACTTATAAATGAGGTTGTTTCCACGGTCCGCCGGTTGTTGAGGAAGGATGACTTATATGTGACGGCACATTTAGTGGGGATGGATCAACCTGTGCAAGAGGTGATGAGAAAACTTGGTGTTGGCTATGAAAATGGAGAAGTAATTAAAGGGCAAATGGTGACAGGAAAACGTGTGGTTGAGATATCGGGCCTTCCAGGAATTGGTAAGTCCACTCTTGCCGCGGTTGTCTACAACAAAATCCATCATCTCTTCGAAGGTAAGAGTTTCCTTAAAGAGGTTGAGCAAACGAGACACCTGTCTCTCCAAGAAGATTTAGTTAGTGGCCTCCAAAAGAGAGCATACACGTTCAAATCTCCTGCTGAAGGTAACGAATTTATCAAGTACAAATTTGGAGATTTAAGAGTTCTCATTATTCTTGACGATGTTAGTGATTTTAAACAAATCAATTCACTAGCTGGAGATTTAAGTTGGTTCGGTTCGGGAAGCAGAATCATTGTGATATCTAGGAGAAGTAATCTTGTTGACAACTATAATCAGGTGCATGTGACCTCTGCGAGCAGCACTACTATTAACAGGTGTGATGACATCCTCGTTGAAAAGTACGAGCTAAAAGAATTGAATAATGACCATGCTTTTCAGCTATTTTGTAGCGTTCTTAGAGAAAAACCTCTTAAAGAGGAATTCTCCTCTTTGGCATGTGAAATTATTTCGGCTGCTGGAGGAATTCCTCTGGTTATTGAGGTGGTTGTTCATTTTTATGTGGAAAGCCCATAGAATTTTGGAAGGAGGCAATGGGCAGATTGAAACGAGAGCCTTACACTGAGGGAGTAAAACGAATTCTGAAAAGAAGATATGAAGATTTAGAAAAAAAATGCCCAAAAGATATTTCTCGATGTAGCGTGTTTTTTTGTGGGAAAGGACAAAATTATACCCTCTTACATGTGGGAAGCTTGTAAATATGATCCTTATAGAGGAATTGATGAGCTTCATGACTTGTCTTTGGTCAAAACCAAAGAAAACAATGAACTGTGGATGAATAATCAACTAAAAGTCCTTGGGAGGGATATTGTCAAGGAGGAAAATCCAAGTGAACCTTTCAAGCGGAGCAGGTTATGGAATCAGGAGGATATCGAACCAGTATCGAACGAAAGGAAGGTAATTTGAAGGCAAGAAGGTGTCTTTTTTTAGTCTAAATTAAAGTACTTCTTTTGAATACTTATTCTATTTTCAGAGATGATTGCGAATGCACTTCTTTTTCACTTTCTCATTTTTCCATTTTTCCAGGATTGGCAGGACGCTGCAGTTGAAGCCCTCAGTGCGACATTCGACAAACCCCATTTATTTCCAAAACGTAGATTCTTTTGTGATTTCTCAAAGCTTAGGTATCTTAAAATGAACAATGCTATTGTCAAAGCATATAAGCAGAGTGCAAAGAGCTCCAGAGAGGATTTTTTCCTTCGAAGGTTAAAGTGGCTTGAATGGCAAGGGTGCAACGATATCTCCAGTCTACTTGCTTTAGATATGTCAAAATTGATCGTTCTTGATTTGTCTGGGAGTACCTCCAGCCATTGGCAGTGCTGGACACCAATTATGATGGTATGATGACATAACTGTGCATTTTCTTTTGCATCCAGTTTGACAATAGCTTATATTATTCTCTTGTTTTGCAGAGGGCCAAGAACTTGAAAGTTTTGATCCTAAAAGATTGTCGTTTGCTAATGGAATCTCCATTTTCCCATGCTGCTGTGACCTTAGAGAGACTAAACCTGGAACGTTCAACATTACCTACGTGTGTTGTGAGGTCCATTAGCAAGCTAAGGAACTTAGTTTCTTTGAATATTAAGTTCTGCAGCTTCGTGCAAGAGCTGCCAAAAGCTATAGGTTCCTTGGAAGCTTTGAAAGAGCTATACATCGATGGAACTCCCATTAAAGCCATTGATATTGCAGAGGGTTCCTATGGGAAGCTTAAAATTCTGAGTGCTTGCAACTGCAAATTCTTGTCTCTACCCAATTCAATTGGTAACTTGAAATCTCTTTCGTACCTAGCATTAAACGAGACTAAACTGAGTGAGCTCCCTTGTTCTATCGGATTGTTGGAGAATCTCCAGACGCTATCTCTGAGAAACTGTACGAGCTTGTGGAAATTGCCGGATTCCATTGGGGACCTCAAAAAGCTGCAAGTCATGGATCTTTCAAGCACAATAGTTGACGAAATACCATCCTCTGTCAGGGATTTACAAAACTTGAAAGAACTAAAGATGGCTGGCACTCACATAAGAGAATTTCCTGGAGGCATTAAGAATCTAGAGAGTTTAGAAGAGATAGATTTCTTGGGCTGCAGAAATTTGAGAGGGGAGTGCAACATTACGGGATTATCGTCTTTGCGGGTGTTACTTCTAGAATACACTCATATTTCTCGGCTGATTGTGACCTATCGCCAAGCCTATGATCCCCAAAACCTCAAACTAGATGGCGATGTTCCCATCTCGATAATTGGAACTACCCAAGGGCATGGCATCAGTTCAACAGATGCGAGACTACACCACAGTTCTAGGCTGACGGAAATCACATCAGCATGCGATGATGAGCCACAGACCGTAGCAATGTGGCGGTCCGACAGAAGCAAGGAAGTTATCGGTGGATGAGGTTTGGCTACGGAGGAAGTTAGCGCTCCTATCCCATTAATTCAAATTTGTAATTCATCAAGCATGTAAACTGATCTTCGTGCAATAAGGGCTGTTAGGGGCATAGTCAAATTCGAATTTTCGCTTCTATTTTGAATTTTGAATTTACATTCTTCTTCCATTTTCTTGGCCTTCACACGCGCACACTCTTTATTGTCTTGAACGCATGTCAATTTCCTGCAATTTTGTGCGTACATGTTAGCTTTGGATTTGACTCGATGTAAGTATTATGTAGTTTATTTGATTGATCTGCAAGATAACTGCAAGGTCGTCAGAGTACGAGTTTTAGTTCATTTCTCGATCGTTCATCTCATTAGTACTCTCCTTGATCAATAGTAAAGAATGAAATCTTGTTCTTTTTTTTCTTTTTTTTTGTCAATTTAAAAACCAGAACGAAAAACTTAATGCTGCATCCGTCCATCTTCAAGGTACAATATGTTTGTGAATGTCGTCGCACCTATTTTACCAAAAATCGGAAGTGATTGCTTTTTCAAATAAAATTGAAAATGATTATTGCTTGGTTCTCTTAATAATTGATTTAATTTAACTAGTATGAAAACTATATATGTAATAATCTAAATATAGTCAACATACATTGTCTCTTTCAAAAGAACATCTTGCATAAAAAATTGTGCTTACGGCACAATAGAAAAGAGAAAACTAACTAACTAACAAAAAATTAGTGTATTTTATTTCCGAGATTTATAACACAATGTATTTAATGACACTTATAATGAATGAAAATATCAATACATGATTAATATGCTGGCTTTTTATGACATTTTCAATCTTTCTTAACGAGATTTTTTAGGACTATATCTTGTAATATTATGACTCACATATGTATGATATATTATCGTTATCTCAAGTTTGTGTTGTATACAACACCCATATATGTTGGAAGATTTTAATTTGTTCAAAATCTGATGTTGCCTTTTATGAATAAGATATATATAGCAGCACAAGATTTTCGTTGGTTACTTCTTTTATCCAAGTTCGAGTATTTGACCAAGAAGTGGACGTCTCTTCCTTGTTCAATATATAAAAGTCGCACAAGAAAGACAGAGAAAAGGGCAGCTATTGTTTAATCCGTGCAGCGGCCTCCAAAAAGAATCAACAACGAGCCAAACCGACGACTCTTTCCAGGACGCGCGAAAGAGTTTGTTCTTCGGCCAGGCATAGGAACAAGACACATGTAAATAATATATACTATGAGTTTTACATTCAATTGAGTTATTGATTTATAAAAACTGTAGGTTTGGACTTAATCTAAATGTAAGAAACACTTGAATATATATAAGCGATTGTAACCTGATTCTTTGATTATTAGTGGGCTTTTGCCGCTGGCTCTCTCCATGGAGTAGTATGGGCTGTCGAACTGAACCATGATCTCTGGTGTCATTCATTTTTCCTAATTTATATCACTAGTAATTTTGCATTAGCTTAATTACAAGATCTTATCAATTTTTGCATTAATTTTACAACACTAGAGAAAAAGAAATGTATTTTAAAAAGAACATTTTGATCAACTAAGTATATCCAATTCTAACAAAGTGTGAAATGGTATAAGTAAGTTACTTAAATTCATAGGACCCTAGTAATTCCACTTTCGTCTCAGGAGAAAAGGCCAAAAAGGTTTGGCCCCGGCTGCGTTCATCGTCATACAGTGCTTGAAAGCATCGCTGCCAGCTTTTCCCTTTATCCCTCCACCTTGCGTTGCAGGCGGAGGAGAAGACTCTGCATTCCCGAATCCTAAGATGCTCAATAGACATTAGTTTGTCTACATCTTTTGGATCACGAGTTAAAATTCTGTTCAATGCACATGGGTCATGAAAGGATTACCACAACATATATCTTGTTTTCTCTGACATAAATTAGCAGCTGCTCCGAAAATCTTATACGAACTCGGCCCCAAAATAAGACAACACCATCTCGACTTGCAGTTGTTAAGTTGCCACTGTTTCAAAAAAAAAAGAAAGAGGTCGCGACAGCTTGGCGACTCCGCTGGGGAATTCGAGGACTTAGGCCATTTTTGTCTTGTTTAAATTCTTTACTGACTTGTTTTTATTTTTTCTTTATGCAGGTCAGTAGTTTAGAAATTTATTTTAATTTTGTTTAAAATAGATTATCTTGTGATTATAAACTGTTGTGCATGCTTTACTGTTTTAGCACTACACATGGCACACACAACCCGGCCGCCGGACCTGGGCCGCCATAGGATTTTTAAGATGGTGTTAAGAAAGATACGACCTCGAACGCGAGACTGCGATGTAGAGGTCGCCTTTCTTTTCCCCGAATTTCTTAGCCGAGGTTAAGGGGGTATGCTGCTAACGCGAGACTGCGACGGGCGGATACCCTTTTAATTTCATCAAGCCTTCTGAGTTAGAAATCGAGCCGCACGTCCCATCTGTATGTCTTTGTGCTTACCATTTTATTTAAAAGTAAAGTGATTTCTTTACTTTTACTCAGTCTTTTATTGGCCCATGGCAATTTAGGATAAGCTTTTCAAAGTCCCAGTCTATATGCGATGGGGAAAGACGATATCCAGTTCATTCCTGCTCCCAAGGCGGAGCTCTTCAGATGGTGGGGTCAATTAGATCAGTTTGACCAAGAGCACGTGAAGGCCAAAATCGGTCATCTCTTATCGTTGATCCAAATCACTGTTCGTCCTGAAGTCATACAAGCCATGGCACATTTTTGGTGCCCGAAGACAATTACTTTTATATTCGGTAGGTTTGAGCTAACCCCAACCCTGGAAGAATACAGCATCATCACTGGAATGCCTCTTGAGAAAAAGCTTGTCAAGCCATCGATAGGCGCCCTCCCATTGCATGGGTTAGCACGATTTTTAGGAATTGAAATCCATGTCATGAGACAAATTCTCGAAGACAATCATAATACCTGCCCACTAGAATTTATGAATGCCTGTTTCCAAAATCAGCTTATGACCCAGAAAAGTGAGATTTTCCTCCTGGCCTTTTCGGGCTCATTATCTTCCCCCATCAAAGAAATGCCATAACTCCCAAGATGGCATGGATAGTTGCTCGAGATCTTAAGAGGGGGAATTATGTCAACATGATTTTAACTGAAACATTCTTGTCCTTTAATCGTTTTAAAGACAACTCGGAGAAAATCATGCGAGCCTCTCCTGAAATTTTACAAGTCTGGTTCTTTTCTCACCTAAGCGAATTTCGAGACTTCATGCGATCGCCCAAACAAATGCTTTTGAAAATCCATTACAAAAATTTATGGTTTTAGGACCGTACATTCCCAATCAAAGCTGTTTAAATTGGGTAAGCTTCCTAAGAAACCCAGCTCCTGAGGCATTCCAATGGTGTGCTGGTTGGTTCCATGAAAAGAGGGCCCGCTTTGCTTACATGCGCACCCGCCCAATTCCGTTGCTCGGTCTCACCGGCGCCATTCCCTACTACCCGTATCGGGTAGCACGACAATATGGAGCCCTTCAGGAAATCCCACCGCCTTTCAAGATGATGGTCCCTCTAGTTCTTTTCAACACAAGCCGTGACTATGAATTCGAAATTTCTACCGCTGAGGAAACCTGGGACAAGTGCCATCGCAAAATGATTGTGATACCTGAAGGGCTTGAGGGAGAAGAAAAAGCCCACCACGCCTCTATGTCCTACATCCACAACCATTGTATCCCGACAAGATGGAAGCCATTAGTCCCTCACTCAATCAGCAAAAGCAGCCCGCACGAGCAAGCAGAGCTCATGGAGAGGGATTTGGGAATGGACTGGATGCACACCTCAGAGCCAGCCCAAGGAAGCAGGCATCCTCGCAAGAGCAAGGCTCCCCGTCGCATATAAATTGGGAATCATGTGCCCCTTAGTGTTAATAGTGTGAAAGTTTTGTCCCATTGTTCAGGGACTTTTGTTTAATATCTAGTATTTTATTTTGTCATTTCAATTTCAAGTTCTAGATGTTAGAAGTCTCATGGGTCTATAAAATCCTCTTTTGATGAATAAAAAAGCAGTTAGACCATTGCCATGGGTCAATTTTTGTTTACTTTCGTGCTCATTCATTGTTTTCACAACAAACAGGTAATTATGAATCGCCGGCCACCAATCGCCCGTGATTGGCCTCATGCAATAGGACCCGATCGAATGATGTACAAAATCGTCTCATTAACATTGAAGATGGCGTAGGACAGATGTCCATTGTCCTTCAACAACTCTCGAGACAAATGAAATCCACTCAAGCTGAGCCCAACTCTATAGTTGCCTTAAACACCGTCATGACACCCGCAAATTTGCCAGAAAATAGCCAGTACTATGGACAGTTTGAAAGGATCATGAAAAAGTTAAACCAGCTGCAGGGGCGGAATCCCATGGACCTTTCCAATTATGCCGGCATTGAAATCCCTGAAAAGCTCAAAGCACCTGAATGCGAAAGGTATGCTGATACCTCCCGCCTAGAGACCTACTTGCAGGCCTACCTGGTCCGCAGGATGATTCAATCGTACCAATCAAACTTGACTGGCCCTGCCTTGTGATGGTACATTGTCAGGAAGATTAGTCCCCTTAAAACTTGGAGGGAATTAATTCATGTTTTCCATCAAGAACACGATATTGACATCACCCCTGACATCACCTTACCCTACGAAGAGCCAATGATCGTGGAGCACGAGGAGCCATTAGTCACTGAGATAAGAGAGGAGCATGTCAACGAAGCCTTGCATGATAAATGGGCAGTTGAGCAACATCCTGTTACTGGAAAATTTTCCACTAGGAAAGGCAAGGAGCCTTTGTACGAGATCATAGACTCAGAGCCTGTTCAAGAGTGGGGCACAACTGGACAACTCCCCAAGCTTACTCCAAGAGCTAAGGTCCAAAGAATACCAACCCCTATCAACCTGGAAAGTGAATCAGACAGTGAAACTCTAATGTCTCTCACTTCCCTTGACAGAATCAAGTTAGCAAAACGAAGGGCCTTACTCAAAAGGTCTGGACCAAAAGCCAAGAAAAGAAAGCCCAAGCAGATAGATTCAGCATCTACCGACGAGCCACCGCACCAAAGCTTCGAGCATTCCCAAGAATACAGCTTTGAAGGCCACCATCCTCTAGAGTACAACCCTGAAGACTTCCCGGCCCTAGAATACAATCCCAAGGACTTCCAGCGTTATTTCGACAATGAAACTGACGATTCATCGTATAACTGTTTCCTACTCTCACCCGGGGATGAAGGCCCGTCAGAAGAAGAAGCATGCGTCTTTATCCGCTACGATCCTAACGAAGTACTAAGCTCGTCCTCTGACCATGAGGATAGTTTCAATACTTCATCCTCATTCGAAAATTCTAACCCAGAAGAAGGTAATGGGGTAATCTCAGTAGAGTCCAACTCTCCCGAAACAGAAAAATTCACCACTACAACGAATATGCGGTGGGAAAACCAAAGTGGCCTAACCAGGGATACATCAAGCCCGTCTTGTGCTCATAGGATCATGACCCCTGGAGGAATGTGGATACCTAATCTCCGCAAGTATAATGGCACGACTTGTCCCGTGGCCCACTTGCAGTACCTCCATGCTGAAATGAGTCGGTATTATGGCCCGATGTCATTCACAACTCAAGCCTTCCAAGAAAGTCTTACAGGGTCTGCATTGCAATGGTTCATCACAACAGATATCTACCTCATGAGAGATTGGAATGAGTTGTCTTCTGCATTCCTACTTCAGTATCAAAGCCAGATTGGGACTGAAGTGCCTTGTCAGAACTTGGTTCACTTCAGGAGAAGACCGATGGAGGATTTCCGAGCGTATGCAAGGAGGTGGGAGGCTTTTATGATGCAAATTTACCCTCAACTGGCCAAAGAAGAAATGATAAAGCTGTTCATAGGGACTTTACCTCGCAAGCATTGTTGTTGGTTGCATGGGTTGCATTTCCGTAGCTTCAATGAAGTGGTCCTCTCATGCGAATACTTCGAGTCTACTGGAGGCGAGGAACTCAAAGGCGCTTGATTTCAAAACCAGCACTATCAAAGTGCTCCTTTTCATAGGAGTTTTCATGGGTGTTGCTTGTTTTTATAATTTCATGTTTCTTATCCCGTCTAGTGTGCTACTGTTGTATTTTCCATTCTAGTAATCTAATGTACAGTTCTAATATTTTGTTTTGAAAGCATGAGGCGGTATCCCAAACCGGCCCAGTGATGTTATCCAACCATGAAAAAAATATCATCCAAGGAGAATACCGAGGGCTGGGCTTCCTCATGCTTTTTCTCCCCCAAGACGTATTTTGAAAATAAAAATATTTCATCACCCAAAAGTTTTTGTTAAAACAAGATGATAAATTTAATCATGTTTGTCTTTCGATTCATTCACTTCATGTCTCGAAGATCATTCCCGTCCTCTTTGACTTAGTGTGGCAGAGGGCATTTGAAGCAAGCGCATCATGTGAACTCGCCAAATTCAAAGACACCCTGCCAAGAAAACAGGGGCAAATAGAAAGGAGCATCCCGTTTCAAAAAAAGGGGTAAGTCTTATTCCCTTAACATAATATTGAGAATGACAACCCCCATTTTCTATTTACAGGATACGAAAGGTGAGACATAATAGGTACAGGCATACAGTTGAAATCGAAGCATCCATGACATGCCTCACTCTTGCCCAACTCCATCCTAAGCCAAAGGACTATCTTGTCGCACGACGCGCCCAAACGGCTAGATGTTACAAAGATATCAACTTCAACATAAGGAAGGAGTTCCTCCTCTTCCTTTTAAGTGATTACTTGTCAACGGGAGAAAATCTAGACAGTCAAGGCGATCTATAGCCTCACACCCCGGACAATGACTTTGGAATTTAGAAGCTTCACTCCGGACGCATGCTCTCCCAAGAAGTAATTGCCATAAGAGAATTGGAGATTTTGATTGTCCATCTCAGATTCCATAGAAGCTTGAGGTACATGACTTTGCCCAATGGCCATATAGTCAAAAAAAGAAGAAAAATTCCGCGAAGGAAGGCGTTGAAGATAAATCGACAAACCATCAATCATACATACATGGCCAGGAGTGAGGAAGGCCAATCGAAAGAAATGTCAAATTGTGCCAAGACGAAAAGGCTGTCATCGATATTCAAATATCCCTAGGAGTTAGCAAATACAAACTTTAGAGAAGAGTAATTTGGTATCGTTTCCAATACTCTCGGTGTCGAACTCACTTTTGACATATTTTCTTCTATTGACAGAAGCATAGGATTCAAGAAGCAAGCTTAATGATTAATTTGGACAAATCAAATGACCTGTATCGATTTACCTAACTTGGTATGAAGGGACGTGTCGTCCAGGAGCCGGTTCGATTAGATAAAAAAGGAAGCGCCCTACGGACACCATCGGCGCCTCTAGCCCAAAGGGTATCCAGGGAAGAAGCAAAAGGTCCCAAGTCGGGGTTCGAATCCCGACGCGGCGCTTAGCCGCTTGGTAAAAAAAATAATAATTTTTTTTTTGCTTCCTTGCACTTGCAAATTACGAGAGAACATGTGACATAACGAGGCAAAAGACATAGGACTTCGTGTCCCACTTGCACTTCAAGTTCATCCAATCATCTGCAAACCAGTGAAGGGAAACATTGGGGATCAAAAACCAAACTTGATGGTCAATATTGGCCAAGTGAGGTTCGTGGAAATGACCTGCATCAAATTCACCTGGCTTCGTGTAAAAAGACGTATCATCCAGGAGCCAATTCGAGAGAATAATTGACCTAATGAAGCAAGGGACATAGGACTTCGTGTCCCCCTCTCACTTCAGTTCACCCAATCATCTGCAAACCAGTGAAGGGTAAAGTTGTATCGCTTCCAATTATTCAACTCTTGAAAGAGTTCATGACTAACACATTCCCTCTTGTTTGTTGCAGGATCACCTAACTGTCAAAAGCAAGGATAACGAATCAATGAGAAGCATGTCTTGTTTGTTGCAGGATTACCTGACTGTCAAAAACAAAGATAATAAATCAATGAGAGGCATGACAAACTCTCCTAAGCGAAACGGCGTCTTGAGTAATCGCCAAAGCAATTGACAGAAAATCTTCAGGCCTCAACCCACATTTGATTTTGGCCAGACTAATTGATCTACTTGTACATCTTCTCTTCTGCACAGGCAAAAGCAGAGATGCCCGATCAAATTCCCAACCCCAACTGATCATTCATGTGTCATGTCCCTAATCAATAAGGACAACCATCGACACCCATTTGCAAATAACCCTTTCGATGTTCAAAATTTAGCATATTTGGAAACACCATTATGTTAGCCCCTAAAGTTGTCAATAGGGTTTTTTTTTGAGTCAAAACCATTCACTTGTTTTGAAGAGTTCAAACTCCATTATATTCAAAATGTTGCATGTCATTTCCAGATGAATTTTGCATGATGATTTCGTCTGTCTAAGTCATTGATTCCACTGAGGATTATCAGGATAGACAGCTAAGTGAAGAATACAAGATTAAATTGAGCATGCTGGATGAGGTGTGTCAGAATGATGAAAGGCAAGCCATATCCTACACACAGTCCCCCATCTATACACTTGTGAGATGAGTGCAGAAGATTCCATGGCTATAGGGTAAAGAGTTCTCTCGCGAATGGTACGATAACCAAAATAGTGAGAGGCATTTCATTGCTCACCCCTTTGAGCTCCTTACACCGGTGAAGTTTCTCCCATACCCCCATCAAGAACCACCCCACACTGGGGCAGATCGGAGGCGAAGCAACATCACAAGGTGAGAAGAGAGATAGAAATTTTCTTGCTCGCACTTGCATCAATCTTTGGGTGTCCTTATTGCATATGAGCACTCACGTTAATTTAAGTGCCATAGAATGACGAAGAGCAATTCTTTCTCTATGCACTTGTATTCATTGTACAACCCAATTGAGTCTGTAATTTCACCCTCACATGGAGGCAAAATAGAAGTTACTGCCATAGCCCAGAGCGCCTATTGAAGATGAAGACTCAAGAGTCTAATAATGGTGCTTCGATTGAACTTGCCTAGGCCGGTTCCTCCTCCGACAACAAAAACAGGGGCATAAAAAAGTAGTGTACCTGGTAAAAGCAAGGTCAATGCCCATAAATGAAGAACTGGAATAAAAAATAGGAGCATGAAAAAAAGCGGTGTGCCTGGTAAAAGCAAGGCCAATGCCCTCCAGTCAAAAATACAGCCAAGAAAAAGTTGTTGTTGTGGTTCAATTGATAGAGCCTCCATCTGACAATGAGAAGAAAGACCGATGACAAATGCCAAGGCAATCACCAGCTCTCGCCCTTTTACACATGAGTCAAGCCAACATTGCATCCCATTGTAAAAGTCTCTTCGACTAGGGGCACTTCAATTAACGTAGGATTTCATATGTTTATAAGCATCGCTCGAAGAAGTACGAGCAAGATTACTCTATCTCTTTTCGCAGGGTTCTCGACTTGCAAACCCGAAGATGATCGTGCGGAACTTCGTTCATAAGCCTTGACCTCGACGGTCCCATTTGATGAGCCATTGACCAAATCTTCGTCACGGTTTCAACAAAGATCTCTCACATTGGTAAAGTCGTACCGTTTGCGAGAATACTCAGACCCCTGCTGACATGATTACAGTAAGATAGTGTGGTCCTTATAAATCCTGTATTAATGGTCAGGATAGCCTTCTCCATGAGAGTGAGTGAAAAGTCCTTTCAGATCGAAAGTCCCTCATCTGGCATGCTCAAAGCATCTATATTCCGAATAAATGTTGTCTTTCAAAATCTTCCCCAATGGAAATCGATGATGCAAAACCGACAAAATTATCATGCATGAATCTCATTTAAACTCATAAATTTACAGCATATACAATCATGTGTGCATATTGTGCAAATAACAGACATACTCTCAGAGATCAGAGATATTGTCAAGTAAGCATATCTCTATCCCCATTTGTCTTAAAGTACCTACCACTGTCCAGGTACTCTCTTATTAACGCTCGACCTATTCGAGTTGTCCCTTGAGTTTGGGTGCTTGCAACTGTCTAAGTACCCCCTTGTTTTTTAGTACCCACCACTTGTCGGGTGCTCTCTCTGTTGACACTCGACCTATTCGAGTCGTCCCTTGAGTTTGGGTGCTTGCAAATGTCTAAGTATCCCCTTGTCTTTAAGTACCCATCACTTGCTAGGTGCTCCCTCTGTTAACACTCAACCTATTCGAGTCGTCCCTTGAGTTTGGATGTTTGCAACTGTTTTAGCATCTCATTGTCTTTGAGAACCGGCTACCATTCGGATACTCCCTTTTCCGACACTCGACACATTCAAGTTGCCCTTAGAGTATTAATGCTTGTGATTGACCAAGTATCCATTTATCGTTAAATACCTACTGCTGTTTAGGTATCCCCATATTGTCAAGTACCCACCGTTGTCTAGGTACTTCCTTTTCATGACACTCAACTTGCCCGAGTTGTCCCCAAATAATAACAGCTGTTCAAGCATTCCGCTGCTTTATGTGCCTGCGCCTACCCAGGTATGCTTTCTTACACTTGGACCTACTGAGTGGTCCAAGATCATGTCATTAAATACTTGTGTTCATCCAAGTATTCCAGTACTTTGTACACCTGTGGCTATCCAGGTGTTCCACCCCTTTTAAGTGCCTGCGGCAATCCAGGTAAGCCTCGTGCTACATTCAAATTCCCAACTACCAGGAGGTGAGAAACCTTCACGAATATATGAGGCACGTCCTCGATATTCCAACTACCAGGAGGTGAGAGACCTTCACGAATATCCCAGGTACGTCCTCGATATTCCCCATTACCAGGAGGTGAGAGACCTTCACAAATATGCGGGGCATGCCCTCAATATTCCAACTACCAGGAGGTGAGAGACCTTCACGAATATGCGAGGCACATCCTCGATATTCCCATTACCAGGAGGTGAGAAACCTTCATGAATATGCGAGGCACATCCTCGATATTCCCAATTACCAGGAGGTGAGAGACCTTCATGAATATCCCGGAGTGCGTCCTCGATATTCCCCATTACCGGAGGTGAGAGACCTTCACGAATATGCGAGGCACATCCTCGATATTCCCATTACCGGAGGTGAGAAACCTTCACGAATATGCGAGGCACGTCCTCAATATTCCCAACTACCGGAGGTGAGAGACCTTCACGAATATCTCGTACGTCCTCGATATTCCCCATTACCAGGACGTGAGAGACCTTCACAAATATGCGGGGCATGCCCTCAATATTCCAACTACCAGGAGGTGAGAGACCTTCACGAATATCCCAGGTACGTCCTCAATATTCCCCTTTACCAGGAGGTGAGAGACCTTCATGAATATCCAAGGTACGTCCTCGATATTCTCATTGCCAGAAGGTGGGAGACCTTCACGAATATCTCAGGTACACCCTCGATATTCCCATTACTAGGAGGTGGGAGACCTTCACGAATATCTCAGGTACACCCTCGATATTTCCCAAATTGCCAAAAGGTGGGACACCTTCACAAATATCCAAAGTACCCCTTCGATACTTGTGATCATCCAGGTATCCCCAAAGAGTTTGTACCTGTGATTGTCCAGGTACCCATTCGATACTTGTGATCATCCAGGTATCACCAAAGAGTTTGTACCTGTGATTGTCCAGGTACCCCTTCGATACTTGTGATCATCCAGGTATCACCAAAGAGTTTGTACCTGTGATTGTCCAGGTACCCATTCGATACTTGTGATCATCCAGGTATCACCAAAGAGTTTGTACCTGTGATTGTCCAGGTACCCCTTCGATACTTGTGATCATCCAGGTATCCCCAAAGAGTTTGTACCTGTGGTCATCCAGGTACCCCTTCGATGCTTGTGATCATCCAAGTATCCCCAAAGAGTTTGTACCTGTGATCATCCAGGTACCCCTTCGATGCTTGTGATCATCCAGGTATCCTCTAAGAGTTTGTACTTGTGATCATCCAAGTACTATCTCCCAACAAGCGAGATGCCCCGAGAAAGGTCGGCGCATCTTCCGTCAAGGCGACCGAAGAAAGGTTCGGGTCCTAGACAAACCAACTTATTGCTTTAACAAAGCGACCAAAGAAAGGTTCGGGTCCCGGAAAAGCAATTCCCCGTCAAGGTGACCGAAGAAAGGTTCGGGTCCTAGACAAACCAACTTATTGCTCTAACAGGCGACCGAAGAAAGGTTCGGGTCCTGGAAAAGCAATTCTCCGTCAAGGCGACCGAAGAAAGGTTCGGGTCCTAGACAAACCAACTTATTGCTCTAACAGGCGACCGAAGAAAGATTCGGGTCCTAGAGGAGCAATCTCTCGTCAAGGCGACCGAAGAAAGGTTCGGGTCCTAGACAAACTATTGATTGTTTTAACAGGCGATCGAAGAAAAGTTCGGGTCCTGGAAAAGCAATTCCCCGTCAAGGCGACCGAAGAAAGGTTTGGGTCATAGACAAACCAGTTGATTGTTTTAACAGGCGACCGAAGAATGGTTCGAGCCCTGGAAAAGCAATCTCCTCATATCACCAGGTAAGATGACGCCTTGATACTTGCCAAACTCGGGGCTCACACCCTATCTCACTCACTCCCGGTAAGTAACTACGGTATCTTCTTATCTGTCTTAGAATATGTAATGTTATATTGTTCTTTTCCGCATAGAGTAATAGGTCCTAAATAAAATATAATCTATTGCACATGCATGGATAAAATTGAGGCATCAGTCTGTCTTTGAATGCAACCTCTGCGAGCTCATCTTCAAAGAGGGGCAGCTGTTGACACCTCAATTTTAATTAGTTTTATTAATTAAGTTTTTAATTTTGTCTTTTTGGATAAATAGATAATAAAAAGATAAAACAACAAAAAAACAAATAAAAACAGGAAATAAAACCAAAAATAAAACAAAAACAGCAGCCCATTTTTCTCCCTCTCTTCCCCCTCCGCATGGGCCTCTACAGCCCACTTTCCTTCTCCTCCGGCCCAGCCCTTTTCGGTCTTCTTCTACCTTCATCCGCTCTGCAACACACGCGTAGAGAGAGCGACGTCGGATGAGCGGACGGACGGCAACAAAGGGGGGGCAGCTGGAGGACAGATGGCGGATGGGACGCCGGTTCGGCCACGGGGGTCCGGTCGGCAAGCCGAAGACCGGCGGCCGAGCCTCTCCGTCGACCGGACCTCCTCGCCTATAAATAGCGAAGCATTTCCATCGTCGAAGCGGACACCAGAGAAGATCGCGAGCTTGGAAACCTCCTCCTGAGAGACTTCGGAGGAGGTTGAAGAGCGAGCGAGAGAGAGAGAGGCCTGCGAGCTCCAAGAGATCCCCTGAGAGACTTCGGGGAACTCAAAGAGCGAGCAAGGGCGAAGCGATTGGGTCGCGAGCTCAACGACCTCCCTCCGAGAGACTTCGAGGGAGGCCGGCGGCAAGCAAACCCAGATCTGCGAGAACTCGAGAGCGGAGAGAGGAGAAAATCGAAGCCGCGAGCATTCAAGCTTCCCAGAGACTTCGGGGAGGCTCGACGCTCGCGAGCCCCCCGATCAAAGGGAGGGAGCAGAGTTCGGGCACCCTCCGCCGTCGCCGCCGCTGTCGCCACCGTTCGCCGTTCAAGCTGCCATTCACGGACAGGTAACATACCGCCACCGTCGCCGCCGCCGTCACCGTCGTCCCTGTAGTTGTGCCTCGGCCCTCTCCCTCCTCGACTCCGCGGATTCGCAAACCCTAGGGTTTGCGATTTCCGGGTCACGAAGCGGATCCGGGTTTGGAAAGCGGGTAGGGTTTCCGCGATTTAAGGGGCGGCGGAAGTTGGGTCGGGTGCTGGAGCCAGGTCGGGTAGGGTTTCGTAGGGGGGAGCGGGTCGTCGGGTCGGGCGTGTGACCCGGCGCTCTAGGGTCAAATTTTTGAATATGGTTGGGCCTATTTGCACGTCAAGCTCGATCTCTCCCACTGTTTCCTTCTTTGTTCCATCAAATGCTCGAACGGAAGTCTTAGGAGTCTGGATTCGTTATGTCTCTATTTTAAGACGACAGAGTGTTGCTAGTGGACATATGTTAAGAGCAGATCCATTGTCAATCAATACTCGAGCGACGTGAGATGCGTTGCACTTGACTGATATGTAGAGGCCTTTGGTGTGTCCTCTACCCTCCTCGGGATCTCTTCATCAGAAAATGCCATTTGATCTTTTAGAAGGATGGTACTGACAAACTCCTCGAGTTTGTCATGTCCAATCGTTTCAGGGACATGTACTTCACTTAGTACCTTCATGAGGGATTTCGGTGCTTGACGGATGTCTCAAGTAATTCCAGCAAAGAGATCTCGTGCTGGTGATTTCCGTAATTGTTCCACCACGTTGTACTCGCCGGCTTTAACTACAAAAAAATTCCTTGGCTTCTTCGTCGGTGACGGGCTTGGCAAGCCGTGTATTGGCCCGAGCATAGGTTCGCCCGGATCTCGTGACTAAGCCAACATTGAGGTTGTAAGACCACGGTCTTTGCATTGTTGCCTTCCTATTTGTAGGGTCAGGGATCTCAATGACTATAGCTGCTTCTGCTGTCGATGCTTGAACTATGGCTCCTTTCCCTTCAAAGACGCCCTCAAGTGGGGTGGAATCCTTCTTCTCCCTCTTTGCGTTTAGTGTGGCAAATTCTTCATCCCAATTGATGACGACTTGTGATATAGTGGAGACCATGCCGGTGTGGCCAGTGTACACAATTATTCCTGCCTCTATCATTCTTGATACCCTTTCTTTCATTGTTGCTAAGGGTGGTATTTCATCGCCTGAATAATACCTGGTTTCTACTAGCCCTCGATAGATGTCAACAATATGTGCATTGACATTTCTGATTTGGCTGGCTTTCGTAACTGAATATTGCGTTTACTTTGTCGGTGTGATCGGGAGCGGATTGCTTTGGACATTTGGTTTTGTAGTTTGGAATGAGAAAGCCTTAGTATCCAGCAAGTTCGGATCCGATGCTTAAGGATGAAACACTCGTCGCCTTGAGTGGCCTACTTCTCCCATGTGATAGTCACATTTTTGGACGGGTCATAGCTGGAGAAGCTTTCAGCGTTGGGTCGTTTTGGCTCAATTGAGAGGAGGTTCTTGTTTCGGAGGATTGCCAAAACCTGTGATAGAGATCCAGGAAGTGGAGTGAATTGTCTTCTGTTGTTGTAACGCTGGGGTGGTTGACGACTAGTGGTCTGTTGCTGGCCTGTGCTTGTCTAAACGGTCAGGAGGTGACCGGTATTTGCAGTGTAGGTTGCATTAACATCTACCAGGGTTCTTTGTCTTTTTTTTAGGTTGAGCCTTCACGACGGGTGCGGGTTCGGTGAACCAGCCATCCCTTAACCCTATTTCAATCTGTTCTCCTACTTTGGAATGAGTTGATTGAATGATTCAACGATCGTAGTCACCATTCGGTTGCGGTATTCATAGGGGAGGGTTTTGATGAACATTTTCTTAGTTCAAAATCGTTGGTTCGGGACTGATCCGGGCGGCTAGATTCCTCCATCTAATAGCATATTCTTTGAAAGATTCATGCTTTTTCTTTTCCGTGCGCTCGAGATCTTCTCGAGAAGGGGTAATATCCATTATGAACTTGTATTGCTTGAGGAATGCCTCACTTGCTTCACTCCATGTTTCGAGGAGGTTTATATTTTTTGTGATGTACCACCTCAGGGCGGGACCTACTAGACTTGACTGGAACAACTGGATCATTAGAGGCACATTATTAATGTACTGGGTCATTCGAACCAAGTACATTTGCAAATGAGCCCTTGGGCAAGTCGTGCCATCGTATTTCTCGAACTCGGGCATTTTGAATTTTTCCGGCATTTTGACCTTGGAGTAGATGGAGAGGTCTGCTGGAGTAGGATCTTGGAGGCCCTGCAATTGTTTTAGCCTCTCTTCAAGTTTCTCAAGGCGTTTGTCATGTTCAGTCTTAGACAAACTGTTGGGCTTTGCTTTCTCAACTATGATCTGGTGCGTATCCTCCTCCAATTCGGGCATGTTATCATCGGTATCTCTTCCTTGATCACCTCGGGTAGACGATTGTGGTAACAATACTTCGATTGAGGCTGGGGCGGGAGCCAATTTGCCTTGGATGGAATCTATCTGCTTTGAGAGTTGTTGAAGCACATTGAAGACTTGCTTCATTTCACTTTCCATAATCTCGACACGGCTTGGTACATTTTCTTCGGCCATTCTAGCTTTTGGATTTGGTGAATATGACTATGACGTGATTACTGCTAGCACGTAAAATGGAGAAAACGTAAATGAGGGAAACACATGAAAAAGCGGCTCGTGGCAAGGGTCGAGTCATTCTTATTTATTAACAGGAGATTTATACGAGCTCTTTACACCCAGTTAGAACGACCCTAGATATTCACATTAGAAATATTCACATCAAAAGTCCCACTGCCCATTTTTATATGCGATGGGAAGTTCCAGTCTTGTGAAGCCGCTTGCTTCTTCGTACTTGCTTCGATACGTGTCTCCTGCTGGTCTCCAAGCTCTTTTCAAGAGATTCGATTCGCCCTTGCAGGGTAAGTTTATCAACTACATCGGGGATTACTGGTTGTAGCTCCTTGGGAATTATATGGTTGAGGATATAGAATGTTGATGCATGATGAACTTTTTCTTGTCCTTTTAACCTTCTGGGTACGACGATCTTTTCAGTGTGACATCTACTCCATGCGTTCTGAATTATGCGGATCTCCTCCAAGTAGTTGTAGTCTCAGTACGGGTGAAAAGATTCGGAACAATCCCCGATTTGAGCGGTGGCGGGATTTCTTGGAGGACCCCGTATTGACGAGCCACCCTATATGGATAATATGAGGTAGCTCCGGAGAGGCCCAAAGCAACGGGATGGGGTTGTAATAATTAAGCGCAAAGCGTGCCTCTCCTACAAAGAACCATTTAGCTCGCCATAGGAATGTCTCAGGGACCGGGTTTTTTAGCAAGTTAATCCATCGAGAATACTCTTCATTGGGAGAATATTTTTCCAAGGTTTGAAACTTTTGTAATGGGTGTTTAAACTCGTTGATTTCAAATATTTGCATGAGGTGCCCAAATCCTTTGATATGGGAAAAGAACCACATTTGTAAAATTTCTGGAGCGGCCCTCATGATTTTTCTTTTTGGTCCTTGAAACGATTAAGGGATAAAAACGTTTCGGCTAAAACCATGTTCACATATCCTGCTCCAAAAATGACTTGATTTACCACCCATGTGATTGAAGGATTTATAGCATTCTTTCGATGGGGAAAGATAATAAAACCAAAGAATGCTAAGAGGAAGATCTTGGCTTTTGAGTCATTGATTGTTTTTCAAAGCATTCAGTTAAAGATGATAGTGGAAAAGCATTGTTGTTTGCTTGAACAATTTCTCTTACCGAATGATTTTTTAAAAACCGTGATAGACTAACCACGGGGTCAATGCCAATTGGTGGCGTGGCAAGCTCGCTTCCCAGGGGCATTCCTATGGCGAGACTGTACTCTTCTAAAGTCGGAGTCAGTTCAAATCTGCCGAACATGAAGGTGGATGCTTCAGGGCACCAGAAATGTGGGAGTGCTTGCATGACCCCAGAGTGGATATTGATTTGGAGCAATGGGAGGAGATGACCGATTCTTGTTTTGACGCACTCTTGGCCGAGTTGATCTAACTGCTTCCACCATCTGAGAAGCTCTCTCTTGGGGGTAGGAATGAACTGGATATCAATTCTTCCCATCGCATATGAGAACGGGAAATACACGACCTGACCCTATTTTGCCATGAGCCGAAAAGACTGAGTAAAAGTAAATAAATTACTTTGCTTTTAAAGAAAATGGCAAGCACAGAGACATACAAATGGGACGTGTGGCTCGATTTCTAACTCAGAAGGCTTGGTGAGATTAAAAGGATATCCGCCCGTCGCAGTCTCGCGTTAGCAGCATACCCTCCTAACCTCGGCTAAGAAATTCGGGAAAAGAAAGGCAACCTCTACATCGCAGTCTCGCGTTCGAGGTCGTATCTTTCTTAACACCATCCTAGAAATCCTATGGCGGCCCAGGTCCGGCGGCCGGGTTGTGTGTGCCATGTGTAGTGTTTAAAACAGTAAAGCATGCATAACAGTTTATAATCACAAGATAATCTATTTTAATAAAATAAATTTCTAAGCTTTTGACCTGCGTAAAGAAAAAAAACCTAAGTCAGTAAAGAATTTAAACAAGACAAAAATGGCCTAAGTCTTCGATCCCCAAAGGAGTCGCCACGTCCCGCCGTCGCTACCTGACAAATATTTTTTAATATTTTTGGAAAATAAATTATTTTTAAAATATTATATTATATTATAATGTAAAAACGAACCGGGTCGGATCCTCGGGTTGGGTCCGACCCGGGTCATCCATTCTTAGGCTCCACTAGGGATCGAAGACTTAGGCCATTTTTGTCTTGTTTAAATTCTTTACTGACTTAGGTTTTTTTTTCTTTACGCAGGTCAAAAGTTTAGAAATTTATTTTATTAAAATAGATTATCTTGTGATTATAAACTGTTATGCATGCTTTACTGTTTTAAACACTACACATGGCACACACAACCCGGCCGCCGACTCCGGGCCGCCATAGGATTTCTAGGATGGTGTTAAGAAAGATACGACCTCGAACGCGAGACTGCGATGTAGAGGTTGCCTTTCTTTTCCCGAATTTCTTAGCCGAGGTTAGAGGGTATGCTGCTAACGCGAGACTGCGACGGGCGGATATCCTTTTTAATCTCACCAAGCCTTCGAGTTAGAAATCGAGCCACACGTCCCATTTGTATGTCTCGTGCTTGCCATTTTCTTTAAAAGCAAAGTAATTTATTTACTTTTACTCAGTCTTTTCTGGCTCATGGCAAAATAGGGTCAGGTCGTGTATTTCCCGTTCTCATATGCGATGGGAAGAATTGATATCCAGTTCATTCCTACCCCCAAGAGAGAGCTTCTCGCATGGTGGAAGCAAGTTAGATCAACTCGGCCAAGAGTGCGTCAAAACAAGAATCGGTCATCTCCTCCCATTGCTCCAAATCAATATCCACTGGGGTCATGCAAGCACTCCCACATTTCGGTGCCCCGAAGCATCCACCTTCATGTTCGGCAGATTTGAACCGACTCCGACTTTAGAAGAGTACAGCCTCGCCATAGGAATGCCCCCGGGAAGCGAGCTTGCCACGCCACCAATTGGCATTGACCCTGTGGTTAGTCTATCACGGTTTTTAAAAAATCATTCGGTAAGAGAAATTGTTCAAGCAAACAACAATGCTTTTCCACTATCATCTTTAACTGAATGCTTTGAAAAACAATCAATGACTCAAAAAGCCAAGATCTTCCTCTTAGCATTCTTTGGTTTTATTATCTTTCCCCATCGAAAGAATGCTATAAATCCTTCAATCACATGGGTGGTAAATCAAGTCATTTTTGGAGCAGGATATGTGAACATGGTTTTAGCCGAAACGTTTTTATCCCTTAATCGTTTCAAGGACCAAAAAGAAAAAATCATGAGGGCCGCTCCAGAAATTTTACAAATGTGGTTCTTTTCCCATATCAAAGGATTTGGGCACCTCATGCAAATATTTGAAATCAACGAGTTTAAACACCCATTACAAAAGTTTCAAACCTTGGAAAAATATTCTCCCAATGAAGAGTATTCTCGATGGATTAACTTGCTAAAAACCCGGTCCCTGAGACATTCCTATGGCGAGCTAAATGGTTCTTTGTAGGAGAGGCGCGCTTTGCGCTTAATTATTACAACCCCATCCCGTTGCTGGGCCTCTCCGGAGCTACCTCATATTATCCATATAGGGTGGCTCGTCAATACAGGGTCCTCCAAGAAATCCCGCCACCGCTCAAATCAGATTGTTCCAAATCTTTTCACCCGTACGACTACAACTACTTGGAGGAGATCCGCATAATTCAGAACGCATGGAGTAGATGTCACACCGAAAAGATCGTCGTGCCTTAAGGTTAAAAGGACAAGAAAAAGTTCATCATGCATCAACATTCTACATCCTCAACCATATAATTCCCAAGGAGCTACAACCAGTAATCCCCGATGTAGTTGATAAACTTACCCTGCAAGGGCGAATCGAATCTCTTGAAAAGAGCTTGGAGACCAAGCAGAGACACGTATCGAAGCTAGTACGAAGAAGCAAGCGGCTTCACAAGACTGGAACTTCCCATCGCATATAAAAATGGGCAAAGTGGGACTTTTGATGTGAATATTTCTAATGTGAATATCTAGGGTCGTTCTAACTGGTGTAAAGAGCTCGTATAAATCTCCTGTTAATAAATAAGAATGACTCGACCCTTGCCACGAGCCGCTTTTCATGTGTTTCCCTCATTTACGTTTTCTCCATTTTCTGTGCTAGCAGGTAATCACGTCATAGTCATATTCACCAAATCCAAAAGCTAGAATGGCCGAAGAAAATGTACCAAGCCGTGTCGAGATTATGGAAAGTGAAATGAAGCAAGTCTTCAATGTGCTTCAACAACTCTCAAAGCAGATAGATTCCATCCAAGGCAAATTGGCTCCCGCCCCACCAATCGAAGTATTGTTACCACAATCGTCTACCCGAGGTGATCAAGGAAGAGATACCGATGATAACATGCCCGAATTGGAGGAGGATACGCACCGATCATAGTTGAGAAAGCAAAGCCCAACAGTTTGTCTAAGACTGAACAAGACAAACGCCTTGAGAAACTTGAAGAGAGGCTAAAACAATTGCAGGGCCTCCAAGATCCTACTCCAGCAGACCTCTCCATCTACTCCAAGGTCAAAATGCCGAAAAATTCAAAATGCCCGAGTTCGAGAAATACGATGGCACGACTTGCCCAAGGGCTCATTTGCAAATGTACTTGGTTCGAATGACCCAAGACATTAATAATGTGCCTCTAATGATCCAGCTTGTTCCAAATCAAGTCTAGTAGGTCCCGCCCGAGGTGGTACATCACAAAAATATAAACCTCCTCGAAACATGGAGTGAAGCAAGTGAGGCATTCCTCAAGCAATACAAGTTCATAATGGATATTACCCCTTCTCGAGAAGATCTCGAGCGCACGGAAAAGAAAAAGCATGAATCTTTCAAAGAATATGCTATTAGATGGAGGAATCTAGCCGCCTGCATCGCCCCGAACCAACCGATTTTGAACTAAGAAAATGTTCATCAAAACCCTCCCCTATGAATACCGCAACCGAATGGTGACTACGATCGCTGAATCATTCAATCAACTCATTCCAGTAGGAGAACAGATTGAAATAGGGTTAAGGGATCTCTCGGAGCTCGCAGGCCTCTCTCGCTCGCTCTTCAACCTCCTCCGAAGTCTCTCAGGAGGAGGTTTCCAAGCTCGCGATCTTCTCTAGTGTCCGCTTCGACGATGGAAATGCTTCGCTATTTATAGGCGAGGAGGTCCGGTCGACGGAGAGGCTCGGCCGCCGGTCTTCGGCTTGCCGACCGGACCCCCGTGGCCGAACCGGCGTCCCATCCGCCATCTGTCCTCCAGCTGCCCCCCCTTTGTTGCCGTCCGTCCGCTCATCCGACGTCGCGCTCTCGCGTGTGTTGCGGAGCGGATGAAGGTAGAAGAAGACCGAAAAGGGCTGGGCCGGAGGAGAAGGAAAGTGGGTCAGAGGCCCATGCGGAGGGGGAAGAGAGGGAGAAAATGGGCTGCTGTTTTTGTTTTATTTTTGGTTTTATTTCCTGTTTTTATTTGTTTTTTTTTTGTTGTTTTATCTTTTTATTATCTATTTATCCGAAAAGACAAAATTAAAAACTTAATTAATAAAACTAATTAAAATTGAGGTGTCAATACCGCCCCTCTTTGAAGATGAGCTCGCAGAGGTTACATTCAAAGACAGACTAATGCCTCAATTTTATCCATGCATGTGCAATAGATTATATTTTATTTAGGACCTATTACTCTATGCGGAAAAGAACAATATAACATTACATATTCTAAGACAGATAAGAAGATACCTGTAGTTACTTACCGGGAGTGAGTGAGATAGGGTGTGAGCCCCGAGTTTGGCAAGTATCAAGGCGTTATCTTACCTGGTGATATGACGAGATTGCTTTTCCAGGGCTCGAACCATTCTTCGGTCGCCTGTTAAAACAATCAACTGGTTTGTCTATGACCTGAACCTTTCTTCTGGTCGCTTGACGGGGAATTGCTTTTCCAGACCCGAACTTTTCTTCGATCGCCCGTTAAAACAATCAATAGTTTGTCTAGGACCCGAACCTTTCTTCGGTCGCCTTGACGAGAGATTGCTTCTCTAGGACCCGAATCTTTCTTCGGTCGCCTGTTAGAGCAATAAGTTGGTTTGTCTAGGACCCGAACCTTTCTTCGGTCGCCTTGACGGAGAATTGCTTTTCCAGACCCGAACCTTTCTTCTGTCGCCGCTGTTAGAGCAATAAGTTGGTTTGTCTAGGACCCGAACCTTTCTTCGGTTGCCTTGACGGGGAATTGCTTTTCCAAGACCCGAACCTTTCTTCGGTCGCCTGTTAAAGCAATAAGTTGGTTTGTCTAGGACCCGAACCTTTCTTCGGTCGCCTTGACGGAAGATGCGCCGACCTTTCTCAGGGCATCTGCTTGTTGGGAGATAGTACTTGGATGATCACAAGTACAAACTCTTGGAGGATACCTGGATGATCACAAGCATCGAAGGGGTACCTGGATGATCACAGGTACAAACTCTTTGGGGATACCTGGATGATCACAAGTATCGAAGGGGTACCTAGACAATCACAGGTACAAACTCTTTGGAGATACCTGGATGATCACAAGTATCGAATGGGTACTTGGATGATCACAAGTACAAACTCTTGGAGGATACCTGGATGATCACAAGTATCGAAGGGGTACCTGGACAATCACAGGTACAAACTCTTTGGTGATACCTGGATGATCACAAGTATCGAATGGGTACCTGGACAATCACAGGTACAAACTCTTTGGGGATACCTGGATGATCACAAGTATCGAAGGGGTACTTTGGATAATTGTGAAGGTGTCCCACCTCCTGGCAATTTGGGAAATATCGAGGGTGTACCTGAGATATTCGTGAAGGTCTCCCACCTCCTGGTAATGGGAATATCGAGGGTGTACCTGAGATATTCGTGAAGGTCTCCCACCTTCTGGCAATGAGAATATCGAGGACGTACCTTGGATATTCATGAAGGTCTCTCACCTCCTGGTAAAGGGGATATCGAGGGTGTGCCCCGCATATTCGTGAAGGTCTCCCACCTTTTGGCAATGAGAATATCGAGGACGTACCTTGGATATTCATGAAGGTCTCTCACCTCCTGGTAAAGGGGAATATTGAGGACGTACCTGGGATATTCGTGAAGGTCTCTCACCTCCTGGTAGTTGGAATATTGAGGGCATGCCCCGCATATTTGTGAAGGTCTCTCACCTCTTGGTAATGGGGAATATCGAGGACGTACCTGAGATATTCGTGAAGGTCTCTCACCTCCTGGTAGTTGGGAATATTGAGGACGTGCCTCGCATATTCGTGAAGGTTTCTCACCTCCTGGTAATGGGAATATCGAGGATGTGCCTCGCATATTCGTGAAGGTCTCTCACCTCCTGGTAATGGGGAATATCGAGGACGTACCTGGGATATTCATGAAGGTCTCTCACCTCCTGGTAATTGGGAATATCGAGGATGTGCCTCGCATATTCATGAAGGTTTCTCACCTCCTGGTAATGGGAATATCGAGGATGTGCCTCGCATATTCGTGAAGGTCTCTCACCTCCCGGTAGTTGGAATATTGAGGGCATGCCCCGCATATTTGTGAAGGTCTCTCACCTCCGGTAATGGGGAATATCGAGGACGTGCACTGGGATATTCGTGAAGGTCTCTCACCTCCCGGTAGTTGGAATATCGAGGACGTGCCTCATATATTCGTGAAGGTTTCTCACCTCCCGGTAGTTGGGAATTTGAATGTAGCACGAGGCTTACCCGGATTGCCGCAGCACTTAAAGGGGTGGAACACCTGGATAGCCACAGTGTACAAAAATCTTGGAATACTTGGATGAACACAAGTATTTAATGACATGATCTTGGACCACTCGAGGTCCAAGTGTAAGAAAGCATACCTGGGTAGGCGCAGCACATAAAGCGCGGAATGCTTGAACAGCTGTTATTATTTGGGGACAACTCGGGCAAGTTGAGTGTCATGAAAAGGAAGTACCTAGACAACGGTGGGTACTTGACAATATGGGGATACCTAAACAGCAGTAGGTATTTAACGATAAATGGATACTTGGTCAATCACAAGCATTAATACTCTAAGGGCAACTTGAACAGGTCGAGTGTCAGGAAAAGGGAGTATCCGAATGGTAGCCGGTTCTCAAAGACAATGAGATGCTAAAACAGTTGCAAACATCCAAACTCAAGGGACGACTCGAATAGGTTGAGTGTTAACGAGGGAGCACCTAGCAAGTGATGGGTACTTAAAGACAAGGGGATACTTAGACATTTGCAAGCACCCAAACTCAAGGGACGACTCGAATAGGTCGAGTGTCAACAGAGAGAGCACCCGACAAGTGGTGGGTACTAAAAAACAAGGGGGTACTTAGACAGTTGCAAGCACCCAAACTCAAGGGACAACTCGAATAGGTCGAGCGTTAATAAGAGAGTACCGGACAAAGGGTAGGTACTTTAAGACAAATGGGGATAGAGATATGCTTACTTGACAATATCTCTGATCTCTGAGAGTATGTCTGTTATTTGCACAATATGCACACATGATTGTATATGCTGTAAATTTATGAGTTTAAATGAGATTCATGCATGATAATTTTGTCAGTTTTGCATCATCTGATTTCCATTGGGGAAGATTTTGAAAGACAACATTTATTCGGAATATAGATGCTTTGAGCATGCCAGATGAGGGACTTTCGATCTGAAAGGACTTTTCACTCACTCTCATGGAGAAGGCTATCCTGACCATTAATACAGGATTTATAAGGACCACACTATCTTACCGTCATCATGTCGCAGGGTCCGAGTATTCTCGCAAACGGTACGACTTTACCAATGTGAGAGATCTTTGTTGAAACCGTGACGAAGATTTGGTCAATGGCTCATCAAATGGGACCGTCGAGGTCAAGGCTTATGAACGAAGTTCCGCACGATCATCTTCGGGTTTGCAAGTCGAGAACCCTGCGAAAAGAGATAGAGTAATCTTGCTCGTACTTCTTCGAGCGATGCTTATAAACATATGAAATCCTACGTTAATTGAAGTGCCCCTAGTCTGAAGAGACTTTTACAATGGGATGCAATGTTGGCTTGACTCATGTGTAAAAGGGCGAGAGCTGGTGATTGCCTTGGCATTTGTCATCGGTCTTTCTTCTCATTGTCAGATGGAGGCTCTATCAATTGAACCACAACAACAACTTTTTCTTGGCTGTATTTTTGACTAGAGGGCATTGGCCTTGCTTTTACCAGGCACACTGCTTTTTCATGCTCCTATTTTTTATTCCAGTTCTTCATTTATGGGCATTGACCTTGCTTTTACCAGGTACACTGCTTTTTTATGCCCCTGTTTTTTGTTGTCGGAGGAGGAACCGGCCTAGGCAAGTTCAATCGAAGCACCATTATTAGACTCTTGAGTCTTCATCTTCAATAGGCGCTCTGGGCTATGGCAGTAACTTCTATTTTGCCTCCATGTGAGGGTGAAATTACAGACTCAATTGGGTTGTACAATGAATACAAGTGCATAGAGAAAGAATTGCTCTTCGTCATTCTATGGCACTTAAATTAACGTGAGTGTTCATATGCAATAAGGACACCCAAAGATTGATGCAAGTGCGAGCAAGAAAATTTCTATCTCTCTTCTCACCTTGTGATGTTGCTTCGCCTCCGATCTGCCCCAAAGTGTGGGGTGGTTCTTGATGGGGGTATGGGAGAAACTTCACCGGTGTAAGGAGCTCAAAGGGGTGAGCAATGAAATGCCTCTCACTATTTTGGTTATCGTACCATTCGCGAGAGAACTCTTTACCCTATAGCCATGGAATCTTCTGCACTCATCTCACAAGTGTATAGATGGGGGACTTGTGTAGGATATGGCTTGCCTTTCATCATTCTGACACACCTCATCCAGCATGCTCAATTTAATCTTGTATTCTTCACTTAGCTGTCTATCCTGATAATCCTCAGTGGAATCAATGACTTAGACAGACGAAATCATCATGCAAAATTCATCTGGAAATGACATGCAACATTTTGAATATAATGGAGTTTGAACTCTTCAAAACAAGTGAATGGTTTTGACTCAAAAAAAGACCCTATTGACAACTTTAGGGGCTAACATAATGGTGTTTCCAAATATGCTAAATTTTGAACATCGAAAGGGTTATTTGCAAATGGGTGTCGATGGTTGTCCTTATTGATTAGGGACATGACACATGAATGATCGCTTGGGGTTGGGAATTTGATCGGGCATCTCGCTTTTGCCCCCGCGAAGAGAAGATGTACAAGTAGATCAATTAGTCTGGCCAAAATCAAATGTGGGTTGAGGCCTGAAGATTTTCTGTCAATTGCTTTGGCGATTACTCAAGACGCCGTTTCGCTTAGGAGAGTTTGTCATGCCTCTCATTGATTTATTATCTTTGTTTTTGACAAATCAGTAATCCTACAACAAACAAGACATGCTTCTCATTGATTCGTTATCCTTGCTTTTGACAGTTAGGTGATCCTGCAACAAACAAGAGGGAATGTGTTAGTCATGAACTCTTTCAAGAGTTGAATAATTGGAAGCGATACAACTTTACCCTTCACTGGTTTGCAGATGATTGGGTGAACCTGAAGTGAGAGGGGGACACGAAGTCCTATGTCCCTTGCTTCATTAGGTCAATTATTCTCTGAATTGGCTCCTGGATGATACGTCTTTTTACACGAAGCCAGGTGAATTTGATGCAGGTCATTTCCACGAACCTCACTTGGCCAATATTGACCATCAAGTTTGGTTTTTGATCCCCAATGTTTCCCTTCACCGGTTTGCAGATGATTGGATGAACTTGAAGTGCAAGTGGGACACGAAGTCCTATGTCTTTTGCCTCGTTATGTCACATGTTCTCTCGTAATTTGCAAGTGCAAGGGAAGCAAAAAAAAAATTATTATTTTTTTACCAAGCGGCTAACTGCCGCGTCGGGGATTCGAACCCCCGACTTGGGACCTTTTTGCTTCTTCCTGGATACCACTGGGCTAGAGGCGCCGATGGTGTCCGTAGGGCGCTTCCTTTTTTATCTAATCGAACCGGCTCCTGGACGACACGTCCCTTCATACCAAGTTAGGTAAATCGATACAGGTCATTTGATTTGTCCAAATTAATCATTAAGCTTGCTTCTTGAATCCTATGCTTCCTGTCAATAGAAGAAAATATGTCAAAAGTGAGTTCAGACACTGAGAGTATTGGAAACGATACCAAATTACTCTTCTCTAAAGTTTGTATTTGCTAACTCCTAGGGATATTTGAATATCGATGACAGCCTTTTCGTCTTGGCACAATTTGACATTTCTTTCGATTGGCCTTCCTCACTCCTGGCCATGTATGTATGATTGATGGTTTGTCGATTTATCTTCAACGCCTTCCTTCTGCGGAATTTTTCTTCTGTTTTTGACTATATGGCCATTGGGCAAAGTCATGTACCTCAAGCTTCTATGGAATCTGAGATGGACAATCAAAATCTCCAATTCTCTTATGGCAATTACTTCTTGGGAGAGCATGCGTCTGGAGTGAAGCTTCTAAATTCCAAAGTCATTGTCCAGGGTGTGAGGCTATAGATCGCCTTGACTGTCTAGATTTTCTCCCTGTTGACAGTAATCACTTAAAAGGAAGAGGAGGAACTCCTTCCTTATGTTGAAGTTGATACTGTAACATCTAGCCGTTTGGGCGCGTCGTGCGACAAGATAGTCCTTTGGCTTAGGATGGAGTTGGGCAAGAGTGAGGCATGTCATGGATGCTTCGATTTCAACTGTATGCCTGTACCTATTATGTCTCACCTTTTGCATCTTGTAAATAGAAAAGAGAGGTTGTCATTCTCAATATTATGTTAAGGGAATAAGACTTGCCTCTTTTTTGAAACGGGATGCTCCTTTCTATTTGCCCCTGTTTTCCTGGCAAGGTGTCTTTGAATTTGGCGAGTTCACATGATGCGCTTGCTTCAAATGCCCTCTGTCACACTAAGTCAAAGAGGACGGGAATGATCTTCTGAGACATGAAGTGAATGAATCAGAAAGACAAACATGATTAAATTTATCATCTTGTTTTAACAAAAACTTTTGGGTGATGAAATATTTTTTATTTTCAAAATACGTCTTGGGGGAGAAAAAGCATGAGGAAGCCCAGCC